>OX638068.1:43178331-43896694 GCA_951804385.1 Trifolium dubium
AGTCCCTCTAGCATTCCACGTGGCAGGGTCCAGGTGGCAAAACGTTTGCCACTTGGATGAAATTGGACGGCAGGGACCAACGTCAAAAAAAAAGTGCGATACAAGGACTATTTTGTCAAAATTTTCGATACAGGGACTAAAACGAAAAATTAGTGTACATACAGGGATCAAATGTATGTTTAAGCAAAAAAAATTAGTGCACCTTGATCTTTGTAGAGGAACATTCATACAATGAAATTTTGTAAGAGATTTTTGTTGGTTTTGATTGACATGCCGTCAATTTGTCTTCCGCACGTGCTGCTATATAGGATCTTGATCTTTGCTAGTTGACATTAACACAAGATTCTCAAACGAGTGACTAGTTACAATATAATAACGCATGCTTCCTAAAGTCATTTTGGCAATTTATCTCAAAGTACTCCCTCCATCTCAAAATAATTATCTCTTTAGAATTTTTTTCTGTTTCAAAATAATTTGTTTTTTAGAATTTTTTTCTGTCTTAAAATAATTGTCACTTTAAAATATCAATGCAGCATTTATTATATTTTTTAATTATTATACCCTTATTTATTAAACTTCGTCTAACTTAACTACTCCACTAACTACAATTAATAAGATTATTTTAGTAAATTATACTCCCTCCGTCCCAAAACTATTGTCCTTTCAGCATTTTAGTTTTGTCCCAAAACTATTGTCCTTTTCGTAAACCAATGTAAAGTTAATGTTAATTTATCAATTGTACCCTTATAAAAGTTAAAGCATTAATTAAATATATTTTTTCTTTCTTAATAAAGTAAGGATAAAATAGACTTAACTTATCAATCTTTATTGTTTCTTAATCCACGTGCATAACTCTAAAAGGACAATAGTTTTGGGACGGAGGTAGTACTAATTTTATCATTGAAATCAACACAATCAATCATTTTCTTAAAACTTGCGTAAAAACCTTAAAAGACTATTATTTTGAGACAGAGAGTAAGAAAGATCTTTTGTTTTCTCCGGTTAAAATTTATTTTATCATACTTACACATGCTCTAAAGATATTTATTAAGAAAAATAAAATAATAAAAAAGTTTCCTAAAACAAAAAATAAGTTGACCCCGAAAATCACACGGGTTAAAGAAAAACAGCTGATATAATAAGATGTTGGCATAAATATGTAGCTTTCCTCAAACACCAAGTGTTGTGACTTATTTAAATGCAAGACAAGATAAACTCAATGAGTGACATCACTATCACAACTTTTATGTTCTTTTTTTTAATAATCCATTCCATGGGATTTTTAATCCAACATTAATCAAAATTGGCTTTCCATAACAACTTGGATCAAGTGCTTGATGTCAACATGATAAGGTCTACATGCATTGTTGAGGACTCCTCGGACACCAAATAATCACTATGTTATGTTTGGTTTCATATTGGTCGCTAATAAGTGACCAAAACCAAAGAATTTGGCCTTACGCAATATGGATAACCACACACTTGGTATTTTTCTTTACATTAGATTTATAGTGCCGCCCAACCGAATAATTCAAATTAATAGACTAATCAAATCAAATTAGTTATAATGATCATCAACGCGTGCTTCTTAGTAGTATAACACAAATAATACTAATGCTTAAATATTGGATCTATGTACATAGTTATTAATATAAAAATATATGAAGAATATATATTGTTGATCTGAACAAAAGCAAGTGTACATGTTGAGACATTGAAAATGAATAAGGAATATACCACCTTTGGCATGCGTCCTAGCTATAACTAACATTGCATCTTAAACAAGTAACAACTTTTTTATATAAAAATATAATAATTGGGGGGGAAAATGGAAAACCTATCAATATAAAATTTAGTGTATGGTTATATAATATGGTTATGCAATTTTGTTTTTGGTTACTAGTGCCCACCTAGCCAGTATCTTTGTCTAAATAGTATTCATCACTTCCTCACTGAATATTGCATTTGCAAAAAAAAATCTCCAATCAAGTGTCATTTTCAATTTTTATATAATATGATTATCGTCTTCCAATTTGTAACATCTGAATAATATTATATATGCATCATCTTTAAATTAATATCTTCCATTGTATGTATGATCAAATTCAACTTTGATAATGTCAATATTGTTAGGCTAAACATCTTTATCCGACTTTGAACTCTAAATTTAATTTGCAGGTGTTTGTATAAGTTTAATGTAGTATAATTATTACTTTCTTACGGACAAAAAATCCACTTTACGTTTATAACAATAGTAAATTTATACGCACAAATCCCTGACAAAAAAAAAATTATACGCACAAATCAATATTTAATTAATATTGATGTCAATTGAAAGACAAAAATTCACTTCGATTTCTTAATGTGAACATTCTAGTTCTCAACATTTCAACTTATATTGTTTTTTTTTTTACGGAGTTTCAACTTATATATTGTTATGTCTGATACCCTTTAAATTTTTTAATATTAAGTCGTATTTTTATATTAATTTTATATTTTAAATCTTTCTTTCTATGATTATTTTAAATGAGTTTTGTCTAAAGAGTATATCGGTACCCAACAATTTATAAGTTGAGTGACTAAGAATGCATCTTTCTTATTAGTTAAGGGTGTGTTTGAATAAAAAGTTTAATTAAGCTTTTATTATACAAGAATTAGTACATTAGTTCTTTCCATATTAGGAAATGAAGACAAAGTGCATACAGATAAGTTGTTTCAATAATTGACAAGGGAATGCGAGATAAAATAATTTAGAGATAAATTCAAATAAAGTATTCCAAGTACAACTTTAATCATGTCATTATCATCTTTCTCTATGTTGATATTTGGCTTAAGACGTGCATTTTCTAACCATAATCCAGGTGACAGCAAGTCAACGAGTGTTGTTGGCTTTTGTTGGATTTCAGCTGCTTGTTTTAGATAAGGGATTTATTTATTAATAATACTATATAAATGTATATTAATCAGCATGCTGATTGCTGATGCACCCCTTCTTTTTAAGTTTTAACTAACCAAAATAATTAATTAGAAATATTACCATGGATAGTAGATATGCAAAATCAATTTATTCAAACATACATATTTGTGGTCTCTTAGTAATCACAAAGAGAGCCCATGCGTGGTGGTAGGGAGTTTTTGTTTTTTTGACTTCAAGCGTGGTGGTAGGGAGTTGGACTAGACTAAAGTTGTATAATTAAGGATCCATTATGATAATTAGGTCAGATTCATCTAATCACAAAAATTTATAATTTGGGTAGATTTCTTTTATACTTAGATAAAATAGTAAGTAATTGTAAATTCCCACACAAAAAGTAGAGAGATCGGAGTTCAAACCATTGTTAATCACAATTATTGATATTCCAACATGCACAAGTTGTGCATGATGCACAAGTCGACGGTGTTATTATAACGAATACGAATTTTGTAAAATCAACATATAGAACATATATGCAAAACTTTGTAGAAGAATTACCCTCTCACCCCTACAATTAATCTTTCACCCATACAAAGAATTTGATAATTCCATTTTATCCTTTTTATTATTAAATTTTTTACACTATTATTTTTATCATTTATTTCACCCCTACAGTACACTATTCCGATCAATTTTTATTTTTTTTCGATTTGATGTGTTTACCGAAACATTTTTTCAATGTATTCTGGTGTGATAATTTTAACACATTCATACCGGAATACTTGAAAATGTTATTCTGGTTTGTTAAAATTTACAAATCATATAAATATACTTACCGGAACATTTGAAAATTGTTCTGGTTTGTTACTTAGCAATGGGTAGGGCTGTTGCTTCAGGAAGAGCATTAAACCAAGCTATTACTTTCCAATGTGAAAAATCTTTGTCTTTAATGATTTTGATTTAATTGAACCAAACCCGTGCTATTGTTTGGTGAATAATCAAAATTGAATCTAGGATTTTTTTAACAGGATTGTTCCTCTTGTTCTTTTTTTAACACTTTCTCAGCCAGAGAACTCAGTTAAGTAGCTAAACCAATTTTTGGCATTCTTGGTAGTTGGTAGCTAGCATAAACAGTTAGCAAAAAAGGATCACATTACTCCTACTAAATTATTTGTAGCAATAGTTCCATCTTGCCCATCACTTTTGTGTCTAACATTGCCGGAAGTTTTCTGCTATTGTTGTTTTCGTCAAGGTCGGAGGTATGGATGGAGAAGGAGATTATGATCAGATCTGGCGACACCGTGACAGTTAATTGTTTTGATAATCGAATAAGCAAAGTTTTAAATTTTGAAACAGAGATCTAATCAGGCCATTACTTAAACGAGTGTCCCAGGGGAAAATGTTTCTTTACCTTAAAAATAAATGAGGCATACAAGGTTCCTCTTCACAAAGAAATAAGCAACAAATAACCAAAGCTAGAGTTATCTTCAGAGAAAATGGGTCAATAAATACAGAAAATCGGTATCCTTAACGAAATAATGGTAATAGTGTATAGTAATAATCTTCATTCTCAAACTTCATCTAGCTACCACAAATAATGGTGCACAGTTCATAGTGAAATAATGTAAGAAATACTCTCCAAAGTCCAAGCACATTAACAAAATAGCACCAGAAGCCTAACAAATTCCAACAAATATTTAATTTTAGTATTACTACTATAATTAAGCCACAAAGGCTAATGAATAAAGCAATAAGAAGACAGTAATAATCATATATCAAAAGCATGAATCACAATATTACTTCACACCATACCATGACTGTGTAAACATTGTTTCTAACAAACATATATAATGAAACACTAAAGATTGTTACAATATAGGGAAAATGATTGTTGTGACTTTCAATCTTAAAAAAATGAAACACAACTGCCCATTTTCTCAAATTAATATTGCAAGGGAACACTTTCGGAAGAATGCATTGATAATAGCATAACAACGATACACACTATCCCTGCTTTGCTAATCACATACTATTTTGTTCACAAACCAAATGAATGAAAAACAAGAAAATGTAGGAATAATCCAAACTCCAAGCAAATTTACAATCATCGCAAGAAGCCTAACTAATTCCATGAAGCATTTATTTAGAGCATTATCAAAATGAAATCCTTAAAGCATGAATAAAGCATTAGGAATATATTAACGCTCATATATCAACAGAAAACATTAGTTAATAAATAACTATATCATACAACTATATATCATAAAATGTAAAATTTTTGGCTTCAAACAAAATGTACCACCAATACCTAAATACACAAGGAAATTATGATTCCTTGGCAAACATAACAAGGTATGAATGGATCTGATGATATTGTCATCCTCAGACACGAGAAAGTCAAGTATGAATTACTAACTCGCTGTAAAGATGACGACAATTTTCAAATATTTTGGTACCAATTTCATAAACTGAATAAATCTAAGCGTAAAAAAAATAAACTATACAGTGCCTAATCGCTAGGTTAATGCTCTTGAAGATTGATTATGAAGTTAGAAGTAACATGAAAATAACATAGTTTGAGAAATAGCGGCTATGTGTGTTGATATGAAAGATCCGATGAATTTATAGGGGGGTGGGAATTGGGCTGTTCATGATATTGTAAACCCTAACCCTAGAGAATGAGAATTGGGCTGCTCATGATCTAGTTGAAGAAGCTAGTGAATTTCTTTTCCCACCCCCATATTGTTTTTTTTTTTTTTTGCCAAGTTTACTCCTTTCGGATTTTGAAATTCAAATGGTTAAAAATCAACTTTATACATTTAGATTTTAGAATCCAAACATGTCTTATACATGATTCAAACTTTTCTTGTGGCAAAATACAATTTCAAGACTTTTTCATATCTAAATTTTAACTTTTGGATGTGTAATAAATAAGTTCATTGTATACATTAGAATTTTAAATTCTAGACGCATTAATTGTACTTTTTAAAACATTTACACAACCAATATAGTGTGCACAAATACACTACAAGAAAAACAGCATTTCCCAACGGCCTAAAGCCTTCAAGAAGTATCTAAATCCGTCAAGAAACATTAATTTCCCGATGGCCACCTGACGGAAAAATTCCGTTGGGAAATCGTCCCTCAGGAAATTTCCCGACGGCCTTAGCATTCAGAAAGTGATCAACACGAAACAAACAGATTTCCCGACGGCCAAAACCCTCAGGAACGACTTAACAGGTTTGTAAACTTTTTGACGGCTTTAGCCATCAAGAAATAAAGACAACATTATCGACGGCCATGGCCGTCAGGAAATTTGTCTGTTACATAATTTTCCGACAGTTAAAACCGTCGGAATCTTCCTTTAATTCAAAAAAAAAATTATATATATATATATATAATTAAAATAATATATAATTTATTATTTTTAAAAAATATAATAAATAAACATTTAACCATAATATATTTTCATTGTCATAATATTAAAAATACAAACAAACAAATAAAATATTGTCATACCTAATATTACAAACCAAAGCAAATAAATAGTCATAATATTACAACTCCGCGCAAATAGAAAACATAAAAAATATCATAAACGACCGGCGCCTGCTCTTCCTCCTCTTTTACCGTCTCTCGATCCTATTGGTGGAGAGGGATCATGATCTTGATTGTAGATCTCATCTAATGACCAACTACAGATGCAAAATATATAAAAATCAAAGCATTGAATAATACCACAACATCAAGTATCAACACTCATGTCATTATCCATTAGAACAAGCTCTCCTAGATGTCTATAGGTTTAATCTTTTAGTGGTAAAATCACTGCCATTAGAGCAGAAAATCAAACTAACAGAAATTGGTAGATTTTAGCATATAACTCTTGTACTCATTAACAGATAACAAAACAATGCTATATCATTTTATTCAAATTCTACTACATAACAGATAACAAAGCAATGTTTTATCATTTTATTCTAACTCTACTACTTTAGTGACAATTCTCATAGTCCCAAACCAAATCATAAACATAAATGCAGAATCTTTCATGATATAGTACTTCAACATAACACAATCCAAAGTGGGGTGACGCGGAATGCTAACAATGAATGTTTAGCGTAGCGACAAAACAATATTATACTATCACATCATCGGTATATCTCAATACATGAATAATTATATCTCAAATGCAACCAAATTTTATAACCTTTTGTCACAAACAATGCAAATAATGCATATAACAAATATGCAGGGTCATAACCAAGTTGACTATATTTGTTTGTTATATATTTTACTGTGCAGGGTTAACAAATATGCAGGGTTATAAGTAAATATATGTGAAAATTAATAAAGATATTAAAGATATTTATTTACCGCCACTGATTGAGCCCTCACACTGTCCCATTTTCCATCTTCCCTTTGATGCATCAATGCATGCAACTCAAAAAGAGTAGGAGGTCGACCATGCTCTTTGGTGAATCTAACACGAAGTGTAGATGCAGAAGTAGAGTCGGCGGTGTGATAACTGGCAGTAAGATCTGAAGCTATGTTTCTTCACCAATCCAATCAGGCCTATTTAACAAATGATAAGAATACTTACAAAATCTTTAGTAAAAAAAAAAAGAATACTTACAAAATCTTGAACAAACTAATTAGAATGAAGAGGTTTAGAGAAGAGGGTTAGAGAAGAATGACTCAACTTGAGAGAAAATATATTTCGTCCATCATTCCTAATGACTGAAATTTGCTCTGCCAAAAAAACAAACAAACAAAAAATAAATCTCATAGTATAGCTCAAAACCTAAAATTTGACAAATATAAGCTAAAGATTAAAGAGTAAATAAAACCATATCTTAGTCCACTAAAGATACTAATAACAAGTCAATTTAATAGTTAATTTCACCAAATTAGTCAATTTAAGCTCGATATTTTAGGTAGCCTCGGTGAACTAGATTGAGGGGAAATAAACAAGAACCTCCATATTTTAGTTTATCCCATTGTTCCAACAACTCTTCATGATTTTCGACCAAACATGTCAACAACAATTATTAAATTACAAAAGCCATACAATATAAGACATGACAAATAGAAACTAAAAACAACAAAGAATGGCAATGTATCAACCCAAGAAAATTCCAAACAAGGCCTATGCAGGAACAAAGACAGAAACCGCGCCACACACCAGTAAGGAAGAAAAAACATCAAAACAAAACAGCCAAAAATGACAGCATAATAACGCAAAGCAGCAGCAACCAGAATGCTACAACACTAAAGCCGAAGAGTACCCAACTGCTGTAAGACAGGAACGCAGATACAAAATGAACCAAAAATCATCTGAGCATGCAATCTCCCGGATTTCAAACCCATTCGTAAAGCAAACATCATCTGAGCATGTATCTATATTTAGTACTAATCTATCTTTTATCATCATTAATCACAAACACAAACACAAAAGCTACTAACAATAACATTAATAGGAAATTGCTTAATAGTGTGAAATTATTTTCACGAAAAAATGCAAACGACGTTGCTCTCAATTGTAAAAAGCAATTTGCTAACTATGACTCATTTATGGAAACACGTTAGCAATTTGCTAATGCTTCCTACCTAAAATCATACAACTACTTGACAACTACCTTGCTAATTGCTTAATAGTTCTTCATTTTTTTCCCGGCATCACAGTGGCTCTATGAACCCACAAAACAAATTGCAAAATTGATAGAAACAAATGAAGGGAACAAACACAATATTTAAGATAAGAAATAGAATAAGAGAAAACTCAACCTCAATGATTTCCCCTTCTATAACCAAGCCGCTGCTACATTCACTCAATGGTTACAAATCTAAATAATTCCCTTCTAAGTAACCAACTAAAATCATACAATTCATTCAATCTACTTGACAACCTACCATTCGGCACTATGATGAAAATTTCACCTCCTTCCAACAATTCATTCAATCAATTAATCCTCAAATTCAATCGAGCAATTGTAACCCAGAAGTATAAACCAAGTAATCAATATAATACCCTAATTTCAATCAAAATATGAAATTACTGAAAACCTTAATAAGGCAGTGAAGGAGATGACAAACACACACCTGTTTGGAACTTTGAAGACAAACACGAACTCTGAAGCTGTGAATGAGCTGAAATTTTCAATACCTCTGCGAACTGCTGAAGAAGGAAGAAGGAGAGGAGTTTGGTGAGGGAGATGGTGACGGAGGTTGAAGGTGGTTCGCAGTAGTGGTTGTGTCGGAGGAGATCGGACGAGAGAGAGATATGGCAGCGGAGATGGGTTTGATGAGATTGGATCTGGCGGAGATGGATCTAAAGCTAAACATGATAGAGCCATGGTGAATTGGTGAGAAACTCTTTTGTTTCACTACCACCAAAATCCCGACGGCCAAAACCATCACCAAAATGTAACCCCATCCAATAGTTATATTAAAAAATGGTACAAAGTTTTCTGACGGTTTTAAGTTTTACTGACGGCCAGGACTGCAGGAAAAGTTAAACATCCCGACGGCTAAGACTTTCAGGATAACAAATTCATTGGACAATAACTTTCCGACGGCTTAAGCCGTCAATTTGTATTTTTTATTTATTTTTAAATGCTTTTAAAATTTGTTGACGGTTTTTATCAGTTCTTGACGGTTTTAGCCTTCAAAATATTTTCTGAAGGCCTAAACCTTCAACCCTTCTTTTTCAGTTTGGTTGGAAAATTGATGTTTTCTTGTAGTGATAGTAGATATTTGAATTTCTTAACTATTTGGTCATGAGTTTGATCTATGACCAGTACATATGAAAAAATATTTGATAGAAGAGATCAACCCTTGAATGAGATTTGTAAACTTTTAAAAATATTTTTTTTTCACCAGAATTTTTTTTGGATACATATACACCAGAATTTTAAAATTAGGATATGCAATATTCATTTTCATTACATGAAATGAATTTATTTTTTTGACAAAATTACATGAAATGAACACTGATTATATATATATATATATATATATATATATATATATATATATATATATATATATTTTGAAATAGCTAAGATTATCGAATACATTAATTTAAATGTAGGTATAAGACGCTCTTTAAAAATGCAGCTAGACTTTCTAGTAATATAATATCTTAACACATGTAGAGCATCAATGTTACCACCAAAAGTGTGAAGTGTAGTAGTAGTGGTGACAGTGTCAACAAGATAGGAGTTTAAAATTTGAACCAAATGATATTTTTTAAACACCACACCAAAATGCAAATCGTCATTTAAAACATTCCAAAACATATCTATAACAAAAAAGAACAGTACGGTTTATCACTGTCATAGCCATCAACATTGCCAACATCAACAAATTATGCTCTACTTTGAAGATGTAATACATGAGAAAAAAAATCCAAACATAAGTCATAAGAATACAACTTCTTAAGAAAAAGAAACTGTTTGAGTATTGCTCATATGTAAGAACTTGTAATGCAGAGTAACTAAATTGTGACCCGCGTGATCCTCTGTATGATCCGTCTTCAACAATCAACCACTCTTCATCATTCAGATTCTGCAACAGCACAAATAAGCAGGCACCATATATCACAAAATTATTTTAAAATTTTAACGGTCATTCATGAATAGAAAGAAAGAAAAGAAGAAAATTACCAGAAAATATTCTTGCGGGGAAGAAACACTACAGTGAATCGTAGGTTTACCCTGAACAGTAATGACTCTGTCGGACATGTAATCTGCTCTACCCAAATGGGGTTCAATGACAAAAGCGGCTTTGTTTGAATGATCAATAAATCCCCTAATGGCTTTGACAGCAGCCATTGCCAGTTGAGGATCAAGATATGCAGTTGGCTCATCTATCAAATAGATATCTGCAGGCTTTCCGAGACAGAGACACAAGTCAACTCTTTGGCACTCTCCACATGAAAGATTGACAACTTGTTGGTCCATTAACTGTTCGATAAGAAGCGGGCGCATAACAATTAATACAAAATAGGGATCATAGTATGCATCGGTAATTGTTTGTTGCAGCAAGTGTCTAACAGTTGATCTGGACTCAGGGTTAATCTTGGGAGGCTTGTACGAAACATTAAATTGAGGCATGTATGAAACATTAAATTGAGGCATTTTCATCATGAACCCTTTTACAGTATCAGGCTTCAATAAACCAGCCTGAGTAATACAAATAAAAGTAAGTATAATAAGTGAACAAATATATTTATATATATAACAAACATGCATACACACACATACATACCAGCAAGCGGAGAAATGTTGACTTTCCTGTGTTGCTATACTTAGACTGCATGACAATGATTTCAGATGAAGTAAAAGTTGCACCAGTGACACTGAGCTTGAAATCGCCCAACACTTTGGTCATGGTTGGGTATTTGTATACCTTCCTATTCTTGACAATCCTGCCCGGTTTGTAGTAATCGGCAAACTCCTTTGTGGTGTCTGAGAGATGGAACATCACCGGCATGGTCTCCTTTGGATTGGCCAATGAAGAATAATAAGCAGAAGAATAAGATACAACGGCATCCTTCTGTTGGTTGTCTACTGTCACACAAGACAGGTTCTCCTTTGCATTCTCCGTTGAAGAAGAAGAAGAAGAAGAAGAAGAAGAAGAAGATATGAGATTTTCTTTCTTTCCTTTCTTTCCTCTTCTACGTTTGACAATCTTCTTGTGTAGTTGGTCAACCGCATCCTTCTTTTTTTTGTCTACTCCATCATCGATTGTCTCCAATGGAGAAAAATAAGAAGAAGAAGAATAAGATATGAGATTATCTTTCTTTCCTCTTCTACAATTGACAATCTTCTTGTGTGGTTGGTCAACCACATCCTTCTGTTTGCTCTCTACTACACCATCGATTGTCACCGGAGGCAGGTTCTTCTTTGCATTCGCCATTGAAGAAGAAGAAGAAGATATGAGATTTTCTTTCTTTCCTTTCTTTCCTCTTCTACGTTTGGCAATCTTCTTGTGTTGTTGGTCTCTTGTCACCGGAGGCAGGGTCGTCGAAGATATGAGATTTCCCATAGAGTCAATGATCGATCAAATCTGCGAGAATAAGGATCGGAGTTAGGAAACAAACAGAAGAGGAAAACCACCGTCGTAATCTCTGGATTTGGGAACCTCCGATTCGTTAGGGTTTCTGAGCGCTAGGGTTTGGTTGTGCGAAGGAAGGAGATTCTCCAATCAATTTGTTTTCTGAGTTGGAATCTACAACACGCGCGCGCACCTTCCTTTTATATTAAAATAAAATAAATTTTTGTTATGACTTATGAATATAGTGGATCCGTTCTTGGCCCATGTTCTTATTCTTATTCTTACTAGCGGGAACGTGTCCATTTGTGTGAATATTACTAGTATTAGTATTTGGTTTATTAGATCAAATAATTGAGTTTTGGCTAAGTTTAAAAATCAAGTCATTTTAGTTTTCTCTCAAGCACAATTGATCAACTAATATTCGGTGGTTTAATAGAATTTTATAATATAGTTGAATTTATTTCAATTATTATATACAGTACTCCCTACGTCTCGAAATATAAAAGAAAAAATATTTTTTTTGTCAAAAAATATAAGAGAACACAAACATTTTCTTTT
The DNA here is from genome assembly GCA_951804385.1 of Trifolium dubium. Taxonomy (NCBI): domain Eukaryota; kingdom Viridiplantae; phylum Streptophyta; class Magnoliopsida; order Fabales; family Fabaceae; genus Trifolium; species Trifolium dubium. The sequence goes on from OX638068.1 coordinate 43,190,864, forward strand.
TAAAAGAAGTTTACTCTCTCATTATCTTGACCGGAGGTAGTATATAGTTTATATAATATAATAAATTATGATAAAATTCATAAAACTTCCTAAGGAAATATACATTTCATAATTTATATATAAATAAATACATATAAAAAAAATATACATCCAAGTATATAATCCAACAAATAAATTCATAAAAATATAATAACAATATATAAAATAAATAAATATAAGTTCATGAAGAAAATAAGTGTAATGGATCATTTTGAGATCAACAATGAAATAGGCCCATTACATAGGCCCATTTGTTCAAAAAAGAAGTCAGTCCACAATAATCCTAACCTCTACTTGTTTACATTCTTCTGCCGTACACACCGTTTAGAAACAACAAACAGCAGCTTCTTCTCAAACCTCCACCTCCATTTTTTTTAAATTTCAGTCCACAAAAAAATTTCTGCATGTAACTCTTCAAGTGTGATCTGTTGAAGTTTTCAACAGATCAACAGTCAACCATCGACAACCACCAACTTCTAGTTACACCCTCCGTGAAGGATTTCTTTTATCTTTTCATTTTGCAAAATTTTTAAAGAAAATAAGTTAATGATGAAGAACAAAAGAGTAAAGAAGTTAGATTTTGTATCATCCATGTTTTTTCTTATCTTTTTATTTTGTTTGTTTTGAATTTTTGTTATTTCTATGGTTTTTTTTACATATTTAACAGAGATCATAACATTTTAGTTCTCAAATCTCTCTGTGTAGTACCATTCATGGTATTTTTTACTTGTCTAGATCTACTCTTCTTGCTTCATTACTTTTGGATCTGAGATAAGAAATAAAAAATTGCTTCATTTTCTCTCATTTCACTCTTTTCTTTCTCTCTCTTCACTTTTCCTCTCACTATTTTGTTCTTCACTCTCTAGAACTCCGGTTGAGCTCAACCAAACTGTCGTGCATGAATACAAATTCCGGCGCTGACACGGTGGCTCAGCCGCGCTATCCATAAATCGACCACCTTCTTCTCCTCCTTTTTTTTTACTTATTTTATTATGGTAATTTAAACGAAGATCCAAAAAGAGAGGTTAAATTGGTTGCCGTTAGATTTTATTTCATTGCAAATTCCTTTCAAGATCTAAGGCTAAGCGGTGAGAGAGAGAGAGAGAGAAGTGAAAAGTAGACAAAGACAAAAACAAAAACATAGCCTCATAGGTGTTTAAGTGGGACACCCCCTATAACAAAAAATTCTCTTGTTTTTAATACGCAGAGAAGGCCACGTTAGGCAATGGATGGATATCAGCTCTCTACAATGCATTTTTAGTGCAATTGAAATTAGTTGGTTTAATAAAGTTTTTGATAGTTTATACTTTATAATGTTAATTTATATGTTGAAGTTAATTTATAAATATTTCGCACATTTATTTATGTTATTAATAGTTAATTTTTGGAAAACAACAAATTAAGTCACAAAGATAAAAGTTAAAAAGATTGAAATTATAGAAGTTATTAATAATATTAAAATATCATAAAATTTAAGATTTAAAAAAATAGCCGTTAAGGGCATTTTGGGTATTATAAAAACGGGCTACACTAAAAAAAACTATTCCTTTTATTATATGTATAGATTATTATATGTATAGAATAGATTATTAATAATATTAAAAAAATCATAAAATTTAAAAAAATAGCCGTTAAGGGTATTTTGGGTATTATAAAAAAGGCTACACCAAAAACAAAGTATTCCCTTTACTATATGTACTAGCAGGCCATACGGGCACGTTCCCCGTTTGTGTGATACGTATTTGTGTTATTAATAGTTGGTTTTTTAAAAACAACAAATTAAGCCACAAACATAAAAGTTAAAGAGATATAAATTATAGAAGTTAATAATAATATTAAATAAATCATAGAATTTAAATTTGAAAAAAATAGCCGTTAAGGGCATTTTAGGTATTATTAAAAATGGTTACACCAAACAAAAAGTTTCCCTTTATATGTATGTATAAATATAGATGTATAGATGTATGTATGTATAGATATAGAAGATGTATAGATTATTAATAATATTAAAAAAATCATAAAATTAGAATTTTTTTACAATGAGGGAGAACAATTATATCATATGAAAACCTCATGACTTTCCTTTTTCTTTTCATTGCATACCAATTGAATGCTTAAACTAGAATTTTCTTTTCCAATATAAAATTAAATTGTTTAAATGTTTATGTTTATATGATACAATACTCAATATCAAGAAAATGTTGCCTTTTTCTATCCAAAAAGAAAAATGGTGCCTTCCATGCTATCTTCTTTCCATTTACAAAAGACTACAGCTTACGAGAAACAGATTTTAGAAGTCTGAATGATAAATACAAACTAGACTTGAGTGTGTTATAGGGGTGCGGCAAAGAGGGCACTCTGGCTTTTCATTGCACCATTTTGTGATACAGTTCCTACATGGATCACATCAAACAGAAGGATGAAACAGAGAAACAAGCGGGGAGCATGAAAAAGCAGTACAAAACTACGAATGCAAGAAGGCAATACCAGCAAAATACATGGCCACAGGAAGTGGCTGTGGGGTGTTGACGATTACTCAGGCAAAGCGTGCATTTGCTAACACCACTAGTTGCATGAGGCTGCAAAAAGAAAAAAATGATTCATCAAAAACACACATAGGGTCTGTTTGGCAAGACACCTAAATGAGCTTATAGCTTTTAGCTTATAGCTTATAAGCTCATTTGATGAAAAAAAGCTCTGTTTGGTAACTGCATTTCAACATGAGCTTATAGCTTATTTGACTAGCTTTTAGCTTATTTTTTAAACGCTATTTTAAATAGCGTTTTAGCTTATAGCTTATAGCTTATCATCTTTTCTTCCATTTTTACCCTTACTATTTTACATGAAATCCATTTTTATCCTTTACACTTTATTATTATATTTAAAACAAAATATTTATATTGTAATTTACACTTCTTTAGTTGTACTCAACTCTTGTTTTTTTTTTGTCTAACATCTGCATTTTTTTTTTGATTATGGTATGCATTTTTTTTTTACGTCCCTGTACATAGATCATATATCCCCCTATTTTTATTTTATGTTGATGTACCTGTGCTGCGTACATATATCATCCCCCTATTTCTTTTCTTTTTTCTTGATGAAGACATCCCCTATCGTTTTTCTTTGTTACCGTCTTATATATCTATTATAAAAGTTGTTATTTATAATTTATTTTATAAAGTATAAAAATTGAAATAAGCAAATAAAATTTTTTAAAGAATAAAAATTTTAATATATAAAAGATATAATAAATTCAAATTACTAAATCTTAAGTACCTAAATATTATTTTAAGTATAGATTTTCTTATGATTTTTTACATGAGATTTTATAATTAAAAATGTCCTTTTATGTCATTTTACACTTATCAGTCAGTCAAACCGCTAATTTTACCAAACACTTCACTAGCTTATCAGCTATAAGCTATCAGCTATAAGCTATCAGCTATAAGCTATAAGCTATAAGCTAGCTTATCAGTTAACCGCTATTTTTACCAAACAGACCCATAATGCAACGAAGAAAGGCGGTGGGGTGTTGGACCCACCTAATTCTCTTGAGGAAGAAAGTAAAGTATGTTATGTTCTTTATTAACCACACCCAAATTGGGAAGATTTGGTACAGAGGCAAAGCTCCATACTTCTAAAGAATATTAAATACTCTATGAAATGCTTCTAATTACTTAAATAACAAAAACAAAGAGATTGTCTATTCCTATTTTTTTTTTGATAACGGCTAATATTATTAAGCAGAACTAGGTGTAAGAAGCACCACAGAACGCAAAAACAAACAATACAAGGGGCCGCAAAACACGGAAATGCCTAAGACACCCTACTCAAACAGACAAAGTTGCTGCTATAACAACTAAATACACCTAACAGTTGGCCAAAAAACAGACCAACAACACCAAAAACGGTGTCCGAACAGTGGTTAGCGCAGCAGCCACAACCTGAAAACCAAAACTAAAAATAGAAAACCATCCAGCGGAAGCAAAAAAACCGGAAACCACACTCCGCAAAAACCAGCCTGGACCTAAAACTACCGAGTAATACAATTTCCCGATTGTCTATTCCTAATAAAATGAATGTTCTAGTATTCTTAAGATTTTCAATCTTTATTTCTTTAACAAGTATCCTAAAGGCACTTCATTAAAAGAAAATGCACTTCTTTAACAAGTATCCTCTTAATTCAAAATTATTCATGTGCCTATGCCAAAGCATCGGCATATCAACACAGTTATATAAGTCACCAGCAATATATTTATCCCATTGGAGATCTTAAATTTTCTTAGTTAAGTGGCATATGTATGACACTTTGATTTCAAACTCTGTCAAATCAACGCAACAAGCATGCACTAAATAGCATTAAAAGAAAAGGATTATTTTGAGATAACTGAACCTCAGAAGATGAAGATCCAGAGACCCAGCTTACCTTTGTCAGCTTCTTGAGATGCCAAATTACCTTCTTCATTTAGAACAGGCAAATTGTGTCCTATAATACATGGCAATGGAGTCAGTTTATGACAAACCTTAGAATCAACCCTCAACTTAGACATCTAAAGATTAGGGTGCCACCACATTAGTCCTCCAAAAAAGTATTTGTACCAATTTAGTCCCCCAAAGGTTGAAGTACAGCCACTATATTGGCCCTACAGAGAATTTTTAACAATTAATCCCTCAAAGATACACCATTGTCACCAAATTATGGATTTTTTACCTATATATCCAGTTTCAAACCAAAAATACCAAACTGTCCCACTTTCAAAAATATTTACGTGTCTGTCCTACATTTGACTTTAAACTCCCATTTAGCCACATAGTGTGGCAAAATGTAAGCAAATGTGATAGAGGGGGCCCACCAATTAGCCATGGTGGGTGGCGAAATGCCTTTCCCCTGTTTTTTTTATTTATTTTTTTTGTTTTTCAGTTTTAAAGTATACTACTTAAATATATGATATCATACCACATGTTTTTGAAGACTTTGACATTATACATGAGAAAAGATTAAATCATGGAGACACCATCTTGATTATGATTGACAAAATATTTAGCAAAAGGGTGAAGACCATAGAGTCTAATTATTTCATTAGAATCACCTTGATATTGGATAGAACATGTAGGTAACTAATAATAACTTCATTTTTTAGAAACTTAGAAAATATTTTCCCGCGTGTGGATAACTAAATTATTTTTTTAGTTTATTTCTAATAACTTAGCAAGTAAAGAATTCTTTACTTAGTGATTAATAACTACAAACTTAGTTTTTAGTAAAACTTAAAACTAAGCAAGTAATAACTAGTTTGTATTTTTTTTTTATTACTAATAAGCAAGTGATCTTAAAATTTAGAAATTGTGTGAGAGGGTATCAAATTAGTTTATTATTCATTATATGTTTTTACAAACTATTGAATTTACTATAGACTTAGAAAATTTCCATGATATATATTATTGTAGTTTATACTCACAAATTATGTTAAAAATTATTTTTCTTTCACTAAATGATATTCACTTTAAAAATAATTATTTTCTCCCATTCACTACTATATTTAAAATAAATCTTTTAAAATCAAAAATTAATTTTTAAAATGAAGTTGCAATATTTGTTAAAAACACTTTCAATTTTAAATGATATTAACTTGAAGATGTATTTTGTTATTATGAAATGGGATATGACTATTTTTTATATTATTGATGTTATTTATATTTTAAATTAAAAAAAATATTCTTTTTTAAAAATTAAATTTTTTGAATAAAAAATACACCTTCAAAAGACTTCTATACAATTTGTCTGAGATCTCTAAATGTACATGACAGGCACAAGAGACACAGCAATCGGTCCAACATAGAAGGTGCGTCTTGGATTTTTATGGAAGGGATTTGAGAAGCAATGTGTGAAGGTGAAAGATAAGCATTAGGATCAGTTTTGGCTATAATTTCAATGATGCCAAGATCCAAATTAAAGCTGGTTTAGAACCACTGGAACAGAAGAAGCACCAACTAGTTCCATTGCATAAAGGAAAGCTTCTTCATCGGTTACTTGTTTTGCTTCCTTATCTCCATTTTCTCAATCATATGTATATGCTAATTAATGCAATGCTATATGATGTGCTAATTGTCTCCTTTAATATATAAATTTGGCTCAACAAGAGTTACAAACATGTTTTAATCTAATTTAATAATTTTATTTTTCAACATTTTGACTGTGGACAAATCAAAATAGACATATATAGTCAAAATGATGGTACACTACATTGGGGAAATTTTGAGCCATTTATCATGATTTATGGTTGATTTTTGAAACCAAAACAAAAAGCCAAATTAAAAATGAGGGAAAGGCATTTCGCCACCACCGTGGCTAATTGGTGGGTCCCCCCTCTGTCACATTTGCTTACATTTTGCCACGCTATGTGGCTAAATGGGAGTTTAAATTTAAATGTAGGTCAGATACGTAAATATTTTTGAAAGTGGGATAGTTTGGGATTTTTGGTTTGAAACTGGGATATATAGGTAAAAAATCCTGATTTATGGTTGATTTTTAAAACCAAAACAAAAAGCCAAATTAAAAATGAGGGAAAGGCATTTCGCCACCCACCTTGGCTAATTGGTGGGTCCCCCCTCTATCACATTTGCTTACATTTTGCCACGCTATGTGGCTAAATGGGAGTTTAAATTTGTTCCTGCTTATTCCTAAAAATAGAGATAAGCGAGATATTTTTATTATAGTTCGACAGGGAGACCCTTGGTCCTACGTATCTCTAAAATATATTTAGAGAATCAGAGCTACGTAGTTCTCTTGCTTATTTGGTGAAGAAGTCTCCTCCCTTGGTGAATGCCACTAACCTCTTATTTATAGAGTCTATCATATAGAAATAATAGGTCAATAAGTTGGTAGTTAGTTGAGTGAAAGTAAGAAAAGTGGAGATAATTAGGGAATAAATCATCCTATGTGTTCTTATCCTTTTGATGTCATCTCTCTGGGCCATCTTGTATTATTTTAAGCAAGGCCCGGTCCAAAATTTAAATGTAGGTCAAACACGTAAATATTTCTGGAAGTGGGACAATTTGGTATTTTTGGTTTGAAACTGGGATATATAGGTAAAAAATCCCCAAATTGGATATCTGCACAGAAGCCAAATTATAGAGAACAGGTGCTCTAAATTTAAAATCGAGAGAAGCGAAGAGATTAATATGCAACAATAGAGCTTATGAAAAGGCAATCTCTGACTATTGAAGGTGCATATATGATTCTTACGAAAAGAAATCAGAGTGACTAAACAACAACACCAACAGAGTCATTTGGAGTAAGAACTTTTACAAAGCAATTTAATACGGTCACCTAACCCGATATGTACTACATGAAAGCAAGGGTTTATTAGAAATTGAAATCAAATGAAAAGTCATGTAGTTCTTTTTTTTTTTTTTTAAAATGACAAATTTTATTAAGCAACTCAATAACAAGAAGTATATGTAATTCTATTTAAATCTCTAGGAAAATTCCCCATTTGATTGCCCCCACTTTTTTTAAAAAAACTTTAAAGCATCAAAACACAATACCTGGGTCTTTGATTTGATGCTTTTCCAATGAACACATAACGAATGCCTGCAGCACGTTTGAAACTTTTCTTTTCCTACCCCCCAAACATGTCTTATACATGATTCAAACTTTTCTTGTGGCAAAATACAATTTCAAGACTTTTACATATCTAAATTTTAACTTTTGGATGTGTAATAAATAAGTTCATTGTATACATTTGAATTTTAAATTCTAGACGCATTAAATGTACTTTTTAAAACATTTACACAACCAATATAGTGTGCACAAATAATAAATATTTGAATTTCTTAACTATTTGGTCATGAGTTTGATTTATGACCAGTACATATGAAAAAATATTTGATGGAAGAGATCAACCCTTGAATGAGATTTGTAAACTTTTAAAAATATTTTTTTGGATACATATACACCAGAATTTTAAAATTAGGATATGCAATATTCATTTTCATTACATGAAATGAACACTGATATATATATATATATATATATATATATATATATATATATATATATATATATATATATGTTTTGAAATAGCTAAGATTATCGAATACATTAATTTAAATGTAGGTATAAGACGCTCTTTAAAAATGCAGCTAGACTTTCTAGTAATATAATATCTTAACACATGTAGAGCATCAATGTTATGTTACCACCAAAAGTGTGAAGTGTAGTAGTAGTGGTGACAGTGTCAACAAGATAGGAGTTTAAAATTTGAACCAAATGATATTTTATCTATCTATAACCAAAAAGAACAGTACGTACGGTTTATCACTGTCGTAGCCATCAACAAATTATGCTCTACTTTGAAGATGTAATACATGAGAAAAAAATCCAAACATAAGTCATAAGAATACAACTTATTAAGAAAAAGAAACTGTTTGAGTATTGCTCATATGTAAGAACTTGTAATGCAGAGTAACTAAATTGTGACCCGCGTGATCCTCTGTATGATCCGTCTTCAACAATCAACCACTCTTCATCATTCAGATTCTGCAACAGCACAAATAAGCAGGCACCATATATCACAAAATTATTTTAAAATTTTAACGGTCATTCATGAATAGAAAGAAAGAAAAGAAGAAAATTACCACAAAAAAATCTTGCGGAGGAGTAACACTACAGTGAATGGTAGGTTTACCCTGAAAAACAAGGACTCTGTCGGACATGTAATCTGCTCTACCCAAATGGGGTTCAATGACAAAAGCGGCTTTGTTTGAATGATCAATAAATCCCCTAATGGCTTTGACAGCAGCCATTGCCAGTTTAGGATCAAGATATGCAGTTGGCTCATCTATCAAATAGATATCTGCAGGCTTTCCGAGACAGAGACACAAGTCAACTCTTTGGCACTCTCCATATGAAAGATTGACAACTTGTTGGTCCAATAACTGTTCGATAAGAAGTGGGTGCATAACAATTATTGCAAAATAGGGATCATTGTATGCATCAGTAATTCTTTGTTCCAGCAAGTCTCTAACAGTTGATGTTGACACAGGGTTAACCTCGGGAGGCATGTATGAAACATTAAATTGAGGCATTTTCATCATGTAGCCGCCTTCTACAGTATCAGGCTTCAATAAACCAGCCTGAGTAATACAAATAAAAGTAAGTATAATAAGTGAACAAATATATTTATATATATAACAAACATGCACACACACACATACATACCAGCAAGCGGAGAAATGTTGACTTTCCTGTGTTGCTATACTTAGACTGCGTGACAATGATTTCCGATGAAGTAAATTTTGCACCAATGACACTGAGCTTGAAATCGCCCAACACTTTGGTCATGGTTGGGTATTTGTATACCTTCCTATCCTTGACAATCCTGCCTGGTTGGTAGTAATCGGAAAACGCCTTTTCGTAGTCTGAGCAGCGATCGAACATCACCGGCATGGTCTCCTTTGGATTGGCCAATGGAGAATAAGAAGAAGAAGAAGAAGAAGAAGAAGAAGATATGAGATTTTCTTTCTTGTGTGGTTGGTCAACCACATCCTTCTGTTCGCTCTCTACTCCACCATCGATTGTCACTGGAGGCAGGGTCGTCGTCGAAGATATGAGATTTCCCATAGAGTCAATGATCGATCAAACTAAACAAACAGAAGAGGAAAACAACCGTTCGTAATCTCTGGATTTGTGACGAAGTCGGAAGCTCGAATAGGAAAAGCAGGCGCTAATCCTAGTTGATAATCCTAGTCGGAAGCTTGAAAAACTGGAACCAGAGTATAAACTAAAATCCACAGCAACCGAGAGAAAATTTTCAAATTATAATATTATTGAATTTATTGAATGATGGTTACAATTGGGTCTTTAAATAGTAAAATAAACCTAATACTAAAAATACAAACAAATCTGTTTTAAAATAAAACAGAATCTCAAAATACTTTTTTGTTTGTTATTTTAACTTAAATCTAAAAGATATTTTTTTTTTATTCTAACTTAAATCTAAACCTAAAAGATATAATTTTATTTTTATTCTAACTTAAATCTAATAATATTACCATACCAAAAAAAAATCTAATAATATTGAAATTAAAATAAACTTATTATACCCTCTTTCTAACTTAGGTTATATTTTGCCTATTATACCCTCTTTCCTATTATATTTTATTGACTAAATTTTGTATAATTTTTTTTGTTAAAACAATATAATTTTTTTATTGTATACAAATTTTGTTTGTTTTTAAATAAAGTTTGTTACAATTTTTTAAGGAATAGATAATGTTTGTGAAAAAGTAAGAAATTATTGTTGGATTAAAATTATGATATATTTTAAAAAAGGGCAAAATAGGAAAATAAGGTGCAAAAATACACTCTCCCATTTTAGTCTTTTTTTGTTAAAACGACAAGTAAAAAGGAACGGAGGTAGTAAAATATAATCTTGAATTGCTCCTGCATCAATTTGGAAACCTCTGATTCGTTAGGGTTTCTAAGATGGAATCGAGGCTAGGGTTTGGTTTGGTTGTGCGAAGGAAGGAGATGGAATCTCCCATCAATTTGTTTTTTGAGATGGAATCTAAAAAACGCGCATGCCCCTTCTTTTTATATTAAAAAATTATTGTTATATATGAATATAATGGATGCCATTATAGGTTATTGGCCCATGTTCTTATTCTTATCCATTACATTTATCCTATGAAGTCCAGATACTTGATACAACACAAATACGATATAGAGAAGAAAATTTTCCCTCCCACCCTTACAATTATCCTCTCACCCCTACATTTTATTAAATATTTCAATTTTACCCTTTTTTTATTTAAAATTATTTTCTTTTTTTCACACTTTGAAGCTCACCCCCACATGAGTTCTATATCTACGAATTCTTGTTTTTATTGACCAACTTTGTTTATCAATATAGTATTTTTTATTAAACTTAACATATATTTGACTTATAGACAACAGTGTCACTAAAAGTCAAAATATGTATATAGAGCTCATTTCGACGGAAATCGGAATAGGTTTTTTAAAGTAATCCGGTATATGTGTTCATACCGGAACAAGTATTCGAAAATTCGGTGTTTACACTTAAAATTACAAGAAATACAACTTGTAGTGACAGACAAAACTGTCACTAAAAGATGTACATATTTTAGTGTACAAGAAATACTTACACCGGAATACTTTAAAAACCTATTCCGGATTGCGTCAAAATTAGATTTATGTACATATTTTGACTTTTAGTGACATTGTTTTCTGTCACTATAAGTCAAATATATGTTAAGTTTGATGAAAAAACTACAGCGATAAATAAAATTGGTCAATAAAAACAAAAATTTGTAGATAATAGAATTCATGTAGGGGTGAGCTCCAAAGTGTGAAAAAAATTTAAATAAAAAGGGTAAAATTGGAATATTTAATAAATTGTAAGTGTGAGGGGTTAAGTGTAGGGGTAGAAGGTTTAATTTTCTACAGAGAATTAGAATTGGGTTGTTCATGATATAATAAACCCTAGAGAATTAGAATTGGGCTGCTCATGATCTAGTCGAAGAAGCTAGTGAATACCTTTTCTTACCCACATATTGTTTTTCTTTTTTTTTGCCAAGTTTACTCCTTTAGGATTTTGAAATTCAAATGGTTAAAAATCAACTTTATACATTTAGATTTTAGAATCCAAACATGTCTTATACATGATTCAAACTTTTCTTGTGGCAAAATACAATTTCAAGACTTTTACATATCTAAATTTTAACTTTTAGATATGTAATAAATAAGTTCGTTGTATACGTTTGAATTTTAAATTCTCGACGCATCAAATGCATTTTTTTAAAATTTTGCACAACCAATATAGTGTGCACAAATAGTACATATTCGAATTCTTTAACTATTTGGTCATGAGTTTGATCTTTGACTAGTACATATGAAAAAAAAATTGATGGAAGAGATCAACCCGCGAATGAGATTTGTAAACTTTTACAGAGATTTTTTACTCACCAGAGTTTTTTTTTTGGTTACATATACACCAGAATTTTAAAATTAGGATGTGTAATATTCACTTTCATTACATGAAATGAACTTTGTATATATGAATTTGGAAGTAGCTAAGATCATCCAATACATTTAAATGTAGCTAATCCATGAATAACCATATCTACTAAACCAATTTAAATGTTAGATATTCCTTAAAAATGTAGCTAATCCACGAATATCAATATCTACTAAACCAGTCTGGCAATAAAAGCTCATTTTACACATCCAATTTTTAAAACTCATGTAAAAAAAATTCTAAAATTGCATTGTCCAGGTTCCAATCTGAAATGTCCCCCATTTTTTTACCATGAGGGAGAACAATTGTATCATATGAAAACCTCATGACTTTCCTTTTTCTTTTCATTGCATACGAATTGAATGCTTAAATTAGAATTTTCTTTTCCAATATAAAATTAAATTGTTTAAATGTTTATGTTTATATGATACAATACTCAAGATCAAGAAAATGTTGCCTTTTTCTATCCAAAAAGAAAAATGGTGCCTTCCATGCTATCTTCTTTCCATTTACAAAAGACTACAGCTTACGAGAAACAGATTTTAGAAGTCTGAATGATAAATACAAACTAGACTTGAGTGTGTTATAGGGGTGCGGCAAAGAGGGCACTCTGGCTTTTCGTTGCACCATTCTGTGATACAGTTCCTACATGGATCACATCAAACAGAAGGATGAGACAAAGAAACAAGCGGGGAGCGTGAAAAAGCAGTACAAAACTACGAATGCAAGAAGGCAATACCAGCAAAATACATGGCCACAGGAAGTAGCTGTGGGGTGTTGACGATTACTCAGGCAAAGCGTGCATTTGCTAACACCACTAGTTGCATGAGGCTGCAAAAAGAAAAAATGATTCATCAAAAACACACATAGTGCAACGAAGAAAGGCTGTGGGATGTTGGACCCACCTAATACTATTGCGGCTTTTTATTTGATCTTGATAGGGCAACATAGATACATGTATGTTATGTTCTTTATCAACCGCATCCAAATTGGTAAGATTTGGTTCAGAGGCAAAGCTCCGATGCTTCTAAAGAATATTAAATACCCTATGAAATGCTCCTAATTGCTTAAATAACAAAAACAAAAATGATTGTGTATTCCTAATAAAATGAATGTTCTAATATTCTTAAGATTTTCAATCTTTATATCTTTAAGAAGTATCCTAAAGGCAATTCATTAAGAAAACCCTATTTTATATCCGAACAGATCCTCTTAATTCAAAATTATTCATGTTCCTATGTCAAAACATAGGCATTTCATGCCAGACCAGATCAATGCAGCTATATAAGTCACCAACAATATATTTATCCCATTGGAGATCTTAAATTTTCATAGGTAAGGGACATATGTATGACACTTTGACTTCAAAGTTCAAACTCTGTCAAATCAACGCAACAAGCATGCTCTAAATTAAAATAGCATTAAAAGAAAAGGATAATTTTATGAGATAACTGAACCTCAGAAGATGAAGATCCAGAGACCCAGCTTCCTTTGTCAGCTTCTTGAGATGCCAAATTACCTTCTTCATTTAGAACAGGCAAACCGTGTCCTATAACACATGGCAATGGAGTCAGTTCGTGACAAATCATAGAATCAACACTCAACTTAGACATCTAAAGATTAGGGTGCCATCACATTTGATAGAGACTTGAATGGGCCTTGATTATGATTTTAGCCCAAAGTATGAATGAATGATGACGTGGCATGGAGGATGCATGAAATGCATGAATTAATCACTATATAAGAGAATAGAGGGAAAGTAAATAAGTTAGCTAAGAATTCAGTTAGAAAATGCTAGGGTCACCATCTTGGTGATTTGGGGAAGCCTTTGTGCTTCTTTGGGGCTGATAGTATTCACTATCAGTTTATTAGTTTTCTTCATTTTAATTACCAGCTATCGTACATGTTTCATGTTATCAATTCTATTACATTTCCATAATTTCTTTAGATTTCTCGGTTTGTGAATTAAAATCCCATCAACATTAGTCCTCCAATAAAATATTTGTACCATTTAGTCCCCCAAAGGTTGAAGTGCCGCCACTATATTGACCCTACAGAGTACAGAGAATTTTAACAATTAATCCCTCAAAGATACACCATTGTCACCAAATTATTCACTGAATAGCATTAAAGTGATGACATAATATGATGGACTTGGTGACAATCATGTATCATTGAGGGGCTAATATGATGACAGTTTAACCTTTGAGTCACTGATTGGATGATATTATGATAAATCACTTAGATGACTAATGTAACACAATACCCTAATCTTTGGAGGACGACTGGATTGAGGGCTTATACTAAGAACTAATTGACAAAATAAGAAAACGTCCAGAGCACATTGGTAGACACATAAATTTAGAAAAAGGAAAATGGGAAAAAAATATAAATAAATAATCAGTTAAACATAATTAGCTGAGAAACAATTATAACCTGCTGATGTATCGTGGGTTGCAAAGGATGCCTGATGAACTGAACTAGCAATTGATGTAAAATTTCTTCGACGCAGTCCTTCAGCAGCTATAACACAAAGTTGAATCAGCAAAAATACTCCCAGTATTTGATATCTGCACAGAAGACAAAGTATAGAGAACCATTGCTCTAAATTTAAAACCGAGAGAACAACAGAGCTTATGAAAAGGCAATCTCTGACTATGGAGGCGCATATATGATTCTTATTACAAAAAGAAATCAGAGTGACCGAACAACAACACCAACAGAGTCATTTGCAGTAAGAACTTTTACAAAGCAATTTAATACGGTCACCTAACCCGATATGTGCAAGGGTTTATTAGAAATTGAAATCAAATGAAAAGTCATGTAATTCTATTTAAATCTCTAGGAAAATTCCCCATTTGATTGCCCCTACTTTTTTTTAAAAAAACTTTAAAGCATCAAAACACAATACCTGGGTCTTTGATTTGATGCTTTTCCAATGAACACATAACGAATGCCTGCAGCACGTTTGGATATATGATAATATAGGCCTACAAAAGAAATAATGGCAAGATTTAGAAAACCTGTATTTCCATATCTAATAACTACAATGAGAGTGTCAAGCAAAAAATCACCTTCAAAGTAAAACAACATGAGGTTAGCTCGAAGAAGCAACTGCAATAACTCACGAACAAATGGGAGCATCTGTTGGGGAGCATAGAAACTAGATTTAGCAACAAAAAGAAAAATTGCTTCCAACTAAATTGATAAAATTATGTAATACAATACAGCTCTAAAGGGGAGCTCCAAAGGAGAACGTAGTAACTTCTTCTCAGTGTTGAATGAGAAACATCAGCAGGAGTAATGTACCGTAGGCCATCTCTGAACCATATGCAACCAAACTCCACCGAGTTTCTCCTTCAACCTTGTCAAAGTTGAAGTAGACGAAGGAGAAAGTTCACTTGCAGCATAAACCTGAGAACTAATACTCCCACGAGCATTTTCTCCATAAAAACTCTCAGCAGACTCGTAGTCAGCAAGAACAATGCCCCGGGAAGCAATTCTAGAACTGTAAAATTAACAATCAACTCATCATAAAACTAGACACATGAACAAAACACACAAATAAAACTCAATCAAATCAATGACTAATTAAAAGAGACAACAAAAAAACCTAATTCGTTCAGCAATATATGGAATCGCCGACTGGTATACAATGAACAAAGCACGCCTGGCAGGAGTAGGCGGAAGTCCATAAGTTCCTGCAACCTAATTAACCAATCAACATCTATCAGATATTTAAAAATAATACAGAAATCAAATTCATCTAATCGTGCACACAAAAATTAAGCAAAAAAACAACAACAAATTAAACCTCTAATATCAATTACAAATTACAACAACATACATCACTTGCAAAATTAAGACACACATTAAAATTTAAAATGCATTAACAATTACTACTAATTAACAATGAAGTTACCTGAGTGATATCACAGTATTCTTCACCAAGTGTTTGTTGTCCTGAGCCTGTTGTGAGAACATAGTAAAGCATTTGTCCTAAAAGTTTCGTCTGCAAAAGCAATTAACACTAAAGCACGATTAAACTTAATTAAACAAACATAATCAAGAATATAAACAAAGTGATTAATTAGTGATTACCTCGTTTTGATAAGCCACCGCAACTCTAGTACCTGCATCGAGAGGTTAACATAACATTACATTATTGAAAATTGAAAATTGAAATTGAAATAGAAATAGAAATTTTGTTCGGAATTTGAAGTGAGAGAGAACCGAAGAGGTGGCGGAAGGCGTCGCGACAGGCTTCGTAAACGAAAGAGGCGTATTGATCGTCTTTTTCAGCTGCTCGCATCATTTCCGGTTGAGCAGCCGGAGGGAACCGCCGTGGTACCGCCGTGCTGGTGCTCGGACCTGCATCGGCGTCGTTACCGGAATCTGAGCCATGTCTTCCGATGTGACCCCACCCCATGGTATTTTCGGTTAACACATTTTAACCGGTTAGTGTTATCTTCAAACTCTTATTCATTTTCACAAAAAATAAAAATAAAATATTATTTGGTTTTTTTTTTTTTTTTTTATAAGCATTATTTGGTTTAATTTAATATGAAATGATAAAGATCTCTTCCAGCTTAATCAAATATTATGGATCGAAATCAATCATGAAAATGCAGCGGTGTTAAATTCTATTGAGCGAGAGTTTTTACGCGCATTGTAATTATATTCGAAATATTAGTTTCTACAGTGACGTACAGAGTATACCCAGTTCAAACCAAAAATATTCAAATTGCAAGACGTATTGCTATTAGTACTACTGGTTTAGGAGAACACCCCCTGCGCTAACCCAGATTTGGGCCAAACCCAATTTCTCTCATAAACCCGCCGCCTCTCTCCTTCATTCAAAAAAAAAAAACGTTCTTCTCTTCCTCAACTATCGCCGCTAGCTTCCCGCCCGCCACCACCGTCGAGCATCTGGTTGTGAGCAGCGGCGACGTAGTTTGGCAGGACGGAGGCAGCAGAAAATTTTGGTTTCAAGAGACATGGACGTAGAAAATGATATAGGTGCTTTGATTATTTTAATTTAGTTGTTTTTTTTTTTTGGTTTTAAATTTCTCTAATTGGTGATTTATTTGATTATAGTAGAGATGAATGTGGATGGAGAAAATAATGTAAGAAAAAGGAACAGAAAAAAATCCATGACTGGAAGTGAAGTAAAAGAACATAAGGAGGAACTAGAAAAACTTCAGCTCAAGGTTGGTTAGACAGTTGCTTCTGTTGTTTACTTGTTTCTCAGTACATCTTAGTATCATGATATATGTACTGTAACTTGTATGATGGCATGACACTGACTCGGAGACGCCGATAGTTATTTGAAAAATGACACAGTTGAATGTAATCACATGTATTAGCGTCGCAGTATGATGTATGTGATGTAACCTGTATGACGCCGGGCACGACACTTACACGTTGATGCAGATACTTATTTGAAAAATGACATAATTGAATGCAAATCGCATGTATCACGGTTGGACAGTGGACACACATTCAATGATAAGTGTTTGTGCTACATAACTTGTATGCGGCTTTGCTTGTTCTTATTTGAAGTTTTATCTTCAATCTAATAGCTAAATATAAGCTTTTGTCATTTCAAACACTGTTTTTTCTTGGTCTGAATTTGTATAATTTTTATTAGAGAAATTAAGATAAGAAATTGTTTAAGTGTAGGTTTTGATAATGTCATTCACTTATGCAAATGCTTGTATGTGTGAAATTTGAACTAGATGCTGTTTGATAGGGATTTACCTTTTATATTTATTCGGCTACATTCTGTTGGCAATTTTATTAACATCTTTTTCTATTTCAGGACCAAGATTTTTACGAGTTCTTGAAAGAGAATGATCCAGATCTGCTTAAGTTCAGTGATGACGATGTTGATGTATGTTACATTTAGACACTTCTTATCTAATATATCTGTCTCATTTTTTGCTTCATAAATTAACTGTGATGAATATGGTTATGTGATTCATTGATGTAAGATGTTCATTTCAAATGGTTATCGTGAATAATATAGTATCTTCTAATGCCTTCCTAGATATATATGGGGAAGTTTTTATTTGCTAATAAGCTTGCATTGGTTATCAGTCTCTTCCATATTTTCAAGGTTATGCCTTTTTTCTGTTATGATGTAGGATTTCATATCATGAACTATATTTGGTGCAATGATCATAATTTGTATGGAATCTCTTTTCTCAAAATATTGGTTTCAGACTATTTTGTGTTTTTCCTATTTGTATGCATTACTAAATTTCTATCAATATGACACTATGTTAGTATTAGAAACTATATAACTGTTTTGCTTCTTTTGTCCAGGAAGATGTGGATGCTGACATGAAGGATGAAGATCTACAAGTAGATAAAGAGGCTACTGATCATGAGGTTCAAGAAAAGGATAAAAAATCTTCTAAAAAAGTTATAACCACTTCTATGGTTGATTTGTGGTGCAAATCAATTAAAGAAAATGGGAGCTTAAATGCAGTCCGTTCCCTGATGAGGGCTTTTAGGACAGCATGTCACTATGGTGATGATGAGGAAAATGAATCTATGACAAAGCTTAGTGTAATGTCTAGCGTTGTGTTCAACAAAATAATGTTGACTGTACTTAATGAAATGGATGGAATATTAAGAAATTTGTTGAAGCTTCCTGCTTCCGGTGGAAGAAGAGAGATCATAACGGATTTAATGACAACAAAGCAATGGAGGACTTATGGCCATATAGTGAAGTCCTACCTTGGAAATGCTCTCCACATTTTGAATCAAATGACCGACTCACAAATGATATCATTTACTATACACCGGCTTAAATATTCTTCATTGTTATTGGCTGCTTTTCCTTCGCTCCTAAGGAAATACATTAAGGTGCACATAGGTCATTGATCATCTAATCAATGTTCACTTCAAAATTATTTCACCTCATTGATGAACACTGGTACTCTTAATTAAACTTTCTGAAGTCTGAATCCTTCCATAAACAAGATTAAGAATAGTATCATTTGGTAAATTTGTTGTTGCATGCAATTTTGTTTTCTTTGTAAGTATATACTTCTGTTAATGTGAATGAAAAAGCTTCAATTTAGAGAACACTTGTGTAGCTTCTGGTTAGGGACATTGTGACTTTATAGCACATGTAACTAAACATATGTCTGTTCATTTGGTAAATTACTTTCCTGTTGAATTTATTAGGTGGCTCTTCATTTCTGGGGTACTGGTGGAGGTGCCCTTCCGGTTGTTTCATGTCTATTTTTGAGAGTTTTGCATTAATATTGGATCTGGATCTGGCTGCATAGATGATTGCTTCAAAGGAATTTATAAAGCCTATGTTTTGAATTGTCATTTTGTAAATGCTGTGAAACTTAAACATATTCGTTTTCTTAGCAACTGCGTCATTGAACTTCTCGGTGTGGATCTTCCGACTGCATATCAACATGCCTTCATTTTTATCCGACAACTGGCCAATATTTTAAGGGATGCACTAGATACAAAAACTAAGGTGCTGTTTATTTCCACTACATGTTTTTTAATTCCTAGGTTCTGTACACACCAAAATAAGGGTGTGGTGTTAATAAGGATACAAAAAGATAGAAAGGCTGTTGGTCAAAGCAAAATTTATGATTAGATACAATGAATCACCTGGAACCAATCTTAACAGTTATCATATTGACTTGTGAGGTTGACACTTCCGTAACTCATTAGTCATATGAGTAAAGGAAATATGATGTCATCAGGCATTTTTTTGTAGTTTTGTTTAACTCATGTTTGATTGGAGCTTTTCACAAATTGAAACAAATTGTTTGTGCATTTTTGACAGTTCTATTGTATGGTCCTTATGTTGCTCTTTCTCTGTTTGAATGTTTTCTTTAGGAAGCTTTTCGCAAGGTTTATGAATGGAAGTTCATAAACTGCCTTGAACTTTGGACCGCTGCTATCTGTGCTTACAGTTCACAATCTGACTTTAAGCAACTTGCATATCCGCTGACCCAAATAATTTCTGGGGCAGCCCGTCTAGTTCCCACAGCTAGGTATTTTCCCCTTAGGTTGAGATGTATCCGGATGCTGAACCAGATTGCTGCTTCTACCCAATCTTTTATACCAGTATCTATGCTCCTTTTGGATATGCTGGAGATGAAAGAGTTGAATAGACCCCCTACAGGAGGTGTTGGAAAAGCTGTTGATTTACACAGCATATTGAAGGTGCTCATCATAACATGACTTATGACTTGGTGACAATGTGCATTTGTTGAAAGTTGAAACTCACCTAACCTTAGAGGTATTCTTTCATATTAGGTTAGCAAGCCCACTCTAAAGACACGAGCATTTCAAGAGGCTTGTGTTTTTTCTGTAGTTGAAGAACTTGCGGAACACCTAGCACTGTGGAGTCATTCTGTTGCGTTCATGGAGTTGTCCTTTATTCCAATTGTGAGGTTGCGTAGCTTTTGTAAATTGACCAAAGTTGAGAGGTTCCGAAGAGAAATGAGACAGCTTATACGCGAGGTATCTATATTAAAATGATCGTAATCCTTCTTTGTTTTACCTTTTATCATTCGCATGCAGCAAATCTCATGTCATTCATTTCTAATATTTAATTTTTCCACACTCAGATTGAGGCTAATGTCCAGTTTGTGAATGAAAATCGCATGTCAGTTTCCTTTCTACCTAATGATCCTGCAGCAGCATCTTTTCTTGAGGTTTGCTCATGTTTTCTCTTTATCTTTGTTGGATGTTGGTTAACCTTTGCTCATGTAAGAATTTGTAGCCTGCTCCATATTTCAATTCTTCCAAGCTCTCTCTCAGCTTCCTGCATAAAAACTGTTTTCCTTAAACCAGTAACTTCTAGGTTGTTGCTGTTATTTATGGATACCAATGAAGTTACCGACGATGCTATTAAGTCATTTCACTTTGGTCTATCTATCTGACTAAACACTTGCGTATGGTGGGAATTGGATGAAGTCATTTTATTGATGTTTACAATTGGATGAAGTCATTTTATTGATGTTTAAAGTTTCTGTGTTGCCATTTCTTTTCCTTTCTTTATATCAAAGTGTGTGTTGACTATTGTCCAATGAAGCGCGGACACTTCTCGGAATAGGCGTGTCCGACACCGACACGACGCCGACACTTATGATTACATTGAAATATATCATTTATTCAAAAAAATTATCCGTGTCAACGTGTCAGTGTTCGTGTCGTGTCCTGTGTCCGTGTATGTGTCCGTGCTTCATATCGACCCACTTATTTCATGCCTCAATTTCACTGTACTTTAAATTAAATGATATATTTCACTAGTGAACTTGATTTTATTAGGATGACAAGAAGTCAGCCTCTAGTGCACTATCAAAGTATGTTATAACACTCCGCCAGAGAGCCAAACATAAAAATAACTCACTAACGGAATCCAGGTTTGAACTTTAAAATCATGTTTATTCGCATGGATTACTGTATCCAACATGCAATCATTGTTATGATAAAGGTTTCTTATATAACTTCAAATTTTCCAGTGTTCTTGTCGGAGAAGAATCCTCTGTTTTTGGTGATGAAGCATCAGAAAGCGTCGAAGAGGATTTCAAAAAGAATGAGGATGGAACTGCTGCCTTTAGCTCATCCTGGTTACCCGGAAATGACAAGTATTGCTCTTTTTATTTCTTCATCTTTCACTGACAAACCCAGCTGCATACACAAACACATTTATCATTCATGCACTTGTCTACACAATGACATAAACACAAATTTCTTCGTACATTTTATCTGAGGAATACTTTGGTTTCAGGATAAAACAACAACCTGCCGAAACAAAAGGAAAGAAGAAAAAGCATCAGAAAGAGAGAAAAGCCATTGATGACGACGTTGTGGAAGACTTGGTACTTAGTTCCGATGAAGATTTGCCTTCAAATGACATCCCTTTTGCTGGGGAAAATGCTGAGACAGATCACCATTTATCTCCAAAACAAAACCAAAACCGCAAGCCAAAACACAAAACAAAAAGGTTGAAAAGGAATAAATCTCACACGTAAGGTCATTTCTAATTTGCGATCACTATAGACAGAACAATCTCTATCTATATTGGAATTTTACTGGGTTAGATTTTATACTCAAATTTTACTGAGTTAATGAGGAAGGAAAGCTTTGTTCTAAAGACATCTAAATGTAATGGTGGAAGCTGCAATTATATTTTTGTTTCCAGTGCCACAGTTGTAGCCAAGATTGAAAATTATTATGAGAGGGAATATTTTTATTTGCAATTTTAAAAAATAAATAGAGAGAGAGAGAGAGAGAGAGAGAGAGAGAGAGAGAGAGATATCTATTTGTAGAATTTGTAAAGTATAGGGACCAAATTGCAAAATTCAAAAAACATAAGAATTATTGGAAAATGCTAAACAGTGTCCCCGGGACACTAGTTAAGCTTATTAAAAAGGAAACTCTGTCTTGAAATTCTTTAATTTGTCAAAATATTTCATAGTTCACTTCATTTTAAAAATTCTTTAAATTTATTATCCAAACAATAGAATGTAGATAAATAATTTGAATTAAAAAATTCTCTCATCTAAAGAAGACACTCTTAAAGTATGTCTTTGTGATAGAAAAACTCATCTTATTTTACTTTGTGCCTTTTCTACAATTTTCCGATCATATTATATGTGCTCCAACAAAACAAGGGTACCATTTTTTTTAGAGAAAACTTTTAGAAGGGGAAGATAAGAGGATAATTTGGTAGAAATCCACTTTTATATTGAATTGATTGTTTATCTTCTTTAAGCTTGATCATTGCATTAATGTGTGATGATTTTGTTTATTATTATTAATTGATAGATGAACACTAAATGTTAGTTTGTGTAGTGGCGATTGACGTTTGACTTGATAGAGAGAATTACAGTTTAATCTCCGCAACTGCGCTTATGAGACCGAACTATTTGATATTAAAATCTGTTCTGAACCGAATTAGACGATCCAAAGATCGAATACTAGTAGTAGTGAAAACAAAAAAATATTGATAGCTCAACATACATATTCATATTCTCAGAATCATTTGATCAAGAATCACAACATAAAGTTATATGCCATCATTGCCACAAGTCACAACAAACAAAAATATGTATATTTCTAGCTATTTCATTTCATTGCCCCGCAAAGCAAAATTACTACGTGACCAAAATTGCTTGGTGATTCCAAAAACTAACCAATAAGCTTCTTACAACATATGTAGCAAAATGTCGACACCAAAAGAAACAAAAAATGTACTACTATAGCTAACATCTCTTGCTGACAAAAGTGACATTAACTTAATTTTATCGTGACTACTTTTATTTTTTTTGACAAATGATTATAAGTGATTATAATTGTACGAAATATTCAAAAGATAACCACATTTAGGTCATTGTTGATTGAAAAATCAACCACTTATCCGTTGAAACATAAAAGGAAAAAAGGGAAAGTGTCTCGGTTAAGATTGATTTTTATTTTACCTTTAATACCTCAAATTTAATTCATCCACTGGCCAATTCGATAATGGGAATGATGAGTGGATAAAAGAATATATATGTAGAAAAAGGTCATAGCAATTATGGGCTCTTTGTCTTTTGCATTTGAACTGTCAAGTATATATAGACTATTGGTCCTTGAATTTTGGAGTTTTATCCATACAATAAATCAAATCACAATAATAAATTATAGTCCTTCAAATCACAATATACTAATTTCTAAAATGTCTACAAAATTAGAAAGAGTCATTGTATACAAATTACAAAACATACATACACTAAATGACTAAAAACAAATATAATTGTTGATATTAGTCACTTTAAACATTTATACTTAAGTACATATGTATGGTTAGTAAAAGAGAATTGTTTGAATTCGTCCTAGCTATGTGATGAGAAGATTTTCTCCATGCCTAATACATAAACATGCTTGTTTGTGAACATTAAAATTAAAAAATTTATTCTATGTTATTAGTTTTTGTGCCCATTATATTTTCTAAATTGTTTCATAAATAGATTTTCCAAAATGACACAATAGAAATAAGGATGAATGACCACTATCATTATCTTCTGGCACTATCTTTGATTGAGCTATGACTTTAGAAACTAATGATCACTCAATTGAAAAATTAGAAAACCAACATTTTCAACTCACCCAACCCACAACTTTTTATAGCAAAAAATATCATAAATGAGCACAACATATAAGGTTAAAATCAATGACAAGACATTCTAAAGAATCTAAACTATTACCCCAATATATGTCCATCAACTGATCAAAGTATGCTAAAAGATATAATCCACTTTATATATGTATAAGAGGCTGCTAACTTTGACTATGTGGATCGAAGTTAGTATGTATGACATACATGTAATTGCAAGGGGGTGAGAGTGCGCATGTGGGGGGCATATGAATAGATAGGGGCACGCGAAGACAATAAAGGGGGGCGTTAAATAATTACATGGGAGTCATACATTGCTAATTTTGACTCACGGTCGAAGTTAGCTATCCTATATATATATATATATATATATATATATATATATATATAGATCCTAATTCCTAAGAATACTTACTCATTCCAATCTTTTAAGCTAACCTAAAGATTAGATAACGATCATTTCAATCTTCTAAGTGACCTTAAGAAATAGCAAGAAATGATTCAAAGTCATAGTAAATCATGCATATCTAAGATGTAACAACAAAAAAATAGCTAGCTAGTCTCCAACTCAAGTTATAAAGACTCGTATCTAATACTAGTATTTGTTATAAATCACATTGTTGCCAAGTGAATGGGTTCCCTTGATGACCAAGGTTCAAAAGTTTGCATTCTTGAAGACATGAAAATTCGTCTCCCGATTGATATGATGTTTAACCAAAATAACATAAGACAAAGCATTAGTGTACTGTATACAGGCTAGCAAAGTTACTATACATAATACACTACTTATTAGAAATTATCTGATCCAAACACATGTTTTTAGACTATTTTATGTATGGCTTTCTAAAGCTAATTACTGGCTATTTTACGTATCACTTTCACAAAGCTAATTAATGGCCCAGCCATTTATTTTCATTCCTAAGCTGTGAGCAACTCAATCTATGTCTAGTTTATCAATAAAACATGTACTTTCATATTTTTTATCTTATTAACTTATCTTATCCAAAACTTAGTGTTTTTCTCTCTTGGATTTTTTCCTCCTTTTAAGGAGTGACATTGGCCTCGGATTCTCGTATCCTCTTAATCTATTTAATTAGACAGCCAACAATTACAAGTTGGTTGTTTATTTTGTATTTTTGTCAATAAAAAACAAATGTGCATGATGGTGGTGATGCTTATTTCTTTTGTGCATGCAAGTAATACTACAACTAGAATTTTATTTGAGATTCACTAAATTGTGCTTTATACAAACACATTAAACAAATCGATTTAAGGTGGTTCAAGGTTTCAATCTTACCTAACGTAGTGGTAACGATGGCTAAAGTTTTCTATGGATGGACTTGAGCTTATAATTTAAACTTTGACACAACATATATATAATGGAATTTTCTATAAAAAAAAACAAAAAAAAAACAAAAAAAAAAACATAACAAGACAAACGAGAATATTAAGTAAATAAAGGAAATATGATTTATAAGAAAGAGGGTTGTTCTGGAGTTAGCGAATTGTTAGACCCATTTTCACTTCTGCGTCGAGCAGACCCAAGTACGTTGGTCTAAAAGACGAGATATTTAACTCTTTATTTCGAAAACTTCTAGTTCACACAATTTTTTGATTTTGAACGTCAGAGTATTTTGCAAGTGCACACCCCTCTACTTCAACAACTTACACGACAGAGTAGACTTACAGTCATTCCTTTCAATTAGATAATATCAAGTGTGAGTTAAATTTTACATTGATTTAAAAGAGTTGATGTTGAATAATATATAAGTGACTGATATCAAACTCACTTGTATATTTTCTCAAAGTTATGTATTGATCCAAACTAGTGGGAGACAGAGACTCCTCTTCAATGGGCTAACACTAATGACCCAGGTCAAGTAAAATTATCACATTACTCTATAGCGAAGATCAGATGAGTTTAATATTTTTTAAGTGAAATTGTTGTGCTCATGTGTAGAGCTGTTAAAAATGGGTCTGGCTAATGGATCGGTCTATTAGCCCACATGCTTGGGTGGATTGGGCTTCTAAAAGCCAGCCCAAATTCACCCGGCCTTTTTTGCCCAAGCCCACAAAGTCCTCTAGAGAATTGGGCTGGGCCGGGCTAGCCCATTGTCATTTTTGTAAAAATAATATCAATAAATACATAAAATAATATTATCTAATTGAAAATTTATTAAAAAAATATAGTTTAATGTGTAAGTTCAATAAAAATGGTTATATTTACCTAAAATTTTAATAAAAAATAATTTTATAATTTATTAATGCATATATTTTTTTTTACGAATTAATTTATTAATGCATATTTATTGATGATGTAAAAATTATTTACACTTGTATATAATTATATCTCAATAAAATTAATAATTATGAAGAACTAATATATCAAAGTAATTTTAAAAAAAGATCAAATAAACTGAAAAAGAAAAAAAATTAGGTCGAGCAAGCCCATTAGCCCATCGGGCCAGTTCAGCCTTATGCAGGGTTGGGTCGGACTCGTTAAAACATGGCCCAATATAAAATGGGTCGAGCTAATCTGACCCATACATAGTACAAAGCCTTGCGGGCTGGGTCAGATCAGCTCATTTGACAGCTCTACTCATATGCTTGCTAAACTGAACTCTTTACTCCTTTTCACATTTTGTTATTAATTGTGCACCTACCTAATTAGAGAAAGACCGCGAGAGAGTTTAAAAGAGAGTATTGTTATGGATGGTGATTTTTTTTTCTCCTTCTAGTTCTCGGAGAAAGGGGTCATGGACGAGTTCTTGCATCAACTCATTTCAGTTCTTTCCAAGCGCACTTGCAGAATCAAACAATGATTCTTCCTATCAAGTTCAGCGTCAATCACTACTGAATCAATTAACATGTGGTCCAATGGTGTTACTATTTTTTTTTTATTGAGATCAGGTTATCCACCGCCGAACGCAATGACTAATCTATCGCATAATTTAAGACACCTCAAAAAATGAAATAACTAACTTGTAGTTTTAAATTTTCTCCATACAAGATGACGATTGAACTCCCGACCATTAAATAAGAAGAATTTCAACCGCTCAATTTCTATAAGTAAGTTAGTGGTGTTACTATGTAGGGATGGCAAAATGATCCGTACCCGCGGACTCCGCCCGAACCCGAACCCGAGTCAACGGATAAAAACCGAGTTGACTGGATTTCGGGTTCGGGTTCGGGCGCCACCCGATATTTCGGGTTCGGGTTTGGATAGAGTAATATCCACACCCGAAACCCGAACCTCCGCCCGTTTATATATGTAATTACAAAATTACCTCTAAATATATATAATTACCTCTAAATATATATAAAGTTTAACACCGTATTTTGGGTGAAATATATGTTACAAAGTTGTAGACGTTAATTTTAATATTTAACACCGTAATTTCTTAGTTTCGTTGAATTTATTACATTTTTCTCTTTTCTAGCTCGGGTTTCGGGTTCGGGTGAAAAAACCCGAATCCACCGGGCACGGGCACGGGTGGGAGTTTAACACCCGGATAGGCTTTTGGGTTCGGGTTCGGGTTCGGGTGCCCATTTCGGGTACGGATTTGGATAGTGTCAAACCCGTGCCCGACCCTACCCGTTGCCATCCCTATTACTATGCAATTGAGTTATAAATTAATTTTTTTGATAAAAAAAAATAAAACAAACATACACGTCATGCCAATATCTTTGAATTAATTATAGAATCTCAAATTCATAAATTCCCATTAACTTCATTTTCTTTTCTTCTTCTTGACACAAAAAAAGAAAATACAATTATCACTTGTGAAAAAGAAAATCCAAAACAACCGCTATTTAAAGACCAACAAGACTCTGCACCAAAGCACACTCATCACACAAACTCTAACTCAAAGCTTCAAACTCAAAACGACGACGTCTCTTTGTCCAATTCCAATCAACTTCACACCACAACCATGATAGCTTACCTTGAACACTTCGTTCATGGAAACGACACTGAATCAACTCCAAACGACGACGTTTCTTCCCTCCAAGGCTCTTTCCATTTCGCCCCAATTTCCATCGCAACCAAAGACTTCGGCGGCATGAAATTCTCCACTCCTCTCGCCGTCATCCGCCCTTACTCCACCTCCGACGTCGCAAGAGCAGTCAAAGCAGCAACAACCACAAGCCTTACCGTCGCGCCACGTGGCAACGGTCACTCAATTAACGGCCAAGCCATGGCGGAAAAAGGACTAGTCCTCGACATGCGCGCCACCGCGGAGGAACATTTTCAACTCATCTATCACGACGGTGTTCCTTACGTCGACGTTTCCGGAGGGGCATTATGGGAAGAAGTGTTGAAACGCTGCGTTTCGCAGTTTCAACTTGTTCCGAGGTCGTGGACTGATTATCTCGGGTTAACGGTGGGTGGAACGCTTTCTAACGCCGGTGTTAGTGGTCAGGCTTTCCGTTACGGTCCTCAAACGTCAAACGTAACGGAATTAGAAGTTGTTACTGGTAAAGGTGAAACGTTAGTTTGTAATGAAAATCATAATTCAGAGCTTTTTTTTGCAACGCTTGGTGGTCTTGGTCAGTTTGGTATCATAACTAGAGCCAGAATCATTCTTCAAAAAGCCCCTGATATGGTAATTAATCTTTAATTAATTATCAATTAGAGAGATTTGATTTGTTGATCTTTAATGAAAATCATACTTTGTACTTGTACAACTCAATGCTGACAAGTGAAGTACACAATCCGTATTAGCATATCACATGTCTCTGCAAATGCAATACAACATTTCTGAGATTAGCTCAATTGACAGATACATTACATTTTATATGTGACGTCTGAAGTTCAAACGCCGAACATTTCACTTTTTCACTGTAAAATTTTTAGTTACTAGACTCGATCAAAAAATATTACAGTCTTATTACATGAAGTAATTATGATTTTTTATTTTTTTTAATAATTTTAGGTGAGGTGGATAAGGGTGATTTACTCTGAATTTGAGGATTTTACTAGAGATGCAGAGTGGCTGGTAAAACTTCCAGAAGGGGACGGTTTTGATTACGTGGAAGGCTTTGTTGTGGCTAACAATGATGACCCATGTAATGGATGGCCCACAATTCCGATGGGTTCAAACCAAATATTCAACCCGGTTCATGTTCCTTCTTCGGCTGGACCGGTTCTTTATTGCTTAGAACTTGCTCTTCACTACCGGAAAACCGCTCGCTCTTCTGAGGTTAACATGGTAAATAATTTTATACTATTTTTAAATAAAGTTAAAATTTTTTTCTTGACAAAAAAATAAAGTTAAATTGTTTCTGGTTTCTTTTTTCAATTTTGGAGTTGTACAAATATGGGTTGGGTATAGAATCCGTGACTCAATTTTGACCTAGGAAGTAACTTTAATAACTTGGCTTAGCTTACACATTAGGAGAAGAAGATAATAATGACACTCTTATTACTACTAGGAGTACTACTATAGAAACAAATTTATGGTGGGACCCAAGTAAAAAGTCAAATATCAAGATTTCAACAAGAAATGTACGAAGTTGAGAGATGAGGATGGGGGTTATTTAATTCTGTTCTGCCATAAGCTCGATACATAACGTCACGTATCATTTGGGTATAAGTGTTGGTTTTAGATTTTGAGATTTGATGTTTATCTTTGGTTAATTTTGGAATTTGAATTTATTTTCTTAAGTAGAAAGAAATGGCAATGGTTGGGGGAAAACTGACTACACGGTCGTAATGTATCTTCTATTGGATTTTCTGACACAATACCTCTACTTAAAAGCCTGTGTTGTTGGTATCAAATTACCAAAGTGGGACTGTACTTTGCTTTAGTTCATACTAGTTGTTGTTAGCATAAAATGGCAACATTGAATTTGAATTCTTATATGGTTAAGGTTATAATTGTCATCTAACATTAGTGAGTGCTCCATTGCTCTGATCATTGAGATCTTGCTGACGTTGCGGTCCCCACGATTCCGTAAATGGCCAAAAAACCATCATTTTCTGGAATCTGTGTATTTAATATTTTAAATACTCCCTCCGGTCCTAAATATAAGAAACTTTTTATTTTTTAAGTTCATGGAATTATTGATGTATTTGGTCTATATTATGAACCAAATACATCAATCATTGCATGAACATGAACCTAAAAAGTAAAAAGTTTCTTATATTTAGGGCGAGAGGTAGTATTAAGTTTTGTAAAAAGAAAATGTTAAATATTAAGCTAAATTTTTATATATTTATATATTAAATATGTGTAAATGAGTTCAGAAATATAGTTCAACGGATATAAAACATCAAAATCTAAATTATATAGTTAGACATTCATGACAATATTCCGATCTCAGGTTCCCCATTTTATGTTTGTGAATTTACCATGATATCTATGATAAAAGAAAGACTGAATGACGTTATTACCCTTGTTATTGTAGAAAGTGGATAGATTACTTGGAGGGCTGAGATTTATTGAAAGTATAAAGTTTGAGGATGATGTGAAATACATGGATTTTTTACTACGTGTAAAGAGTGTGGAAGAGAATGCTAAAGCCAAAGGGATATGGGATGCACCTCACCCATGGCTGAACATGTTTGTCTCCAAATCCGACATAGCTGAATTTGATCGTGAAGTGTTCAAGAAAATCCTCAAACATGGAGTTGGTGGTCCCATTCTAGTTTATCCACTATTACGAAGCAAGTAAGTAAACTACATACACATTTATAGATGCAAGTATTTTTGTTATCTTTATACTTATAGATTGAAATGTTTAATAAGTTGTCATTGCCTCACAATTCATAATATTTGAGAATTTAGCCAATTAAATCAATGTTTTAAAATTCGGACTAAACGCTACTTTAAACTGTTGAACTCAAAACTATTAGGTTTAATTGTTGGTTTTGTGATTGATTTGGTCACGATTATACTACAAATAGATTGAATTGGACAGTTTGGTTCAATTGTAGTTAGATCAGATCAAGTGAACCTTAATTTAGGATCTTCAAGGTCTCGTCAATTTGATTTTTGGTCTAGTTTTTAAAACGATGTCTTAAATGTGTTTTTATAGTGCAATTTAATCTTCTTATTTTCTTAGTCTATTTATTTGTTGTTTAATCTTAGCAATTTTTTATTAATTGCATAAGCTAGATTTGGCAAGATACATTTTTCACCGTTGGAGTGGAAGGAAAGCTAAGTTTCATAAAATAAATGTTAAAAATGCGTTGGTTGGGTTGGTTGTGTGATTTTGACATGAACTGAGACTGCTGAGGTGGTTTTTATGATTATGATTATGACGAGGTTAATTAAATTAAAAACTACTAGTAGTAATAGTAATAGTAACATATGAACAATGTCAATTTTGTATATAAGTTGGATAATGGCACCCAGCGATGTGGGCCAATGGGGCCCACAAGGCACCCAGCTGTGACCATGGTTGCTTGTAATGTATATGAATCACCTGAGCCATTTGGCTGTTTCACCTCTATTTGCTTCATGGACCACCGATTGATTTTAAACTTAAACGGGGTGGTGGTTAAGATATAGAGGGTGGGTCTAGTGATATATTCCACTTGGCACTTGTTTTTGAACTAGCTAGTAGAAAAGGTTAAACCAAAATGGGACCCCATTCCCCGTATACTCCACCATTTACTGGTCGTATGGTAACCTCAGCTGTTTCATTGCTCTGCGGTTGTACCATTTTTACCTCAGTTTGTCTAACATACTCTCTAGCAAAGACAGTAATTTTTACTACTTATTAGGAGTAGTTTAAGTTCCTATGAATTTTCACTAAATTATTTAAAGTATATCCATATTATTGGTATTTTTTCAAATTATTTTTGCATTTCTTTAAAATAGTTTATGTTGCTTCTAATTGAATTGAGTAGATTGGTTTGAAATTTAGTTGAGATAAATAAGTGGAAAATTTCATATTTAAATTATGATTCTTATGTATATATATTCTTATATTTTTACCAACTAAATTATGCTCACGTAGGTGATTATACTTTATTTTATTCTTTTGATAAAGTAAAGTGGGGAATATTTTTGTATATAAAACCATTATTGCTTTTCCATCTCATATTTTATGATTTTATCACATTAATCTTCGCATCCTTTTTTCAGTACAAAATCATCACATCATTTTATTCTATTGTAAAAAAAGATAATATAAGACAATCTTTGTCGTATTCCTATTATTCATTATCACTCCTTGCCTGCGGTTGGCCAATAAGGTAACTGGGAACCTACATTCTTTTCTAGTGGGACAACCATATAAACAGAGTTAATTGCATATTGCACATAAAACTAATTATAATATTATTTTGTATTTTATTTTTTTACTGGTTAATTATTTAATATCAAATGGGCATGAGTGGTTGAATTGTTAAAATTTTGATCTTGACTCAAATGGATGGTTGTGATCTCACTAGAACCTGCAGTCACTGCAGAGCATTTAACTTCCATGCTCTAATAACTCTTTTTCAGTTTTTTGAATCTTATGATCTACACTCTTACTCTAGTGAGTTTTTAAATGTGAGACTCAATTTACCTCAGCTTTTTTTTTATATATATAAAAATATGACCAAGTGCTTTGTGGAATGGGGAAAATGAGATTTTGGCATCAATTTGCCATTCCAAACAACGTATCTTTCATGGTCAGTTTTGCCAATAAGAATGGACAAGGAAATTTATTCGCCAACCGGATTACAGTGACACCAGGTTTTGTATTTACTCTTAAATAAACGGGATTTGATTTCTGACAGACAAAAACAAAATCTCCCTTGTGGTTCCACATACACAGGGACATTGATGCTGCTTTTTCTAAGGATTAGAATTTGGTTCCTCTCCTCTTATATATATATGGTCCCCTCCCCTCTTCCCCACCTTGCTCAATCTGCAACTGGTTTAAGTCATGCGCGACACATTAATTCACCATCAACATTATTAGGACATTACATTGCGTGTTATTTTAGAAGAAGGCGAAAATGTTAATATGCGTTAGGTCTAAGTCTAACATCCACAACTTATGAAGACTGTCCCACTTATGAAGTTATGTGCAGGTCTAACATCCACAACTAGACATACGGGGCGAGACCTAATAGTGGTTACTATATAGCAGGTCCATCGTCTTTTATATGTTGTGTTACCATTTTAAAACTTTGAATCGAGCATAACTCAACTCTTACAAACTTAAAATGAAGATTGTCGCATTTATAAACTTAAGTTTATGTCTTGTCGCATTTAATATAGAATTTTCAACAAGGTTTTTTGAATGTCTTTACTACAAGCAGTCAAACTTTGATTAGTCTGTTAACTGATTCAAAAGATCAATATTTGTGGAAGTTCTATTGGTGTGCTTTAAAGAGCCAAACATCTTAATTACAATGTTTCTCTAAAAAAAGAATCATATACTAGTACATTGAATGATGATACCAATGATAAAGCTAGCTAACCCCTTACTACTATTGCATTTACATTATGTTCCTTAAAATGCTGAAAAGTTAGGACTTCTTTCACTCAAGTTGGTGGACCTTGATCATGCTTTTCCCCTAATTTCCTTATAGAAATTTGTGAAATCAAATAGTCTATTCTTGATTTCTTGTCTTCATGCATCCTAAATTGTGATTGGAATTCTAATTGATTGATTAGTTGAGGTTTTTGTTTTTATGATTAACAATGATTGATTGATAATTGATTAATTAAGGTTTTTGTTTTTGTGATTAATAATAATCAGGTGGGATGATAGACACTCGGTAGTGGTGCCAGACAGCAACATTTTCTACATAATAGCATTACTCCGATTTATTCCACCACCACCAAAGGGACCACCTACTGATAAATTGGTGACACAAAACAATGCAATTATTCAATTGTGCTACAACAAGGGATTTAATTTCAAGTTATATCTTCCTCACTACTTGTCACAAGAGAATTGGATGCAACACTTTGGTGATGATAAGTGGACTAGATTTGTCCAGAGAAAACAAAAATTTGATCCAATGGCTATTCTTGCACCTGGACAGAAAATATTTTCCAGAAACCAACTTACATAATAGTCATTAATTAGAATTAGTTATTAGCTAGATAGATTGTTTCTCAATTAACCTTTTGTAATTTTGTTTTAATATTTTTTTCCTCCTCTATTGATCCTTTTGTTGTTTCTTTCCCTACCAATTACAATGGTCCATCCTTATTGTAAATGAATATTTTTGGGGTGAAAAAATCAAATTGAATCTTTATTTGGGCAACCTATATGCAAACTTCTTTGAAGTAATTGTTATCGTTAGAAATAATATAAAATCATTGATGTGCCCTTTTCAAACAGCTTAAATTTTTGGAATAATCGGTTATCTGATATGGTATCAGAGCCTCTATGATTAAGTGGTCTAGAGTTTGGTTCCCGCTCCCTTCACTTTCTAATTAAAAAGTGGAATTTTAAGCATATGGTAGGTGGACCTATATATACTCTTATAAATTCAATCAAAATCTTATATAAAAGAACTTAAACTCTAACTAAAACAATTATTCATTAGACTTTACTTATATTTCAATCAAATTCTAAATTGTGCAAACTCTTGTTATTAGTTAGAGGTTCCTAGCTCTATCACTTACTTGTAAACAAAAAACTTCATTGATAGATGTAGAATCTTTGTTGCTTTGTGATCTCAAGCAAAATTATTGTGGATCAAATTAAAGGGCCAAAGATTATTATGTTTAGAGGTTCGAACTAATCTTGGTGATGCATGACACGTATATGGACAAGTTAGTAATTGGCTAAAGTCACTTTCATCCTATCAAGCAAACTAGCTAGTGCTTGGTTAACAATCCTTTTCCTTTGGTCTCTTTGGATTTTTAGTCTTAATTAGAACCTTGCTACGTGCCAATCAACCATTTGTACCGCTCACTAAATTATGTATATGTGTCTTATATGTGACAATATTATCGGCTATTATGGTTCTATTGAAGTTTGTTTGGTCTCTAATCAATTGGATTTGTTTAGTGCAAGAAGTTGAATTCTTACAACATTTTTCACGAAGTGAGAAATCCAAATTTATATATTCACTAAAAAAAGTATTTATATTGTAAGAGTTCAACTTCTTCCGCTAAAAAAACCCCCAATTGATTAAGTGACACATTTCATTAAAGGAATCTTACTAACAACTAATAGAAAAAAAAAATTCTTTGTATTTTTATCAAGTGGTTAATGGTACTATCCCGTTCTTAAATATAAGACTCTGTTTGACCAAATTGTACTATTTATCTATCATGTTTTGACCGTATTTTTTTAATAATATATAAATGTAAATATTAGCATACAAGTTCTTGTTTGATTTATTTTGATGAATATTTTCAAAATATCAAATTTTTATAATTTTTACTACTAGATAATTAAAAATATTAATGATCAAAATTGTGCATTGGTGTACGTGTAATGGTCAAATGAGGTCTTATATTTAGGGGACATATGTAGTATAATATTGTACTCCTTTAATTTTTAGATCAATAAAAAACTTGATTAATTAATCAAATTTTGAACACTCACAAGAGCAAAGATCAGACCCCAAACACGCTTACAAAAATAGTATAGATTATCTACTACGGGAAGAAAAAATTTAGTATTGCAACAAAATTTGAATTTACATATACTTAAAATATGAGTCACATTTTTTATCAATCCGAATCAACTTTTATAAACATTAATTAAAATAAAAACTTAAAGCTAAGGCACAATTTTGAAACCAAAAGCCACTTGGGTTTGGAGTTAGGTATCACAAATTCTTTATTGCTAGTACTTTTGTAGCTTTTTCATATAGAAAGATCAAATCCACATCAATAAAACAAGCTAAAATCTCAAAGAAAGTTATCACTTTCTTTTTTCTCCTTACCCTCCCTTCCTTTGAACTGGTTTCCACACAAATCCTCGGGCTCTACTAGTTTGACACAAAAATCAAACAAAATCTACTTGGCTTCATGATTCTCCACTTTCATATTGTTTCCTTTAGTACCTTTTGTTTCTTTTCGTCTTGTTCTTTTTCTCTCCATGTAATTTACTTTTTACTCGTCATATTAAAAGTAGAGAAAATTAAAGTAGATAAAAAAATAGCAATATTTTGGGGTCCCTTTCTTAGCTTTAGAAGGCAATAATAAGATCATGATTTCTTGTAAGAAGCACCAACCAATTACAAAGCATTACCACATTAGACTCATGCAAAAGTTGCATATACGTTCAATGGTAAACGTGTCATGCACAAACGTACTTATTTAACAATCTATATTTTTAGTGTATATGGTACATGGATCAAGATTTCAAGTTGTCTTGTAGTAAATACGCAGTTTCCCATCAATTTTTATTTTGAACTTTAAAAATTAAATTAAATAAATATTTGATTAAATTGTTTATTATAAGATTTATAAATCGACAACCATATGAGACAATTGAGAACATAGTAC
This sequence comes from Trifolium dubium, assembly GCA_951804385.1. NCBI lineage: Eukaryota > Viridiplantae > Streptophyta > Magnoliopsida > Fabales > Fabaceae > Trifolium > Trifolium dubium. The sequence continues at coordinate 43,227,514 of OX638068.1, forward strand.
ACAAACACACACTCATAAAATATTGCATTGAAACATGTGAATGTTTGCTTTTGTGGTGAAAATCTTGACCAAATAGTTTGTTACTAACTGTTTTATAAACTAAATTATGGTTTGTTAAATACAAAACTTTAGTTTTCATGACTTTTATACGAGTTGAACTTTCATATATACACGTACCATGCATGCATGTAATTCTTCTTTTAATATATATAAATTACTAGATTGAGTAGATCTAGGGGGTGGTATCTCTTGTAAAATTAATCAACCTTCAATTTTTGTTTTTTATTTTTATTTTTTAGTATCTCCATGTTGAAGCACGTGATTTATCTCCTTTTTGTTAGAAGAATATATTTTGTCAAAAAATAAAAAGAATATTAATTTTTTGAATGCTTTTTGAGTGATAAAATATACTTCAAAAGCAGAGCTTCTTTTTTCAACCATGCATGAAAGACTATTGGCATCAATTCTGATTTTGTTCATTTGGTTACAATCCATGCATACTCAAATTTTGATAAGATTGTGTTCATATGCCAATATGATATTTAACTTTACGGGGCTATGCTAACTTCATGTCCCCCCATAAAAAGAATATTTTACTTTTTGAACTGAATTTAAAAAGCATAGTTTAATTTATTTTTTTCTGATACATATAAAGAGCATAGTTAATTTGACTTGAATAGTGATATTCATTGTTGAATGAAAATTGATGCTTTAGTTTTGTAGTATTGAGAACAAGTGGTTCTACACAACTATTAATGGTAAGAGGGGTTGTCCAAACGGTATAGTATTTTGAAACATGACTTTTGAAAAAAGTAATATAAATGTTGTGTTAATTTGGACTTGAGAACAACACATGTTACAAAATTTGTAAATAGTAATTATTTTATTTTTATTTTATTTTATTACTAAAATTTACACACACAATCATACAATCATGAAAATTTCTCATTTCACCCCCTAATATTCTATTTTCCCCCCCTAAAATGGTTTTTGTATGAGAGTAAACTTTTTTTTGTATGAGAGTATATTGGGGGGAAAGAGAAATGTGGGGGGTGGAAAGAGAATTTTTCTACAATCATGAGGTGTTCGACCTAAAAATAACAACATTTTTCAATTGAACTAGGATTTGTGTGTACAAAGTTCTTATTTTTGATACATTAACTTATATTTATATTATAACGGCACGTTGTTAACCTTCTCTTAATGATAATTCGACCCAAATAATTAGAGTTTCATCTTTAAAAAATGAAATTCTAACTACTAAATTATCCGACAAAAAATTGACTCGAGTCAAAATATTACTATTCACACGGACCAAACTTATATTTAATTGTTAATTGTAATAAAAAGATGATGCATATATTCAAATTTTAACGGGAAGAGATATACTCATACTCATCCATATACTAAAAAAAAAGTGATCCATATAATCAAGGAGATGATATTGACATCATTTACCTAAAATAAAGATTATATTAAACAAAAATGTGGGTGAGTTTGAGTATGGGGTGAGGGGAATGAAAAATTATTTTTCAAGCAGTTTGAGAATAGTTTGTGTTTATTGTTGGGTTTGACTTGCACATGTATATGGTCGGTCTCACTATAACTAGCTAGTTCATAGGCTGAGCGTATGAGTGTTAGCGATTTAGTTTGAATTAGTTATGAGACAAAAAGTTATATGATTTAAAGAAAAAAAATATGCAATTTGGTTCGAGTTTTGGATGACTAAAAAAAAATTCAATCCAATTCAATTTTACGCGGTTTATTTTGGTTCAATTTGTTCAGTTTTATTCGATTTTTAAATAAACAATACATAAGTACGTGTACATATAAAAAATATATTTTAATTGTTAAAAAAATATGCAAGCAACTAATAATTATATTGCTAAATTTAAAACATATTGATAGATGAAACGAAAGATGGAACTAAGTGAGACAGCGGTAGTTTGAGGGAGACGGTGATGAATTAAGAGACGATGATTTCGAGGAGACGAAACAAAAGAGAACATAAACATTTATTTTACGTGTTGTACCGGTCAAGAAAAAATGGTTTCTAATTTAGCGCGTCTTATAAATAGAGAGATAGTTTTTTTTTTTATTGTGACACATATTTTGGTTCGGTTTTGTTCAGTTCGATTTTCATGAAGGCATCCGAAATCCGATCCAATCTTTTTTGCTATATGGTGGTCCAAACACATCCAAAAGCATTCGATTTTTTCGGTTATTTTTTTATTGGATTAAATTTGAGCACCTTGAACGCCTTAGCTTAGTTTGTAAGACATTTGTCCTTGGGCTTGCTCGTGTCTAATTTTTTTTCCTATTTTTGATTTAGAGGAGGAGCTTGTCCTCAAATGTGATATAGACACCTTAAGAACATCATTTAATAACAATAAGAACAACCCGAAAGAGGGTGGACACCAAACTTTAGACCTAACTCCTAATTACGAGACATTTGCAAGTCAGTTTTTGTTTGGCTTTCCTTGTTTCTTTGCTGCTCTCGGTAGACACATGAAATCTTCACTTCCCATTAGGGGTGGAAATAGGCTAGGCCGAGCTAGGCTTTGCCAAGCCTGAGTCTGGCCTATCAAAAATTTAAAGGCCTAAGCCTGGCCTGTAGCCTGTTATAGGCTTGATTTTTAGGCGTGCGGCCTGGCCTTCAGAAAGTCTGGCCTGGCCCGTTAGCCTGTTTAAAAGCCTATTTCGTATGAATTTTTTTAAATAAGTAATCATTTTTATATTTAAATAGACTAATCAACTAATTCACGAATGAGATTAAAATTCCTTTTGATATTTCACATAATACTTTAGAGAATTTAACTATATAATTATCATACTTCAATTTTAATTTATAGTAATATATTTATATATGCAAAAAGTTAGTTCATTGTAAAATTTGTTGATTTAAAATTTAGTTCACAATTAAATTTAATATTCAATAATAAGAATAATAAAAATATTACAAATATTTAGTTAAATAGGTCGGCCCAGTAGGCTTTATAGGTTTTTTCAATGGCCTGTAGCCTGGCCTATTTAGTTAAATAGGCTTATAAAAAAACCTTAGCCTGACCTATTTAAGAAAACGACATGGCCTGACCCGAGCCTATATAAGCTAGGCTATAGGCCCCTATAGACCGGTCTGGCCTATTCCCACCCCTACTTCCCACCCTTTAATGCACATTGCTCATTAGTCATTACCAAAGACCGAAGGAATTGATCATAACATTATGAAAGCTAAATTAATTGTCTTGATTGTAGTTGAAAAACAAGAGTAAATGTTTCATTATGTAATGTAATGTAATTTAATGGGTTTGTGGGGGTAAGAAACTATCCAAAGGGATGCCAACTAGATTTTTCATATCTTGGGGGTAAGTAACCGAAAGGTCCATTTCTGACTGCATGGTTGATTACCTTAAATGGGCTTCATTTTGATCTGTTTGCCTCAAATGGGCCTTTCAATGGACTTTTGATATGACAACTATAACAACAACAAAAGAAGAAGAAGAAATTTCTTGGTTGGTACTTGGTAACTGGTAACTATAGTATATATTCAACTATGCATAAAGCACTAAAGTCTCCCCTCTCATCGTACTTGGAAATTAATTCCACACAATCAATTAAATTACCACTAAATATTCAATTTGATCTTCAAATTATTTTGTCTGCTTCTATGATAGACCAACTAATTTATCTCTTATGTACAGTAGTTATGTAAAATATTAAGACTAAATTTGTATGTTTAGTTAAAGACTACATTATATTAGACTCTAAAAATAGGTCAACTAGCAAATGTCGTTATCACTACTCGCTAGAATGTACATATTTATTTGAATTTAAACTTGAGACTTTGTAATTGCGTATATAAATTTCTAATGATAATTATTAATTGAGTTACGATTTATAGATAAAATAAAAACAAAAAATTGACTCTAAAAAAACTATGAGGGACTAAATTAAATCTTTATTATTAAATTAAATTTACAGAAAATTCATCGACAAATTCAAAAACAAAGAAAATTCATTCATTGTCCTTTGTTAGTGGGGATTCTAGTGGGGACATGATGTTGGATGTTTGTACCCAAATTTATTTATTTCTCACGTTCAACACAAGTAGGTAAGTAACACACGAGGGAAAGAAGACTAGTTGAAGTTGTTGCCACCACTTAACTTAGCAACCTACTGTTATAGTACTGTGACTTTTGCTTTCGTGTTATGCTGGAGTCAACAAGTACACACTTATAGATCCACACAACAAGCTAACAATTTTACTATAATTAGTTTTTAAACATTTGTCAAAAATATATATAGAAAAACAAAAACTGAGGTATTTTTAGAGAACTCTAATAATAACAACTCTATTTAAAAAATGAAATATAGTGTTCACCAAAAAAATAAAATATACTAGAAAGTGAAATAAAATAAAAATGCAAAGTTGCGGTCCGGTTGACACAATTGAAAAAATCACATGAGTTTTGATATGATTTTTGACTGTTGTCAAATATTTAGCATCATGCAAAGAGTACACTAAAATTAGTAGGTGTAGTTACTAGTTAGGTATTAATATGTGTTGTTTTGAATATATTATATAAATTAAAAAATATAAATAATGTTATATAGAAAAAGAAAATTATGAGTTATTTACAAAATTATATTTTATTAATTAAATGAAAAAGTTAAATTGTAAAGTTGAAAGAAAAAAGACAGACAAATAGTTAAAGAGTGTCGGCTATAAAAGTGCGAGAAAACAACATTTAAATATATTTTTAAGTCAGTATAATTTTTGTCTTAAAATTGATTAAAATATTGTCCATATCCTTACTCTATATGAACTTAGAAACTTTCACAACACATAACACATGGTAGCTATATTTGTCAATTTTTTACCACTATATTGTTCGTCAATTATTGTTTGGATAAGTGGAAAAATAATAAGACTATTTACGGTAAGAAAAACAAATTATTACAACAAAATTAATGTAGTGTAATAAATTTAGGTAATTGGAGTATTTGGTGAACATAATTTAGGTAATTAATAAATGCAAAAAAGACATTCCATTCCATTTTGACAAACAAAAACAGTGTAGTGAACTAAAACCTAAAAAACGACGTCGTTGAACTGGTCCTTCTCATTCCACTTTTCTTTTCCACAAAAAAGTACGAAAAAATTCCCCATTTTGCTCATCAAACTCATCTTCTTCTTCTTCTTCTTCTTCCATTCAGATCCGATCAGATCCATTCAATTCTTCCATTTTCTCAAACTCTCAATTTCTCTCTCTAACTCTCTCTCTCTCTCTCTCTCTCATCAATTTCACCGATCAATTCCGATTTTATTGAATTAGGGTTTCTTCCTAAATCTCGTCGAAATGCGCGGGATCCAGACTCACGCTTCTTGAATTTCAATTCCCTTGAGTATATGAATCTTTTCTGTTGCTTATGGTTCATTCCAAAACACCAACAAGAATCAGAACAAGAACAATCAGAACAAGAGGACGACGACCAAAACTCTAATTTTCTTGAATCTATGAACAACAACAACAACAACAACGACTTTGTTTTCGGTAACGTTTCTGATTCTGATGATTCTGATGATGTTGTTCGAGATCAATCACAACCCAGAATTTTCTATCCAAAATTTGTACCCGGGAGGCACCCGCACCCGCGCACACGCCGCTCAGAGGGTGAAAGCAGTTCTGTTAACGCCGGTTTAGTTCCGGAAAATCCTGTCGCTGATCAGACCCGTGATTCGTCTCACAAGCGCGCTAAGTTCTACAAGTGAGTTTTTTTTGTTTTTTATTTTTTTTTGGTATGAATTCTCTTGAAAAAATTGTTTTTTTTTTGTGAATTATGATTATGTGTATGTGAATTGTTATGAGAAAATGTTGATGTGTTGTGGGAAATGAAAATTAAGCTAATTTAACAGAATTGTGATGATGTTGATGAGTTTGATTGTGTTTTGCAGTGAGTGTAATTTTGATGACCCAGCGTCTTCAAGTAAAGTGAAGTGCTCTATGGATTATGAAGATTTTAACGTTTCTATTCGTCCTAGTAATGTTGCTTGTTATGATGATATTGCGTTGATGTGTGCTGGTGCGGATGGTAATCGTGGAGAAAATGGTGAAGGAAATGATATTGATGGTGAAGAATTAGATGAACAAGAGGTTGTCAGGATGGATCTTACTGATGACCTGTTGCATATGGTAAGTGACCGTGAAAGAATTGTTTTTTTTTGCAATATTTGTGTCTTTTTAATGAATTCAGTGTCTTTTGATACATGGGTTTGATATAAAAAATTTCATTTTTTTTCTCTTATGTTCACTTTCTCTACTTGTGAAATTCAGGTTTTCTCATTTCTGGACCAGATCAATCTCTGCAGAGCTGCTAGAGTTTGTAAGCAGTGGCGAGTTGCTAGTACCCATGAAGATTTTTGGAGGAGTTTGAATTTTGAAAATCGGGACATATCTGAAGAACAATGTGAGCTTAAGTATATGTTGTGTTATTTATTAAAGTTTTTAGCTTTATGTTGTTGCAACATACTCCTTTTAACGTTCAATTATGGGTATTTGTTATTATTAGTAGAAGTCCTACTTTTGTAAAACTCAACCTTAATAGGTAAACGTACTTATTCAAAGCTCTGTATAATTACAGTTGAGGACATGTGTAGGCGTTATCCGAATGCTACAGCATTGACCATATCAGGATCTTCCATTTATTTGCTCGTCATGAGAGCAATCTCTATGTTAAGGTAGGTATTGTGTTAGACATTCCACTGAATCAAGCCATCTTGGACTCCAGCTGATTTGTTTCATTATTTTCAGGAATCTTGAGGTTTTAACATTGGGAAGAGGACAGATAGGGGATGCGTTTTTTCTTGCTCTACCTGATTGTTCTATGTTGAGAAAATTGAATATCAGTGATTCTACACTCGGCAATAGTATTCAGGAGATATCCGTTGCTCATGAGAGGTTGTGCCATCTTGACATAACCAAATGTCGTGTCATGCGGATACAAGTCAGGTGAATATAATATGCCTCAAAGTTTGACCGACACTTAGTTGTTGTCACTTTGCTGATAAGATAAAAAGTGATATGGTTTATTTTTTCTCAGGTGCCCACAACTTAAAACTCTGTCGTTGAAGCGCAGTAACATGGCACAGGTTGTGCTTAATTGCCCTCTTTTGCAAGAACTTGACATAGGCTCTTGCCACAAACTTCCTGATGGTGCTATTCGCGCTGCTGCAACTTCATGCCCTCAACTAGTGTCACTGGACATGCGTAATTGTTCTTGTGTCAGCGATGAAACACTGCGTGAAATAGCACAACATTGTCCTAATCTTGGTTTTCTTGATGCGTCATACTGCCCAAACATATCTTTGGAGGTTCGCTTTGAAGTGTATACTTACTTTTTGCATGTGTATTTTAAGATTTTATTTTGAACCAAGTATCTGGCTTTATCTGACATGGTTGCTTTCTCTTTGAAGTCCGTTCGACTCCCAATGTTGACAACTCTAAGGCTTCATAGCTGTGAGGGCATCACTTCTGCATCAATGGCGGCAATAGCTCATAGTTCTATGTTGGAGGTGTGTTATTTGTCCGAGATATTAATATTTCAATGTGTCTGAATTCCCGAGTAATAGGGTGAATAAATGATATCACTGCCAATGCAGGTTTTGGAGCTTGACAACTGCGGTCTATTGACTTCAGTGTCATTGGATCTTCCACGTCTGCAGAATATTAGATTGGTGTACTGTCGCAAGTATGTTTCTGCTTCATTTTCTTCCTCCCCAGAAAAGTACTTTAATTCTATTATTGATCTCTGTCTTTCTCTGCTGCTTGTATACTTACTGGCTGTTTAAAACAACATCCAATCCCTTTTTTTTTATTGTGGCATCTAATTTATTTTTGAATGGTTTCCTTGGCAGATTAGCAGATTTGAACTTGAGAGCTATATCGCTTTCTTCTATACAAGTGTCTAACTGCTCTGTACTTCACCGGATCAATATCACTTCAAATTCAATTCAAGTATGTCTTATAATTATCTCTTGTTTTATTCCCCATTCTCATGTATTTTAGAGTATAACTCAATGACGAACTTTGTGGTGATGCAGAAATTAGCACTGCAAAAGCAGGATAGCTTAACTACATTAGCTCTGCAATGCCAAACTTTGCATGAAGTGGATCTCTCTGAATGTGAATCTCTGACAAACTCTGTATGTGATGTTTTTAGTGATGGCGGAGGATGTCCTATGTTGAAATCACTAGTTCTTGATAATTGTGAGGTACATGAACAAAGTTAATTTTTTGGCATTTCCTGGATTCACTTTGTACAATTTGATTATTCCTGAGCATTGTTAGTAGTTTATTCTGACAAATCAAGTGGAAATGGGTGTTTTCATACTCTTGATCCTTTTTACAAAATTTCACTTGCTTTTATAAATTATATAATCAACTATTCTAACTGTGCCATTACATATGGATTGATGTTTTGCCTATGGTGTTATTTTCTATATTACTAATGAACCTTTTTTTTATCTGCTATATTGACAATTTCTCACATGAAGTTTCTGAAAGGCTATTCTTGGTATTCCCACAAAAGTTACAATATCAGTTTAAAGAATTACCCAAATTCGCGAGTTTAGTTGAAATTATTGCATGAATCGTTAGCTGTTACAATATTAGTATTTCAGTGAATCAATTTGACACTATTAACTTTATTAAAAAAAAAAATTAGCAATGGAAAGTCCTTGGGATTACGTCTCAACTTTTTTGGTGTTATTTTTAAGAGATTATGTTTCTTTGAATTCCTATGATTCGTTTCTTGTTGTATTATAGACATGTATTAATGTTATCATTTTTTATTCTACTCGCTGTAGAGCTTGACTTCAGTTCGCTTCAGCAGCACCTCGTTAACGAGTCTTTCCCTTGGTGGTTGCCGTGCAATTACTTCTCTTGATCTAACCTGCCCTAATCTTGAGAAGGTCATTTTGGATGGTTGTGATCATTTGGAAAATGCATCATTTTGCCCTGTAAGTGATATTTGATTTAGATACCTTTGATTTTTATGATCTGTATTTTTTTTATTTCTTGCCTTTTGAGTTGATCATTTGGTAAAATATTGGTTTAAGTAATAGTTTATGCATATTTGTAATCCAAGAGGTTGCTGTTTTGTTGGGGGTTTGCAATTGGGGACCATGGTTATCGGTGTGTTACAATACATTGGAGTCCTTGATTCTGAATAAAATTGAACCCAATCAATACTAATCGTTGTTTGTATCTATTTTGACCATGAATCTCAATGCATTCCGATGAATCTTAACTTTCCCCTGAAATTTGTTCAGTTAACTACTTTTTATTAACTTTGATTAGCCGATAGATACAAATCGTTGCCCATGTCTATGTCGTAATAGGTCTTCCAATTCATGATTGGAATCTCGATTTGATGACCATTGGTGTATACACAACAAACTTGTACATTGAGTTTTAATGATATGATATGATGTTCAGTAGCTAAGCAGCTCCTTTGTTAACCTGCTTATCAGGTTGGTCTTCGATCTCTCAATTTAGGAATATGCCCAAAATTAAACATACTCCGTATTGAAGCGATGTTAATGGTCTCACTTGAGTTGAAAGGATGTGGCGTATTGTCTGAAGCATCCCTTAATTGTCCTCTCTTGACATCTCTGGATGCTTCCTTTTGCAGGTACTTCATTTGTTATTTTCTTGGTTATCCTGCTTGTGTATGACTATGGAGTATGGACTGATTTTGTTGTTTTGAATTACAGCCAACTCACTGATGACTGCTTGTCTGCAACAACCCGTGCATGTCCACTAATTGAGTCATTAATATTGATGTCATGCCCATCAATTGGGTTAGATGGACTCCGTTCCCTGCATTGGCTCCCAAATTTAGCCCTGCTTGATTTATCGTACACTTTCTTGGTGAATCTGCAGCCTGTTTTTGACAATTGTTCACAGCTAAAGGTAAAAAATGTCATATATTTTAGTGTTCGTTTTTATACTGTCTTGTATATTAGAAAGAGTACAATAGTAGTGGAGAACCTCCTACTCCCTTCACCAAAGAAAACATAGGAAATGGTGATTATTAGTTTAATAAACATAGCTAAGTAATGATATTATCATACACTCACGAGTTGTTCAGAAGAGCTTATTTATGCCTATGTTGTTGTTTAAATACTTATAATAAATGTGATTATACACTTGCTTACTCTTTCCTTGGTCCGCAGGTTATGAAATGATGTATAACATTTGTTTAATTTTTCTCTTTCCCTTTTTCTGAGAGTTTCATTCTTGTTTCTTGAAGGTATTAAAGTTGCAGGCATGCAAATATCTCACCGACTCATCACTTGAACCTCTTTACAAGGGGGGTGCTTTACCAGCTCTTCAGGAGTTGGACTTGTCTTATGGAACTTTGTGTCAGAAAGCCATTGAAGAGCTTCTTTCTTGCTGCACACACCTTACACGTGTGAGTTTGAATGGCTGTGTAAACATGCATGATTTAAACTGGGGGTACAGTCGAGGGATGTTTCCTGGCATAAGTGTCCCATCCATCGCAAGTTCCTATGAAAATATCCATGTGTCAAACAAGCAACCCCCCCGATTACTTCAGAACCTCCACTGTGTTGGTTGTCCAAATATTAGGAAGGTTTTCATCCCATCAACAGCAAACTGTTCCCATTTATTATACCTAAACCTTTCTCTGTCAGCTAATTTGAAGGAGGTTGATGTAGCTTGTCTCAACCTATGCTGGCTTAATTTAAGGTATTGTTTGCCTCTCAAATGAATGTGGATTTGTTTCTGTCCTCACAACATATAGTAATGTTTTGTCTTATCTGTTCTGTTCAGCAACTGCTCATCGTTGGAAGTGTTGAAGCTAGATTGTCCGAGATTGACCAATCTATTCCTTCAGGTTATTATTCTTATCTGCCAATTTAAACTTATACATGCACATCATAATTGCTGTTTCTTGTAATCATACCTTGTTGTGCTAGGTATACTTTTAAATTTATTTTTGTGGTAGTATCTTTATTCATATTTGTTTTATGAGAAATGCTAGGAACACATTATAAAATACATTCTTTTGTACATACTCTTTATAATTGGGTGGAATTCATGTGCGTCCTGCCAATTACAAAATGGTTTCCACCTAATAGATATTGAGACCGACATCTTGACCTAAACAAGAATTTATTGAATCCGACATGATTAATAATTTAGTGAGACTCAACAAGTGAATTTTACTCAATAGGAGTATGTATATGTCCGTTGGAAAGAATGTGTTAAAAAGAGTTTATTGCTAGCATTGCTTTTACTGCATTACATTTTACAACTGTCGTCAACTATCATTATCATTTTAGAAAATTATAGATATGTTGTTTTTTGCCATTCTTTTGGCTTGGGTTTTCTTGCTCCTTTTCAAGAATGGGTTGCATACATTGTCCTTCAAATATGGGGTTGATCTTTGTCCTTCACCTGAAATAAATGTGACATTTGAGGCATATTGTCATTCTTGCAACTGATCTATTGTTGTGTTATAGACTTATAATTATTTACTTTCTATTATGTTTTATTAATTGAGGCATTTTGGGTATTTTAGGCATGCAATATTGACGAGGAAGCTGTTGAAGCCGCTATATCCAAATGCACTATGTTGGAGACTCTTGATGTTCGCTTTTGTCCTAAGGTAAGAGCTAATGCGTATAACATATGAAATGTTGATTTCAGTTAATGAACCTTTTTCTTACATGTTGCAACTTGTTGATGCTTGAATATTCATTTTTATCATGTTCTATTGTTTATGGGGTATTTTATGGTGCTTTGCAGATAAGCTCAATGAGCATGGGTAGACTCCGTGCAGCATGTTCTGGTTTGAAGCGTATATACAGCAGCTTGTCAACTTCATCAGCGTGATTTAGGATATCAGAGGTTTTCCGGTGCTTCTTCGCTTGGAGTGAAGGAAAACGTGATAATAAATCTGGTTATTTCCTAATGTACTGTAAATTGTTGTGTTTGTTTGGCATATAGAAATGAAGTTATCTTCATGCATTGCCACAATAAGTTATTGTTGCTCTAATTGTTGTAAATTTAACATTTCAATTTGTTGCTGCTTATTTTATTATGAAGTGGTCTGTCTAAACCTTTCTCGTGTGACGAATAGGTGTGCCTTAGGTTTTTATATACAATTTATGCTGTAAATTTTTGTATGATGGATGCAGCATATTGATATTTATATTTTGTTATTTGAAGTTTCTTGAACATCAATACATATTGTAAGTTATATTTTGATTTATTTTGTAAGGTGACAATTATTTTGTAAGATCAAATGGAACCACTGTGCCTTGACTCATTTGAAGGAAAACCCTATCAACCTTGTGTCAATGCAAGTTGTTCCCTCAAGTTCAAAATTAGCTTACAACTTTTTTTTTTGGTTCGTAGACAAAATGGTTAATATTACTTGAAACTCAGAAATTGTAGATCATGAGACACTAGTGATATTCGGCCTAGTAATTTTGCGTTGTGCTATGACTTACAGATAAGTTGGCTTATGACTTACTACATTTTAATGACCATTATGGCTTACTACATTCTGATGACAACTATTCACGACATTAATGGGATAATCAGATCCTTAATTATTTTCAATCTATCTAATTAATCACTCTTTTTGAATGTTATTGAGGGGCTAACTTGATGAATTAAAATCTTCATTGTTAATTGCAAGAGGAGTAACGTAATATTCTCTATTGCCCCTAGTTTTAATGGAGCCAATGACGACAGTGGTGTATGATTGAGAAATCTTTGAAGAGATTCAGTCATTTTTTTTAACATAGGCATATTATTTATGCAGTTTCATTTACTTAAAATTCCCAATTTTCTTCAAACTGTTTTGCATTGACCTTAGTTTAGTTGGCTACATTGCTCCAATCTCATGAATAGTGATGGAAATCAATATCTCTCAAATGTTAAAATTAGACTTATTATTCTACAACATATAGATGATGATTAATCACTCAAAATTAAGAGGAATAACATGCTCTACATGCATTCTTATATTACAAGTTACAACCCACCTTGAGCATACATTATAATTTCTTACAAAGATGCTTTACACTTCAAAACAAGAAAAAGAACAATAAGAATCATAACAATACCACCTGAAGAACCACCAACTCTATGAATCCAATTACGATCAAATCTTGTGAAACTCTTATCCAAAAAAGCCGATAAACCTATGACTAAAACCAATGCAAAAAGCAACATAGGTAACCAAAAAGCAGCACTAATTTGTTGCTCATCATCTTCTAAATCACTCTCTGATCTGTGGTCCATGTAAAGAGGAGAAGCCACAGCTAGGACTACTAAGCTTACTGCTGCTACTCTCTCATAAGATGAAAATTTGCTTCCTCTTTTATTAGCTTCAAGTTCCATTTAGAAGATTTAGATGATGATGATGATGATAAAAATGAAGTTAAGTTATCTTGTGGGAAAACTTTTGTATGATGGAATTGTTACCAAAAATGTTGATGTGGTGGTGAGTGGAATCTTGCATGCTTTACAAAGTAAGCACTAACAAAGTATCGGATTCTCATCATGTACTATTGTGGGACAGGAATAAGGCAGAATAACGCAATTTTTTTTTAGAGAAAGGGAGGTGGACCAGAAGCCCATTTATAGGATTGGGCCAACTGAGATTGGGCCTGATGGCATTCCCAAACCAACCACCACCTTCCATGATTCATAACAGGTATCATTCTCTACCTCAAAACTCCGCACAAACTTCGGGTGGGTATATACATCAGTTCGGGATCTAGAACCTGAACTGATGTCTATATCCCTAAAACTCCGCACAAACTTCGAGTTCTACATTTCAAACTTCAGTTTAAGTCTATGTTCCAAATTGAAGGGCAATTTGAAATTTTAGGAGTTATAGAGAATTATGGAGATATAAAAATTTACTATTCATATATGAGAGATTGAACAATCAAGGAAGCTTAGCTCTTGTACAAAATAATTGTGAGTTGGTTAATTTTAATATTTTCATTTTCTTCAAAAACAAATTAAAAAAATTAACAGTGATTGTCAAGATCAATAAAAATTAACAATGACAAATAAAATAAGGAGAAAAGACTTACTCTTATATCAAAAAGAATTTTTATTTACCAAAAAAACAAGAATTTTTATGAGGGAGCTAATTAAAAATGCATACATAGAAGTATTTTTTTTTACATTCGTACATTAAATCAATAAAAAAATTTAAGAGTTGGATTTGGATCATCTTCTATTATTCTATCCATCTCTCTCCTTCCACATTTGGTTTCTACCTCTCTCTAAATTGTAGGGAGAAGATTAAGAAAGAGAAAGAATATTAATTAAAAATATATCAAAAAAAGAATACTATTTACACTAGTTTTTTTTTACATCAAGAAAATAAATTACTTCCGCCGTAAATTGATCCTAAAATATTTTTTAATCAACTCATATGTCTTTAAGTTATTACCACTAGAACAATTTTATATTAAGTTGAATATTAATGTATTTATTTTATGACTTCTGCTAACCACTAAAACCAGTGAGATACAAATAATTGCATCAAAATCACTCTATATTTAAAAATAGATTTCAAGTGAGATGTTTAATTTAAGAATGACATAAATAACAATAAATTGTCTTTAATTAAATACTTTCTACTGTTGAAGAAGATGTATGACGTGGAAGCATGTAGGGAGGAAAGCTAGATGGGCTAATGATGGAGAGGTTTTTGTTCCTAAATAAGGAACATGACTTAATATGGGGAACAGTAGTGGATTAAGAAAGCTCTTAACGTTATCTTATTTTCGGCACATAAAGTAACAGTAACTACTAAATTAAAACTTAGGATAAAAAAAAGAAGACAAAGTGCATAAAGTATAGTAGTAATAATTAATTAATGTTAGTAGTAGAGTTTAATGAGGTTGTCGTGGTGTTTGGATAACGAAATTTCTCCAATAGAACTTTGGTAAAATCGTTGGGTAACAATATTAATTGAAAGAGAAATATACATGCAGAGGTGAAAACGACGTGTTTGGATTATTGAAAGGAACGTTAACGGCGTCAATGAAAGTTGTTCTGTTAGTTTAGGGATGGTGTGGTTGTTGTCAGGCTTTAGAGAGTAGGGTGGGGT
Source organism: Trifolium dubium (assembly GCA_951804385.1). Lineage (NCBI taxonomy): Eukaryota > Viridiplantae > Streptophyta > Magnoliopsida > Fabales > Fabaceae > Trifolium > Trifolium dubium. Next base: position 43,242,685 of record OX638068.1, read on the forward strand.
CCGTATATAGGAATCATGATCATTATAGAGACCGGACACTATCACCTTCCCGAGGTGAATAGTACTAGTAACTTTTTTGGATCCGAATCATACAAACTTAATTCAGAAGTACCACACTATTTTTACAGCAGAATGTTAACATATGCCCTTTAGATATATGTTAATAAATTTAATATAGAATTTTTCTACCGTATACAAATCAAATTTACAGTAATAGGGGTTTAATATATTGTGCACCCTTTAACCATTCTTTGTGGTTATTTTCGGCTCAAAAAATTAATTTCTACAGTTGTGTGTAAAGAGTAATCGATTCAAATAAATAAAAAATTATATCATGATACTCACTTGAGAAACATATTTATGAAATATATGGAGTAAATTAAAATAAAAAAATAGTATATAATAGTATTTGAGCGGCTAAACCAAAACTCAATGTGTATAAAATCTATCTAATTAATTAAAATATTTATCAAATAAAACTCAATGAAAAAAATATTCAAATTTAAATAATTATATTAACAAAACATATTGTTATAAATTCTAAATATAATTAGGCAAACTATTTTTTCCTTACATATGTAAAAATAAAAATTGTTGAACGAAACTAGAAGTAGAGTGTGAGAAAGAAAGAACTTTCCCTTTCAACAAATTACCCCTAGCCACTAAATATGAACAAGGTCAATATTACTTCCTTTTCCATGTTTCTATGTCACTATTGGATAATTGGTTATGGTGGCCTGCAGTAAATTTTGTTCCCCTTTTATCTCTTCTTTTCTCAACTTTCCCCACTCACTCTCACAACTTTACTCTTCTTGTTTTAAATTTTATCTTAGTCAAAGTATATATGAGTTTAACTTTTTTTTTTTGATGCATTATAGTATGAGTTTAACTTTATATCATGTAAATATATGGATATACTGATAATTTATTTCGTGTAAGTATATAACTATATTTATGAAAAATGTTAACCTAATAAACAGTAATATATGATAATGTCATTAATGAATTAAAAAATAATAATTTTCCATGCTTATTAAAGACATATACAATATTAAATTGTCTTTTAATTCTTATCACTTGAACTATTTTAAAATAGTGTTATATACATAAAGTATATACTAACAAGATTAATATAGGTATTTGTACTAGTGGTGGTGGATGGAGTATTAATTTAACAAGATTATTTAATTAAAGTAGTGCTGCAAACCAAACTTGTGTACGAAATGGGGTTGCATCTAAGAGGGACAAGTCCCTAGATGTGGCGAACCATTTTTGTTGAGAGATGCCCCACACTAGATGAATAAATAGATGAAGTGATAAAGAAAAAAATGGTTAGGTTGTTCCTCGAATATTTACTTTAACCTAGTATAAAAAATAACTTAAAAAAAAAAAACTAGTATAAAAAATTATTTTAAGCTAATTAACACAAATAGATTGATTGGAAGTGCGATATATAAATAAAAAGATTTCCTTGTCAAAAAAATAAATAAAAAGATTTGTAAATTTAATGCTTAAGTTTTTCTATAAATATGCGGTATCAAAGTCACGTACATGATTATTTTTTGTCCGATGTAATGATTCAACTCAGTTAAACTTCTCTTTCACTTGTATGATTATTTTTTATTGAATATATTAATTCAACCCAATTAAACTTTCTCTCGATGGTCCAACAAACCTTAAGTCTAAAAAAACAGTAACACCAATATTATAATGAATTGGTGTTCTATGAAAAAATAGGTTCCCGGGGACTTATATCTTTCAACAACAATAACTTATAAATAATGGACTTTATAAAAATCATCGTTGAAAATTTATTCATTTTATGAATTAGGATGTTCATTTTAAAAATCAGACTATAATACAGTGGTGATCTTCAAATTAAACTCTTAGATCTATGATATGTGAGCATACATTCTATTATTCTCTTTGACAATATATGATTATTATTTATGTTATTTTTGAACTCATATAATTAATAAGATTATTCTGCATAATGATGTTATAGTAGTTTTTTCAAGCATTAATCTTTTAATTCAATCGTTTATGTTATACGATAATCTTTTCTTGGTAACATGATTAAATTTTTACAAATGATATACTTAGAGCATTTTTTTTTTGGCAAAAATAAAAAGCATGGTATTATCGTAATTCATCGACATCCCAACTAGATTGGCATCCTAATACATTACCACTCATCTGCCACCTCACCAAAAATATTATTAAAAATAAAAGTAAAAGGAAAGGTGGGGGACATAAACCAAACCCACCAAAATAAGATTAACGAAATCGATAATTAGACAAACCAACTCTATCTCTAAAGAAACTCTCTCTAGAGCAACTTAGTAATTGATCCCACCAAACTAACTCATCAACAAAAAAACCAGCTAATATATATACTGAGATCATCCCCTAATATATATACAAACAATGATATAGTTTTTCATGTGTTGAAATTTATCCTTTCAAAAAAAAAGTGTTGACATTTATATTTATGAACAATTTATATAACTTGATTTGGAGGAAAAATAATAACGGTGATCCAAATTTTCTACACAGATAACAACTATATATAATGATGCTAGAAAAACAACTATATAAATTAATTTAGATTTGATTTTTCCTCACCCTATTTTTTTTTTTATATTTGACAATATCTCACCCTCAAATTCAATAACCTAAATATTTTTTTTTTCACTCTTTGGTTCATAAGAAAAATGGCATATAACAGTCAAGAGTTTAGAGAGAGTTCTTGCACAAGTAATTTCAATCATCTCCCAAATATAATTGCGGATGATCGAACTGTGATATTTCTTATTCAAGTCCAACACTAATCAACCAAAACATTTGCTAACTTAAAAAAAAACTTTATTTTTCATGTCTCAATAAGATAATAAGCTTAATTATGCACTAGCTTAATTGCACAGGATTGAGAAAAATAATTTGCATATATGGATGATTCTTTAAATAGTTGAACAGCATAAATGTCATATATAATAAGTATATAGATGATTCTTCAATAAAGCAAAATATGCAACTAGAGTTGAACTTTATATGAATGATTTTCAGTCTTCAAAAATCAAATATTTGATTGGACTTATTTAGAAAGATTATTATAGCAACTGAATTAAATCTATTGAGAAGAAGTTTTATCATTCATTATAATTTTACGTGATATAATGATATGAATAAATAATAATTATTCTCTATGAATATGATTATATATATGCAGAAAATACTCAATTTATATGAAAAAGCTTTATCAACGGACGCAGTCTCTTGTATATCCAAGGAATAAATGAAACATATGATTAAAGTTCACTAATAATATCATTTTTATTTTTATTTTTATATTTTCTTTCTTTCATATTTTTTTTTTGGTACATTTTTCTTTTCTTTCTTTCATATTTAGTACCGTAAAGATGACAATTAATATGCATTTTGAGTCTTTGACACATATAAAATAAAATTACAAATATAAATTAGTCTTTTTTTTTTTGGTAAGTATATAAATTTGTCATTTAATCATTTTATAAGGATTTTTTTGTTTGTTTGTATTATATAAGACTTTTTTTTATTTCATATTATATAAGACTTTTAATTTATTGGTGGAGCACAAATTTCTAACTTTATAGATGTTGATTTCTATAGGAATTGAATAGTAGAGTCGATTTATTTAATTATAGATTCAAATAATATTTTTGTTTCAGTTTCCACTTATGTCCCTTTTGCACCAAATCTTGTATTGATTTTTTTTTATAATAATATATACTTTGTCCGTTTTTCATATATGTGCTCTAAACTCATTGCAAATAAATGCCAAAATATAATTTTTTTAATTAAAAAAATACTATTTGTTCTAGGATTTGTTTGAACAATAATAGAGCTGATAAATATGAGAATTCATTGCCACCAAACAAAAACGATAAATAGAAGAGACGAAGAGAGTGAAAAAGAGAGAGAGATATAAATATAGTGAAACAAAATTAAATTAAAAGATGGAAAACACATGATATCACAAACAGGAACCTAGATTGGCAATAGAGTTCAAGGGAAAGGTGAAACTTAAAAGAGAAAAACGTCCCTGTCATCTCAAATGGATTGCCTTACTTATGAGAATTTGACAAATTTCAATTTTTCCCCACTTTTTTTATTCATATTTTTTTTCGAGTTCGGAGTACTTCAAATGATGTGATAGCTGTTTCAGAAATTTAAATCTGTTCTGTATCTAAGATGAGAATCAAACTTTTAATCTTTAGTTAATGGAGTGTTTTTTTTTTAGTATGAGTCTCAACTACTCAACCTTGTGCAAATAAATAAATAAAATTTTCCAAAAAATAATAAAATTCCTTCTTTGATAATTTAATAACTAATGGTCCAAAAGTTAGAAATCATATCATATCACTTTGTTATGATATGTTATGTTATGGTTAATAATCAACTTAAGTTCTTAATCAAGATTTATAATGAAAGAAATCTATCATTTTATAAGACATTTTTATAAGGATATGTTAAGTAACCAGAGTATCATTTTATAAGTCATTTTGTGCTATAGAATACAAAAAAACTCTTAATAATATTAGTATTAAAGTAATTTCATTTGCGGTCTCCCAGGTCCCAAGCCAATACCATATTATTCACTATACTTTAAAATCAGTTTAGGCCTTTATATAAAGTGTTAGTATGACTTACGAACTTATTTTGATATTTTAGGTAGTTTAGTGAGTAAAATTTCATTTTTAAAACTTCAAACCCGATCTCTGTATTATATGTAAATATCCTATAACTGAGTTAGATTCATAGAACAGTAAAAACAAACATAAAAAGATTTGGTCATTGTTGTAGATAAGGTAACAATACGAATGTTGATCATCTCCTTCCATATATATTTTTCTCAAATATATGTCCATATATCTCTTGATCGTCTTTCCTTATTTTTTCTTGATGATATATCTTTAAAATTTAGAGAGATAAATGCAATGGTAGATTGTACACATAGAGAGAGTGCATGATTTTTTTTGTACATCAAAGATAAAGTTACTTTTAAAAATTGATCACCAGATAATCTCTATTTAAAGTATGTTTGATTTGATTTTAAGTAGAATTTATTTTAGTATAATTGATTTATATTTGAATACAATATGTAAAAGTGAATTAAACAATAAATTTCAGTGTAAAAATTATATTTAAACTCATAAGTTATAAATCCTAACTTCTAATCAATTATGCTTTAGAATAATCAAACACCTTAAAATCAATTAAGAATTAATTCTACACTTCTAAAATTATTTTTGATTCTTTCAAAAGATAAACCAAAATACACAAATTCATACGTCGTTAGTTCTTATTACTTGAACTATCCTGCAAAGACGAGTGTATGTGTCAGATGATCGATTATCACAAAAGCTTAAGCTGTTAGGAAAGGCCACATCAACAGTTTTATATTATTTCTAACACGCCCCCTCACGCAAGAGCCCATTGGGCTTGAAGCGTGGATAATGCATAGGCCCACCTACCATATGCTTAATATTCCACTTTTAATTAGAAAGTGAGGGGAGCAGGAATCGAACTCTAGATCTTTTAGTCATAGAGGCTCTAGACCTTTTTCTGTGAAAGATTTTCAAACAGGAACACTTTTAATGAGATGTAATAGTTCCGGTGATCTTTACCCTATTCCCACAAGACCAAACACAACATTACCCCATCTGCCTTTGCCGCTTCATCTACCGAGTTATGGCATAGTCGTTTAGGACATCCTGGAGCTCCTATTTTAAATTCTCTTCATCAAAACAAATTTTTGGTATGTGATAAGTTTCGAAATGATTTCTTTTATCAGATGACCGATTATCCCAAAAGTTTAAACTATTAAGAAATGCCACATCAACAATTTTATATTATTTCTAACGGTATGAAATACATACTGTATATCATAATTAGTGTGTATAGATGAGTGTCTTTATACACTAGTATGTCCCATTTCCCCACAAACTCACACATATAATGGCATAGCAAAACTGCAAAGATAGTGACATCTGAGAATCAAAAGTTAAATCCAATGACACACCACACCTCTCACTGTGCATTTACTACTCTCTATAGCTCAATTCTATCATACCACATAACATAACAGTTTTCGGAGAGAGAAAATAAACCAAAATGTAAAAAAGAAAGAAAAGTTAGTATAACAAGAGAGAGAAAGAAGTAGTATTGCTGGTTGCAGAGTTGCAGGTTTTTTAGCAGAAATGGTGCCAGATGATTTTTTAACTTTACATGTGAAATTATTTTCTCTCTTATCTTTTATTCATTCATTTTCATTTTCTTGGTGCTAGCTAGCTAGTACTACTAATAGAGTGATGTGATTGAACATCTAAAAGCTTTGTTCAGTTATTAGTATTATTATTATTATTACAAACACATTCATATTTTCAGAAACTTTGAAAATCCAACTCTTTCTTCATATTCACATAAATAGCTATAATATATGGAGAATACACAGAAGAATACTCTCAATATCATTTCTCTTTACCCTTTTCTCTCTCTCTCTAACAACAACCATTTGAATGGTTTGTTTCTTGGTTGCTTCTTAGTGTAGCATTACAACAGTAAAACCCTTTTGTTGTTTTTCTCTTCTTGTGGTTGGTTTGGTTTGGTTGGTTCCTTTGTGTATGAACAAGAGGGAGGGTCTAGAAAGAAAGAAAGAAAGGTTTTTGGTGGTTGTTGAGTATGGCATTTCAATTTGGACTATTCTGTGTTCTTGCTTTGCTCATTTGTTACAATGTCAATTCAGTGGATTCAGATGATGGTGAGTGTTGTTTTACTCTTTTAAGGTTGTTCTTTTGTTGTCTTTGGAATGGATAGAACACAACAGTATTCAAAGTTTGAAGCTTTACCAACAAGTTGTGATTTTTATGAAATTGTCTTTGTTACAAAGCTGAGTATTCCATGTGCTTTTTTCTTTGTTTTTGGTGAGAAGGGTATTGGACAAAACACATAAAAGATTGAATTTTTAATTATTATTTTTATTATTTTTTACTCCATAAACAAATGGGTTACTTCCTTAGCCGTTTTTAGTTAGTCCCAATTATTTATTTGTAAAAAAGTCAGCACCTTTTCTTTTTCTATTGAATAACAATTAACTTGGTTATGCCTTGGATCTTGTTTGTTTTCTTTTAATAATGTTTCCAACATCAACAATGTTGGCATGAGTTATGTTGTTTTAGCTATTAGTTCCTGTTTTCTGCATGTTCTTACATAGTGGAGATTAGAGATATTGTGAGTGTAGATGTAATTGTTTCATAATTCATATTCTTTTTCAAAATAAAGTTAGGAATAACTATTTACAAGTTGAAGCCTATTGCCAGCACAAGCATACATAACAATAACATGGTATTAAGAATACTAATGTATTAATATATAAGGGGTTTCATTTGATTTGATGGTTCTGTTGTGTATCAATGTTTTTTTATAGTTAATGTATGCTTGAATCTTTCTATTGAAGGGGCAACATTGTTAGAGATAAAGAAGTCCTTCAGGGATGTGGATAATGTTCTATATGATTGGACAGACTCACCATCATCAGATTATTGTGTGTGGAGAGGGATTTCATGTGATAATGTTACCTTCAATGTTGTTGCACTGTGAGTTGTTATATTGGACATTGTATATAGCAATCTTTGTTACCCTTTTTAATGTAGGTGAATAACAATCAATTTCTTTTATTGCAGCAATCTTTCAGGTCTGAATCTTGATGGCGAAATTTCACCTGCAATAGGGAACCTTGAGAGTTTGGTCTCTATGTAAGCTTCTATCCTTTAAACAATTTTCCTATTCATTCATTGTAGTTTTGCTTATCCTCTTCGTCATGTTTATGAAACAGTGATCTAAAAGAAAACCGGTTATCAGGTCAGATACCAGATGAGATTGGTGATTGTTCTTCATTGGTTAGCTTGTATGTTTTCACTTCACAATCAGAACAATTAAAATTAGTTTGTATTTTGACCTCACATCATAGTGACTTACTTGGAATTCGGATTTTCATTGTGTTGTTAGGGACTTGTCATTCAACCAAATTAGGGGGGATATACCATTTTCGATATCTAAGCTGAAACAACTGGAAAATCTGTGAGTGTCTGATATCAAATTTCTGTGATTTAGAAATTTCTGTTAGCCAACCCGCAGAAGAGATAATGACAGATCTTTCTTTTGTATATTGTTTCTCAGGATTTTGAAAAATAATCAGTTGATTGGACCAATACCTTCAACATTGTCTCAGATTCCTAACTTGAAGATACTGTAAGTCATTTATTTCTAGTATTTTTTCATTACTCTCTTCACAATACTTAATATGGTTTGTGTGTGACCGACATTCTTATCGCGAGTATATGTTTTAGGGACCTGGCACAAAATAATCTTAGTGGTGAAATACCAAGGCTTATATACTGGAATGAAGTTTTGCAGTATCTGTGAGTATAAACAATGTGTAAAGATACTATCATTAAATTTTCTATGAAGTATTCAATTAGTTTTTTTATCATATACAATAGGGGCTTGCGAGGGAACAATTTGGGCGGTTCACTGTCTCAAGACATGTGCCAATTAACTGGCTTGTGGTATTTGTAAGTTACACAATCACTTTCTTTTCTCTATTCCAAGTCCTCAAGTTATGCATTTTCTAAAGCATATGATAATTTTGTCCTATTATTTTGTAGCGATGTGAGAAACAATAGCTTGACAGGAAATATTCCTGATAACATAGGAAACTGTTCGTCCTTCCAGGTCTTGTATGTATTCCTACTATGACTCATTTTTCGATACCTTGGTTTATTTTCTTGTTACTTTTTTAACATCTTTTGTTGATGCTAGGGATTTATCTTACAACCAGTTAACTGGAGAGATTCCATTCAATATTGGGTTTCTGCAAATTGCAACCTTGTATGAGTTACATGCTTTTTTCTCAAGTTATATTAAGCTAAATGATATTTAGTCATTCACTTCCCTTCTATAGGCATTCTTTAATAGTTTTGTTTGACGTTTGTAGGTCATTGCAAGGGAATAAACTTTCTGGACATATTCCACCTGTACTTGGTCTCATGCAAGCACTTGCTGTGTTGTAAGCACTTTTTTTAGCAGATTCTGAAATGTACTTCTTAATATAATATTTGGTTATTATTTTGATCTTATTCAAAATTTTGAATCCAGAGACTTGAGTTGCAACGTTCTAACTGGATCAATCCCTCCGATATTGGGCAATTTGACGTTCACAGAAAAATTGTAAGTAATCATTAGTTGATGTTGTCCTAAATTATGTGTATTAAGTATCAATGTCTTTGTAAAAATATCTAGATCCTTATGTGATTTGGCACAATTTATGAAATGTTTGTAGGTACTTGCATGGAAACAAGCTGACAGGCTTGATCCCTCCGGAGCTCGGAAATATGACAAAGCTTCACTATTTGTATGATGCTTAAACTAGAAGTTACCCTCAATTCTCAAATAGTTAATGATCACTTCAATTTAAATTTCATGAAAATTGGGCTTAAGGCCAGCTTTTACCTTTTTGTAGGGAACTGAATGACAACCTTCTAAGTGGACATATCCCTCCGGAGCTTGGAAAGCTTACTGAACTATTTGACTTGTAAGTGTTGTTTCCTTTGATTAGAAGTTTCATTTTTATTAGTTTTTTTCATTAATGAGCAATGTTTCTTGCAGAAATGTTGCTAACAACAACCTCGAGGGTCCGATTCCTGGTAATTTAAGCTCGTGTACAAACCTTAACAGCCTGTAAGTAATGAAACTTGAACTGTTAATTTGTTACAAGCTTTTGTCTTTTACAATTCATTCATGTGATGGATCTTTCTCCTCTCTTAGAAATGTGCATGGGAATAAGCTGAATGGATCAATACCCTCTACCTTTCATAGCTTGGAGAGTATGACTTCTTTGTAAGTTTCTCCTTGACACATGTTTGAACATACCATCATTTCTATCATTTGCTTGAAGAGTGGTCCTGATTGGATAAACAGTACAATTAAGTTCATACGTATAAGCTATTTCTCATTCAACTGATTGTCCGTAGGAATCTCTCATCAAACAACCTTCAAGGCTCCATTCCAATTGAACTGTCACGGATCGGTAATTTAGATACATTGTAAGTATTAAATGTTTTCAAATCTATTTATCTCCTCCAGTTCATATCGATGACTTTATACTAATAGATTATTTTTTCCAGGGATATTTCAAACAATAAAATAATTGGACCAATTCCTTCTTCCCTTGGTGACTTGGAACATCTTCTGAAGCTGTGAGTTGTCTGCTTAGTTATTATTTCTTTGAATCTGGACTGTTTCCTTGTTACTAAGTGCTTGTATTCATTTTGTTAGGAATCTCAGCAGAAACAATTTAACAGGACCTATTCCAGCAGAGTTTGGTAATCTCAAAAGTGTTATGGATATGTAAGTTAGATATATTTCTGATGAAAATTTGAACTTGTTTATTTGATTTTTCCGCTCTGATTGTTATTCTATTTGCTTCGATGTTGCAGTGATCTTTCTCATAACCAACTCTCTGACTTGATTCCTATTGAACTTAGTCAGCTTCAGAACATAGCATCATTGTAAGCTGGCCTTTCTTTCTCAGTTCTACATGAAGATGTCTACCTCAAGAAATTTGTTGAATTTGCTTTCTCTTTTTAATTTTTTTGGTATGAAATAATATGTAGGAGGCTTGAAAACAATGACTTAACAGGGGATGTGGCGTCACTTGTAAATTGTTTTAGTCTTTCTCTTCTGTAAGTTTAAACTTCTTTGAACAAAGTTTGCGATCATATTTCTAACATATTATGGCACATTTATCTGATAAATTGAATGTCTATTGTAAAATTTTCAGTAATGTCTCGTACAACAAACTAGTTGGTCTTATTCCCACAAGCAACAACTTTACCAGGTTTTCACCTGACAGGTTAGTGACATTCATTATTGCGTATTGTCATTAATGCTTTTAAGTTACAAATCAACGTGAACTACCCGGATCAACATCTTTTAATGGATTGATGTAATCTTTTATTTGCAGTTTCATTGGAAATCCTGGTCTCTGTGGTAATTGGTTGAATTTTCCATGTCAAGGTTCTCATTCTTCTGAACGAGGTAAGCTGAACTCACATGTAAACTGAGTTTAAAGTGGTTATAAGTATTTCAAGATTTGGCTTTTTGACGTGTTCTCTTTTCCATGCAGTTACATTATCTAAGGCAGCTATTCTTGGAATTACACTTGGTGCCCTTGTTATTCTTCTTATGATACTTCTGGCTGCTTTCCGACCACACCATCCAGCTCCGTTTCCGGATGGATCACTTGACAAACCAGGCGACAAATCAAGTAATTTTTCTTATCCTTGTTGCTTCTTTAAATGCAAGTTATATTCTTCAACTCTAGGAGCTAATAATTAGTAGATAATCAATCTTTCATCACAGTTATTTTTTAGTATTCTATTGCTAATATCATCAAACAAGTTGAAAAGCTACTGACTACATTTACTTGGAAATGAACAGTTACCTATTCTCCTCCAAAATTAGTGATTCTTCATATGAATATGGCACTTCATGTCTATGATGATATCATGAGGATGACAGAAAACCTGAGTGAGAAGTATATAATTGGAAGTGGTGCATCGAGCACGGTTTATAAATGTGTTCTTAAAAATTGCAAGCCAGTTGCCATAAAGAGGCTCTATTCTCACTATCCACAATACTTGAAAGAATTTGAGACTGAACTTGAGACCGTTGGCAGCATTAAGCACCGGAATCTGGTCAGTCTCCAAGGCTACTCTTTGTCACCGTATGGCCACCTTCTCTTTTACGACTACATGGAAAATGGCAGTCTGTGGGATCTTCTTCATGGTAAGTTCAAATTCTATTTATTATTTGAATGTTGCACGCATGCCCTTAACCATCATAGAGAATATTTTGTGGAATTTTTATGTATTGACTTGTTATTTACCATACAATCAGGACCTAGCAAGAAGAAAAAACTTGACTGGAATCAGCGTCTAAAAATAGCTCTTGGAGCAGCACAAGGGCTTGCATATTTACACCATGATTGCAGTCCTCGCATCATCCACAGGGATGTGAAATCGTCGAACATTTTACTCGACGCAGACTTTGAGCCGCATCTCACAGATTTTGGCATTGCCAAAAGTCTCTGCCATACAAAGACACACACTTCTACTTACATAATGGGCACAATTGGCTACATAGACCCTGAGTATGCTAGAACTTCCCGTCTCACTGAGAAATCTGATGTCTACAGTTACGGTATTGTTTTACTTGAATTGCTAACTGGGAGAAAAGCTGTTGACAATGAATCCAACCTCCATCATCTAGTAAGTTTCTCGATACACTATCAGGATATTCTTGTTGCGTTGTTTCGTGCACACATACATTTTGTATTGGTATTACATGATCCTTGCCTTGGTGTGTTTTTGCTCTATAATCTATTGTCTGTTCTTATTCTATACATGTTAACATAATTGAATCCCTATAGCCCTTGATTGTATAAAAATTACAAAAATATCCTCTTAGTGTCTTTGGTAGTAATTATATTTACATGGACCAAATTGAGTAATAGAAGACATATTTGAGGACTAAACTGACTAACGAAAGACTCATTTGTAATTTTGATACATTCAAAGACTATTACGACATTGTCTCACATATTTAAAGATTAAATAACTCTTTACTCCTCTTTTGACTTAAAACATTGTTTGGCTTATGATTTAAGATTGAAAATCCAATATGCTAGAGTATCAACCTCTACTGTAATGTATTAGTATTCTGTGAACTTTATGAGACATTACTCTCGTTTGACTTCTGAATTTGTATGAATGAAGCTTTAAAGAATTGCAGACTATATTCTGAGACTGTTATTTATTTATTGTCTTGCTCCCCACATTGTCTAACTGATTTCATTTTCATATGATAACAACTATTTGAATTTTTGCAGATTTTGTCCAAGACAGCTAGCAATGCAGTTATGGAAACCGCAGATCCTGACATTATTGCTACATGCAAGGACCTCGGAGCAGTAAAAAAAGTTTATCAGCTCGCCTTATTATGCACAAAGAGGCAACCAGGCGATAGGCCAACAATGCACGAAGTTACGCGAGTATTAGGAAGTCTTGTGCCGTCGATCACACCACCAAAACAACTAATGCCTCCACAGCAAGCATCTCATCCATCCGCCAAAGTTCCTTGCTACATGGATGAGTATGCAAATCTCAAGACACCACATTTGGTGAACTGTCCTTCCATGAGCACCTCAGATGCTCAACTCTTCCTCAAATTTGGAGAAGTAATCTCTCAAAACAGTGAATGAAGATTTTGAAAAGAATCAGTTTTCAGTTATCAAAATTCATGAGTCATGTATATTAAAATTCCCCAACAGGAAATCAAAGAAAGTGGATTAAAAAATATTATGGGGTGTACAAGTTTTAAATGAATGAATTAATTAAAAAATGTGTATAAAATAGTATTTAGTATTTTAGTACAAGTTATTTAGTGATGATGTTTGTGACAAGAAAGATATTATGTATGAGTAACAACTTACAACAATTTGAAAGGTGCAAGTAACCAAATTTGTTGTACTTTTATGTTTGGTAGCACACACAAGATTGAAGTAATGAAGTTAAGGTTCTGGGACCATTATGCAGAGTGGGGTAGATAGGTTTTAATGGTATTAGTGCATAATGTGTGAGCAGCAATAATGCACTGATATTTTTAGCTGGCTTGGATCAGTATTTGTCTGAATGATGGCAGTATTTCAGAAAGGGGTATCAATTGCATCTTTTACTACACTACCTTGATGCTTATTTTTCATATCTAGGTTCTATATGTAATTGGTCATCAAATTTTGGGTCACTTGAGTACCTCTAGATTTTATTAATTTTTGTGCCTTGTTGAGTAGAGGTATGTGGAATGTTAATGTTAGGCTTAAACATTATTATAGTCTTTGTATGTACGCGAAATTTTAGTTTTAGTCCCTGTATCTAATTTTGTTCAAAATAAGTTCTTGAATCAACAAATTTTTTTGATTTTAGTCCTTAAAGCGAAAATCTGTTGGAAAAATCGTAGGAAAATCTGCAGAAAACTTGTGAATTTTCCTGCGGATTTTCGTTTTAGAGATTAAAATTAAAAAATTTGGTTGATTTAGGGACCTATTTTGAACAAAATTCGATATAGGAACTAAAACTAAAATTTTGTGTACATACAAACTAAAATGATGTTTAAGCCTTAATGTTATGGTTCATTGTACTAGAAAGTAAAAATGGTAAAAATGAAATGGTAGTTAGTAACCAGTAGTTGGTATTTTGATTGAAAGTAATCAAAATTGTATGTCCTTTGAGAAAATTTGACCTTAAGATCTGGACCATGCATGTGATCTGACTCAAAATGTATGCTTTAAATCTGGACCACATAATCTTAGTGTATGTTTAGTTTCATTTTTAAGTGGTCGAAATTGATTCTAACATTTGATTTGTTTAAAATATAATATAATATAATTAATTTGGTCTTCAAAATTGATTTTACTTGAAATTAAAAATTGTAATTTTTTATTTTAAAATTAATTTTAAAATTCAACTTTTTTTGTTTAACTTCCTTGTACATAAATGTAACTTAATATAAATTTCTTTAAATTCAACTCAATTTTAGTTCTCTTTCAAACGTAATTATGGATGATTGAACTATGATTCTTTCTACTGAATCTAACACCAATCCACCAATAAACTAACTAATATTTTGGTTAAATGTTTACTTTGATACATATTTTTTCATAAGACTTTGATAAATATATAAATCTTGAAAAATAAAATAACTAATACCCTTACTGTAAGGGTTAATTTGTAGTTGGCTTATATTTTGATTTGGTTCATTCATGACACTGTTTATGTAGGTTCAAAAGAGGTTTTTTTTTTCAAAAGAGTTCTGTCTTTGAAGTTGTAGCTTAATGGTATGGGTTGATGCAGAATAGCCCAACAAAATAAAACAAATGAAGTTCTAAATTCTACCAATAATAATATTTTTTAAAAGCAAGTCAAAATAATAAAAAAGAAAAATACTTAAGTTCTATGATTTTAAGACCAGCTTAAAATGACAGGTTTGTGAATAGTTCCTCAACAAGCAATGCATTTTATAAAATTTCACTCAAAAGTTTGATCTTGAAACAAATAAGCATATATTTCAACAGTCTTATAATTTTGATTATTTCTTAAAAAAACCACTAGTAAATAAGTGGAGAAATTCAATGAAGATAAGACGAACCACTAGTAAATACCAGTAGTATACCACTACCATGTTAGTATTCATCTATGGTAGTAGCTCACTATTCTTTACAGTATTGATGATGTTCTCAATTACTGGCAGTTTTTAGTTTTAGCACACAGTGAAAAGTGAAAACCTCTAAATCTTGTCCTCTTGTATATATGTCATGTCATCACAATAATTTCATAAGTTCTCAACACTCAAAGGGCACAATGCTTCTCATTTATGGGTGTCTTAGATAAAATATGATCCAAATGAATATGAAGTGTAACAAGGAGACCTTTTTTCTATTTTGCGGAAAAACAAGGAGAACAAAATAACCAAAATAATATTTTTTTTTTTTTTTTATATCTGAAAGATAACACAAGATTAGTATTTGGTAACATGCATAAGTTATCGACTTAAATATCATTTTTATTCTTGTATGTACGCGGAATTTTAGTTTTAGTCACTGTATTGATTTTTGTTTTAAATAAGTTTTGAATCAACTAAACTTTTGATTTTAGTCCCTGAAGCAAAAAATCTACAGGAAAATCTGCAGAAAATTTGTGAATTTTTATGCAGATTTTAGCTTTAGAGATCAAAAACAAAAAATTTAGTTAATTCAAAGGCTTATTTAGAACAAAAATTGATACAGTAACTAAAACTAAAATGATATTTAAGCCTAAATTATCATTTTTTTGGTGTCGTTACTAAGTAACATAGAGAAAGAAAAAAAATGAAAAAAAGAAAGCATAAACTAAATTCCAAGTTTATCTCGTAAAATAAGAGACTCTAAACTAGATGGATGACGATTCCATTGAGTAGAGCACCTCAAAATTCGAATGTGATCCTTCTTTTACCATAAAATCCGCGCATGTATTTTGTTCCCTAAAAATATGCACCACTGTAATATTATCAGTCTCATGCAGAACTTCTATAATATGAAAGATGTCTGTAGCGTAGACGTGTAAGGTATTATTCTGTTCAATATTAAGCAGTTCAACCGCTTCAAGCAATTGCTCTCACAAACAATATTACAGTATTGTAACCTTTGTTGCGACGAAATTCAAGTCCTATCGAAATAGTACGCAACTCTCACCAAACAATTCATCAACAATTCATCATCACTTAGCCTAAATTATCATTAACACATGCTACATGTTTTATATATTTTAAACAAAATGATTCTTTTTGTCGATATATTTAATGGTTAATAACTTGAAATAATATCATTATAAAAAATATTGTACAAAATTTAATCAAAAATATACTTTAATATTGTCAATGTATAGTAAATTATTATTATTTTTTGGTACAAAATGTAATAAATTACTATTTTGCTTGGTTTATCTTTGCTAAAAAGATTAAAAATTTTTTCGAAGGAAAAAAAAAGATTAAATATTATTATAGTACTAAAACATTTTTTTCTTATTTTTTTTAGTAGTTTACAATTCCATCAATGTCTCTTTTTTTTTTTTGACCAATTCCATCAATGTCACTTTCTTTCCTTTATTTGAGTCAATTTCATTTTCTCCTTCATTTTTTGAACATTTTTTATAATAATAATAATAATCTATGGCTGCTAAATTTTGCACGGTACACAAATAAACACCAAAAAACACTTTCACTGAACGCGAAAAAAATTTGAAACTCCAACGAAAAAAAAAAGCGAAAAGTTCGAAAACTGAACATAGTGTGACGTGTTGTTCAACTACGATATAAATAATCGCTTCATCGCCATTTTTGATTTTTGACTTTCAACTCTTCTCACAAGGCGGGAACTAAAACTTCAACTCTTCATTCAACTTTTAGGGTTTCAATTTCAACTTCAACTTCAATTTCAATTTCAGTTTCAATTTCGTTATTCACTTCGCAATTTTCATCAACCATGAATGTACGCAAAGGTTCCACAGTTTGGGTTCCGGATAAGGAATTTGCTTGGATAGCTGCTGAAGTAATCGATTCTGATGATAAATTTGTTCAGCTTGTAACTGATTCTGGCAAGAAGGTGAGTTTTGCTGATTTGTTGTGAATTGTTGATGTTTTTGTTGTGAATTGTTGATAATTGGATTGGAATGGTGGTGTAGGTTATTGTTTCGGCGGAGAAATTGTGTCCGAGGGATGCGGATGAAGATGAGCTTGGTGGATTTGAAGATATGACGAGATTGACTTACTTGAATGAACCTGGAGTTTTGTATAATATTCGAAGGAGATATGTGCTTAATGATATTTATGTGAGTTTGTGTTCATTCATTTGTAGTTACGAAGCACTGACACGTCGACATGAATAATATTTTTGAAAAGTGATATAATAAAATGTAATTGTAAGTGTCAGTGTCGTGTCGGTGCCAGAGCTTCCTTGATTTGTAGATGTTTAATTGAGTTGGTTATGAGTTTATTTATGAGTGTAGATTTATATGATTTTGAAGGTAGCTTTTATTATTTGAAAATTGAAACTGATGTTTTTGTGTGGAATTGCCGTTTTTTTTAGCAGCTTTGGAGTATGTGAGTTTCCATGTGAATAGTATAGTGGGACAGTTCATATATGCTTTCTTGGCAGTTTCTGAATGATACTATATATTTATTTTATTTTGGTAATTAAAAGTTTAGGTGAGTTGAATAGAAGACCTAGCTCAATTGGCAAGACTAATATTGTTAGGTTAGACATTGTCACCCGGCCCAAACCCGACACCTTGTAGTTGTGTGCGAGTTTCAAGTGGTGCTTGCCGCTTTGTCTATATACAAGGAAAAACTTTAGGTAAGTTGGATCCGGGGGTCACTGGGTAGATCTCAAGGGTAGAGAGCGCTTATAGAGGTATTTATGGATTATCCACTAACAAGATTTTAACACTGGTAGCGGGAGTCGAATCCATGCCCTTGCGGGGTATGAATCCATGCCCTTGCGGGGTATGAGTCAACTCCTTACCGCTCTATGTTGGTTGTATGATACTACTATTTTATTATTTTCATTTATGAGGTCTTTTACTGAAGAATTGGATGGGCACATGGGTTAATATGATCGGGAAACTCATACTGGAAAAATCATTTTCAAATGCATCAATTAATTGAGTCAAAAAGAAAAAAAAATGCATCAATTAATTGAGTCAAAAAAAATGCATCAATGTGTTAATGTATTAAATTAAAAATATATAAACAGTAGCTTTAAAGCTTTGTTTCCCTTTTGACTATTTTACTCGATGAAGTTCACGTGGTTTTAATGTGTGGCTGTTGCTTATATGAATGTTTTTGTTTTCAACGTGGATTGTCATTTTCTGCGTTTTGCCTGACTTATTTATCTTTGCTATAGACATATACAGGGAGCATTTTAATAGCCGTTAATCCCTTCACAAAGCTTCCTCATTTGTATAATAGTCATATGATGGAGCAGTACAAGGGAGCTCCATTGGGTGAGCTTAGCCCACATGTTTTTGCTGTTGCTGATGCATCTTATAGGTTAGTATGCATTCAATGCTTTTGTGTGCTATTTATATTTTTTGTTGATATTTTCTATTTTTTATTTTATATATTTCATATTAGTGAGCCTTTATTGGTTATGATTTAGAGCAATGATGAATGAAGGTAAAAGTCAATCTATCTTGGTAAGCGGTGAAAGTGGCGCTGGAAAAACCGAGACAACAAAATTGATTATGCAATATCTTACTTTTGTGGGTGGCCGTACCGGTGGTGATGATAGAACAGTTGAACAACAAGTTCTTGAAGTAAGATATTCTTGAACCCAAGCAATTTAGTGGCAAATTTCAATGTTTTAGCATCAGTATGGGATGCTAATTTCACTTTTTTCTTGTTTCAGTCAAATCCACTTTTAGAGGCATTTGGCAATGCAAGGACTGTTAGGAATGACAATTCAAGGTAATTTTGGTTCTTTCTTTTGTTTGTTTATCTTGTTTCCTACTATACTTCTTGCCTTTTATCTTAGATTTCATCTTAGCAATCTTTGTTCTTCCATCTCAATTTTTACAAATGAAGTGGATACTTAGTGTTCGGGTGTCATTTTATCTAGTCCGCCATTTGCAGCTATGAAAAGCATACTAAGTGGTAATGGGAATATTAAGAGTTCCACATTGAATAAGATATTACTCAAATGTGTTTATAAGTGGGAGACATCCTTCACGTTATAAGTCGGGTTTGTAGGATTGACTTCGACCAAATTCAAATTTTAAGACGATTGCTCAGCATATCCATGACCCTTTAGGGTCATTGCAATAGGACCACTTGGGTCATGCTCCAAATCTCTAATCGTGGACGTGAGGGAGGTGTGCGGAGAGTCCCACATTCGATGAGATATGACTTGACAATGTTTATAAATAGGAGACATTCTTAAGTCAGCATGATATGCAGTCCTTTATTTGTACCTAGTTTGCAAGCAGGTATGGATGATTAAATTCTCAAAATGCGAAGAACATTCTTCTAGTTTATAAAAAACCGATGCCTTTGTAGATTTTAGGGAATTCAGGTTCAGAAACAATAATTATAGGTATGCATCCGATTGTTTTGGGTGATATCACATTACTTTACATTTTTTGTGCAAACTGTATCTATGGCGTAGGAGTGTCAAATACTCTTCCATTGAAAATATAATTGCTAATAGCCTGTTACTATTTTTTTTGTTGCAGTCGTTTTGGGAAGTTTGTTGAAATTCAGTTTGATAGAAATGGTAGAATATCTGGTGCTGCAATCAGAACTTACTTATTAGAAAGATCACGAGTCGTGCAGATAACGGATCCAGAAAGAAATTATCACTGCTTCTATCAGTTGTGCGCCTCTGAAAGGGTATTCAATTTCTTTGGTGGCTTTTATTTGATTTTGTATTTTAGGATTACATTGCACAGCATAACGCGATAATTTGCACTGTACATGTGCAGGTTATGGTTTTCATAATGTCATTGTCAAAGTATTAATTGTTACACTTTGTAATTGGAATGCCTCATTTTAGGATGCAGCGGAGTATAAATTAGAACATCCAAGTCATTTCCACTATTTAAATCAAAGTAAAATCTATGAACTAAATGGTGTAAGCAATGCTGAAGAATACACAAGGACGAGGAGGGCAATGAATATTGTTGGCATCAGTCACGAGGATCAGGTGTAGTATTGTTTTAAGCAGTGTACTCTTTGCTTTCTTACATATTTTAGTTATTCAATGAATAGTTTTTTTTTTGCGGACCCTTTGTTATAAATTATCTTCCTTCCATCAGGAAGCCATATTTCGTGTCTTAGCTGCAATTTTGCACTTGGGAAATGTTGAATTTTCTCCTGGAAAAGAGCACGACTCATCGGTTGTGAAGGATGAAAAATCAAGATTTCATATGCAGATGGCTGCCGATCTTTTCATGTAGGTGATTTATGTTATGTTTTGAATCTTACTTTCTTAAACTGACCTATAATTTGTAAGTTATAACCATTTCCTTTATCAGCATTTGCACTCAAAATGCAAATACATATCTTTTTTAATAAATTTTTATGAACATATTTGTTGAGACTTGAGAACATGAGATATTGATTATATTGAGATTTGTTAGTATCCTTTAGGTTTAGGATAGATGATTTCATCTCACATGTATATAAGTATTTGTTCACCTCTTTTCATAGTTAAGAGAAATATTCATATTGATATTCAAAAATATTTATGATGCGGCTAGACTTTTTGAGAGTATGACTTTGTAGAGTATATAGACAGTGTATACGATTAAAATCTGCTAGAAAAAGGGGATAGAAAAGTTCTATATGCAGCAGCAACTAAGAAGTGACAATAATGATGGATGCATACCCAACTAAATATTGTTTTTTATAAACTATTGACATCACCAAGATGAGTAGTTTGATTACTTCGTCTAAATAATTGGATTATATCTATGCAAAAATCCAAACAGCTGATACCAGGATAATCAGCATCGGTCTCTTTGGTACAGTGAAATATTGGGATTATCCGTCAACAGCCTGTGCCTATTATTTCTGTTGTTTCATAGAAACCATAAAAATACCAAATGAATGAGAGTAATGGTTATTTCTCCTTTTAGATGTTACGGCTAGACATAATATTATTGAAACTTTTGTCTGTTGCTAAAGTTACTGACTTATTTTTAATTCACCAGGTGTGATGCAGCCCTACTGCTGGCAACATTGTGTACTCGATCAATACAAACTCGAGAAGGAAATATTATCAAGGCCCTTGATTGTAATGCTGCTGTTGCTGGACGGGATGCTTTGGCAAAAACTGTTTACGCCCGTTTATTTGATTGGTATACACATGGTCAATGCAAAATCAACAAAAGTGTATTTTTTTATTATGCATTGTTGGCTGACAATTCCATTTGTTTTTGCTGCTCTAACAGGCTTGTTAATAAGATCAATAGATCTGTTGGACAAGATATCAATTCCCAGATGCAAATTGGAGTTTTGGATATTTATGGTTTTGAGTGCTTTAAGGATAATAGGTAAGCTGGTTTCAGATGCTTGTCACTTGACCTATTTTTTTTTTGTAAATACTTTAGTTGATTATGGAGAGTACAAGTAAATTCACTATGGAGAGTACAAGTAAATTCACTGCGTATTTTACATTATGTAGCATTACAATGCATAGGTTGAGCATTTATTCTTGTGTGTACTTGTCCCTTCTCTGGCGCTCTTCTTTATGTATTATAGACTTGTACTTTCACTAGTAGTAAATGCTCAATACTAGAACTTTTCTTTAGTATCTGCTATGATCTGTGTTAATCTTGTTATTCCATTCCCATAATTAGATTTTGGTTAATCAACTGCGGTTGTTAATTCATATTTCTTGTTTCGTTCGTTATTGATTATATTGCTGAATCAAATAATATTCACTTCCTACAGTTTTGAGCAATTCTGCATCAATTTCGCAAATGAAAAGCTTCAGCAACATTTTAACGAGGTATACACATGATATTTGATGTTAATTTCCACTTTACCAATTTAGTGCCTCGTTGTCTTAACTTGGACATGCTGATGTATTTTCACCTATCTTTTTTGTAACTTCTGCCATGTCATTTCTTCCAGCATGTATTCAAGATGGAGCAAGAGGAGTATGGCAAAGAAGAAATCAACTGGAGTTACATTGAATTTGTGGACAACCAAGATGTTCTAGATTTGATCGAAAAGGTTTTTTATTTTAATTTTTTATTGCAATTTTAGGTGCTTGTTTGTAAATTGTGTATCATTGCCATGTAGTACTAGTATTTTCAGATATGATTTTGTGTTTCACACATTATTTGTTGTACGTGGGAGATATGGGTCTGAAATAATAGTTGCTGAGGAACTGTGAACAAGTACATCAGGTTAGAGGTTCTGAAAGTGCCAAGGGGTCCTTATAAATAAGGAATCTACTCTGCTAGTCAGCAGCAATATATCAAAATATTTATGTCTAATCTTACACCTTGGTCTTATGTTTGAATCTCTCTAGATATATTATTTTACACATAATTTGGCATGACTTGCTTATTCTAGGATTCATATAATCATAATTGTTGAAGTTATGGTTTTAGATAATACAAGGGGAGAAATAATAAGAACTTCTAATATTATTGATAATAGCTTGATACTGACTTGATACAAAAGCTTAACCACTAATCCCTATTTATCGAGATACAACACTTCTACTACCAAGTAAATAGAGAAATTAGGAAACAAACCATGACAATAACTAAAGAAAATGAAAACTAATCCTAGAAGATACTCTAAGATTAGAAACTGATCCTAGAAGATATACCAAGATAGTGAGACATTATCTTATATACTAACAATAGTCATGCCAATAAAAAATGATATAGTTTCATTTGAGTGTACATTGTTGAGATATGAATCTTACAATTTGTAAGTCAATGTTTTCTCTTGATATAAATTATATGTACGCCTGTAATTTTCAGTTTCTTATTGTCTTATTATTGCTTTCTTTTGCAGAAACCCATTGGTGTCATTGCTCTGTTGGATGAAGCTTGGTACCGTTTGAGTTCTTTAATATTAATTGATGTGTATTTGTTGATATCTATTGCAAATTTAGCTTTATTCCTGAATCCCTTCTTTTTGCAGCATGTTTCCAAAATCAACACATGAAACATTCTCTACTAAGTTGTTTCAGCATTTCCGGTCTCACCCTAGGTTGGAAAAGGAGAAGTTTTCACAAACAGATTTTATAGTTTCTCATTATGCTGGAAAGGTTATTATACGTTCCTTTACTTTCTCTTGATTTTGACATGCAATCTTTTCATATGATTTTGCAAATTTTAAAGAGAGCTTCACTGCTTCATGCAGGTCACTTATCATACAGATGCCTTTTTGGACAAAAATCGTGACTATGTTGTTGTAGAACATTGTAATCTATTATCTTCTTCAAATTGCCCTTTTGTCTCTGGTCTTTTCCCTTCGCTACCAGAGGAATCTTCAAGGTCATCATACAAGTTTTCTTCAGTAGCTACCAGATTTAAGGTATGAAAATCTGCAACCTTTTCATATTTTACTAAATCAGTTTTACGTTGCTGACTTGCTGGGATGGGGGTTATTATTGTCTGTTTGTATTCCCAGCAACAACTTCAATCACTCATGGAGACCCTCAAGTCAACAGAGCCTCATTACATACGATGTGTGAAGCCAAATTCATTGAATCGACCACAAATGTTTGAGAATGCGAGCATCATACACCAATTACGCTGTGGGGTTAGTAGCCTGTATAGATCTCTTTAATTGAAGCTGCGAACAGAGAAACATAATTTGCTAACATGTTAATTAGTAAACTTTGTTAACTTGGCTGTTATATTCACTGTTACATTACTTGTGTGGAAATTTTGTTCACCAAATTATAACACCGATACTTGATGTGGTACAACTTATAATATATTTTTGGTCCTCAGTGGCAGTACATTTTATTTTTCCCTCTACTTTATTTGTCATTTTTTAACTTGTGACTTCGAAAGTAAATGTGTGGCCGCGATTCAATTTTCATGCAAATAAGGTAGCCATGATTCACATGTCTGTCAGTTTACTTTCCAGGCGATTTTTATTTATCAAGCAATGTTACTTATAATCTATATTTTATTCAGGGTGTCCTTGAAGCTATTCGAATAAGTCTGGCAGGTTATCCCACTCGAAGAACATATTCAGAGTTTGTAGATCGCTATGGATTAATAGGCCCTGATATTTTGGATGGAAGGTGAGTTATTTTTAGGTGGTTTTCAGTGTTACCTGCTGACTGTATCTTACTTTATAACTTGCATTCCAATTATTTTCACTGTTTTTGTTTGGCTAAAGTATTTTCACCGTTTTTACTGTTTTACATACCATACCTGTCTGCTAGGATCAGTGTTATCAATATCTCACAATTCATGCTACTCACATCTCAATTTCAAATTAAACTGAAAACAATTGATACAAATCGGATCACAGATCTCTTTTGGACTTAAAGCATTACATGTATCGTGAATCACTCTACTGAATCACACAAGTGAACCTCGCTGAACTGTGCAGTACGGATTCCATTGTGGGTGCAGCCCAGTAGCAGTCTAGGTTGCAATGCATGATTCGGTTTCTAAAGGCTTGGTTGGATTTTCCCCCCGTTTTTTTCTTAAATGGGATAGAATCGGTTAAAGTCAAACCTTCCAAATAACTCAAGATAGATTCACAAGCAAAACAACCGTAGCACATTGTGCTTTTGGTCCCACTTCTTACATTGCAATTTTTTTTAATTCTTCTTGCCTACATATTGTTCTGTTCTTATCCTTCCCTGATTCTTAGCCACCCTTACCCTGTTTGAAGACAGTGATCTCTTGCTCTCTCTTTGGTCCCCACTTCTTCTCTCTTTCCCCTTGCTGCTCTGATGTGTTATTTCTAAGTTGGTTGAACATCTACTTATTTTGATATTATCGTTAAATATTAATCTTTGTTACAGACAATTATGGTTACTGGAATAATTTAATCCTTTTGTTTTATGGCACAGACTACATTATCTTCTCATTGACGAAAACTTTTTATTTTATGAATGTATGAAACAATATGAACTTTTTATTTGATAAAAATGCACTGTTTGCTTAACAGTTATGATGATAAAGCTGCAACTGAGAAAATTTTACATAAGCTCAAGCTTGATAATTTTCAGGTATGCTCTTTAGGAACCATACTTGAAGCTGTTTTACATACACAAATTAGGAATATAGAAGTATGATTGCATCTTTAATGGTTATATTCCTTGCTTTTTTGTTTTCCTTATTCAGTTGGGCAAGACCAAAGTGTTTCTCAGGGCCGGCCAAATTGGTGTTTTGGATTCCAAACGTGCTGAGGTTTTGGACAACGCGGCTAAGTGTATTCAGTGTCAATTGAGGACATTTATTACACGCAGGCATTTCATTTCAGTAAGAGCAGCTGCAGTTTCTCTTCAGGCATGCTGCAGGGGTTAGTTTTCTTAATTTTTTATTTTTAATATTATATTATGACTGTCTATTGGGAGGGCTTAGTGACATATAGTCCCCACCATGATAGGATTCATGGAAGGGTCAGACACTCAGACATATAGCGCTCCGCTGTATGCAGCGTCACCCTGCCTTAGCTAGAGGACAACTGCACGACTTGAACTTGTTATATCCCTTCACAGAGGAAGAATTCCAGCCATTGTATAAATGCTCCTTTTAATTTAGAATTATAATGCTCCTGGAAAAATAGTTGGCTTACCTATTTATACTCCTATCACATGGTCAACTGTCTTGAGGCCTTATGATTGATTTTAATTACAATTTACAAGTTATGGGGAAGTGATTCTGAATGTGGATTTTATTAATATTAATATAGCTAAGGTTAAATTGAATTTACTTATTTCCATAAGGACAAGATGAGAAACATGTCAATTCATCACTTGTTTCTTGGTGCAAGATAACTTTTGATGGATTTGTGGTTAGTTGATTTGGTGCCTGTTTAGAACTAGTCAACTCATTCAAACTTCTTTCTGTGAGCACTCAAAACATAGCGAATAAGATATCGCTAGTTCTATAATTACATCCGCCTGGTCCTCATAGGTTTTTTGTATTTGTAGGATACATTGCCCAAAAGATATATGCAGCTAAGAGGGAAACAGCAGCAGCTATTGCCGTGCAAAAGTATATACGCATGCGGATAACAAGGGATGCATACATGAAAATATATTCTTCAGCTATTATGATACAATCGCATGTTCGAGGTTTCATTACTCACCAAAGGTTCTTGCATGGAAAAAAACATAGAGCTGCTATATCTGTTCAGGTAACTTTTTCAAGAGATTGTTGTTGTATGTGGTAGAACTTTGAAAATGTCACCATCATGGCCTTCTCTTATTAATCACTTCAATGAAATTGATTTTATTTTGTATTTATCATTTTTATTGTGGTTATCAATGAATTCACTGATTTGGATTCAACTGTTGCTGCATTCACTTTCAATATCTTTCCATTTATGGTTGGTTACTTGTGGATGATGGGAATTTTGTATTATTTTATTGATCATATTAACATTGATATTATAGGCCTGCTGGAGGATGTACAAAGTTAGGTCAGCTTTCCAGCGATATCTTGCTTCAGTTGTGGCAATACAATGTCTATGGCGGTGTAGACAAGCAAAAAGGGAGTTTCGTAGACTTAAACAAGTGAGTTTTTTTTCCCTTCATTTGGTGGGGAGATCGATTGTAAAATAAGTTGTTCTAATTGTCTCTTTTTTTGTTCACTTTTTTTAGGAGGCTAATGAAACTGGTGCTCTCCGTCTGGCTAAAACTAAACTTGAGAAGCAAATGGAAGAACTCACATGGCGTTTGCACCTAGAAAAGAAAATAAGGGTATTGCTTCTAGACGTAATGCTATTATGGAAGGGTTGCAATACTTGTGCATTTTAACACGTCTATATAGAAAGTCTACCTGCATCAATTGTGTTTTGGGATACAATTTGTTGTTGCTGCTTCCGCATTCTCGTATAAGTTTAGCACTCGCTGTGCTAGTATTTCATTATTTTTTACTATGGGGCTCAAATAATTTAAATGACAAGATGGTATCATGAAGTTGTTTAGTATAACTATTTCATCTTATAAATAAATGCACCATATTTCATTTTTCAAGTTGTTTGTTACCTACTTTTGTAAAACTTAAGTGTAAGACCTGTCCATGAGTTAATTAGCTGGTGCAGAGGCCTTTGCGATGTAGAGTATGATCTTAACAAATTTCCATAATTTAATAAAGGTAGATATATAGAACTTTTTATCATGAATTTGCACTGTTGTGCAGGTTTCTAATGAAGAGGCCAAGCAAAGAGAGAATTCCACACTTCAAAAAATGTTAGAAGCTCTGAATCTTGAATTAGATGCGGCCAAATTGGCTACAATCAATGAGTGCAACAAGAATGCTGTTCTGCAAAATCAATTGGAATTGTCAGCCAAGGAAAAATCTGCTTTAAAGAGAGAGCTAGCTTCTGTGGATGAATTACGAAAGGAAAATGTTATGCTAAAGGTGCTTTATTAGTTCCTAGAGTATTTTTGTCACTGAAAATCTTGTTATTTATCATCATATTGGTCCATTAGAAGGATTTCAGGTTTTGATAAGTTGCCTGAGAGAGCTATATTGGTTGGAATAAGCTAAAACAACTTATATTCTATAAGTTGTTTTCAAAAGCTCTTTCAATTTCAAATGCTGATAAGGGCTTATGCCAATAGATAAGCCCAAATGAGTTGTTTATAAGCCAATCAAGCACTGTCTATGTTACTGACCTGTTTGTTTGTTTTCTCTTCTGAATTCATACATTGTATTGCTTTCCATGTCTTATATTTCCAGGTTGCACTGGATTCCTTTGAGAAGAAGTACACATCTTTAGAGCTTAAGCATATAAATGCCCAAAAAGGCCGAGATGAATCCATTGAGAAACTGAGGGAATTTGAACAGAAGTGCTCTCAGCTCGAGCTAAATGTGAAAAGGTGCCTTTTCTGTTCCATTTTTTCTCCCTTCCTACAAAAATGATTGTGTCACCGAATGGTGTTACTTTTAAGTTGTAACCCCATTCTCTGCTCTTTGTTGTTTGTGCTCGTTAGGGTTGTATTTTAGCTTTGCTAAATTTTGCCTAATTTAAAAAGTTAAGTTTTTATTTATTTATAATTACTCTTTTTCTTATACTTATTTAATGTAGCCTTGAAGAAAAGCTATTGAGTTTGGAGGATGAAAATCGTGTGCTTCGTCAGAAAGCCTTAAGTGCTCCTCGTAAGAGTAGCCGCCCGAGTTTTGCAAAGTCGTTTTCAGAAGTAAGTTGCCTCATTCATGTCCCTATTGACAAGAATATGTGTATTTATAGAATATAGATTCACTGTAGGTTTTTTTTGTTTCGAAAAAGTATAGATTACTGTAGTTTCCTTTTCTGTTATCATATTGTTATCTCCATGCTTCATGTTTCCATACAAATAAGATCTTTAA
Organism: Trifolium dubium; assembly: GCA_951804385.1. Lineage (NCBI taxonomy): Eukaryota > Viridiplantae > Streptophyta > Magnoliopsida > Fabales > Fabaceae > Trifolium > Trifolium dubium. The sequence goes on from OX638068.1 coordinate 43,271,409, forward strand.
TAATAGTAGCCATGGCTTCCTTATGCTGACAGTTGCCTTCCACCCAAATCAGTGATACTATTAGTTAATTTACTTTTCTTTCTTCTACAGAAATACTCAACTCCAATAGCCTCCCGCACTGAGCGAAAGACCATATTTGTAAGCTACCACTTTATCGTTTTCCTCTCATAAAATTAATTGCTTAACACAATTACAATTATTTTCCTGTGCTCTTATTTGATGATGCAGGAGACACCCACACCCACAAAACTTACTGCCACATATACGCTAGGCATGTCAGACTCTCATCGATCTAAGCCAACAGCAGAGAAGCACCAGGTAAATCTTATTTTACTTCTGTTTTAAATTGTATATCTTTAGTTTCAGCACGCTCCCCTGTTCAGGTTCCAGCAAAATTTTAGGGTTAGCATATTTTTTTAATGTCACCAGCTGTACTTTTGGAACTGTATATTTGAAATTTAATGAAGTTTTAAAATGATAGAAATGTAGGGGAACAAAAGCAGTGGAATTTTTTATCTTCATGATGGAAGACCAGTGGGTTGTGTTTGAAAAATATATTATTTGTCGTTAAGGATACCATGTTCCTGCCATCATTTTACAAAATAGTAGTAGTTGCCATGGCTGGGTTATCTATGTTTGAAAAATTATAAAAGTAAATTGACTTGCGTAAGAACAGGGGAACAAAAGGTTGTCCAAAGCATGGATACAAGTCTTTGTTAACTTCAGAGTGCAACAAACTAATTTTATTAATCAGAAGCTAGGATTCCTTGTATCCTATCATTTTGTCATGAATAATGCACTCTAAGCTGATAGATATCATGTTTTGCAGGACAATTATGAATTCTTCTCTAGGTGTATCAAAGAGAATTTGGGATTCAAAAATGGTAAACCTATTGCAGCTCGTATCATATACAAATGTCTTCTTCACTGGCATGCTTTTGAATCTGAGCGCACAGCCATTTTTGATTACATTATTGAAGGCATAAATGATGTTCTAAAGGTAAATGACATGCTCTCCGTTTTAAACCTCTAATTATTATTATTATTATTATTATTATTATTGTTGTTGTTGTTGTTGTTGTTGTTGCTGCTGCTGCTTGTATTATATTCATAATTCATAATTTAAAATTATAATTGAGTTATGACAATTTTCTTTGCCAAAGTTTATCTTATATAGTTCTGTGTCTGAATTGTAGGATGTTTGTGTAATTTTTTGAGATTTATTTATTGGAGTTAATCTTCTTCAGGTTAAGGAAGATGATATTGTCTTACCATATTGGCTGTCCAATACTTCTGCTCTTCTATGCCTCTTACAGAGGAACTTGCGTTCAAATGGCTTTTTACCTACAAATGGTCAACGTTATACTGGATCATCTGGCTTGACCAGCAGAACTGGGCATGTGAGTTATCTATTTGAACATTTGCATCATCACATATCTATTTGTGAATCTGTGTGTATGTTAGTTACTTCCATTATGTAAGTAATATTATGTGATTATATGGTTGGTAATCATCCGAGTCTAAGTTGCATTTAGTTTTGTCTAAAATGAAGGCTGTTGTCAAATGATTAAAATGGCCTAGTAAGATTGGTGTACTGTAAAACACACTTGACGTTTAACTTGGCACAATAGAAATAAGTTTTGTTTCACTTTTTTATGTATTTTGTTTTGTGGACACATGATAAGGTAGCTTTTTAAAAAAACTCAGCAAAAAAACATGGAAGAATAACAAGGCAAAGAAAAAGAAACAAAAACAGAACTCACTGTAGAGAAATATTGAACAAAAAGTCAGAAACAACAGAACACAAAGGAAAAGAGAAAGTAGACGACAAGGAGAGAACAATAGCATCCTGCTGGACAGTGAGAAGAAAAAGGAAAACAAATCACTTTCCTGGAGTTAATCGATGTGGAGATTGGGTTTGCAAACAAACAAATGCCAAAGGCTAACGAAAAAAACACCATTTCATGGTTGCGAAGTGCCAAATGGGGTTGTGCAAGAGATGAGGTTGCCATTCAGAAATGAGAAAGAGGCATAGATATTCTTATTTGAAACCTGTTTTCCACCCAAAAATCCTTGAAAAACCCCCAAACAGTAATATTGTTGCCTTATGACCTCAAGGTCACATGTTAAAATCCTAAGAACAGCCTCTCTCTTTGCTGTGGTATGACTGCATACATCTACCCTAACAATTTATGTTTGTTTATTATCTATTGAAAACTCTAGTCTAGAGCATGGATAAAACGGGTGATCCAATAATAGATCTTGATTATGCTTTGCAACAGTAATTGTGGTTCATAAGTATTAATGCTACCCTATTTACTACATTTATCAACCACAATTACATATTTACGTAATTTCTAACACCCATAATGGACCCAGGATACCCAAACAAGAAGACTTAAGGTATGGCATGTTCTCCAATTTTCAATGTTTAAAAAAGTGGAGAACAAACATAGCTATTTCTATGTTTTTCTAACCAAAGAAATCAACAGAAAAGAAAGTGGAGTTCATTTTTAGCATTACAGATCATTTTTTAGGTCTCCTTAAATGTAACTGCTATTTTTTGGTTTATTAATTTATTTATGTTTTTTCACAGTTCATTTTTTTTAATATACTTTTATATAGTTTCCCCACCCTCGTATTATATCTTTCTCCTAAATCCTAATTGTAGTTTTGGTGTTGCTTTCAGGGACCAAAATCTCCATTTAAGTTTATTGGATATGATGATGGTATGTCTCATGTGGAGGCAAGATATCCAGCTATACTTTTCAAGCAACAACTAACTGCATGTGTTGAGAAAATATTTGGGCTTCTACGTGATAATTTGAAAAAAGAACTTTCTCCACTTCTGCAACTATGTATTCAGGTGACATTTTGTACTCTTAGTTGATACTTTGGAGATGTGATTTGTTACTAAATTACCATGTCAATTGCTCAAACATTGCAATTCAGTTCTTGGTTCTATTGTAATCACATGGCTATAATGCACAAGGGTAGATCTATCTTGAAGTGAATCAGTCTTAGATGGAGTCTGTAAAACACTTATCTGTTTTTTATGCTGGGAGGGAGAGGGATTAAGTCAGACTTAATCCACTATATCCAAAAGGCAGTTTGAATTGCTTTAATTTATAACGAATATATTCTTGTAATATCAGTGTAGCACCCGCTTTCAATAAAACAATTTCTTCCATTGAAGTGGGTGTTGCATGAGCTGAAGTTTAGTTTCACAATGAGGTGTGTTGAGGAAGAGGAAAGAGAGAAAAACATATAAGAGAATCCACATGTTTTAGTTACACACTAGCGAATATTATATATAAATAAAGCCATTAGCACAAGGACTTGCAATTACTCTAATAACATAAATTCAATCCACAAGTACCCTAAAATTTAAATAATTGGTATTTATGATAACTTTTAGATTCTATCCCCTGTTTCGATAATTTCATATAAAGAATGAAATATTTTAATTGAAGTTTGCCTTGGTAATTTGGTGCATGCAATATTTGTAATTTATATTATACCTGTCTTGTTAGACACCCAAAACAGGAAGAGTGCATGGTGGAAAATCATCTAGATCTCCTGTTGGCCTTTCTCCACAATCAGCCAGTAGTCAGTGGAGCAACATCGTCAAATTTTTGGATGCACTCATGAGCAAACTTCGTGGAAATCATGTATGTTCCTTAATATTTCATTAATCTCTTTGTTACTGTGTTGATCAGTTCTTTGTATATTTGTCCATTTTCATCATGGTTTAGTGATCTCTATATCCATACACAAAGAGATGTGGATTCCTATATCCTAGTAAAGTTAGTGAAAAGTGAATGGAATGAGATGATGGGAACACGTGGTAATCAAGTTGTTTGTTTAACTTTTTACATATAAAGAGTGATTACGATGGTGTCTTATTGCCATTGAAACTTTGATGGATCGATTTGAACTGTGAAATTGCATTGATGTATTGTTCAGGTGGTAAACTGTGAAATTGCATACCTCTTTGCGGCCTATGAGATCAGATGCATTTTTTTATGCTTTGTAGTTAGGATGACATGTAGTAAAAAATTCATTTATTACAGAGAACAAATATAGAATAATAATTTATCGGTTGTGGATTTATCAGCTTTGTACTTACATTGCACATTCAACCATTCGCTGTTATCTATTTCACCCCCCATCTTTTCTTACCTAAAATTTTACATGTTCAGGTGCCATCCTTCTTCATTCGTAAACTAGTTACCCAAGTTTTTTCTTTCATCAATATTACACTCTTCAACAGGTAAAAAACCTTGATTACATGAATGGTTTTTTTGGCTTCAAATCATCAATTTACTTTGTCGTATCGTTGATTTCCCTTTGTTTAGTTTTCTATATTCTTTTTTATTTTAATTTTCTCATCATTTTTGTAGTCTTCTTTTACGCCGTGAATGTTGCACATTCTCCAATGGTGAATATATGAAATCTGGTCTCGCAGAGCTGGAGAAATGGATTGCCAATGCAAAGGAGATGGTAACTGAACTTGCTAACATTTCTTCAAGGTTCTTTTGTTTTTGTGGTATGGGTTTGACTAAGTACTAGTGAAATGTAGTATGCAGGAACATCTTGGCATGAGTTGAATTATATACGGCAAGCTGTTGGGTTCTTGGTATAAACACTGCTTTATTTTGGTTGAACATCTAGTAGTTTCAAATAAAGTTTCTATTTCCTATTTATGTTTTCCTTTGTTTGAACTATACAGGTAATACATCAGAAGAGGAAAAAATCATTGGAAGAGATTCGACAAGATCTTTGCCCGGTATGATTATTATATTAATGGAATGCAATGTCATATTTGCATGTATTAAATGGATTTCTTTCCTGTTATGTAAGTTTAATCATTTTATGAAGATGCTAGTGAGAAATTAAACCTATTTCTCAATGTGGCGATCACATGAACCAGAGATCATGAATCTTTGATTCTTTGTTTAATATAGAATGTACGTTAATATGATAGAACATTGGAAATCAGATAACATTTTTTTTAACTCTTATTCCTGCTACTTGTATTGAGATGATACCAATGCCAGATTTGGTTGTTCAGATTCACTATAGTGATCTTCCTTTTACTCCATGTGCTATTTCTCCTGTAGTTTTATCTTTTTAGTGTATGTTTGATATGTTACTTGCATTTTGTTTAGCTTGGGTTTTGGCTTTGTCCTCCAAAAAAACAAAAATGAACTGCTAAGTTGCATTGTATTTGCAATATTCTTGATGTACCACTTGTTTGAGCATATAAAATTGGAAACAAGACTTAAAGCTTTTATTTCAACAGGCATTGACTGTCAGACAAATATATCGAATCAGTACTATGTACTGGGATGACAAGTATGGAACCCAGAGTGTGTCCAATGAGGCAAGTTTGTGTTTTTACTTGATTCAGGTTTCAGAATACAATTTTAATGGTAGTTTAGTTTCTTTAGAGTTCTGAAATCTGACCCATATATATGGTGAACAGGTAGTTAGTGTAATGAGGGAAATTGTCAACAAGGACAATCAAAATATGCCCTCTAATTCTTTCCTATTGGATGATGATCTGAGGTACACTGCATTTTACCATCCAAGTTCTTTTAACTTGCTTGCAGTTATACCAATCAATATGAATAGTTTCCCTTGCTTGCTGATAACAAATTAACAATATGTATCAATTCTCGTTGCAGCATTCCTTTCTCTGCCGAAGATATAGATAAGGCAATCCCTCCTATAGATCTGGATGAGATTGATGTCCCAGCATTTGTGTCCGAATATTCTTGTGCCCAGTTTCTTAATTCACATGAAAGTAGTTGACCTGCAAATTATTGGTCGTCGTTGAAGCTTGACATTTAGATTAATACTTCAACTCTGGATTTGCTGCTATCACTTTGAGCATGCGCTACTCGTGATTACCTAGTTTAACTAGCATATTCCAGTAATCTATGTATAGAAGACAGTGGATGCTTGACATGCTGCATGTGTTATTATTATAGTCCATCCTCTTTGGTATTTTTAAATTGATTTCTATGTTTGTATTGTAAATAGGTAGTGTAATTGTAACTATAGTAGAAATGAAATTTCATTCATCGATGTAAATACTATTCTTATTGAATTTCGCTCTTGCGAACTCAAAATTTAAAGCAAGCATTCCATGCTATATATATTATATAAATTTCATTATTCAAAACATCCCATTTGAAAACCCCTCTCGGGTAATTTAAAATTGGAAAGATGTGTTACTAATTTTTTTCATCTTGCATAACCAGGAGTAACCTTTTTAAATTTGAGATAATTGACAAAATACTACTCTACAAGAAATGAGTCATTTGATCCTTATCCTTCATTAAAAGAACTCACGTCACCTATTAATTCCATAGAGAGCCTTACGAATAGTTTAAGCAACTAACTTTTAAAAAAAAGTTATACTAAATTTGTGTATAAAATAGTGAGATCATCTCATAGCAAAATGTTTGTCATTTCATATTCATATGACGTTGGCTAGTACTCGGTTTGTTGAAAGATGTACTTGAAGTGAGTTTTTAACTTTATCTGAGAGATATAACAAAAAACTTGTGAACCATACATTTAATGGCGGAGTATTCTATCATTTTCGTTGTAGTCAATCAATTATATAGATAGGGGGTGACTTGTATAATTCTATGTTCGTTGCGTGGAATTAAAATTGAGCAACAAACGCGTTATTATTGTCCACCAATACTAAATTTTGACCTAATCTTTTTTTTTCTTGATCTTAAATTTTGACCACTTAATCTTTAGTATTATAACATTTTGTTTTGTCAGATGATTAAAATTTTACTTCTGAAAGATGAATAAATTAACGTATTAAAGTTTGAATCTCAATCCCTACATACCAACGGAACTAAACTCACGAGACTTATATTATAACATTTATTCAACCCAAATATTACTACTTAAATTCTATGTTAGGAGTGAAAATAAGTAAAGCGGAGCTAGCTTTACAATGGTTAAGTGCCCGTTTGCCTAACTTTTTTAGGTCTTAAAATTTTTTTGAAAGCTAGAAGTGAAAATAAGAGTTAAAGTTGTTTGATAGTTGTTTTTTTTAACTTCAAAACTAATTTTAAATTAAAAGTTGTTTGGTAGTAATTTTTTTGTATTTAAAAGTACAGTATATTTTAAACTAAAATATTTTTTACCAAAAAAAACTAAAATATTTTGATGTAATTTATACTTATTTTATTTTTATATAATGTATTTTGTATTGTAAAAAAATTAATTTGTAACAAACTTTGCAAAAATAAATAAAAGAAAAAAATGCGTATAAACTATCAAAAATTCATTTTTATGGCTTCCACTTCCTCATAGATATCTAGGGGCATCTCTTGATTCGAGTTCGGAAGTTAGTGTCTAGGGGCATCTCTATGAGTCGGGTTGATGTCTTCTCTAGTAGTCTGAAAGCTGTCGAGTGTCTTTCTAAAAATGAGATTAAGAGTTAACCTCTATTAAGTGGTGTATGTTTTGATATTTTCATTGGTGTTCCGCTTATATACGGCGCCTTTGTTTTGTAGCTCCTATTTTATAAGTCTTTGTTCGTCCTTGTGCGGAAACTTATCTATTATTAATAATATTTTGCATTCAAAAAAAAAATATTTTGTTTGGCATACAGCTTGATCTTTTTAGCTAAAAACTCTTAAACTTGTCTATGTATAAATAAAAGTCTAACCTAAAATGGGATGACAACACAAGAGTCCTAGATAGATACAATGATATATGTACTCGTTTTGTTTTATCCGGAAACAGCTAGCCATTCATTGACACACACTATACAAATTCTCTCAATTCATGTAAGGGAAATATCAATTAAGGAGTAAGTAGTAAACTCAAGAAAGTTATAAACACATTGAATTATGTACACTCATTATATATTTATATATATCATCTACTATATATAGTTAAGGCAAAGAGATCATATGCAAAAAATTAAATAAGAGTTATCTATGATTATTATTCTACAACCTCTTCCTTGCTCAAACAAATAGAACTAGAGCAAGATATACTCTCATCCAAATTAATTATTTTAAAAAAGTTAATAAACACTATATGAGTTAAATATCATAAGGTTTTGTACATTAAGATGGATGATGAGCTGTATCATTTCCAAGTGAAGAACTTGACATCTTCATTGTTGCAGCAATGCCACAATGATGATGCAGATCAGCCAAGGAAAAGAAATTTCTCTGCAAAGGAGATGCTAAAGAAGACACTCTATTTTTCGGATGAAGCGGCGGAAGCGATGATGAGGGTGATGAAGAATTTGAGCTTGAAGATGCTGAATCATCACTTGAAATACTAGAGTTACTATCAGAATTGGTTAATGCAACTGCAAGAGCTAAAGCACTTCTACTTAAGCTCATTGTTCTCTTGGAAATTCCACCACCATTGCTTCTCAAAGGGGAATTTTTATTCTTGTCCCAAACATGAGTGAAGGCCATCAAATTTCGACGTCTTCGTGTGTATGCATTTTCTGGTTTTACAATGTCTTTTACGGATGGCGTTGTGACAACATCAGCTAGGCTTGTGAATGACTTAGATTTTCCATTATAGTAGTTGGAAATACCTCTCCTGCATAACCATAAAATTTTGGATTAGCCTTTATTCATTACAAAATTAATTTCTTAAAAGCTGAGTTTGAAATTAAGTTGTATACAATGTTTGAAAGTTTATTTTCCAATAGTAAATTTGATATAAAACTGCACCATTTTGATTTAAGTTTGAATCAACTTATGAGTTTGCAAAAGTAACCCTCCCTTGCTTGACTTTGAAGGCAAAATTGCAAAGGTCCTCAACCAAAAAGTAAAAAGAGCCATAATTCAAAAGTTATCCAAAACATGAATCTAGCTAGTTTTCAATCCAAATTCAAAAATCATCCAAAACATGTTCTTTTATAGTAAACCAAGTTTTCTTCTATAAAAAGCTTGATTGAAGCAAGATTACAAAAGATTATCCAAAACATGCTTAATTCATTGGTTGAACCAAAACCATATCACAAAAGCTCTTACTATTTTAGGCAAAAATATAGTCAATACAACATATAACTAAATTTGTGAAACAAAGTAACACAAACAAAAAGCTAGAGATCACATCATCATCAAAACACTAGTGGATTGGTACACCTTACAAGTTACAATAATCACCAAATTTCATTCCTTAAAGTCCTCTTTTTTTCATCAAAAACATTAAATCATGAAATTGATCCAATAAATAGCCCCCTAGTTTAGCTAATACCCCACAAAAAAAATACAACCTTTACAACCTTACAACCCTCCTTCAATATAAAAAAGTAAAATTCAAAACACAATCAACAAATTATTTAATTTAAACTAAGATCAAACACAAAAAAGATAAAATTTTATATTTGCATCATGATAATTAGTAACTAAAATAAAACATTCAACAAGTAAATGATTAAGGATCTAATATCAAATTCACATGATATATGATTTTATATTTAAACAATTAAAAAAAATTATTTATTTAATATGATAATAGAGAAATGGTTACCTAATAGGAAGAACTTGTTCTAAAGCTTCCATGGCATCAAAAGCACCACCATTGTAATTACTTTCAGCTTCATTTTCATTATCATTCATTGATCTCTCAGATGACACGTCATCATCATCATCACTATCTCTTCCGATCGAAGAAGAAGAAGACGTTGTACTGCAAACTTCATCAACCACCTTCCTCCTCCCTTGATCATCATCATGATCCCCCGGCGCGTCAAATAACACAGAAGTGCGTGATGCCACGCGCATAAACGACACAGTTTCAATACCCATTATAACGTTAGAAGAAGAAGAAGAAGAAGAAGAAATGAAATGAGAAGAGAGAAATGAAGAAATGAGAAAAAGGTAAAGATAACAACGTTAGTTATGGATTTGGATGAATATATATAATTTTGACAGAGACAAAGTAATAATGAAAATGAAAAAGAAAATGTGATAATAATAATAAGAATAATAAATGCATGTGTTTTTTATTGTTAAAAAAATTAATTAGGTGGATAAGGTATTATCCTAACAACATAGTACTCATTTTATTATATTGTTTGGTCTTATCCTTTTGAATTCATGAATGGATGCTATATAAAGTGTTTCTTTTTTTCTTAAATTAAAACAAATTAAAAATGAGCTGTGATGCAGTACTTGTTTTGTCTCAACAACTTCATAAGGCTTTTCATTTTTATTTTTTCTTTTCCTAATATCAACTTTTTGGTTTCTTTTATTTATTTATTTTTTGGTTGTACAACCTCAAAAAACAAAAATATTTTTGGATTACAACTTTTAATTCACTTACATTGTAAGAAATCAATATCACTATTATATATATTACGATTATGATACAATAATTTCACAAAACTTTATCATACATTCTAAATATAAAATTTTACGAGTCATATGCACTCTCTTACGAATAAAACCCTATACTTTTTTCTCATTCTTCGTCTGTTCGTCACACTCTTTTTTTCTCTTTAAATGACGTCATCTTTTTCTCTATTGTCTCTTGCCTCTCATTGTAGCTCTTAATTGTCATATTTCTCTATATGAATTTACTATTTTATATGTTGTCACCCTTTTCTCCCCGTCTTTCATCATTTTCTTATTGATAGTTAAGTTAGGTCTTACAAATACTCGAGTCGACTTTTAATTCAATAGCCCCCTAACCATAATAATACATACCCAAATTAAATATTTCACACACAATTTCACATTATTTTAAATGTTTATTATATTCAGATCGAGCAACTAAAACTACACACTCGTATCAAATCTCAACCATTAATTTAAATCAGACGTATAAGCCACCTCATTACATAATAATGGTAGCCGATCTCTAAGCTCAGTCCTAACAATATACCAAGTCTCCAAATGTGGCCCGGCCTATATATAATATGCACTTCAATAGTAATGAAACGAAAGAGACACTTGCATTGTACTAAATGAGAAGAATCTAAGCTAACAACAACGTAAGTAATTACGTAATGTTTGAAGAATATAATCTGCCTGCTAAAATGCCGATCAAAAACATAATTTGTGTATCTTTCAACGTTTGCATAGTGTTATTGAACTTTTTTTCTTATCATCTTAACATCATTTATTATATCAAAAGAACCTTCGTATTAATTTCTAGATGAATGAATATATAAGTGCCGTTCCATTAGACTATGTCACGGTGACGATCATGATGTTCAAAAATATGAAAATTGTTAAATAGGAAACATGTCATAAAATTTTGCATCATCTTATATTTCGTGTGTGTCACATCTTAACATATGTTTAGTTTCACATTTAATTTAAACAACCATAAATAAAACCAAATTTGATATGCTTAGTTGCTGTTAAATACAAAGTTATGATTTATACTAATTTTTAAGTCTGATTTTACATTATAATTTATTATTCAACTTTGGAAAAGTCAAAGTTTAAGCTTATGACTTAAGTTTTTGGAGTATAGTTTATAAGTTTATTTTGAAAAATAAGATGTTTGGTAACATTTTTTCTCATAACTTATTATAGCTTATTTTATAATAATTATTTTGTCAAAATTGTTTTTGATATAAATTATACATATTTATTATCATTTAAATAATCACACATTTTTAAGTCAAATTTATTATTTTCACTAGTAAATCTGACATGGAAAATAATATTTTAACTAGTAAAAAATTTAAAAATTTTTAAGATATTTTTATTGCTTTTGTTTTTTTAATTAGTACGCAGTATATATGAAGTACTCCCTCCGTCCCATTATATAAGCACTTTTACTACAAAAGTCTAGTCCTAAAATATAAGCTCCTTTACAATTTACTAGGTACATTTATTATTTTTTTGCTTACCCATACCCCTAATTTTTACTACTAAGTTACATTGGAATATAAAAATTGTAAAAGACTTATATTTTAGGACTAAACTTTTGTAGTAAAGGTGCTTATATAATGGGACGGAGGAAGTATTTGTTACAGTAAAATGGTTGAGAATCAATTTTTTTAACTATGGGTCGACGATGTAATACTGAATTTAAATAAAAAGAAATTTTAAATTTTTAAATCAGTTATTTTATCATTTGAGTTGTTTTTAATCTAGTGAAAAATTAATGGTCGCGTTTGACTGATTATTTTTATGATAAAATTAAAAAGATAAAGAGAATAGTACTGTTTTGGATGCCGTTGACGTGGCAAATAAATGAAGATGAGTATGTGGTGTCTGTCTGGTAAAGCTTATCCACAAGAGATAAAAGTAGAAGGTGGGGCCCATCTTACAAAATAAATGCCAACTTTCTTCCTATCCTATGATACGATAATATTATCTTGTCCTGTCCACTCCCATAAGTCTTTGTTCAACTTCAATTTTAAATTCAACGTCACAAATCTCAACCTTAAAATCTCATACATATGAAAGTGAATTATTGAAATGCAAATAAAAAGTTTAAAGAGTGTGACTACAATAATTGAAGACCATCTCGATCTAATTCTTTCTGCTCCCTTAACTCCACTCGTTAATCATATGCCATCTATGATCTATTCCAATTGGAATCCAATCAATGTTGGTCATTAGGGTATTGGAGTGCCAAAAAACTATCAAATTTTGAAATAAGAAGACAAATTCTGCAAATGATGAATATAGAGACTAAAATTACAATTAAGCCTTTAATTTATAAGGTTTTTGTTAAAAAAAAAATCCCTCGTACTATTAGATTAGAATTGGAAATTTTTATTCCTCAAATTATATAATTTATGTATTACCATTTTTTATTTATAATGTACTACTATATATAGCACATGTATGGAATTGAGACAGTATTGTTTTTATTTTTTTTTTATATTTTTTAGAGCAAATTAAAGAATGGATTAAGAACGATTGTATGGATCTCGTGAGTTTAATTAAATTGATATGATATATTATACGTATGTATAGGGACCGGAGTTTTAACCCCGTTACATCTACTTATTCACCTTTAAAAATGATATTTTAACCATCGATAAAAAAAAGATTGTATGGAACCCATAAACTTGAACATATGTAATGTATCACGTTAACGTGACACGTCTTTTCCATCACGTTGTAGTGGACAGTGGTGGTGGGAGGGAGTCACAATCAGCTACCACATTTTGTAGGTGTGGTTAACCAACCTATAGACACTACTTTATTAAGATAATCTTTAATGGTAAGTATAGCTTAACCGGTAACTTAAAAATAAGCAATCTATCTTTCTTATACGTTTTTATAATTGAATTTTTCTAATGTGACAAATTTGATTCCTTAAACGTACGGGACGCCGCATAACAAGTTAAATTCAAGTTCTTCATCATGGTGAAAAACAATGGAATTTTGCTCTTTAGACCCCCAAATTACTGCAAACACTATCCCAACTCACCAAATTTATCTTTATTTTCCCACACCACCTCCTCGGCTCCTCCTCCTCAAAGAAACCTTTTTTGAGTTTGAGTTAGAGTTAGTTCTTCTAATTATAAATACCCCTATAAACACACATCTATACTTATTGCAGTTTATTCATCAAAAAAAAAAAAAAACTTATTGCAGTTTAATGATTAACTGTCCCTGTAGACTAACGAAATTTTTCCTTAATAAGAGTTCTTATATTTTATGCTTAGGAATAGAAGAGATGCATCTTATACAGACCAAAACAAAAAAAAATGTTATCAATAATTCATATAAGAATTCATTTAATCATGCAATTTCATGCATACACAACCATCTGATTACTATTATTCCGATATAAATTTTGCTGTTTATGTGTATACTTGATAAAATGTTGCTATGGAGTTGCGTATTTAACATTATTCATCTGCTTCACGCACCACACATATGATGTGCCCCACATCATGAAGAACACCAATTTTTTATTTTATAATATGAACTATTTTTTAAAATGACAAATTTTATTAAAACGCAACTCAATAACAAGGAGTACATGAGGAGCGGCAAGCTAAGAACAACAAAAAAACCAAATGGCTACCGGCAAAATACAAGCACCCCACAACACTAACACTACCACTAGCCGCATGATACGCACTCTCCCGGGTCCCATCTCTACTCATAAAACAAATAGATAGTAATTTATTGATTTCAAAAAAATATTGAAAAATTGCTCTAGCCAACATGTATTAATGCCTTAGGTGAGAAGAATAATCGACCCATTTCATAAAAGTGCATTTCTGGTCAGTATAAAAAAACGAATGTGAGTTCGACAGCGTATGGTTTCAAATTATGATGGCACATATAAAGGTGGCAGAGCACTAGCTTGAGCAAACTGACATCAATATTCTAATCTGCACCTTTTTTTCCTTACGTTCTCTAAAATAAGATTATACTGTACTACATCTAACATGGATAAAGGCATCAAAGTGATGCATATCATTGTTACCAGATAAACCTTCTAACAGAAATCTAACTTGAGCTATCTTAATGACTTCTATGATTCCAAAGGACAAATCTTGAAAACTAAATTGGTCAATTTTAACGCAGATTGAAATCAAATTCATGAAACAACTGCTTCTGCTATAGGGCGGGGGGATTCATGCCATGCCGCACTCCAATTGTCCATTCTAAAAAGCAGGGCAATCGGAAAGAAAAAGAACCATTTCAAATTTTCAACACTTCCTAATAATATTTGCGATGTTTATGCCAATCTCTTTCTTAGTTTGTTCGCAAACAGGGGTATCTCCAATGTACATGCCAAAGAAAGCTTCTGTAGATTAAAAATAAAATAATTGAACTTGTTCAGTTTTATACTCTAGAGTCTAGATAAGAAATAGAGGAATGCAAATCGGAGGAATATATAAGATCGAGTATAACTTACGACACAAATCTTTGCTGTGGACACTTCCAATGTGATTGCCACCAACTGTACATGTTAAAGTGATACTTTCAGTTGTGAACACTATCAATAATTAAGGGTACATACAGAAATATTACAAAGAAATTGCATATGCCTCCAAAGATCACAGAGAGAAGACAGACCAAAAACACAAGTCTTTATTCCTTGATTACCCTTAGGCAAACAGGAGAGACACAGTTTCAAAGGTCAATTAAATATAAGAAAAATATACTTACTTTCAGTAATCAGACGTCCATCAATTGTTCGCTTAAACTCAATAACAGTTCCCTGCAACAATGCAGTAAAGCTAGTGTAACTATATGACATGATTAGTTAATAGTTATTTAGTATTATTACAAGAAACATATTCATTGATTACTTACCAAAGGTATTGAGATATTCTCCGTAAAGTATGAACCAAATGCCCAAAGGCAATCAAAGTCTGCGGATGGATTTGTCTGACCAAAAAGCGTGGTTTGAAAAAATTAGAAGTGAGAACTAATTCCACAGGGTAGAAGCATTAAAAACTGATCTTTCAAGGGGTAAAGTACCTTAACTAATCGAGCTCTGAGCGATTTCTCAAAAGCACTGCAATTATGAGAGAAAAATCAGTTTCCTGTATGTAATTTTCAAATTTATAAATAAAATCAAATATATGCCAAATATCTCTATGCCAAGGCTGCAACACAGCATTAGAAGAGAAAGGCCTGCTTTATCCATCCTCAATTTGGTCAAGGTTGTAAAAATCTGAATTTTGAACAATGGGTTCTAAAAATTACACAAATCTACACTGAACATTATAGTTCAGCAAATTCTTAGTGGGAAATATCAAACTACTAACATAAAAGATTGTAAAATAGAAAGATGGAAAACAAATCAAAATTATTTGGACTGTGTAAACATTCCAAAGTATTAATTGAAAACAATACTAGCATGATTAAAAAAAAACACTAAATACTAGCACACTCAAGACTTTTTTCTAGCTAAAAGAAAGTTTATCAGATATAAGGAATAGATCACAATCAGGAAAGGGTAAAAAAATATAAATTTAAAAATCAAGTAAGCATGTAAAGTGAGAAAAAAAAAATTACTTACTCTTTCACGCTGTTAATTTTCATTCCTTTGCAATTTACAACAAGCCTAACGGTCATATTGATATCTTCCCTGCATAAGTAAAAACACAAAAAGTTGCATCAATATTAATATTTTATACCATAATCAAGAAACCAACCAACAGCTTCTTTAAGTTCACAGATCCTGTAAGTACACATTATATATAGCCAAATCCTGCTTGATTCAACCCATCCTTTTATATATCATCTATGAATTTTCTTAGAAACTCACAAAGTTTGCCAATGTATCTTTTATAATATATCATATTACGTAAAATTGAGTATCATCACCGAGAACGATCACTTGCATTCAATAATATTTTATGCACATATAAAATAAAATTAGCACAGGATGTTTGAAACCTGAGAAGATCCTGATAGAAATCATTATGGTTATCCAGTTCATCTGTAGAAATTGATGCATATTTTGGGCCCAACTTCTCACAGAGGGAATACGGGTGAACATCTGTTAATAACATAAAAGAATGACTCAGTGAAAAGGGGAACTTTTGCTAACAATACCACAAGCTAAAATCAATAATATTTTGTTCTCGCCTCGAAAGAAATGGGAAAAAAAATCAAGTATAGAGAAAAGAAAATCTTACAAAATCCAAAAGCATAGACTTTCAACGACTTGATTTTAACAATGGTCATGTTTTTTATTCCTGTTCCAACCAGGACCTGAAGCAAATTACAATAATTAATTATGTGAAAACAAAGGTAAGTAGGGATTTACAAACACAAAATGTAGTAATAGGAAGATTAATGGAATTAAATAAGATTTGAAAAACTAATTACCACATAACCACATATGACAGAAATTGAGAAGTAACGCTACTACTCTCATTCCAACCAAGTATTAAGTATTAAATATACTCTAACTGTAGGTCATTTTTTAGTAGCAATTATTACCACATTTGATTCACGGTTGAGTTTGGTTAACTCTGGGCAATTAGTTAGCTGGTGACTAATTACATGATTGTCATTTGTTAGATCTCAGCTTATATATAAGCCCCCTCTATGACTTGGTACACTTCAGTTTCTTCTCTAACCACCGTTCTTTCAGTTCCTGTCCACGACACCATTTTTCCAACATGGTAATTCTATAGGCTATAGCTGTATGTTATTCTTGTCTTTATTTTTAATTTTATTTTCCTGATTTCCAATGTTTCATTTGGCGAAGAGTCCAACATTGGATGAATAAGGCCCAACAATGTGTTTATAAACGGGAACCGAACAATCCTCTCCTCACCTTACAAGTCTGTTTTGTAAGGTTTGAGTTAAGTAAAATTTTAAGAGCATGGCTTTAACCAATAAAAAATTAACATTCATTTTCTTAGTTTTCTTAGTTCAATGTTTCCAGTTAAAATGTTGCTTTTATTTCATACTATAACTAGTGCAACCAAGAGATGCTTACACGGTTAATAGATCCACATTTATCTTTTATGTCCTTCCTTCAAGTTTTCCCATATTTGTGAGTATCAAGCGAACTACCAAGAATTAACTATAATTTTGCATTTAATGGTAAGCCCCTTTAAGACACTAGCTAACCATATTTTTCATCAACTATGTATTTGATAACTAAAAACAACCACTAGACAGCAATGAAACAAGAATCTAGCAAGAGTATCTAACTAAAACTCAAAACTAATGCATGGTCAGTCAAGAAATTCATCATAATTCATAACAATGCTAAAAGGGCTAGAAGAGCCAGCAAAGAAAAATAGTAAAACAGATATTAACCTCCGGGTCAAAGCTAGAATTCCGCTCTTGAGCTGATAAATTATCCAGAACTCTAGGAAATTTGATGCCAGTTTTAGGCTCAACAGTAGAGTTTGCAAGATTTAAATCAGTAATTGATAGGTTAGGACATCCTTGGTGTTCGACATCCTTAGGCACTCGGTCCATGCTTCCATGCATTTGCACATCAGGATCCTGCATTGGCCCAGAGAGTAGATTTGATGACCTAGAAGCAAAATTCAAACACGATAAGAAAAACAACATAATTACTAGAACCAATGGAACAATCATAATATTATTCTTAAAATTACGTAACATACAAGTTTTGAATTGGCGGCACCAATGCAGCAGCAAGCGAAAGAACAGAATACGATTGAATCCTTTTAGCTTCTCTCCAAAACAACTTAACAACAAAATTCGAAATCTTCCCCAAACTTACACGTTCCGAACTTTTCCTCTTTGACCTAAACCCTAACGGAAACCCAAACCCAGCCACATTATTCGTTATCACAGGCTTAACCTTCATATTCATATTCATATTCACATTACCAGAACCACCGCCTAATCTAAGAGAACCACCACCACCGCCACACACAGTTGATCCACCACCGGAAAACCAAAACAAGAAAGCGCCGGCGAATTTGGACACGTGGCAGAATGCTTCTTCTATTGCGGAACATTCGTAGAAGGATTGTAGAAATTGGGAAGCTAAGAAATTGTTGAATGATGGAAATAAGTTAGGATCAGAATCAATCCATGATAACCAATCGTTATTCATTTTCGAATAATCTAATTCGTAACGATGGAATCGATTTTTGAGAGTTTGAATAAGTGATTATGTAGGTTTAATGGTAAGTAGTGGAAAATGAGAAATTATAAATTAAATAAAATTGAATGTGAAACGCGATTAAGCTGCTTTTGGAATGAAATGGTAGAGACAGAGTAAGCAAAAGGAAATTGAAAAAGAACAAAAGGGAACGAAAAAGAAGGGAATGGAATATTCGTTGGTAATGAAAGGGAAAATCGCGGTGGAAACAAACGCAATACAACAGAACAAATAAAAACACGTTTCACAATTACTTGCTTGCTTCTAGTCTTGGACTTGTTAAACCCAAAGACAAGGAGGAAGGACCAAAATCCAACCATAGGATTTGGACGGAACCGGCCACTCAGGTTTCACCGTGTCCCACTATAATTTATAAAACGAGCAAAATGACAAAACAATGAATTTAGTCCTTTTTTCATCTAATTTCCTGCATTATTATTATTATTATTATTATTTATTAAGCCGAGTTTGGTTGCTAGAAATTTCACTATTGTGATCACTGTGTTGGCTGAATTAAGCGTACCAACGCACTCCCACCACAATCACCGCTAAGTAATTTCCGGGGTTTCAAGTCCACTCATACAACAAGTAAGGGGACATATTTAATTTAGCTAAACTCCACTTCCAACTCAACACTTTAATTGCATCAACCACCTCATTTAAGTTATACTTACCATTTGCAAAGATAGCTTCATTTCTAGCATTCCAAATAGCCCAAAAGATTGTATGCCAAATCATCAAGAACCCTTTTTTCATCCATATTTCTATATATTAAGCTATAGTACATCATATGCTTGTTGTAGACCGAATACCTAATATTCTAGATTATTAGACATAAGTTTGTTAATAGTTAGTTTTTAGTTAGTTATCAATCATTATATTGTTAAAGTTTGTCTAATCCAATCTACAAGCACTCAATTCCATGACCATCATTGTTGTTCATCATCTCCATTGTCATTGTTGTGTTCATCTTCCATTGTTATTTTTGCTTTAAACCGCCTATCTAACAACCTCATAGTCTACTAGTCTTCACTAAGCATCTATAAATTACGTTTTACTGTCTTGAAAAATTACAATCAAACATGTCCTACATGCATTTTATCTCGAGTGTTTAACTTATAAATATTTGCCCATCAACCTAATGTCCACAATGTGTCTCAAATAAGATTATCTCCAATCGGAAGAGATAGCTAAATTCACCAAAAATAAGTAGACTTGTGCGCGAAGTAACATTACTAATAATCATAAATAGCATTTATAAAATACTTCATATCATTGCTGATTTCCAATCTATAAAAACATAATAATCACAAATCATGATATCAAATCTTGAAACTTTTAGAAACAAATCTACCCTTTGAAGATGAGTGTGGAGATTACTATATAGAAAGGTCTTTGTACTCCATTCATTCACTCCAACGAGATTTTACTAGAAATAAAATCAACAAATCGATTTAATGTTTAGTATACCCAGAATCCGATAACCTCTTTGGTATAAAAATATTGTATCCCTCTTATATAACATATGGTCATATGGTTAGCTCACTGGTCATAACAATCCAGCCTCAAAGAGATTCCTCCGTCTCAAAGTCTCGTCAACAAGCTTGAACGTCTTCTTCACAACCTTCTGATCAAGTGCAGTAGTTCTATAAATCTTAAAGACTCGGTCTACGCTATCCGGAGCAGTGTTCTGGAAATATGTTTCCTCAAATTTTTTCTTTACAAACCTGAAAAAGAGTTTGTCCATTTTAATTAGTTGTGCTGGTTATGTAAAACTATTTCCCTTGAATCTTAAAGCTTCGACATGAGTGAGTAAGTCGTGCCTAAAATAAGTGACTTACTCGTATGCATGTTCAATCTCTTGTTTCCCGGTTGAAACTGGCTGGTAATCTTTGAACCACTCACATACATTAAGTGGGACCTGCACAATACAAAACATTAGACTAAAACAAAAATAGCATCCACCATTGATAAAGTGTACAACGTTAGGATATGATTCTTACATCCAGGATCTTCTTCTCAAATATGTCAAACTTGTTCAAAAATAACATGAAGGATGTTTTCTGTGTAGAAAAGAGAAAGAAATTAGATAGGCCAAAATCTTAACTGTTAACGAAGAATGAAACTCTCTCTATACGTATCATATAAAGGAAACAAAGAAAAAGTTGACAGGAAATTTCTACATAATTGTATTAGATTATAACTATAATGTTAAAGTGAAGAAAAGGAAACCTCGAAACACTGTTGCTTCAGGACCCACTCAAAAAGTTCTTTTGTCTCCATCATTCTGTTCTTGTTTTCATCCTCAAAAAGGGTTTGATCGTACCTAGAAGGCAAGCGAGATGTCAACACTTTCTTCAGCTCTACGCATTTTGTAATTAAATGATGTTCTTGCCAGCAATATCAAAGGGATACACGAATTAATTTGTTCACTCATAGTTCTGGCACAATATTTTGAGCATTAACAATGTTTTGATATTATTTGTTGCACAATAATATCAAAACAGATGCACATTCAAGAACTTCATACATGTTTCTGAGATTTGTTAAAACCATATTAATATAGAGTTGAATGGTAGACATACTCGCTAATTGCGACACAGAATATTACAGCTGAAACTCCTTCAAACAGATGGATCCATTTCCTCCTCTCATTTCTCTGGCCACCGACATCAAACAATCTATAGACTTCACCACTTTTCTTGTTTTCTCCGACAGGGCTGTCAAAATAACAAAGACATACCTTATGTTTTTGAGTCATTCGTATCTGTATGATATACTATACTATGATTAGAAAAGAAGAAAGAAAAAAGGTAAGGGGACGATATAATCGCAGAGTAACAAGGTCACACCCTGCTTCGAATGATAAAGGTCGCTGGAGTCACATACACATTAAGATGTACCGCATACTGTTTAGAGAAAGAGTATAGATACCAGGAAACTATGTAATACTAAATGGAGACAGTAATGAGCTTTTTTATGAGTAATTTCAGTATGACAAATGAAGTTGATCGACATGTTTACCTGAATTGGATCTCAACAACACCGGTGGTACGAACTCTTGCAAGTAAGACATCCTCCTGCAGTTGTATAACAGAATGATAAGTTCAGTAGATTCATGACATGACAACCATGTCAAATTTTATGCGTATATGACTACATAATGAAATAAAAAATTTAGCGAACTTCCTAGAATTGTCCTGTATTTGGTCAGCTAAATTGTCGCCAAGTTATCTAGTAAGACAGTAACAATATACTACCAATTACCAACAGCATGCTAAATCTTGGATACCTTTGTTGGAATATAATTTGCATCAGACAGCCTCTGCAAATTTTCCATGAAATACTGGGTACAATCTGGAACTTGGAGCTCACTACCACGGGCATATGTTTCCTACAGAAAGTAAAACATGCGGTCCATACTAATCATTAATTGCTACTGAAAAACAACGAAGGACTAAGGAGCAGATCAAAGTATGCCATTTAGCCACCTGAATTGCAGCATCGTTCCACAGACTCTCTATTTCCTGTGCAAGTTCCTTCGTGAGACGGGGGTAATCCATCCTACCTCCAATTTCTGATAACTTTTCGCCAATGTCCTATCAGAACAATTAAGAAAGTCCCTTTTAAATTTAGAAGGAAATTCTGTCATTTCATATGCCAAGTAACGGAGGCAAGTAATGCTGACCTACCTTATTTTCACTAGATATAACATACTTTGAGAAATTAACATCATTCTGGGAATACTCCTTTGATCCGTCATGAAGTAACTGTATAAACACATCGAGTACATAATAAGGATGACAGTTTACTCAGACAGCTCAATCAAATTCAAAACACAATTCACATAAAGCTGTAACTACAAACAGCGGACACTGCAAACACTATTTTTAAGAGAAAAAAATAATCAACACACCCTTTCAAGTATTGCGTACTTTTATTGTCTGATATACATTAGCATGAATGACCGGGAGATAGCTTTTTAGCTCTGCCTCGTCAAAGCCGGTTTGAAATAAAAGTTTTATCTGCATATTATAAACAAAAAATTTCAACAATCAATTATACACCACGCACACACACAATGCTAAGATGTGGAGAAAATGTGTTTTCTTGCCTGCTTAAATATAGTGGACTTCCCTGACTCACCGGCTCCTAAAAAAACAAAAGGGATCATTGACAAGTTTAAATAATTGCACCACAGAATAACAAAAGAAAGTACGTAACAAAATAAGAGATTATTGCATAAATGATTCAATTAACTGAGTATGCAATTATTCACCAGGACGGGCTAGGTCACATAAAAGAAGTAGTCACGATAAATAAGGAAAATCTAATATCCTGTTTAATCAGATATTCCAAATCCTAAAAACACGAGTGTATAAATAGTTTCCTTAATCATCAAGACTAAAATATTTCTTCGACAAATTTATTTTGGAAAAATGGAGGCAGCAATGATCAAACTTGGTCAAAAGCTTGACAACGTATCAATGACCAACTATCCCAAAAGCTTAGGCTATTAGATGAAAGCTCATAAACATGATTTTATATCTAAAATACATATTGAATTCTGAATCAAGTGACACTCGATCACAAGTTGAATAACCTTTTTTCATAGTATAGTAAAACCCTTATGCCGCGATGGCGGCAATTTTCTCCGTAAAGGAGACACACAAAATCAATTAGGTAATAAGGTTAAATCAGAGGATTGTGAGTTTAGAAAAACTTCAATTTAAATCAGAAACTACTTGTAAACTTTTAGAATTTGGGTCGAACCTAGCTTAACCCTACAAAATCGTGAAGGATGCCTCTCAATCATAAACACATTTACAGGTCATTTCCCATCTAACATCAAAACTCTAAACGCACACCCCTCATGCCCAGAACTGGCCACCTAAAGTGTGACCCAAATGACCCAAAAGCGGGGTGGTACAAAAGATCTTTGATAAGCTCTTATACTATCTTAGAATTGAGGTTGAACCTAGCTTTATCCTACAAAATCAACTTGTAAGGCGAGGGATGTCTCCCACTTATAAACACATTTTCAAGTTATATATCATTTAATGTTGAACTCTGAACATAAATGTACGACATTCCTTCGAAATCTAGCAAGTCTCGTCATTTATACATAAGTGAAGCATTAAACATATACGACTGAGATAAAGAGAAAACTGTCCAATAAAATGTACCTAGTAATAGAAGTTTCTGAATATGCTTTTCAGCCTTTGTTTCTAACTCTATTCTTCTTTCAATTTCTGCAGTC
Source organism: Trifolium dubium (assembly GCA_951804385.1). Lineage (NCBI taxonomy): Eukaryota > Viridiplantae > Streptophyta > Magnoliopsida > Fabales > Fabaceae > Trifolium > Trifolium dubium. Next base: position 43,295,227 of record OX638068.1, read on the forward strand.
TGTAAATGCATGTAACCTTAATCAAATTAGAGTCTGTGCAACACATTCAGATTTTTAAGAACTTAAAAATATGTGCTCGGTTACAAGTATAATTGACCTGTGCATTTTCTTCAGTGTTGGCATCATTATGACGGTGACTTTTGCTACAGAGTAAGCCCATATTTTCTGTTACAAAACACAGCATAGAAGATGACCAGTCAAGCTCCAACAGAAATCACACTGTGATTCAATGCGCTTCTCTAATGTGTGCGTGCATTAGTGGGCTTGATTTCACCTAGCAAAGAAACTAGCATAGTGTCAGGAGCAAGAAAATAAAAAGACGCAGGCTCGAGCACTGCCAGAATGGCTAATAAAATTTTATGGGAAATTATATTTGCCACATTAAATTCGAAGTTGGCGGCTATTTAGCATCAGTTTGAGTGTGTTTGACGTGGAAATACCGAAATACACACACAGCAATATATTTGGCTCATATTTATGTAGGCCCAAATTGGATAAATGAATGGTTTAATTAAACGCATATAGCATAAACGTTTATCATATAAATGCTTATGTATAAACTATTTTTATAACAAGATAAAATTAGAGTCGTATTATTTTCATATAAGCTGTTTTCATAAGCCCTCCCAATTCTAAACTATCTCACATGTTCTTGTGCTAGTACATAAACTCAAATAAGCTAATCCAAACAAACCCCATAACCAATAAACCATAGGAGATTCTTCACTCTTTCACATCTAGGGAACAATTTAGTTATCACAAGACAAAGATTCCACAAAATCATCAATTAATTAATCTTTTCATCACTCTAACCCTCCATGGTCATAAACATACCTAAACAGAAACTAAATCATTTGAACCTATGAATGCTAATTATCTCCACACACAAGGAAATTTTTTTTAAAAATAAAGCCCTTTCAATATGTATTAAAACCTTAAGCATGCAAAGTCCAATTAGTTCATAAAGTTAACAAACTAATTAAAGAGAATAATACAGTACAAAATAGTACCCTAACCAAATACAAAAATCACACTAACACAAAATATATTAAATTAAAAATATTAATAATCATAATCAAAGATTATGCTAACACCTCGATCTACATATGCAACTACAAAATCAATCACAGAAATCTCAGCCAAAAAAAAAAACACAACCCAGTTAAAATTACTCAAAAAAGGATAGGATCTTGAAAGAGAAATTAAGAATGTAACAGAAAAAAAAGTAGGTTACCTGAAAAGGGTATTCTTTAGTAGAGATGTGAAGGTAGATTTGAGTGATGTGTTTGAGAATGAAGCTAGAAAGCAAGTTCAGTTATGTTGTTTATGTTTCATAAACACCACTAGTAAAACAACCTTAACAATATTAAAAAAACACTAATAAATTTTGTTTTTTTAAGGTGATAAATTATAAATTATAATAATCTAATAATTTGTACACATAATCATAAACATAGTATATGATGGTGGTGGTGGTGGTTGAAGCAGTGAAAATAAAAAGAATGAGATGAGATGAGAAAATGGGAGAAAAAGAGCGCCGAAAGGTGGTGTTGTGTTGGTGAGGTTTGTTCGTTTTTTCTTACTTTGTCTGTCTGGGTTGGGTCAAAGATTGGAAAAAGACAGGAACACACAGGTAAGCACTGTGACAACAATGTTGTATGTGTCATATGTATGTGTTGGCAAAAAATACACCTCTTTATACTGACACGCGTATTCATCTTATTTGTGTTTTATTTTTGCTTTCACTTTTAATAGTTCAGAGTTCGGAACGAATTTTGATATCAAGTAATTTTAATCTTCTCTAAAATATAGTTGTGGAGGATCGAGCAACAAACTAACATTTCTTACGGTGTTTCCCTCCTATTGTTACACTTATACATCATCACTAAATAAATGGTTAAATATCCATTTACATTATCTTTGTGAAAGGAATATGTGATTACACACATGGATATGGTCTTTGAGATTTTTCAATTATTCATCTTAAACGATAAATTTTTAATCACGGACTATTCGATAAAAAGATATTAATTTCTTGACAGGCATACATATGTTGGCCATATTTCTTTGAATAAGGCTGTATATTTGAAACTTGAAAGCAACAAGTATTGTGCTTTGTTTTGTACTTAACTGATGCAATGCACTTTATGACCAAAGTTTCTAGATGTGAAGGATTATTCAAAGCAAAAGGTACATGGTCATAGTCTTCTATGCATGGTCTTTGTTTTCTTCTTTTCTTAAATCTCTTTCAGAGCATATTTTTCTTTTCTTTATTATTATTTAATGTTGAATGAATGTGCCCATGTTTGACTCAATTATGTTGCTTAAAGCTTCCACCTCTGCAAATTTGATGCTTCTTTCTTCGTGAATAGCTAAACAATGGTGGGAATTATCACCAATTAATCATAAGAACAACTACAACTTATTCGAGTCAAATAAGATTAATAGTAATTGTTTAGGAATTTTTTATTTAAAATAAGCTAAGTTAGTCCACTTAAAAGAATGTTTATTTTTAAGTAAGTTATGCTTGTGACAAAATGTTATATATATATTCTCTTTGCTTTGAAATAAAGATCATAAAATTTTCGCATATAAACTAAGAAATGTATTAATGTTAGTGATTTATAACTTTTTGATTTTTGAATAAATAAAAATGCATGTGTTCTTAGAGCACTTACATTCATGAGTCATGACATTATTTGGATGTTACAAAATCGGTGATAGTGGATTGTATTCGCTTGTTGGTGTTGGAGGGTTAGAATATATCGAATATACTCCTAAAATTGAACTATTCATTCTTTTTGCCTATGGAATAATTTTTTTTATGTCATCGACCTTTTAGAACCATCGAAATCCTCTCTGAAAAATTCTTGCACTGATGGTTGTTATAAGTTTCAACAATTGGGTCCTTAGAATTGTTGAGCCATGATTGAATGAGAAGTTCATCCTCCTCTGGTTGAAATTTTATTTCCGATGTATTCATAAACGATGTATTTTTTACTTCTTCACTGAGGTTAATTGTTTCCAACCCATCTTGAGTACGAAATTGTAGTTTTTCACGCTCTTAATTATTTAATTGCACATGGATATTATCCATTTGAACTTAGTGAAACATATAGTGAGACTAGTTGAAGTATATGATATGAGTGATTTCCAAAGTGACCTATTTGTTGATTTGGGATAAAGTAGGATTTTGAAAATATGAGTTATTTTGTTGATTTGAGTTATTGGATGAATTTTCAAAGTATGAGGCATTTTGTTGATTTAGATTAAACATAGGAATGCCAACATTTTGCATAAAATTAAACAAAATTATGGTAATTGGGGTTCATTGACAAATGAAATGTGTAGACGAATTTTTTAAAAAAGAGATAAAATAAATAATTAAAATTTAAAATAAATGTAGATGAAAAGTTACGATAGACTAAAATAGTTGATAACTTATTTATTCTCAAACTTGATTTTATAACAAATAGATCGAAGGCAAAATGTGCCAACAGTAAAAAATAATTTAGTTTTGAAATATAATATAAAATAATGAAAGGAAACAGTACTATGAGCCTACGAATGAATATGTAGTTGAAATTTACCACAACATAATCATTATTTTGTCCATATCATTCTCATACCATTCTGATACACCAGTAATATGTGACAATAGCCACTATGAATATTTATGTTTTTAGAACACATGTTAATATTTTTCAATTAATATGATTCTTGTTACATTTTTGGTTACAATTAATATGATTATTATTATAATTTTTTTTGAGGTATTATTATTAATATTATGAATTATATAAAAACATTTTCATTAAAAAAAAAAAACATAGAAATAGATATTAGGGATCTTGAACCAAAAAAAGAACTTCAGGATAAACCCTGAATGAAACTGCAGTGTCTTATTGTAACACTTGAAAAAACACGAACTTAAGTCATCACATATAAAAACATCGTCGTTGAAACAAATGTCTGATCTCACGGCAATGTCATCAGAGGACTCAAAATTGCCACTTCAAACTCAAAGATTGCAAATTTACGCCAAACCAAATTCTGGGGTCTCACCCTTTTGGAGAGGTACTCTTTCTTTCCCACACTCTTGCTTCTGAATGAATTCCTCAATATAAAGTTTAAATCTTTTTTCTTTTGGGTTGCAGAAAAGTATGAAAGAGAAGCTAAGAGATACTGGGATGTCTTCTATAGGCACCACAAGGACAAAGTTAGTTTTCCTAATTCTTATGTTTGTGTTTTTTTAGCTCATGTTTGTGTTAGTTTATCACTTATCAAAACCAAACTAGAAAAATCCATTTTGTTATGAGTTGCACATTGGAATCACTCTCCTAGTCACCTTATAAGTTGGTTTTGTAGGATTGACTTAGACTCAACCAAGTTCTGAGATGATATTAGAGTCTATCTAAGATTTGTTTGGTCACGTGTTATCGTGACACCAGAATAACACTGTCAATGTTCAGTCATGAGTATGAGAGGTGTGTTTAGAGTCCCGCATTGAATGAGATACGATGTTCAGGATAATGTTCAGTCATGTGTATAATTGTAACCATTTTTTTTAAGTCTTTTATCTAAGTTATCTTTCACTTTGATATGATTTGTTTGCTGCTTGTAATTTGACTATGGTGATGATACTTTTCTTCAGTTTTTCAAAGACAGACATTACTTGGATAAGGAATGGGGAGAGTACTTTTCAGTGAGTGGACGCATTAATATCTTAATTTTTAATTTGATTTATGTTTTTTCAATGTGTTTTTTTCCCCGGTCTAATGAAAGTAATATTCAATTTCAGGAAGGAGAGAAGAAAGTGATTTTGGAGGTAGTATATTTGCCCACATTATGCTCTTTCACCTCTGGTTTATAACTTATAAGTTTTTCATGTAAACGATTAAGGGTCTGTTTGGATTGACTTATTTGAGGTTATCTATTGCAATAATCACTTATGAGACTGTTTCAGCTTATTTCCATGAGCTTTCTAGGATGGTTTACGAGAACAAGTTATAGCTTATATAAACTTTTTTGACCCTATTATATCTTTTGTTATAGAAATAGCTTATACACAAGTACTTATATCATACTCGCTTTACTAAAGCGCTTAATTAAACCGTTTATCCAAAGAAATCCTAAATAATTATAACTTTCGCATATATGCATGCCACAACATTGCAGCAAGATTTATTTGAAAAGATAATTATTATTGTCTTAAGTTATGTGTGAAGCATTCTATGATAATAGAGATAAAAATCATTTATCTTATCTGCTATTCATTATGTGTTATGTTTATTTAGTTGTGATGTATTTGTTTTACAATTTATGATTTCTTAATAAGTGTTGTTGACTGAACAGGTTGGTTGTGGAGCTGGAAATACAATATTTCCTGTGATAGCGTCTTATCCAGATGCTTTTGTTTACGCATGTGATTTCTCCCCACGAGCTGTTGAATTGGTTAAGGTTGGAAATTTACTTTATGGTAACTTAAACTCTTTGTCAAATAATCATCTGCTTGTATATGTGCTTGCATTGACTTGGCTGTATGACTTTTGATTCGATCTTGATTTATTCGTTTAAAAGTTTCTGGTAAGATTGATTTTGCGGAGAATGTAAATCGATCCAAGTGTCTGTAGCATTGATCTTAATAATGTTGAGTATTATTCACAGTTTATTGATAAGTGGATAGGTCACTTGAGCAGTACTGTTCAAGAGTAATATTGTAAATTGGACTGTAAACTGGACCATAGTATACAAACACAAGTTGTACTCTGTAAACCCTAAGCTTGAATACTGCTCTATAGTTGGAGACATAGGCACGTTCGAATTCCATGATCAAATCTCGTATTTTCTTTATTTGTGTTTTTCACATCTGTTTTCTTTTGAACTAGGATTGTTGTTCTAACACTAACAATGCACTCTTTTCAAGAAACCCTTTTTATCAATTGAGATTCACGTGAGTGTGAGTCCTATTATATCATGTGAGTCTCAGTTCTAGAGTTCATTGAAAAGAGGGATGCTGAAAATAGTGTTTTGCTAGTATTTTTCTATACCCTTATACATGATTTTACATTGTGGGTGTAAATTGTGGAATCCACCTTTTGTTTACTGTTTATCTGTTACGGTGTTGGTGAAATTCCGCTACTTTAGTCCCTTAAAAATGTACTTCCTGGTGTTCTTCTGCCACAGTTCAACTAACTTTAGGACTTGTGAGTTCTTTTTTTTTTCTTTCTCCCCGGTAAAAGGATGCACTTTATGTTGGTTAAAATGAATAAATTAGTATTTGCTCATTTTTTCTGTTATAAAATAAAGAAAAGCATTGCTTTTTTTGTTTGTTTATATGCATCTAATCAGAACGAAATTTTGTTCTTTATTGCAGATGCACAAAGACTTTAAGGAGTCCCATGTACACGCTTTTGTCTCTGATTTGACAGCGGATGATCTATGCAAAGAGATCACTCCATCTTCTGTTGATATTGTTACAATGGTATCTAAAATTCTGAATGACAGATATAGCTTATGTTCACAGTTTCTGTAGAGTGATTACGTGATCACATTTAGTTTAGTATCATATTCTTGTGTAATTTCAGATGACTTTTGTGCTATTACTATTGAAAATTATTTATGATTCTTTTATTTAAGTACCTGACATGGTAAACAGATATTTATGTTATCTGCAGTGTCCCCAGAAAAGATGCCTCTAGTTTTGCAGAATATTAGAAAAGTTATTAAAGTAAGAAATCTTTACTGTGGTTTCGTTATCATTTTTCTCAAACCTGGTTAGATAACTTGTTCATGTGTGATGATACTCATACCCTTTCTCCATTTGCAGCCAAATGGATATGTACTGCTCCGAGACTATGCTACCGGAGACCTTGCTCAGGTTGATTTTGTTGTACCTTTTCTTTTTAACTCTTCTGCTGTTGTATATTTATTTTTATTTTTATGTTCTATAGGAGAGATTCTCTGGCAAGGATCAAAAGATAAGTGATAACTTTTATGTTAGAGGTGATGGCACTGTAAGTTTTCAGTTCAGTTCGGTCCATGACATCTTAATTCACTTGTTAGTGTCCTGTTTTCTAATGTAATAATAATCCTTTTTGTTTCCTATCAGCGTGCTTACTATTTTTCAAATGAGTTCTTGACAAATTTATTTAAAGAAAATGGTTTCGATGTTCACAAACTTGATGTGTGCTGCAAAGAAGTTGAGAACCGCTCAAGGGAGTTGATAATGAAACGGTAATACATTATTCGTACACCAGATGTTTGTTTTTGCTTGTTTTATTATGGTACTATAGCTTTATGAGTCGTGTTTTTACTTCAGGCAAAATATTAATAAGATTCTATGTCTATATTTTAGGGATACACGATTTCATTTGTTTCCTGTCATCCACTACATCTGTTTTGAGAAAATTGCATTCTCCTCTCCTAGAGAGCTTAAATTATACTCCCCTCCTCGCTTGTTTTAAAATCTACGAATTCTGTTGAGATATGTGAAGTTATGTTGTAGATTTTGATTTTGATGCTGATTCTCTCAACGGAAGAGAGTTAAATTCACCATCTACTTTTTTCTCTTCAAATTCCCTCTAGTTTAAGCATTCCTTTATATATTCCTTCTTTGTTTGGTGATTTCAGGCGTTGGGTCCAAGCTGTATTTTGTGTTTCAGATGGTTCCAACTCTTCTTCCAGTAAAGGATCCGAGACCAATCATCTTGATAGTGATAATAATATTGGCACGGCAACTGATCAAGTTAATGATGGTAGTTTAACTGACTCTATAATTGACATGTCTGAGGGAGTCGCGGCGGACATGTTTGGCGTCTTGCCTTCCAACGAGTATGAGGTAAGGCTTTCACCTTCGCTCCATTTTATGTGGTCTCATGCTCTATATTTGAGCATACCCAATCTGAGGTTGCTTCCTCTTTCAGAAGTTCTACAAAGGGTTTGTTCGGATTGACTTATTTGAGCTTATTTACTAGCACAATCATTTCTAAGATTGTTTAGGAAAACTTGTAGAAACAACTTATGACATAACTTATCACTTATATGAGAAAAAAAATTGCTTATGGTTTTCACTTTTGATACCCATTAGATTATGGAGATCAACCTTAGAGGCTGGAATTTCAAGATTAACTTACTCTCAAAAGAGTACCAACATACCTGCAAATCAACTGGTTTGATGCTGTGGGAATCGGCCCGGTTAATGGCCTCCGTCCTTGCGGAAAATCCTAATATTGTTGCAGGAAAAAGGGTCTTAGAGTTAGGGTGTGGAAGTGGCGGAATCTGCTCTATGATCGCTTCTAGACATGCCGATCAAGTAGTTGCTACTGATGGAGATGATTCTTCACTTGACCTATTAGCAAAAAATGTTGCATCTAATATTGAATCACCATTGCTGAATAAATTAACTACAAAAAAACTTGAGTGGGGAAACAAAGATCACATAGAAAGCATAAAGGAGTTGAGTGATAAAGGGTTTGATGTCATCATCGGCACAGATGTTACTTACATCGCCGAAGCTATATTGCCTTTGTTTGCTACTGCAAAAGAACTTATTGCTTCAAGTGAAAGTAATAAAGATCAGAATGTTCCTGCACTTATTCTTTGCCATATTTTTCGCCGTGTTGACGAACCAACATTACTTTCAGCTGCAGCGCAATTTGGGTTTAGACTAGTAGACAAGTGGCCTACTAGAATTTCGACCGAAAAGTCTCGAAGTGTTATTGATAACTGGTTTATGGACAATGATTTAAAGGATGATCTTCCTAGTAAAGCATTAAACATCTTGCTCTTTTGCCAAGAATGAAATCAAGTTTAATATTGTAGCATGATTGCAAGGTGTTTTCTTGATTCTTCTTACAATACAAAATGAGAAGTAGAATAGAATGATTTTTCTATGCTGATTCATTGAAGTATACTTTACATTCCAGTGATGATCTTACATGTTATTGAATTATGATTGTCTATGCTGTACTGAAATTGAGGCTGTATTTTTTGTTAAGAGTTAATTTGAATAAATTTATTTACAAGTATTCATAAAAAAAATTAAGAGAATTTTCAACAATTATGAGTTTCCAAAATAATAACATGATGGCAAAAATGTTGACAACATGCATAGGACAATTTTACATTTGAACCACTTTGGTTCTACATGGTAACACACTAGCTAGAATTGATACATGAAGATATTCAATTTTGGGGCATAATGTTTGGTTGGGAAAATAGAGAGGGGATTTGAGAGTGATTTTGAATTTATCTTGTTGTGCTTCAATATTTTTAGAGGAAAGAAAAGGACTTTGGGAGTATCTCAAATTATCTCATTATTTAATTAAGTGATCGAGTTTAAATGATTAATAAACTTTTGAAGTTCAGATTGATTAGAGTATCTAAATACGAACTCTAACTGAAATAGTAATCTTTAGACATTTCTTAACTTCTAACCCATTTTTAGCTATGAACTAAAATGTTAAGAAAAAAGAGAGAAAACAAATCTTAATTTAATTTTGGAGAGAAAATAGAACTTTAAAACATTTTAAATGCATTGAATTATTCACTATAAAACCAAATTCAAATATAAAGCTATGAGTAAAGAGTAAATTTATTTAAAAATCCTCTCCTCTCAATTTATTGAACATTGCTCCCTAATATATTTCCTCTCAAATCAAACATGATATACACATACTTGAATCTCTCATCTCCTTTCTCCTCCCCCATTCCTTCAAATTCCTCATCTCTCTAGTCTCATCTCATCCTTCAAACCAAACACTGCATGAAGAAGCATTTATTGGGTGCCTCAAAAAACAAAAATAAAAAGCATTTATTGGGATGTTGCTTTAATTTTTTCAGTAAGTGTTAAAATTGAATAATGAAAACAAGGACCACTCTAGCAACAGTCATTTTCTTAGCACTCAAATTGAAACATCGTATTCTATTTTTTTTTGTTATGAAAAGACTAAACAAAAACATTTATATTAGCTATGTTTGTTTTCTATGAACAGTTTATTCTAAGCTGCATGCAAATATAACATATATTCTTTAGCTCCATGTTTGCATAGGGTGTAGCTCACTGTATTAATTAATTCGTATTTGCCTTTATATTGCAATGTTACGATCATATTTAAACAACAACTATATATCATGATTCATGACTCAAATTAGTGTATGATTGTGTTAGAACAGCAACTCAGTCTTTGTTCGTCTTATGCGGAGATTTGGTTTTATTATATAAATATTTTGCTGTTTAAAAATAAAAGCAACTCGGTACTACAAGAAAGCCAATGTCTCTAACTACAAAGCAACTATAGTTATGTATGTGAATAAAATTAGGGTTTACAATGTTACAACTCATTTAAATATTACATTACATATGATTCATACTACAACAATATTACTCGTATGCGTAAAAAAAAAACAATACTACTCGTAAACAATAGCCCTAATATCCGTCCCACAACAAACATTTGGGCCAAATGCTCGTAGGGCCAACTCAAGGGAATGGTCTCATCGGCTCCGCTCGTCTTTGCCCCACTTAGCACCGCCTATAAGCCATCAATTTGGATTGGTGAAATTACGTTTGCTTAAAAATTAGACATTTAAGAGTTTCAACAAAATCACAATGCATATGCGTATTAAGATGCAAAAATAGATAATCTCCACTCCACCAATTGCAAATTTACAATAGTTTAGACCAAAGTAAAATCATAATAACAACATGGATTCTAAAAAAAAAATATCATCAACAACATGATTGGTTGTTTTCACTTCTTTGAGCTTCTTGCTAATAAGTACTTACATACATAGTTCTTCTCATTGCATGTTGCACCGGTGATACTTCAAAAAATATTATGTCAATATTGATGCCTGACAGAAATTATTGCAAAAATTCATGTTATAGATGGATATTTGGTTCAAAATTGGTTTACACTTTTTTACTCATAACACTAAACAAAATAGAGTTACATCGATCAACATAAATTTGTGATTTTTCTCCTTAAAAATCCTTGCCCTTAAATAATTGCACCGGAGGTAATCTCATTCAAGGTGTGTCAGACATTAAATATGTACTCTTTCAAATTTTGATTCGTCAAGTTGTGAGAGTCTAACCACTTCAATCTTCATTGGTGTACTGTAAATTTCTTATACATGCATAATATTGTGTCATGGAATTCATTGGTATTTTTTATTTATATAAGCAAATTTCCTGGGGCACATCTTCATTTGCTAACCTCAAATTAAAGGAGAAAATATATACATATTATTGTTGTTTTAATTTCCTACTCATTTGAAGCTTCTGCTGGAGGATCATCAAACTGATGGTCCACATTAAGACATTTTACAACTTGAAAGGAATTTTATAACTTATATTGTAGGAAACTTGTCATAGATTAAAAACCTATAAATCAAAGAACAGTTATAGATTAACTTGTCATAGATTAATAAAATATGATCCATATAAGTCCTAGCTTAAACTGAAATGTCAATATTGTTATGCTTTATATCTTTATACAAATTCGAATTCAGAACCACACAGTTGTTATAAATCTAGCCCTTTATCTTATGTAGGGTATTCAAAAAGTCAAATTAATCCTAACATCAAATTGACCTTGTTAGTTGAAAAAAAAATGAAAACCAACTACTTTCTTGAAGTTCTGAAAGTGAATTATTGTTGTTAGAATTCTGAAAAACTAGTGTAGAATATTTAAACAAAACCAGTGTATTGGGGTGTTGCTGTTTCATTATCTTTTGCTTGTATGACTGTGGCATATCTTATATATGCAATTTTTTTTTTTCTTGAATAGTATTCATTTTGGCCTTTAAGAAAAACCCTAATATAATAGTTTGGTATAGAAGGGTTCTCTTTGGGTGGTGTTTGTTTTGGTATATTTTATCGGTGTTCCGCCTATATACGGACATCTTTATTGTGTAATTCCTCTTTTACCTGTCTCTGCTCGTCTTGTGCGAAGATTTGGTTTATTAATAATATTTTGCCGTTCAAAAAAAAATAGTTTGGTATAGAAATAGAACACATAATTTGGTGCCCAAAATTTAAGGATGAGTATTTTTTACATATAATTTTCAACATAAACATCATCATATGCCAAAAATAAACTATTGCATCCTAACCATGAAAGAGGTTTGATTTTTGTCAATGTTTTAGTTAGCGGTAGGTAGTAGCTAGGTTGACTGAGATTATATAAAAACAAAATTCATCAATTAATAAGAGTGAATAAACAAAAAGGAGTCAATATCACAATTGTGAAAATAATAAGTTCTGCATCTAGACACACACATGAGCCTCATACAAAAATAAATCATCATAATTTTAAATTGTGGTTGCAGTCGCGTTAGAATTGCATCACAAGCTTTAATATTATGTATGAAAATTTGTGGTCAAACACAATTTCATGTCTGCATTAATTTACGATTACAATAAGATCGGAAAGACATCAAAAGCATTGATTGTAACGCCATGATGATGGTGGCGTTTGCAGACCATTTTTGGAAACCTCGGCCGACCAAAATTGAAAATGATTTTGATGAATATGATCAAAGTACTGATCAGATCAGCCTAAGAATTACCTGTACATGTAATAGTATGAAAAGGAAACCTACCTGTGATGCATAATATGAGCTATGCATGAACGTTAGGTTAGGCTTCTTTCTGATATAATTAAGAAGGGAAAAAAAACAAATATGCATATATATATATGATAGAAAAAATATATAAAGGAACTGAATTAATTAAAGATAAAGATAAAGATGGTGATGGGGTGACAGATAGAGAGTAAGCACGCATAGCTTCAAGCATGAAACATCATACAAGAAAGTACCATGTGTGCTCACTCTCTTCTGTCACCTCCTTTACCCTTGATCGAATCTGGTCATATGCATCGGGATCGCCTTCCTTAAGCCAGCAATTGCATCAAGCTATGCTATATGTAACCATTAATTATTTCTGAAATAGAGAGGATGAGGGGTTGGGGAAAGAATAATAAAGCCCTTTAATTTTATATATTTGCTCATCAACAAAGAAACTATATATGTGTTCCTCTTCTATGGAACAAATGAGAAACTTGTTGTCTGAGGAGATGAAGGGGATAGAAGGGTATATATAGAGCCTAAAAGAGAAATTAATTAATTAATTAATTGCTTGCATCATGTAAATATGTATGGAATAACTGTGGGGTTTGTCATCCATTGCTCAATTTTAAATTGAAATTTATTATATATAAAAATTATTATTACACCTCCATCTTTTTTTTTATATAAATATAAAGCAAATGTTAACATATGCCCTAAGAGCACATAATAAGAAACTTAATAAAATAATATTCTTCTAAAAAACCGTGCAGTCACCTTTTTAATGGTCAAACTATTGTATTTTTCAATACAAAAATTCTATTTTTAGTATCCTTAACATGTGCCCTTAGGGCACACATTAACGAGACCCTTTATATAACTACTACTTTCATCCCTATATATAAGACTTCCTTGATAAAAGCATAAAAATTAAGAAAAATATATTTTATAGTATTAAATTTATCAATAATGTATATTGTGTTTCAATATTTTATCCTTTTGTTATTAAGAGTGAAATGATTAATCTTTTATTTTTATTTTATTTTATTTAAAGCTAATTTTTTATTTTTCTTCATTTCATTAAAAATATTTTTATGGAAAATTAATTAATACATTTTTTGAACTTTAAAATAATTTTATAGAAAGATACAGTTAAATTTTGCAAGAAGATTACAAAATGTACCAAAATAAAATTGCAAGATCTTATTTATGAGAACGAAAGTACTACTCCAGAAAAAATAATAATAACCAGAAAAAATATTGAGCAACAGTTTTACGGCCTAATTATTTTTCAACATATATTATTATTATTATTAATTAAATTAAATTAAATATCTACACAAGACAAATAAAGACCTATTATTTTTAAGACCTATATATTTCTCTATTAATTCGTCTCTACAATTAAAGATACCTCATTTATAATATCAAAAAAAAAAAAAACTCATTTACAAAGAAGAAGAAAGAACGAAGTAAACTTTTTTTTTATGATCGCTGGCTACACTCAATGTGCAACGAACCACAATCTCACTTGGTAAGAATTGGGAGATATATGGGTTGGATATGGTAGGTTCAAGGTTCAAATTTTAATGGAATCGAAACAATTTATCTTTCTGATGTATAAAAAAACAATCTCACTTACTAATAGTAATTGTTTTAACCAAATTAATTAGCATTATTTGATTCAATAAAAAAACCAAATTAATTACGCATCTTATAATAAGCCCTAGTTAGTGGGCAAGGGGTTTAGTGAATTCATATACGGTTTATATTTCTTTGTCCAATTCTTAGTTCCCAGTCTGAAAAAGTTGAATTCCAAAGTATCTTGTAATTCTAAATCTGTGTTTGACTCCCCAATCACGTCTTATGTCTAGAAGTCTCTTATGTCACAAAAATAAATTAGTAGTTGTAGTTTTTTTTTTTATAATAGATTAGTACTAGTAGTTATACTATTCTCTTCAATTGCAAATTAAAAATCAGTGTTGAGTGGCAAGTAGTAGCTAATACTAATTCGTAGTATCTATATGCTCCCATTGGGCGCTTACATAGATGCTACTAGTGCTTACTGATCAAAAGATACTACTAGTGCTAAAAATCACAATTTACATGCCAGATTTTACCTTCTTAATTATAAATTTTGTGTTTATCTAATCAATGTTGAATTGGACAAAATAGTAAGAGTTTTGAACTAGTAGTTAAGTAATCGATCTATCTCTTGCCATAAAAACTTTAATCGAAAGAGAAAAACGTAACTCAACTTATGTGTTCAGGTCCTTAATTTGATTTAAACTAATTTATGTTAACGATTATCTCGACACTTTGTACCTATTACATGATCAATCAAAAAATTATTCACAACAAGAGAAAAAGCTAATTTTCTATAAAAATAATTAAAAAGTGAGCGTCTTAAAACTAACTTGTGGAAAGAGCGAACCAACTCAAGTGATCGAGTTTAAAATGTTACGCCACCTTTAGGGATTGATTTCAAAATTTTATACTCAGTCGGCCAAAAATCATATATTCTAAATAAGTTTAAAAGGTCATGCATAACAATGTTGTTTTTTCTAAATGTATAGATGTAAGATTAATTAAAAAAATGAATTTTACAATCTAAAAAAAAATAGCGGCGCAACTTATTGTCCGTTTACTTTCTATTTGTATGTTGTCCTACTAAAATAAAAATAAGTGAGATATACTCAATATTTAGTTGCATCATAGAACAAAATGAAATATTTTTTTTTTATTACAGAACAAAATGAAATTTTATTCTAAAATTAATGATGAGTTATATATATTGATTATATTCTTATTTAATTATAAATAAAGGAAAGTTTAGTAAAATAAATAAACGACACGAAGTCAATGAATAAAGAAGTTCTTACTCTGAATTATCATATCAAAAACTAAATCCAATGTATTATATTGTTGTTCTTGAAAGAATATCCATGGTGTTTATCACACATTTCACATTATATGCTTCATAACGATCCGAATTGTTGGCCAACACATGTAATGGCAGGTTCACCTCCTTTAATTAAAGAGAAGGCAAGAATTATGTTCATGAACAAATTAGTAATTAAGTAGCCAATTAGTGATCAACACAAAGATCTAATACGGCTATAAAGCATGAGTTTAAAGTATTGTTGCTTTATGCTTTATATTAGTTTAAAACATTATTGCTGCAAAGTAAATATTCATTTCATAGACGTGATTGTTCCAACCAATCACTTCAAGTGCGTGCCAACATGGGATTCAACTCCATATATCATAGAAGATCCATCCAAAATAGTGAGTTAAACGGATCAATTTGATCGATTTGACTCGTTTTATAACTTCTATTTGAATATTGATTGAAAGAAATATTTATATTTGGTGTCTGATACGTTTTGAATAAGATTATCTCACTGGAAAATAAATTAATCTATAGGAGATGATGTAAAATTTGACTAATGAGGTGAAAAAGTTAAAGAACGAAAAAATGTTGTCTCGGATTTGATTTCTACTTTCAGGAAAATAGCAAATAATGACGAATTAACAGTTAATATCCTCTAACATTTGTTGAAACAATACAATATCCTCTAACATTTTTATTTATATTTCGACTAAATTTTAGATTATCATAGTCTTCTCTTATGTTATAAAAATTAAAAAGAACCTATATCTTGTTACTAATTCTGTTTATTTTTTTTTTTATAGCAATCTTGTTACTAGCTAGTTCTAATCATGATATGATGCATATACGACAAAGAGCAAGTAAATACTTTCTCGATATGGAAGAATATATGAGTATAGATTTTCTTGACTTACCCTTTTTTGGTGGAGAGGAAGGATGTTCTATCGTACATATGCTCGTTGTTGCATTATTGATTCCAAGTTTAATTCTCTATAGACATGACATATCAATAGGAAATGGGAAAACAAATATTTGTGGATAGAGAAGTGCCACTTGCATCGTCAACACCAATTATGACATTTAAAATTTAAAAAGGCGTAAAAATACAGTTTGTTACTCATTTACCTTCGATTATATATATAGTGCATTTAAAATTTGAAAATGTGGATTATTTTGGGACAAATTCTTTTCGTCTTCTTTTGCTGAACCAAAATGAGGGAGTGTTGTGCCAAATATGATTATGTGAAAATTAAAATTGAAATGCTGAACACATATAAAAAATGAATGAATTGTTATATAATTAAAAAAATTGAAACAAAAGACGACATAGCCGAAGTCATTTACGGATACAACAAAAGGTCGGGAAATCTGAGACATATTAAGATGAATTCTCTCCTTTCAATCAAATTTATTTTGTATATGAGAATAATTACATACCACTTTTGCTTAAATATTGTTGGTCACACAACAATTTAATTTAGTATATACAGTATAGTACTTTCTCCATTTCTAATTACAAGAAAAAATTGATCAACAAAACAAAACTATGGAGTATGTATTTGGCAGAGCATATCGTATATCTTGAATTGACACATATGTATATCTTGAATTGTGACATTTGGTGGTTGGGGTGGTTTGCAAAGTAGCTGTATATGGCCAAGTGGGGTGGTTGATTCCATTGATTGGCTTAGAAGTGATAAGCCCTAATCTTTGTAGCTTTGGAAATCGATGTATCATTATCAAGTGTGTTGTGTTTGTTTCTGTTGGAAAATGTCCAACAAAACAGCTCAGTCAACTCAAAGACACAGTCCTCTCCTTATTGCCTTATTTAAAAAATAAAAATAAAAAAGTACTCCTAGCATATAGCATATGAAGAAAAATAAAAAAAATTAAGTAGTACTCCCTCCGTTTCAAAATGTAAGTAAATTTGACTTTTTAGGTACATTTGATTATTGATGTATTTAGTCCATAATATGAGCTAGATACATCAATAGTCAAATGTATCTAAAAAGTCAAATTTGCTTATATTTTGGGACGGAGGAAGTACTAGTACATTAGTAAAATAGTAGTATGAGATTTAATCATAACTAAATTATAATCATTGTTAAATACTTCGCCACAAAAAAAAAAATACTTCGCCACAAAGTCTAAATTATCAAATTTGCAATTTATCTAAAAATCAAAAGTTAATTAGAAAGAAAGAAATAAAAGTGGTACTACTTGACTTATGACTTAGAATGGGGAGTGTTTTTCTTTTTCTTCTATTGGTTTGTGGTGGGAAAAGATAATTGCCAACTCGAGTACATGCATGTGAGAAGAATTAAGAAGCATGTGGTAGAAGTTTGAAGACAGAGGCACAAACACATCTTTTTGGTAATGTGCAATAATGCATGCAAGCAAGATTGTATTGGCTAAGTGGGGCGGTTTTGCTGTATGTATCCCCACTCATGGATTGGACACTATCAACACAAGACTACTCTCCTAGGGGAAGCATGCATTTTGTTTTTGTTTTTTTAGTAATAGCATTTTGGTCTTTCTTTTAAGTATTTTACATTTTTCAATTATTGTCCTTTATACATGATTCGGCATTGAGGACTATAAATAGTTAAATACTCCTTTCATCTAGAATTGATCAAATATCTTACTCTTCTTTAACTCTAAAATCTCTAACTTATTTTATCTTATTTTAGCGTCGGAATATCTTGCATGTACGTACACTCCTCCATTTGAACGTAGAGCACATAAACCATACATTCAGTAGGTCATCTCATCATTTTGAATGTACGTACATACAAGATACTCCAACGATAAAAACATGAAATTAGATATTTTAGAATTAAAGAATAAGATATCTGACCTCTACATGAAATAGATATTTAACTATTTATAGCTCCAACACCGAGCCGTGTATAACAAAAGACACTCTTAGGGGAAGCAAACTCTTATATTTATATTGATAATCCAACGCTTAGAGACCTTAAAGCAATTTTTATTTTCTAGTTTTCAATCATGATAATGATTGATACTCAACTTACTCAAAAAAAATGATAATCAACCTATAATGAAGAAAATTAACTTGGTAAAATTATTATTCTATATCTAGGTATCATTTCTCCTAAATAATCCAATATAATTTTGTGGGATGGAGGGACAGTATATATAATATACCACATTAATTATGAGGTAAAATACAATTTCTTAAGAGAAATACATGTTTTTTTCTTTTCTAAAAGAACGGTTATTTAACAACCGAGTAGCACTTTTTGTGTCAAAAGAGAAAACATAGTACACATACATAGGTATTGTAGCAGCAGCTTATTGATCTTCTTTCCCTTATTTTAATTTTATGAAAAGAAACCTAACTTTAATCCTTTTGATTTTTTAATTAAGAGTAACAGAATAATGGTGGTAACTTTTTATGAAGAAAGGGCGTTAATTAGTTAATTAATAGACATACATATAAGGTTCACTTGCATATATGTGATGATTATGCAATTTCTCTATCATGCGTTTCGATATGTGATTGGTCCAACACTAATTATATATCATTATTTTTCAGTGTGTCCCAAATACAGCAACACACACATGCATCTTCCAACTAATCCAGTCCAAGTGAAAGTAGTAGAAGGATATCATCAACCCTTGACTCTAAAATATTTTTATTAACTAAACTTAAAAATAGATGGAAGAGGCACGGGTGTATAACTAAAAAAAGATGTGTATACGAGAATTTCCAATCGGAATTGTAGAAATAAAGTTCGAATTGGGCCAACCCAATACATCCCAAACGGGCCTTTACCAATTCTAGCTAGGTTTATCCAAATATAAGTGATATTTTCTACTCACTCGTATTTCTTTTATGAGATTTGTCTTTTTTTTTTAATTAAGATAAAAAAAATATTATTCTTGAGAAAAGAAGATTATCATTGTATCAGTCCTAAGGAGGTCACAAACACCCGCAGGAGGAGAGATATGAGTTAGGAAGTCGGCATTTGAAGAAGTTTCAAGTTTATCGAAAAAATATGCATATTGATTCCCTTCTCTAAGTGTGTGATAAATAGAAACATTGATTTGAAAGAACATGTTCTTTATATCTTGGATCAACATAACATGAAATGATACTTAACTTGTGAATCTTTGATGAGATTGACACAATATAAAAAGTTAGAATAGAATACAAGTTCATCGATACTCATTTTTTGGCCAACAAGAGACTCCTGTAGATAGCAGACAATTCTGTAAGCATCGAGAAGCTTGCAAGATAGTGACCGAAAGTGTTTCTGGTAATGCCGCCAAATCCAGCTCAAACAGAAGAACCAAGACAACTTTCATCCACATTTAAGATAGTATAAAAGTAATTATTATTGTTTCACATAATATATCTACAAGCACCATTTAAAATTTTCACATATAAAGAAAAGGTTGTATATTTAATGTATACATGTGTCTAAAATACCTATTTGTATTTTTTTTTGATAAAATAAAATATTAATACCTATTTGAATTACTTGAATACCTCCACTTGGTCTCTCTCTCTCTCGCATTTGTTCCTCATAGACATGGACATTGCTAGACCTTGATTCGTGAGGTTAAATGTTTTGCTTTCCACGCTGAGATAATATTCATGATTTTCTTTTGCTTTTAGTTGTCACGCTTGTCTGATATTATATGTGTAACTAATGACAAGTTATGGAAATCTTTATAAGTTTTGTCCAAAGTCAAAAAAGCTAAAACCTCTAAAATTTTAAAATCGTTTGCCGTGAACAAGAAAAATGATTCCTGCCGATCACGCAACAAAATTTAAACTAATTCAAAATAATTTTGGATGTACTACTTTTTATGAAGACAAAATAGTAACTATCAATGAAATTCACATACACAACGGTAAAGTTCTGAAGGTTTTAGACTGGATGTCATTTATTATGTTTGATCAGTGTATATATAGAATAAAAACTTTAACTTTAAATGAGTTCATGTTGAAGAATTGTGGACAAGAAATAAACAAATTGTTAAAAGAATTAAACAAATATTTCTAGTACTATATGACACTTATTGTAAATATCATTTGACATGTTGACATACATAAACAAAGTTAAGTATCGCTGTCAAAAATAAAATTAAGTATGATTCAAAAATAAAATAAAATTAAGTAGTATAGTCACACAAAAAATGGATAGTAGATAATATATTATATCTGCCCATTTTGTGCATTGATATTTTTTAAAACTATCCTTCAATTATTATTTTAGTTAAATAATTAATAACAAATTTCTTGGTGAAAAATGTAACTTATATATATATATATAAGAATATTCTTATATGTAGTTATATGTGATGTGTCCACAAATAATATTTCAATTGGTAAAAAATGTCAAAATTATGTTGCTAGGTCAAACATTATATGATCGGGGTTCAAATACGATCCTCCATTTTGTATATGTAAATTTTTAATAACTTATCATTATGTCTACGTATAAAAAAAAAGGTTATATATGGTGTAATTTAGATGAGAAAAAAATAATATACAATATTAACTAAAAAAGTCTTTGTTGGATCACCCTACACTGTCCCACTTTCTCTCAAATATTTGATCACATCTCTTGATAAATAGAAGGGAAAAAAAGGCTTTGACCTTTGAGGAGTGAGACAAAACTTAATCCTTCTTTCTTGCTTAATTTCTATGGGGGATCATTACAACAACAAACAAAATTCTTATGGAAATAATCAAATGATGGAGAGCTACTATGAAAAATCCAGGCCTAATAATATTAGGTCCTATAGTGTTTCCTATGCACAAACTCAAATTAGTCATAACAATAAAGACTTGAAGTTTAAGAAAGGGAAAAGTATTTCATCAAGGTCTTCAATTTCTAAGTCTTGGAGCTTTGGTGATGATCCTGAGTATCAAAGGAAGAAAAGGGTTGCTAGCTACAAAATGTATTCTGTTGAAGGGAAAGTGAAAGGTTCCTTTGGGAAGAGCTTCAAGTGGTTAAAGAATAAGTATTGGCATGTGGTTTATAGCTTGTGGTGATTTTGTGGTTACTTTGTTCTTCCTTTGTACAAAATTAGACTTTTTGTTCATGAGGAGATTGTGGTTAAATGGATGGATTATGATCATTTTAATTGAGTTTGGCATAAAATGTTTGTTTATAAGGTTGTCCGATCCTTACTTTATTTGTTAGTGAAAGATGTTCTATTATAAGTGTTAATTGTATATGACATGATGTTTTATGTTTTAAGATTGTTATTGTGGAGAAATCTATGTTTGATATTTCATGTGTGTAATGTAAATTTCTATGTATTTGAAGAAGCACCCCATTGGCATTGGCCCATTGATGATCAATGCTTCTTTCTCATTTTCCTTTCACTTTTATCATGACATGTCTCTCTTTCCAAGCTGCAATATGTGTTAAGTTGTATCAATATCACAGACAAATCTAGATCATACATGGCACAATCTCACAACATGAAATAGCTCAACATATTCACTTGTCATTAACAAACAAATCTTATACACACTACTACGTGCACTATAAGCATTTTGCAATGGTTCTTGTCTTCCTTCTCTTTTTGTTCTCGTTTTACTATTTTATATCTATTTTAGATATTGCAGATGGCTCACAATCTGCTCTCCATTTGTTTAAAAATAAATTTGAGCTCTCATCTAGATTAGTGATAATATGTTTAGCAAGTTCATGGCCAAACGGTTCCCACCACACTTAGTGTGAAAATCAATATCAATAGATATACAAAGTTAAGCACTAAATTCCAACTCCCACGTTCATTTAGCGTAATGTGATGGTGTTTCTAAGAAACACTTTTCTTCTATCAAACCTTAGCACAATTAAACTTCCAATCAAGCTAATAGATACTACTATATATGTAGTTAAAAATTATTATTTTTTAAATTGAAGTTAGTTCATCTTTACAAAACTACTAAATTATAAAGTGAGATGTATCATTATTTATAAGTTCATAACAGATCTTAGAGTTTTTTTTTTGGTACATTAGTTATTTTCTAATAGAAATAATTAAAACATGTTTGAGCAATTATGGTCATACCTATTAGAAAATTTGTTGAAGACACAAATCAAGCTCTCTACAGGTTAAAGTTGCAACTGCTTCAAAACAAAAAGGTTAAAGTTGCAACAAAGAAGGCTATATAATGGTGCAAGTGCAATTAACTTTAATTTTCAAGGAAAAAATGACCTTGAGAGAAAAGATACATATGCTTGATTTCAAATCAAAAAATGACTAAAATTATTGATTCAAAAAAATGACTAAAATTATCCTTTTATTTATTATCTTATAATATATTAATTAGTTATTTTCTTAAAACAAAAAAAATTACTTATATTATAACTAAGATAATTTAATATAAAAATTCCATAAAACTTTAATTTTGTATTTAATTTAAACCCAAGGATGTGGTTGACCGGTTGGAGCAGCTTTAAATCTTTGGGTCAGTTATCCCTCCAATCTAACGAGTGAATAGTCACTATGTTCGGCGATGGATACCTCGGTCTCGACCAAAAAAAATTGTGAATTTATTATTTAATGTATTTTTGACTGAATTATTTAATTTAATCCAATCCTACTAACAATTAACATAGTCATATTTTGTCAAAATAAAATATAATTTTTTATAAAAAATTTGAGAACATAAACAATAATTAATAATTAATAATTAATTAATAGGTTGATTGAGCAACTTTACCAGCAACAAAGCAACAGATCGTGAACAATACCAACAAATCATAGAATCAACGTCGACGCTACAAACATTTTCAGACACACTGTCATGTGGGAATCGATTCTATTGACGGTGGCTGCAACCGCCGGAAACAACATCGGAAAAATCCTTCAAAAAAAGGGCACTATCATTCTCCCTCCTCTTTCCTTCAAGTTCAAGGTAAAAATCTCTCTTTTTCATTTTCTTGAATTTTCATGATTCTGTTTTTGTTAAAGATCTCATCTTTTTTGATAGCATTATCATTTGAAGCATGTGGGTGTGTCTGAAATTAGTGATTTTTGTTGGGTTTTTAATGTGTATTCATTTGTGATAATTTGAAGATTTTCTTATGCATGTGTAGAAAATGAATTAGATTGAAGAAGAAATGGTTTTTTGGCTATGAATTTATTGTTTGGTTGGTGTACCATTGTGTTTTGCAGGTTATTAGAGCTTATGCTTTGAACAAAACATGGTTGATAGGTTTTCTGATGGATATTTTTGGGGCATTATTGATGTTAAGGGCACTTTCTTTGGCTCCAGTAAGTGTTATGAAAAAGCTATGAAAAATCAATTCAAAGGGATTTTTACAATATACTACCCCTTTAGCTATGAAGCACGGACTCTGACACAGACACGTCAGCAGTGATAATAATTTGAGATATTGACATAAATCAATGTAATCATATGTGCCAGTGTCGAGTCGGTGTCGGACACGTACTTAATCTGAGAAGTGTTTGTGCTTCATAGCTTTAACAATTAGTTTGTTCTTATAGTGTTTTGCTTTGATTTTTATTGACATTGATGATGCTGGTGTTTTTTCTTTTCTCAAGTATAGGTCTCTGTCATCCAACCAGTTTCTGGATGTGGACTAGCAATTCTATCGATCTTTTCTCATTTTTATCTTCAAGAAGTCATGAATGTTGTTGATTGGGTTGGAATTACCTTGGCTGGTTTTGGCACAATAGGTAATGTAAGTTTTTAGTTACCAGTGCATTGTGTTTAACGGAGATTTTTTTGAACACGAAAAACAAGTTTGCAGGGTTAATTTTATTGATTAGGATGAGACGAGAGTAATGAATTTTGTAGCTGTTCATATAGTATAGAGTTTGGATCTACATATAATTGTGATTTATTTGTCTATAGTTCTGTGTACTATAGTGTTAGACCTGTGTTTGAGCATCCGAGTAATGGACTGAAATTTTCTTGAGTTTTTCTCATATTTAATGGATGTACATATAATTGTCATTTATTTGTGCTGCAGTGCCATTGTATTAAGATATATGATTTTGTTTACTTGTGACACACGACACTATTGGTTAACAGTTATATGTTTATCTATATTTAGGAGTTGGTGCTGGTGGTGAGGAGCAGCAAGCGGCAGTGGCTCTATCTATTTTTCACATACCATGGCTGGCATTTGTTGTTTCCATCTTGTTTGTAGGTACCTTGTCTCTTGAATCAACTTAATTTATAGCCATGTGCTTTAGTGGTCATAGATATCCAGCATTCATAAGTGTGGCGGCACTTCCTTGATTTTACCACAATAACAATTATGTAAGATAGTGCTTAACGTCCTTGTTGAAGAAAAAATAATGGTATCATTTTATTGACTGGAAGTCCATACATGGAGTGCCTACGAAACTCATATTTGCCCTTGAACCCAGTTCATAAAATGCCAGATATCTTGCTTAACAATAGCATATAATCAATGCATGAAATTGTATATGTTTTGAAGTTATAGTTGTTAGTTGACTTAAAAAAGCCTCATCCGATTACTTAATCGTCTATTTTTGTTACTTACGTATATAATGTTTATCTGTAACGTTTACATATAATTAAGGCTTAAAGTATGTCTTTAAAATTATGATTATTAATTTAATGATCAACCATTTCATAATGTAGAAATCTGCTTCTCTTAAACATTGTCAAATTAATATTAATTTTAGTGATAATACTATCACCCAGGTTTTGTTATTATTTTAATTGTTAGAAACACTTGTACAGATACTGCTTAATGGATGGCTTCGGATATACAAGCGTCAGCGTAGAGAACAAGAGATGGTAATTCATGTTTTAAGCTTGTTGAAATACCTACATATGATAATTTTGTGAGCTATGTTTTTAGTTCTTCTATCGGTTGACATTTTATGTCTTACAGATGGAATATGATGTTGTCGAGGAAATCATTTATGGCCTGGAATCTGGTATTTTGTTTGGGTACTTTTGCTTACCTCTATTCTATTTCTATATTTTGCTCTTGTTCTGATACATGTCATATTTTTAGATACCTCGATTCCTTAATCTGGAATGAAATTCTAACCATAACTTAGAGTTTGTTTAAGTTACGAGTTTTAGACTACAATGACCATATAATACTTCAATCATACTTGATTATATGTCTGAGTTTATTTTAAACCCTCTATGCAGGATGTCATCTGTAATATCAAAGATGGGATTTCTATTCCTTGAGCAAGGTTTTCCCAAGGTGCTGGTTTCTGTATGCCTCTTAATCAGTGTGTCTTGTAGTGGTGTCGGCTTTTACTACCAGGTATTCCGAATCCACTTTTACATGATATGGTTTTGTGAGAAATTTTGCACCTTTCGAGGTAGTTTAGGATTTGTTTGAATGGACTTATTTACTTATTTGAGCATATCTACTGACATAAGTACTTCTAAGTAGTAAGTACATGTCATAAGCTGTTTTTAGCTTATTTTTCAAAAGTTCTCTATGATATCTAATGAAAATAATTGGACTTTATTTTATCGTTTATTATAGAAAATAGTTTATACATACGTAATTAAACTATAAAGCTCCAACCTGTTTGATTCAAACTGCCTAGACTTGTCCAAGTTCCACATCAATTTCAGATAAACCTCTTTAATGTAATAATCTTTATCGTCTTCGCTCTGCAGACACGTGGTCTAAAGCATGGGAGGGCTATTATAGTTTCCACATGTGCAGCTGTGGCATCAATTTTGACTGGTGTACTTGCCGGGATGATTGCTTTGGGTGAGCGACTTCCTTCTGCCCCAAAAGCTCGTCTAGTGCTTCTTCTTGGATGGTAATATAAGATGTTATGCTGTGTTTTATGGCTTTTTCCATCTTTTTCATTAAGGAAACAAACCAAATTTAAGCTTCAACCATTCTTTTTATTCATCAGAAGGAAAAATAACTCAGAAATAAGGTAATACTCATGAAATATTATTCTGCAGGCTACTTATAATTACGGGTGTGATTTTACTCGTTGGTTCAACACGACTAGTGAAATTCCTCGCTTCTTCGCGGCGAACAAGAAGCAATGCGGAGAAGAATTATGGCCCTAGAAGATCCGCTTCTTCCCGTGTAAGGGAGCCAAGTCCTAATAGTGCCGTCATTCAAGCGGCAACATTAAATCATCTGCTATCGTCATCTTCCAAAGAGAAACCTTGACTTGGCATGAGCTAGAAATGTTCCTTCAATCTCCTTCACGGGATTTCTAAGCATTAAGCTGCTAAGGCCTTGGTGTATGATGTATATGTAAGTGGCTGCTTCATCAGAGGGCGTGGCGTTTTTTCTGGAATCATACCTTCTGATTCATAGTTTGGATGAAATATGTTAACTTTCTTGTGCTATATAGTAAAATCTATTCCTGAACTTTCACTTTGTTAGCTTTTGAGGATTGTATATGACAGCAATGGTGGCATACCAACATACATAATTTTTATTTACAGTCAGAATCAAATTTTAATAATGAACAGTCTATTCCTGTTTACTGGTGCAGTAGTGATCTTTCTTTGCATATACGTGTTGCTTGTGTTAGAATAATTTGCTAAGAGTGCACTTCATCTTCCAGAGATTATCATTGAGTCAAAAGAATTGATTGTAGTAGAAATCTTCAAAATCTATTTTGAAATTAAAAAGATTATTATCTTGACAGGTAAATTAGTGAGTGGTTAACATAAAAGTTTAGTGATTCTTAAAGTTCCAAGATGTTGTAATCAAAGTGTGTTTAGAAAGCACCGATTTCACGGTACCACGGCGTGTTACTATCAAAACTACAGCTAGGAGAGTTAGATAACTGATGTTGAAATGCTTGTAAAGTGTTTAAAACACCGGAATAACATCTATTGAATTTCCTCAAAAAAAAAACATCTATTGGAAGATACTATAAACCTTCTATAAAATGTCTTTTTTTTTTTTAATGAAAATGTAGTTGTGGTCAATTTTGAGATAAATATTTTTTATAGAAGATATTTGACATGTCTAAATTATGATAAGGAAAGAATAAATAGATGGCCCCTTTAGAAAGTAAGAGCTTTCTCCATTATGCAGAACTTCCTGATTTAACCAAAGCAACTGGTCCACCACTGCAATGACAATGATGGTAGTAGCTATATAGTGAAAAGATGCAAAACAATATCCACCGCTGATAATTGAGAGCCACCACGAGACTAGTTAGTCAATGACCCATATCCTTTAGAAAAAGAGTAAAGTTGAACCAAGTAGAAGACTTATCAGATGTAAAGCAGGGTCCTACTATGAAAAGTTCCCTGATAATCCATGTCTAATTATCCCATATACATGTCATTGGTACCATCAAATATGGCCAACTTGCACTAGAAAGGGTCACATTTGCCAATGATGAGACTGATATTTACCAAAATGTTTCAGCATATAAGTTCAATGTTCTGCCAAATGTGTATGGTTGATGTCTTAACAAAGATTCTATAATTTTGAATAAGTTTACAACAATTCACCGAGACATCGTATATATCATCGGCAAGTGCTGTATGCTAAATAGCTACGGTTGCCACATACATAGTTTTAAATCGCAATTTACTATATTCGAGTTTGCAACATCAAGATTTTTACGGTCACTATAGCTATATCTTTGCAATTGTGATGTTACGACAATCATAACATTTGTGAATCTAAATTGTGACAAATTAGCTATATATCGGTAATTTTCGCAATATTAAGATATTGTGATGTAATGACGGTCGTAACTGCAATTTAAAACTTTGACCATGTCATGTCATCAATACCACTACTATACATCAAAGAAGAGTTCAATTGTAAAGTGATCACCATAAGCTTGTAAAAACCCTTTGGTTTGCCAAACTCTAGGTTCTCCATGATTTACATGTAATTTCAAATATGGTCACAACATGGTGGAGCCACCTCAGTAGATATTAGAGGAACTTGCCCTACTAAAATTCGGATAAACTCAATATTTCACATATTATATTCGTATTGTCATCTCATTTTATTTCTTTTTCCCTTTGAATAACAATCAAATTTGGCTGTATACAGTATCTTGATAGACCAATAAATGAAAATGATGCAAAAACAGCAAAGCAAAGCACAAACCATCACTTCATAAACTCAACACATAGTAACAAAACAACATTTGGCCCCATCTACAGCAATCTTGTATGCATTTTCAGTTATGATGATGAGTCAATCAGATAACAAATTTTGTAAAAACCTTTCACCACCAATCAAAGTTTCATTCTGCCTTTTCTTGTCCTGGATAATTACCTAATTGCTTCATCTGCCAGCTCTCATGAGGGGCTACATGCTGATGAGAAGGAGAGTACCTCTGCAAAAAGTTCAACTCGGCAATTTAGTCATTTAATTAACACAATAAAAGTGTAATGTAAATAACTATTGGAACTTTGTTATGTGTTTGATTATCTTTTTGAGGAATGCATATCTAACACGGACGAGGATATCCTGCAGTAAACAAAAGACGCAGTTTTCGATCTCGGCTGTTAATCTGAGATCAGTTCATACTACATAATAACAAAATTAGTTTAAAGTGATCTTCTACCGTTAATTTGACATCGAAAACTGTGTGACACAATTACTGCACCAAATCCAAATCCATCGACTACAGCTACAAGTTTACAAGTCCCATAAACACAGTAAACTCCTATTTAACAACTATCACACAACAGAGTTCCTTATAGTAGATAAGTATGAGACAAAACACAGGCTCCAATCTATTTTCATGAAACTTGAATGACTATCATGTATATGACCAATTTTAGTTATTGAATTGAACCCTTTAACTGAAAGTTAAAAAAATAAAGGCTAGTCATAGTTAAACCTCCATCTCTATCATCAGTTCTTTGGCTGATGAAGCTGAGACAACTATTTTCCGAGCACTGGGCTTAATGAAGCCTTCTTCAACACCATTGTCAAATAATGCAAGCAAAGAGTTATAGTAACCATCAACATTCAGTAGGCCAACCTGTGCAGGATGATATTTGGGGTTA
Source organism: Trifolium dubium (assembly GCA_951804385.1). Classification (NCBI taxonomy): domain Eukaryota; kingdom Viridiplantae; phylum Streptophyta; class Magnoliopsida; order Fabales; family Fabaceae; genus Trifolium; species Trifolium dubium. The sequence goes on from OX638068.1 coordinate 43,324,689, forward strand.
ATATATGATTATAATAGTATACACCAAGCATTTTATCCAACAAAGGAACAGCATAACGTTACCGGTTTTTTATGAATTCCAAGTTGAGCCCAAGTTATCATCTCCAGAAGCTCTTCCATAGTTCCATATCCTCCTAATTATCAGTCAAAACTATACATCATTAGAGCAATCCAATACACCCCCTAAAACTAAAAGCTAACTCCAGTATATAAAGTAGCATTCACATCATGTAGTAAGACACACTCATTAATTTCTTTGAAACTGTTGAAGAGTTATTCAGGTAAATTACCAGGGAGTGCAATAAATGCATCAGCTTCTTGAGCCATTGCAGCTTTTCTCTCATGCATATCTGAAACAATCTTTACTTGACCTACTGCTTCACCAGATATCTGTCAAAATAGACCAATTACAACATACTAAGATAATAGTTTCTACATTAAAAGAACACTATTAATTGTTTCCATGACAGAGGAACTACTATTACAAAGGACCGTGCGAACTTTCTCCCGAATAAGTCATAATCAGAAGTAAGTAATGGAGTATCAATTTAAAAGATGAAGCTATGCAAAACTTTGTACAAAACATAAATCCTCACTCAAAAATAAAATTCTTGTTTCTTTAACATTAATTTGGTTCAAATTCAGATTATTTGGGATCAGTATGCAGAATGAAAAACAAATATAATGAGATAGAACAATAAGTAACACAAATACCTCATGAGGCATTAGAGCTTTTGGAATAACCCTGTAAAAGTAAAGAGATTCATATGAGAACAAAGAAAACAAATCAATAACAATACAAATCTTACAAAATGATATCATGAATCAATAACAATACAAAGCTTACAGTGAATGAATAGGCATACCCGAGAACATGGCAGCCACCATTATACATTTTCTTAGATATCAATCCCATCAGTCCTACACTTCCTCCACCATAAACCAAGTCTATGTTCCTCTTAACCTGAAATTCATAACATTAATTAAAACCACAAAACACATAAAAAGACAAGATTTAACTTTTATTCATAACATAAATTAAACCACAAAACACATAAAAAGACAACATTAAACCTCAATCAATGATTATAAAACAAATTAAGAACATTCATCCACATTTCACACATGGTAAAAGACATCATCATATGAGACAGTGAAAAAGTCCATTGATGACACAATCAAATTCAACACAGAGCAATAAATGCATTAACAAAAAAAGTTGTTAGATTGTTAGTTACCCCAAAATAAGAAAATAATCTCTGACAAGTTTACCTACCCAGATACCCATTTATGGAAAAAAGATGATTTTTTTTTAACCAAAGATTAACAATAATAATAATAATAGAATAATAAGAGTATTAATCACCAAAAACTATATTAAAAAATGAGAGTGTTGCAAAGAGGACTCCGACCAGTTCATCGGCCAACTGAATGGCGGCGTCACTGAAAACTTGGCGGTTGCCGGAGTTGCTGCCGCAGAAGACACATACCCTCTTGAAGTTTCTGCTTCTGGGGTGTTCTTCCTCCATTCAAAATCGATTCTTTCTTTTTTCTTTTTCTTTTTCTATTTTGTTTATGATTTGGTTTATAAACTAAATAAATGCAACACCACCAATGGAACAATACCGCAAATTATATTGTTATATATAATGTAGAGTTAATTAAAATGATGATGACGTAGTTGTATTATTTAATTTTAAATAAAATATATGATTTTGGAATTTTATTAGTTTAAATGACACATGACAATTTTTTTATAAATTTTGTTGAATGATACATTGCATTGACTTATTTTACTTAAAATGTCTTATAACTTGGATTTGATTTTTTATAGTTTTTTTTTTGTCGGTATCGGTATGTTTTGAGTTCAACCGGAAAGATTAATCACTTGAATTAGTTATAATTATGGTTGATTAAAAAAAAAGTCATTTTGAGAATTTTAATGTTATTGTATTTTGAATATCTAATTTAAATTTTAAGTTAAGTTGAAACTGACCGGAATTATTTCATCCAATCAATCTTAGTTGATAATTGATATCGTCTTATTTGTGGGTATATAATAATATATAGTGGTGCTTAATAATTAATAGCATGTCGCCTGATTTGAAAATATGTCATCACTACATACTCCCTCCGGTCACTATTGTTCCAAATTATGATATTTATTTTTGAGTAGTCTAGGATAATATCATTTATAGTAAAAAGAAAAAAAATAATATCATTTACTTAAGTTGAATCTCTTCCCTCTTAATTAGATGTTTCATCATTTCTACAGTTATACGTAAGATATATAATTCACATAAAAAATGTAAAATGAGGTTAAGACGTAACAATACACAAATTTAAATCCCTTTTTATTTTTTATATACATAAAAATAAGATAATTACATATATGACGAAGATAAACGAACAACAAAACTGCGCGGCTACCACTTCACACTGTACCAAAATTTGAGAGGGTCTTAATTTAGAGGCCATGTGCTAAAGGGCATGTTGCTATTGGACATGGTCGACCAATATGCAACTTATTTTTTTTTTTTATGGAAACAGAAATATGCAACTTAATTCATTCTTGAAGTATTAAACAAGAGAAGTTAGATAAAATCTCAACCTATCAAAAAAAAATCTAAGTTTAGACACTGAATTTTCCTTTACATATCTGTTTCTCACCCTTCAACTCCTAAATTCGAGCTTATACACGGTTTTCTTCAACAAAAAAAACAAAAGGAAAACAAAATTGATCATTTGATAATTCCATAAAGTTCTATCTTTCTGAAAGAATTTAAATTTCTAAAGCACCCTTCAAACATCATTTGCCAAAGTAATTAAATAATTGTAGGATCAAAACAAAGATCTCAGCAAATTTAAATCACTTAAATATATCATATATCTTTTGTCATGGGAAGAAGAGTCCCCTATGACAATGCCAACATTTCATTGAAAGGTTCATTTCTATATTTTTCATTCTCCTTTCTTGCTTTAGCAACAAGCATTGCCATAATCACAACTCTATGCAGCAGTCGATTTCGAAGAAGAAAAGCGCCACCACCATCACCACATCCTGGTACATTGTCTAATCCATTTGATGTTACAAACACAAAGAAGGATTCATCTCCAACACAAGAATCCGCAACCACATTCACAACTGCAAACACAAACGCAACAATATTCTTGTCACAAGAACTACCTCGTACATCGGAGGCATCAAAGTTAGAAAATACAACAATCGAAGGAACCAACAATGAAACATTGTCGAAAGAATTACCTCTTCCACCATCAAAGCTACAATCCAACAACAATAGTCCGGAATTCGTGAAAAGGACTACTTCGGAACGAAGGCTATCGTTTAATTTGAGTATGAAATTGCCAAGGAGTTTATCTTTGGCTAAAAATTGGGATCATAAAAAAGAGGACAATAAGGCAAAAGAAATGGGGATAGGGAAGAAAGAGAAGCTGAAAGCTGATGAAGGAGTTTGGATGAAACCAGTTATACTAGGTGAGAAATGTGTACCTGATGAACAAGAGGATGCTGTAATTTATGAAGGAAAGGGGAAGAAAATATCAGCATATCATCCTAGAAATTCTATTTCTTCAACAACCTCCATGTCACTTTCTAGACAATGGTCTTCTATTGCTCATGATGTACCTCAATCTCATGAAGAACGAATGAATAATATTTGATTTGATTTGGGTAATTTATTTATATGAATGGATAAAAACATAGAATGTTGTTTCATTGTGTTATTATGTTCCTTGTATTAAGTTTGTGCATAAGCCTAGTAGACCCATAATCAACATGTCTCATGAACTTGCTTATAACATCTTATAATTTAGCTAAGGGTGGGAATATGTTAGGTTAATCGAGTACACGTCAGATCATACCATACTTTTTTAAAATAGAGAAGACTAAAACGCATTTTAGAAGCCTATTTTCCCTCCATCCCAATTTAAGTGTCGTAGTTGACCAATTCACACACTTTAAGAAAAAAGTGTAAGACTTTTACATAAATACCCCCACTTTTTATTGATAATAGACATTGGGTCTTGCAAAGTCTAACTCGGCACAACTTTCCACCACATATAAATACATTTCGAGTCTATTTCATTTGACATGAGAATCTCAATTAGCGCGTGTATTTACATATTTTACCTTCTCATAATCAAAATGTTGAAGAGAGAATACTTCATTCACTACATCAATATTCAATAGTACAATCTAAGTTGGTTCAACACTACTATTATGTTCTTTTTATTACTCTAAGCTTGACACCATGCTTGAAATTGAGAACCATACCATATTCAAGTTCTACAGGTTTTTCCATGTTAAGTGAATGACGAAATACATATTTTTTATATAAATGAATTAGAGTAAGTTTGATCTCTTGTAAGGAAAATTTATGTCCAATACATGCTCTTGGACCAATTCCAAATGGTATGAATGCATAAGGGTGCCTTCTTTTCATTTCTTCACATTTGGGATCAAACCTCTCAGGTTTGAATTTCTCTGGCTCTGTAAAGTGCTTTGAGTCTTTTGCTAGAACTCCAAGTGCTAACCATACCCATGTTCCCTGTTCATGTTAAACTATATTAGTAATGGCATTTATTTAGCTAAAAAGTTCTCCTTCAAGAAATCATGCATTTGACATAGTCGAACAATCTGAATTGTCAATCAAGATTAACGACACGCATTTTGTCTTTGGTAAACGTGGTACGAAATTCAAAGCCAAAAGATGAATAATTTGATCTTGATCTGACAAATTATGAAAAAATCTAAATCCATCAAAGAGAAAGTTGAAAATTTTACATGGCCGTCCAAAAATATTATATGGCCCTTCTAAGGCACATTTAGGGTAAGTCGTAATTGCCACCAATAATTTACCTATTTGTTTTGTTTGAATAGCAAAATCGTGGATGACAATTGCGACTTATCCTAACTTTGCAATTTTTTTAATCTATAACAGTTTGTAATTATGTTGAATTTTTACACTACTTTTATAAAAAATAACATTGGACTAAGATATGTTACCTTTGGAAGAAGGTAACCTCCTATCTCTACTTCATTTGATGTTTCTCTTGCAACCAATGGAGAGACAGTGTAAATCCTCATTGCCTCTTTGATCACCTACATTAATGAAATAAAAAGAGATATAACATCTATTTGCTAATTAGCCCTTGCAACCTCAAAATATTTTAAGACATAACTTAAATTTCAACAAGTTTCTTTCACCTAACCTGATCAAGATAAGGAAAACTTTCACTAAGATCTTTAGCATTAGGTATCCTATCACTTGGACCAAACCCATCAATTTCTTGAAGCAATTTTTCCTCAACATTTAGGTGACCAGCAACCAAATAGACAATAGATGACAATGTAAAGGATGTTGTAGCCGAGCCGGCAAGTAAGTGTTCATAAGTAATAGCACTTATGTAGTCAAATGAAAACACACTCTCCGACACACTCTTTGATTCTCTTGCATTCAATATAAGCGATAAGAAATTCTTTGAAGTTCGATTCTTATCTTCCATTCTCTTCTTAACAATCTCATCAAGACGACCGGTTAAATTTGTATTAGTACATTCCATTTTCCAATCCATAGTGCCCTTTATTCTCTTCAAAATTTGCCTAAATGGCTCTTGAAGTATAGGAGCAATTAAACCAATTATAATTGAGAATGAACCAGACAAATCCATCTTAAGTTGTGTTGTAGAGTAAATATGTTGGTTGATGAAATTTGATACTTCATCATTAGTACTTGAATTTTCTACACTGTTAACACTTTTCATTGATTCACAAATTGAATGAGGCTTTGAGAGACCAAAGTTGACACCAAATGCTGCATCTCCAATAACATCAGTTGCTAATCTTAGGGAAAGATTCGAAAATATTATGTCTTCTTTTAATGTGTCATCAAGATTTTGGGTTGCTGATTCTATGAATGATTGCATTTTAGGCACCAAGTTTGCTAAGTGTGATGGTTGGTATACTGATAATATGGTATTTCTCATTGTAGACCATTGTGAATCCCTACAATTTTCAATTAGTTGTGTTATTTCAACATTAAAATATTGAGACTATACAACTTACATATAGTTGATAATTGATATTACGATTTTGATGTTGAAATTTCATTTCTCATTGTAGATATGCATGACCAAATTTTGTGGTTGAAATTTTGTACATTAAGCACTAGTGATATTTAGCAAAAGGACAAAAGTTTTGGTGAACCCTTTGGATTTGAGTGATTTTGAGGATCCTAATTTAATTATAATGATTTGATCACAAAAAGTTAATGGCATTCAACTTAGTGGTGTGGCTGTGCTACCCCACCCTGGAATCCACATGAAAAATGCAATGTTGACTTATGAGAAAAAGAAGTTGTACAAGCAAAGTACATTAATTTGCACCTTATCTAGTTATCTTTTTTGTTTAATTTTTTTCTTTTTTGTTCAAACCTTATCTAGTTATCTAAAACAAGCAAAATTTATTGATGATATATACAAACAATAATAAACATATTATTTTCACTCTAAATTGTATCCAGTAGTATATGAATAATTCTATTCATTGGGCTCTTTCATCATTCATATCATCATATGTAATACAAATCATTTGCATTCAAATTAATCTTAGACACATAAATTTGTATGTGTGTAATTTATGTGTGTAGATTTATAATATAAATTATTTGGCGTCACATAATAAGTGTAGTTTAATTGATAACTATGATTATAAACATTATTTAAAGGTTGGAGTTCAAATTTTGTACACTTAAATGTGTGGGTTTAGTCACTAGACTTTAGATCAATTTTTTTGTCTTTTTCCATATAAGATCCTTAGTTTGTGTTTTTAATTCTACTAATAACTCATAAATTAGCATATATGCATATATACCTGGTGAAGAATAAACCTTTTTGGTGAAGAGGAGAAGCAGAGATAGGAGAGGGAATGCTTCTATTTGGAATATCTTTGAACTTTTTGATTCCCACCTCTTTACAAAGTTCTGCATCTGCTATGATTATTAGAGGTTGTCTTCCCATATGAAATCTGCTCCATTAAACAAATATAAACAATAATAATTTATCATTTCCTGAATGTTAATCTAATAAAGAGTTCAATTTTAATTAATACACAAATTACAACGTAGATTGTATATATACACTTTTGTATCACAACTTTTTTTTTTACATGTATATGTCAGATAACCAATTATCTCAACTTAAATATTTGTTAAAAAAAATGCAAACCTGAAAATTGGGCCATATTGTTTGGCAAGGACTGAGAACACATCTGGACCATACTTTGCTAGCAATGGAAGGTGTCCTACGAGAGGAAGAGATGGTGGGCCTGGAACTTTCCTTAACCTCCAATATGGCCCATACAAATAACCAAATATTAATCCTCCAATAATTAAAGCCATTAGAGTGAATAATATTGTTGATGCCAAAGGGACACTTGAAACATTAATAAACATCATTGTTATTGATAGCATTTGTGAGCAAAAATATACCAAAGAGAAGAGGGAAGTTTTTTGTTCCTTGAAATAGAAGAATGAGTGAGGCTATATTATATAGTTTCATTTCATGGATTGGGGTTTATATATACAAGGTAGGGATTGGGGGGACCATATTAATTATAAGATCGCTAAATTAATTAATCAAAGACAAAGAGTATAGTGGAGTGGAGATGGTACTTTGTTTTTTCTGTGCATGAATGATGATATAGACGAATTAGGAATCCAAATATTAACCCAATGCTTTTGTGTTTTTTTTATTGTCTTTAAGAAATTAGATTACTTAACCAATATTCAATAATAAATTTAAAATTAGTCGTCCATATAATATTGTTTAATGTTTTCATTTTGAAAGGATCGTTTAATCTTTATGTCTAGTTTTATTTGTTTTTGTTAAGTGTCTAGAATTAGTTGATCTACTCACTATTATCTTCAAATTTAAAAATACTCTGGTAATTGTAAAATGGACAAAATAGTGTAGTGTTACGCGTCATTCTACTTATATTTTAATCTTAATCATTATGCGTCATTTTATTTTGAATGGAAAAGAAAGCCGTGCATGCGGAGAATTTGGGTCACAACTCACAAGCTTACTGCGCACTTGCATTGGCCCCTATCCTATCTATATCAATTTAGCTTAATTTTTTTTTCCACCACCAGTTTAATCTGATTCGGGAGTCAGTTTTAGCATCAAGTGGTTTCAGCTCCCTCCCAATCGCAGTTGCGGGGGATCGAACTGTGGTCCTCCCTACCAAGTTTAGCGTCAATCACCACTAAACCAACTAACAATTGGTCAATTTAGCTTAGTTATATTTATTATACTATATATTTTATTTTGTGTCTATTTATTATGAAAGAAATATATACAATGATAAATTGATCAAATCTATTTTAATAAATAGCGATCCTATAAATGAGTCTTATAAATCGTTTAATTTTATCTATTTCTTTTATGAACAAAAACAGAGAGTAATGGTCTCGTAGAATAGTTCAAATGATAAAAATTAGTGGATAAATAAGTTGGATATGAAGAGGTCCAATGATCGATTATGATAGAAATAATTTATATTTTTGATGTACCAAAAAAAATATAGAGTAATGAATGGAACAAGCATAAAAATATTGTGCTGCTAGTAAATGTGTTTGTGCTATGAGTAAACCAAAAATACTTGGTTTGTGTATTTTTTTTTTTAAATTATGCTTTGATTGATATATTACCATAAAAATTAAAACATATTATTTAGATGAAAACTCTATTATTTGTATTTTGATCAATATTATAGTTATATATTAACAGTGACTAATGATCACCTTACAAAAAAAAAAACAGTGAATAATGATTAATGTATCAGTCAATAATGATTAATGTATCTGGCTTGTATTGTGCCATAAATTTTCAAAATTTCACATATTCATATGATCATATCATATGGTACACTACTAGTTATTATTCGAACTTAAAAAAAAATCTCTTAATCAATATCCCTTTTATTATTAAGATATGATATGATATCAAAGTCTCATAAATTTAGTTCAATTAGTTGGACATCACATTATATATGCAGGGTATTTGACCAAAAAAAATGATATGATATCAAAATCAAATATCATTTGCATTAGAGCCTACGTTTCTCTAACAATTTTCCCTCCAAATATTGGCATTGGATTGGTGCATACCGACGGCAACACAAAAGAATGAACTTACATATTTTAATTGTGATTCCATTCCAATATGTTCCATTAATTTCAAATTATTTTATTTTCTTGCTTATGAGTTGGGAAAATGACATGAACGGGGCCAGTTGTTCCCATCCAAAATATTGTATATTGCAATGATTCCACAACTCTTGTGCTTTGCTTTGGTGGAAGACACTAATTATATTTTTTTTAAATGAACTAGCTAGAGTTTTGCTTCCGTCCGTTAATTTCTTATGAATGTTGAATTATGCATGATGGAAAACAAATAAAAAATTCAGCTGGGGAGAAAGCATTTGAACTTGGTAAACCATGTGGTGGAAAAGTTTAATCAGCCCTGTTATTTTTTATTGTTTGTGTTAATATATCAAGGGGTAAGGAAGGAAACCGGCCACTTAAACAAGTAATCATATATTTGAATTATAATATTTTGTATGTAAAGAGTCTAAGTATATATTAACACAAAGGGTGTTTTAGTAATACTCAATACTCATATACATTTCAAACAAATTTTTTTAATACCCTTGAGTTTTTATTTATGCCTATAATAAAATACATAGAGAATATATATAACCATTTTTTTTGGTCAAGTAGTCTATTGACTAAACTCGCACATTTAAATATAAAAAAAAGTGAAATTCATGGTTTAAATTTCAGTCACTCCAATAATATATCTGATAACTACTATTTGAATTACACTTATAAGATATATATATATATATTACCAATTTAGTTATGAAGATTTTGCGTAAAATAGAAATGAATAAATGAATTTTAACAATTGAAATAATACTTGGTCAAAACAAAAACAATATGAATAGTTAGTGATCAGAGAGTTTCTTTTTAACAAACGAATCAGAGGAGAGTTATATTTTATTATATATATAGATGATGTAGTTACGACTTATGAGCTCCACTTAAAATTCACACATACAGATAAAAGATATCGAGCAACTACAAATGTTCAACCTAACATTCTCAGACATTATCAAATGAATTAGGTCTTATAAGGAGAGTTTTCTTTCTATTAGATAAGAAGAAAATAGATGCAAACCTTTTTTTCTTGTACAAATAGATGCAAAACTTATTGACCATATATAGGTTATGAAATAAATTATATTAAAGAGAAAGAATAAAAATGTATAAGAGTTGAGATGGAAAAAATATAAAATTCTCTAATGATATTTATGTATTTTTTATTTGTTTTTTTGTTAATGCTCCAATTCTCAAGAGAAGGGGACTTTAGTGATTCATAATTTGGTCGCAAAGTAAGTAAAACTTAGTAATTAAAAATTGTCTCATCTAAGAATCGATTAGTAGATTCTCTAAAGTGATTATCAAGTAGAGTTCATTAATCACTTTAGATTAATTACATGGTTTGATATTTGTGTATTTTATGACACAAGATTGCATAATTTCACAACAACTCATTAATAACTTGAAAATTAATAATAAAAATGAGTTTTATAGCACAATTTTAGAGTATATTTTGCTTATAACAGAGCTTGTTCAAGATAAAAAAAAAGTAATGTATTTGGATTTTGTCCTACATGCTGCACCTTGAAGCAGATAGGCCTAGCTTTGAGAACTAGAGGTTCAACTTAACTTTAGGCCCATGACTATTGAAAAAAAACATTAGGCCCGTGATGAAATAAGATCCAAAATCTATGTTGTGTACTCCCTCCGTTCCAAAATGTAAGTAAATTTGACTTTTTAGATATATTTGACTATTAATGTATTTGGTCCATAATATGAGTTAGATACATCAATAGTCAAATGTACCTAAAAAGTCAAATTTGCTTACATTTTGGGACGGAAGGAGTATGTCAAATAAATCTTTTTATGTTAAAATTTGTTAGAAAAATTGTTTTTTTTATAAGTAAAATATATTATAAAGAAATACAAGGGATATTCAATCCATTACAAAGCAAAGTAAAAATAATCAAACATGTTAGAAATAAGTCAATGAATCAATAAACCAAACCCAAGAGAAAGTCTTGATGTCTTCAAAAAGGGAGGACGCATTCGAAGTACAACTTCCTTCATCTCTTTTATCAAAAAACTCATCACTAAATTCAAATTCTTCATCACAAAGAAGATGTACTTTTTGGGTTTGACGATGAAGATGATGAATTTTTCTAGATTTAGTGATGAAGGAAATACTGAATTTTTAGATTTGGTGATAAAAAATGATAAATATTAACATAAGGGATTTATTTAACAAATGAAACATAATTAAGGGACTAAAATGTAACAATAATTAATTAAAAAACTAATGAAACCAATAAATAAATTAATATGGAACCAAAACATAACAATAATTAATTAAAAGACCAAAATAAAATTAATAAATAAATTAAGAGACCAAAAATCTAACTTAATAATAAATCATAAATCATATATAAGACATTTTGTCAAAAAAAAGTCATATACTCCTATAAGACATGTGATGAAAGTAATTGACAAAGATATTAGGAAAAATAAATATAATATAATTTTGAAAAACAATTGAAGAAGAGTAAGCTTATGGGACACGTTAGATTAATTTGGTCAAATTAGAATCCGATGCAACTATTTAGCCCTTAAAGAACATAGTATAGAGACAAGTGGTAAATAATGCTCAACGTACGAAAATCTTCTACTTCCACCCATTGTGTGATTGTGATTTGTGATAGATAGATAGTAAGCTCAACTAATTAAGTCATTTAAGTCATGACCTTTTTTCATGGTAACCAATCCTTGTGTGGCGGTGCCTTTACTTTAATTTGCTGTCCAATCAAAAGAAAAGAAAAAAATAATTATGAGTCCAATCACCCCATAGAATAATTAAATCATTTCAAATTAATATTGATGGTGTCAGATGACCGATTATCCCAAAAGTTTAAGCGGTTAGGAAAGGCCAAATTAATGGTTTTATATTATTTCTAACACGCCCCCTCACGCAAGAGTCCATTGGGCTTGAAGCGTGGATAATGCATAGGCCCACCTACCATATGCTTAATAATTCCACTTTTAATTAGAAAGTGAGGGGAGCGGGAATCGAACCCTAGACCATTTAGTCATAGAGGCTCTGATACCATGTCAGATGACCGATTATCCCAAAAGCTTAAGCTTTTGGGATAATCGGTCATCTGACATGGATCTTTAATTCAATATTGATATGATTGAGAACTATACAAATGATGGTGAAACTCTAATTTAAGAGATACTCCGAAATATGCGTATGTACCATTAAAAATATGTGGAGTTCTTTTATATAGGATTCAATATGTGGAGTTTTTTAGTAGTGAGAACTAGGTTACAAGTAGCACAAAAGAAAAAGAAGCACCTTGTCTTTCCATAGTGGAATCGGGCTCAGCTCAAACTTCAAAGGGAGATGCCCCCAAAACCCCAAAACAATTTTTGGAAATTGTGTACTTTAAATAGCAATTTTTGGATAAACAATTTTGTTTAAAAATAAGAATTAAGCACTTTAAAACTAAAAAAAATAATTAAGCACTTTTAACTAAACTATCTTTAATGACAATAAAATGTAGCGATCTAATTGTTAGACTTAAAAAGTACTCCTTCAATACTAAAATATTCGTTTTGGAAAAAAATTGTACCAAAAAATATGTCATTTAACATTACTATTGAAATATTTAATGTTATTTTTCCTACTAGTGTATATATATTTTTAACTATTTATTTCTCTTTCTTTTTTCAACTCTACAATTTATCTTTTTCATACAACTAATGAAGAATAATTTTATAAACTAACTTATAATTTTTTTTTCCTATACAACATTAATTATATTTTTTAACTTGTATAATATAATAAAAACATCATGTATTTTAATACAGATAGCTAGCTAAGAACTTTAAAGCTTAAAATAAAGTTGCTCTTACATTACAATTTCAAGAGACACAAATTGAGGATTTACTCAAATTTGATTCCTATTTCCAGTTGACATACAATTATACGTTGTGGTGATGAATGATGATGAGGCTACAAAGATCGATTCAAAGAGTATGAAGTCATAGTGACCCCACCATTGACATGACACTCTTACTTCAGATTGCGTCACCCATGTTAATGTTAATGTTATCATCCAAATCAAAGCCTAGTCAACCAAATTCATTTTTGCACATTAACCATTCTTTTCCTCCCTCATTCATTCATTCCTCTCTCCATCAATTCCGCGGCGCCGACAGATTTGCATTATAAGCAAACAACCATTCACAACCATAACGTGCCACACAATTAATAATACTCCCATCAAAATGCAAGTGTATTCCAAAATAAATATGAAAAATCATCCAGCAATAATAGTGCATACAATAATACAAGTAGTCATGCATGCAAATATTAAGATGATGAGTGTTTAGATAGAAATTAATCATGTATTTTATGGTGTTTGAATAAACACCATATATAGAGGGATAATGGCCCTTGAACAACATTAAAATATCGGTTAGATAACGTCTTTCAATATTGTGCGTAAGGTTACGAAGGGTGTTACAATTTTTCGGGGATGAGAGACCATCTTTTTGTGGCTCTAGATGCGTGAAGACACCTCAAAATAGGTTTGTTCAACCTTGTATCTTTTAGAGTGGGACAAATAATTTTAAAAGTTAAATTACGTCTAACTCAATCTCATAAAAATAATGTATAGCATAGTAATCACAGCGTTTATATATTTATATCCAAGCCTTAAACAATTTAGATATAATAAATAAATAGTATTTTTGTCGTCATATGAGACATATATTTATTATGTATTAATACATTAACTTCTTACTAACTTCAAAGTTTGTATTCATAGATGAAAACAATACGAGTAGTAATTTACCATTAAAAAAATTTGATTAAAGAAAAATTTAATTGTATTTTTCTAAGATTCACGTGGACCTAAATTTATTTTATAGAAATGCAAAACGCATGTTGCTTTTAAAAGTGAATTATAGTTGTATGTATAAAGAAAATAATAATGTGTATTGTGCATGGTGGCCAAGACAAGAAGTGCAGCTTCCACGGACAAAGGCTATGGGTAAATATTTACAACAAGAGTTTTGGTCCACTCATAATATCCACCCCACGCATTATTGAATCCTCAACGATACCACGTCGTTTATTCCCACTGATTTCAGAATCTAATCATCCAATCAAGATCAAGCTAGCTCTTCCAACAAATAAGTCAATCAACTTGTATATGAAGTAATGATGACACTAGATATCTTTAATTTTGGTTTTGACAAACAATTTTTATAAAAGAGTTTCATACCGTAATCAATTTATTAAGGTAATTTATGTGTTGCTACCTCCGTCCCCTTTTTATAAGATCTCGTTTGACAAAATTGCACTATTCATTTAACATGTTTTGACCGTATTTTTTTAATAATATTTAGATATAAATATTAGTATCTAGATATAAATTATTTTTTAATAATTTATGTGTTTTGACCCCTTTTAGTAATTAGCTAGCTAATTTTAGTATCAACCTTTCTATCTATGAATTTATGAGTTTATTATTGTGGAATTGCTTGAGAGAGTTAAAGTTCTAATTTTTTGTGAATTTGTCGGATCTCTATAATTCATAGTATTTCTCTCTGACTTTTTAGCTAAACAAATTTATTACTCCCTCTAGTTCTATATATATAAAAAAATTTACTCTTTATATTCATTGTAAAATGAATGTATCTAAATATTCTAGATAAACTCATTTTACAATAAATTTAAATAGAATTAGAGAGAGTATTGAATAAGTCTATTTAAAAGTTAAAGTTTCTCTCATAAATTGCTTTTATTAAGAAAAATTAAACATAATGATTAAAATGAAATATATTTTTTCTTTGGAGAAAATTGCATGAAAAAAATATAAAAATAATTTTTATTGATCATGTAAAAGATAAGAGAAATTAATTATTTTTTAAAAAAATTAAATATTTTTTTCTTATATTTTAAGAGGAAAAAGCACAAACAATTGTTAAAAACTCCATTAAGAAAGAGGGGCCCTTCAAAAGTGTGACGCAACCCGTAGTCATCACACTCCATATGGCAGACACAATTTTTACTTATTTAGCACCATCAACGGTGCATCTTTGCATTTGAGTGTGAGGGCTCTATCATCATTTATGTTGGTCCCTACATCCCACACACAAAAGGGCACCACACCATATTTAATTAAAATTAAATTCTCTATAATTCTATATTCAGTCATTTCTTCTGTTTTCCATCCAATAATTGAGAATGTAAATGTATACTTAACTAAAACTTAAAAGTAATAGTTTTATTAGTTCAAAAAAAAAAATTATAGTTTTAGAGTTGAGATGAGTAATTTAAATGATCACGTTTTTGAGTTAAAAGTTAAAGAATTGAAAGTGAGAGTTCAAATTCTAACAAAAAAGAAAATTAAATGCCTCAAAAAAAATAAAATTAAAGACAACAGCTAATATTGTTTATTAAAAAAAGTGGCAGTTTTAAAAGAAAAGAAAAGAAAAAATGTTGATTAACAATTGGATTATAGCTGAACGGGCAGCTAGAGAGAGTGAACCGAAGAAGATTCAAATTCTTTAAAATTATATGAAGTTTTCATACATTCATGCATTTGAAATATTAATGATCGTTTGATTAAGATTGATTGATTCAAACATAAACTCAATATTTTAAATTTAAAAAATTAGAAAAAATGATTTGCTTTTATGCAAACTGTTTGATTAAGATCGTACGCTCACATATCCAATTGAGTTGAAAAGATTCTTTTTTAGGAGTATTTGGTAAGGAAATGAGTTGAAACTTGAAAAGATTCAATTTCATATTCAATCTCCATTTACTAACAAAAAAGGACAACCACGTGGGCCTCTCCAATATTTGAGCCCAAAAGTTTGGTGGACCCAAAGCCCACAATCCTCCATACCCGAGGGAAAGTTAAAGATCCTGCCACGTGTATAAACGGGAATGTTATGATGACAAAGAAAGTTATGACTTTCTCCGATGATTATGTCATGAAAGTGGGACCCATGACCTCACCTGTCTTCCACGTCACCATGGAGTTTTTACTACGGAACGTGAGTTTTTTTTTTAACTTTTGGGTTACTACGTCACAGTTGAATCTTACCCTTTTACGTCGAAGTCAAAGTGACGTCATCAACGTTCATAACCCATGTGACCGGTTTTGTGATATTTTACCGGCAAATTCCCCTATTCCCGAACCAGTTTATTTTACGTTCCACGCGCGCGAAGAATCACGTGGCTTTCAAACATTTTCTCTCTCAATCATTCTTTTCTGAGAAACTCGTGCGCAACACTGGGTCTATATATGTACGGGAATCTTAGGAGATTTCTTTCTTATCCCATGCAGTAAAAATATGACAAGGACGATTTTGGATTTGTTCTATTTTTGGAGTTCAATTTATTGTCCAATTTTAAAAGAGGTAAGATGGATATAATAATAAATTAATGAGTTTTTTTTTTTACTAATTAATTAATGAGTCTTTTATGTGATGGATTTTTCTTAAATGCATTTAATTAATTGCACCACAATTTTTTTTAGATTGTAAAATCAACTCTCTTTCATTAATATGCACGGTTCTTTGAATTCTATAAGATCAATAACTTCTAATGAGATTTAATTAATAAATTTTATTATTAGTGTGTTTTTTTTTTTTTTTGACTAATTATTAGTGAGTTCTATCTATAATTTATTGAACAATAAATGAATTTTCTTTTTGACAAAAATAAAAGAAGGTAGATATAGCTAGCAAATAATCTAGTCATATGAGTTGTTGATGTTCAACTATTTAAAATTAATAATGCGATGTGTTTGTTTGATGTATATATATGACTATATAGATATCTAAAAGTCAAATTAAAAGAGGTGATAATGATCCACAATATTTGCCCAGATTTTCAATCTATACAAATTAATTAATCTAACATAATAACAACGTATTGTTCCACTATCATGGATCTAAATCATTTAGTAAAGGATATTGTACATATGTGTAGGTATTGAGATTTGAATCTGATATGTCTATCTATTTATCTTTAAAGACTGAATTTTTAACCGTTAAGCTAGCTGACAAAAAAAAAACTGTATTGTATTTACCAAAAAAAAGAGAAAAATGTACCAAAAGAAAAGTAACAACTGTACTCCCTCCGTTCCAAAATGTAAGAGAAAAAATAAAAATCACACTTGTTAAGAAAAAATAAAATATAATGATTAAATGTAAGTTTTTTAGTAAAAATGTTACTTAAAAAGATGTATAAACAATTTTGATTGGTTATTGATTATGGAAAAGGTAAGAGAGAGAGTGAACTTTTCTTGAAAATGTAAAAGTTGATGTTTTTCTCTTATATTTTAGGACAAAAAATTTTAATTTTAATTTTTTTTTATATTTTGAGACCGAGGAAGTATTATTTAGAAAAGAACTTATAACACAAATGTAACACATTATCTTATCTCAAAATTTCACTATTGCTTTCATATTGAATTGTGTTTTTGAGTTACTAGTAAGTAGTAATTCAGAGATCACTCCTACTTTTGTTTTAAATTGTGTTTTAGAGATTTAATAGTCTAGATTTCGGGTTTTGGGTGAATTCTTACATAAATTGTTTTCAGTTTCCACTCAAATACAGTTGTACGGATGAAATTCTAATCCTTACGAATGAAATTCTAATTCTTCCCGTTAAATCCAGCCCATACAATTACCACAAATGTTAGTTTTGATTTAGTTAGTCAAGTGGTAAAACACACAATTCATAAAAGAAGAGGATGAAAACTAAGACTATTTAATATCATACTCGGTTCAAATTCTAAACTACTAAGATTCTTCTCTTAAAAACTAAAGGATGAAAACTAGATAAAAGATGAATTGAAGAGAGAGACTGGGCATAACCGCGCGTGGGGGAAGCATAAGAGGAATAGAGGGAAAGAGGTGAAGAAACACTAGTTCAGTGATGTAAGCAACCACAACACAAAGTCGTCTTCTTTTCATTTCATTTCATTTCATTTCATTTTTTATAAATATAAATATAAACTCCCACACACACAATACCACCAACACTGATACTACTATAACTCTCTCTCTCTCTCTCTCTCTCTCTCTCTCTCTCTCTCTATAAATCACAAACGGAGGAGAAACCGTTAATATGCAAGACCTACGCCGTTACTCAAACGACATCGTTCAACTAGACTTAGCCACCACCACAACAACCACCACAACCACCATGTCCATGAGTTCAAACTCATCCTCTTCCTTATCCATCGACGTTGAAGAATCCGCCGAAACTAAAATCCACCGTCTCATATCAGAACATCCGGTCATAATCTTCACACGTTCCTCTTGTTGCATGTGCCACGTCATGAAGAAGCTTCTATCCACCATAGGTGTTAATCCAACCGTCATCGAATTAGACGATAACGAGATCGCTTCTCTTTCTCATGATGACGATGATGATCTTGCTTCCGCTCTTCGTAACCGCTCCCCCGCCGTTTTCATCGGTGGTGCTTGCGTCGGCGGACTAGAGTCGCTTGTTGCTCTCCATGTCAGCGGTCATCTTGTTCCAAGACTCGTTCAAGTTGGTGCTCTATATGTATGATAATCATATATTATGTTCAATTTCAATTTCCCTCTGGTTAAATCAAATCAATTATCATTAATATAAAATGTTTATTATTATCATTATTCACCTCAATAGCCCAAAAATATTATAACTAATGGTATAATTTTGGGTTAGTCTTTTGTGAAATGAAATGGAAATCAACTCAATTTATATTTTTTCACTGGTCTCATTAATTATATTGTTGATATAGTTGTTTTTTTTTTTTATAGGCATTGATATGTTGTTAACGCTATTTGAAATTCACACACATGTACATAACGACCGGTTCAAGTTTAATCAAGATGAACCAATATAATTAAACAATTTCAAATTCACTAACGTAACAATGATATTTTTAATTCAAACTCAGATGAAGATGTTCAACTTCACGATCAACATTGTCTATTGAATTAGTGCGGAGTTTTTTTTTTATTTTGAGTGTGTATCAATGGTCAAAGGAGGAATAGGGAGTGTGATTTGGGTGTGTGTGAATGATACTCACTCGCTGTATACTGAAGAGACACGTGTTGGGGGAGAGCATCTCTCATCAATGGTGGTGACTATGACAAAATTGGAATTGTTTGGGTTGGGGTTTTAGCATAGCATGTGCTTTGTTTAAATTTCAATGTTGTTCTTCTATATCTCGTTTGGCTTCATCACTTGATCCTCTCCCATACTTTCATTGGGTCCCATTTTCTCAATTATTTTGCTATAGGACCCCTAAGTTTTGCCACAATATATTATAGGAAGAGTTATTGAATTATTCATAAGGTTTACTATATAGGAGTAATAATCTAATTCAAGGGGAAATTATAGTGTTATATTTTTAATGAGACTTATTATGTCTTGATTGGGTGCATGTGTCTATTGCTTCACAAGCTACCAATGATAGGGACAATCATGAACGTCCAAATGAGGTAATAGCTTCTTTTGTTTTCTAGTTATTGACTTCTTGTCCCCTACGAGGGTTTTAGCCGTTAAGGAACAAAGAGTGTTCTCTCAAACTGGTAGTACTTTGGAAATCATGATCATCTAAGATTTTTTTTTTTTTACAAAGTGATAAATCGTTTGAGAAAGCTTAAATTCGAATCTAACATGAAGAGATTTTATTTATGATATACTACTCGGAAGAACTCTAACTATAAGATTAATTTTGTCTTAGAATCAGAGGGTTAAGAGAAAAGAACATAATTTCAAATATTGTAAAACAAGCGTATGATAAATTTGACACGACTCTCTTCTATTTTATAACTTGTTAATTTATTTTTCCTCCGGACATTCGTAAACATCCATGAAATCAAATCCCCTTTGTTATGTGCCTCTAAAAAGGAATTAACATACCTACTTTAGGCACAATTCATTACTTAATTGAGTTGTTACTTTCAAACAAGAATCCTTTTTCATAAAAGGAGTTGGAATTAATTTTGAACTTGTTGGAATTGCAATTCCAACTCCTCCTTCTTATATTCGTCTTTTGACTATGATCAGCATAATTTAATTGCTTTTTCTTTTAAAAAAATGATAGATTGTGACCTTCATTTTTTTCACTTTAACCAAAACTTCTCTTTTAAAATGCCTAGGTGGATTAATGATAAATCATAAATAACTACCATCCACTATAAAAAGTTATTGTTTCAATTCATTAGATTTGTTAAGGTTGCAATTTGCAACTTGTGAAAATAAATTAGTACTAGTGTATATATATATATATATATATATAATATACATACTAATATATACTACACTTTAGTGGACACTGTTGGAGATATATATTTTAATAATTGTTATTGAATCTAGCATTCACAAAAGGTAAAAGCCCAGGTAGATTCAAAGCTAAAACAGGGTGCAAGGACAAACCTTAAATTGCTTGTCATCATGGTAAGAGACATTATGGGCTGGTGAGGTGAGTGATGGCATGCATGACTTCATCCTCATAAATCTCAGCTTCCATCGCAACTCTATATAATTTAACTCTATAATTCATTTATGTATTTGAGATTTATTTAAGAGTCGATTTATTTCAACAAATATTGTTTCGTATACATAAGGTAAAGATCAAATTTAAGACCAAATAATTTAAGAAATTAAATATCTATCACTTGTGTTACAACATTAAGTACTTCTTCCGGTCCTAAATATAAGAGGAAAATTGCTTTTTAAATTCATTGAGAATCTAATGTATCTAATTCATATTGTACATCAAATACATTAGATTTCCAATGAATATAAAAAATAATTTTTCTTTTATATTTAAGACCAGAGATAGTATAAAATTTAATATATGTAATTAAACTAAATTATCCCACAACATTAAGTATAAAAATTATGTTTGAAGTTAAAAGTTATAAATTTTATCTTTAAATATATAATTAATTCTAAGAGTATATATAATCAATTACCACTAAAAACAAGTATCAAAATTAAAATCAATTCTTTACATGCACCTCAAAAAGTGAAACAAATATACACTAAAAAATAATAGGCACAAAACATTACACTACCATCAGCATACACAAGAAAGAATACAAAATATCAACTTTTCATTAATTATACTAGCCTGCGCACAAACTCAATCTCAAATAGAAACAAAAATAAAAAAGATTTAGCACTAAGCACCATTGCCACTGCTTTCTCCTTGCTTACACATGTATAAACAAAAGGCACTTTGTTGCTGATTCATTCATAAGCAAAGCATCTTAGCAGTAGGATTACAACCACTAGAGCATCATGGTGCTTACTACCTATTGTTAATATCACACATTAGTATGTTTGTTGCAACAAAAGGGAGACTAAAGTGAAAAAAAATCAAGAGTTAGTTAATATTGCATCAGTATCATACTGCATACATATAATTTACTCCATCCGTCCCAAAATATAAGCAAATTTGACATTTTAGGTAATTTGACTATTGATGTATTTGGTCCATAATATGAGCTAGATACATCAATAGTCAAATGTACCTAAAAAGTTAAATTTGCTTACATTTTAGGACGGAGGGAGGATTACACATAATTTATTATGTACTATTTCCGTCCTAAAATATGAAATAAAATTGATCTAATAAATCTACGTATTTGATTCAAATTTTCAACCAAATACATCAATTTTTTTGATTAATTTTCTCTCATATTACTATTGTCTTTACAAAATTACAATTGCAATATTTTCTCTCATATTTTAAGACGAAAAAAGTATGTGCATAACATAAGATATTAATACAAAAAAGTTGGAATATCAACAAAATTTAAAGACAACAGAAATGAAATTTATCTTCTATTTTAGTAGTATTTATAACACTAAAAAGTAAACACCAAAATCAGACACATAATTTATTCTCCTTTCTTTAATTTTTAGTCTAATTAAGAATTATTTTATCTAGAATCGAATTTAAATTTTCTTAAAATTCGTTTTTAGTTATACTCATTTAAGAAAATTTAAATGTAAACAATTTTTTTAATCAAATTTTACTTATTTGACTATCAACTTTGAATTATCAAAATCTCATACCTTAAATTATAGCCTTAACACAAAAAGAGTACGTATTTCCCAATTAAGGAAAAGGAGTGAAGCATAAGATATGTGATAATTAAGGTGAAAGAGTCCAAAATTGTCCACTTCCTATGAAGAGGGACCCAATTACTATTAGTTTTCCTTTAGGTTGGGAAAAGATGGCAAGGTGACGCCATTCAACGATATCAACCACTACAATTAACTATGGCCACCACATCACAGCATAACCAAAGGAGAAGAAAGTGTAATTAAATTTTAAGTGAGTGAGTGGGTATTTCATTTTCCAAATTTTATGACTTTCTTTAATTCAAATTCAGACCTGACATGCATGTCATGATATGATATAAGTATTCATTAACATTATTGGTGGGGTCCTATTTTAGAATCTTACAGCCTAACATGAGAAGAATCTCCTAATGATCCCCTTTAATTTCCACAACAATATTAATATGAATTAGTTTTCGTAAATTGTAAGGTTCCATCCTAGATTTAGGTATATTGTAGTAGTGTTCAAAGACAATATTTACTACTTAATTGACCATCAAAAGGTTGGTTTGTCTTGATTTCAATATAAATTTTGATATTTGTTTTGAGCTTGAGATTTAGATCATTTGATCTCAATCCAACCATCAAGGTTATTTTGAATGCTTGAAAATATGACCAAAGGTAATCATGGTATGAAATCCTCTCATATCACATTGATAGAAAACCTAGTATGAGAATTAGTATAGTGGCGTGAGACAAGAGACAACACATTCGTAAATAACTTATTGTAGGAGGAAAATAGTATGGCGAAACTTTCAATATTATTTATATTTCAAACTTCAAAGACTTGAATACAATTGCATTCATGTTTGTCTATTTATATATTTTAAGGTGTTTATAGGTTTTTGTTCGACTGTTTTAACGTTGTCATATTTTAGGGGAATAGTAGATGATTTTGATCTATAATTCAACTATGTATGTGATTATTATGAAGATTATTTAGTACTACATAATCAAAATATGGAGCCTAAATCTAGAGGTCTAAATTATAAACAAAGAGTTCAGGCATAAAGCCATGACCTCACTTGTGCTAGCTAGGGCCGCCTCGCCCAGACTGAAACTAACGGAAGGACCAACCTGATTAACGTTTTCATAAGTTATAAACTATTTTCGATTATTAATAAAATAGGATATTAAGTTGATATAAATACTCAATTGATTTTAAGCTGATTTAATGCAGGTCAAACCCCAATGTTCTGCATAGATAGATACATACATTAATGAAGAAGGAAAACCAGAAAAAACTCATATCTCAAAATAAATAAATGCAATCTTAATCTCCATATCCTTCTTAAGCACAGTTTATATTTCCCTCATGGCCAATCTCTGCTTGCTTCATGCTCCAAGCATTAAGTTGTGAGATAACTACACTCTGGCTTCCATTGTTGAATACATAGAGATGTGCATCTTTCTCTATAGCTAATAAGGGATAAACTCTACTTGTTATGCAAGCTTTCCCTCCATCCCCAAAACTCTCAATAATGGACTTGTCAATCTGCATATTAACACCTCATATAACTATCATGCACATGATATAAAAACATGAAGAACACTTATGATGACAAATAAACATACCAAGCTTCTAAGGGAAATTGTTTTGAGATTGGAATCTATATCAAAGATAGTTCCATATGTGGTTTTATCAAGATCGTGCCGCAATGAAGACCTGTAAAATGTACATAACTTAATTTCATGAGCTTATAGCCTAAAATTTCCTGCTATCAGGAAAAGCACACTCACACGTACTATATGGATCTCAGTTATAGGATGAAGATCTGACGGTTCGTCTTTTGACTTCAATAAATTGGTTTTAAATGTCTTCAAATACGAACTATCTAATCATTATCAAATGTCTGAGATTTGTAACTACATGACTTCAGAGAATCAAAATCTGTCGCTATCTCATTGAAAATTGAAATTTCTGCACTGCATATTAAAGTTTAGAGAATGTTAGAAATAACCTGCTTTGGTCACTGCACATCAAACATACATATCTATTGGAAGTTCTATATATTTGAAAAAACACTGCAGTTTGTTCTGTAAGATCCTTTGAAGCTAAAGCTAACAAACCAAATGGCCCTATTTTTCCACTTCTTGATTCATATTGTTTGCTACATAGTACTTGAGGATCAACTTCACTTGGATCTTCTAACCATTCACCACTTTCTAGTTCAGGAAGCTCGAAAACAACTTCTACATCAACCTTAAAAGTTCAAAATGCAAAAGTGATGATTATCACTGATGTTGTATATTCTCATAAAAATGTACTAATAAATATTCTAAAATATGATTCAATAATTTACTAACCTGTGATGCAGTGATTCCTGAGATTTCAAGAATTGATCCACCCTCAAGTTTCTTTCCTGCAATACTGATTTGTTTACCTCTTAGATTTTCGACCTCTTCAATTGGCCACTGTATTAATCTCTTCCCACTTTTATCAAGCCAAACTTGCCTCGGAATTGTCTACATTACCAAAACAAGATTACTCATTCACCAATGACTTTATCTTAAAACTATGGAACTTATGAACATAATCTTGAAAACAATTAAAGCTGCTAAAAAGACTAAAATTAAAAAGCCAAAATGGAACTAAAGTAAATTACCTGTAAACCAGCCCATCCTTTCTCAATATCATCTTGTGTACTGTCAGACTCATTCACCCATCCCCACAATATTCTCCTATTCTTTGCATAGTCAAAAAATGACTTTGAGGCATAAAATTTACCATAATCATACCTTAAATCTAAACCATTTCCTATAAATTTTACATCAGGACTAAACTTTTCTTTATCAGAAACATATCTACCAAGAAAATAGTAGTCATGTTGTTTAGTTAGATAACTTATCTTCAAAACATGTCTAACACTTGAATTTTCGACAGATGTATCAACTCCATTTGTGCTATTGATATACACAGGAAAAAAATCTGGACATTCACAAACTCCAGTACCATATGTTGCGAAAAAAGCGTTCGGACTCATCGTCCAATTAACAAAATCCTCACTTTGGTAAAGAATAGTTTTCCCTTCATCGCCGTTTTGAGCACCGATGATTACCCTCCATTTTCCATCTTTTCCATGCCATGCAGTTGAAGGGTCTCTGAAATTATCCTCTTCAACTCCTTTAGGTGGAGTCATCACAGGATTTTGAGGGTGTTTTTCCCATTCTCTTAAGAAAGGGTCTGATATATTCTTTGGTATAGCTAAATTCTGAACTTGATGTTTATTGTGATCAATTCCTGTGTACAAAATAGCTGGTTTTCCACCTGGGAGTATAGTGGCTGAACCTGACCAACAACTGTTGATGTCAAAGGGTTCACTTGGTTCAAGAGCATTATTTAGATGAATCCAATTGATGAGATCATAGGATACAGAATGAGCCCATATAATCTTATCACCAAATGTTGCTGCATATGGATTGTGTTGGTAGAAAAGGTGGTAAACACCTTTGTAGTACATAGGGGCTGCAAAGAGGTAAAATATAAATCAACATTGCTAGTCATTTGGATAACATAACATATACAAAGAATGCTTAATTGCTTAAATAAACCATTTGATTTGTGTTTGGAGTGATTTATTTGAGCTTATCTATTAGTATAAGTACTTGTGAGACTCTTTGGGAGAAATTATGCAATCAACTTATGACATGTCCATAAGTTGTTTCCAGCTTATTTCCATAAGCTCTCCAATATATGAAAACAGCTTATAACTAATTTGAAAACAATTAACTTTATCATTTGTTATAGAAATATTTTATACATAGGTAGTAGGACTATTAAAGAAAAAAAAACCAAAGACCAATTTAACAAACTATGACAAATAGTTCATGAACTAAATCAAGCTGGTTCAATTTGTAAACTGTTAGTGGTAGTTCTGTTTTTCGGTACGGTTTAACATTTCAGTTTTTATGTTTTTTTAACAGTCATAATATTCGATTTGGTTCTGGTTTTTTTCCAGCATCCTAATTTTTAGTTACTAATAGAAGTTTACTACAGTTCAGTTAAAAAAACCGTTTACTTTGAAAACATATTGTTCGGTTTTTTCTAAAGGTAGTTCTGTTTTGGTTCAGAACAATAGAACCGGTGCACTGAACCGTTACTCCAGTTCGGTTTGGGGCAACCACTTAACGGTTTGGTTCAGTTTTACCAAGTTGTTTTAACGGTTCAGTTCGGTTTCCTTCGTGAACCAAACCCTAAATAATTATATTCCTATACATAAGCACTTATAGGATAAGTGCTAATGCTCTAAGCACTTAAGTTATTAATGCAAAAGGAAAGTAACATAACATTTTTTGTTAATAGTTATACTTAGATGATGTCCTGGGGAGGTAAGTATATAATATAATTAATAATAACATATAGTCAAATAAATTAAATGGCTTACCATTTGGATCTGCATAATGAAGAAGACATCCACTATCAATTTTCTTCAACAAAAACATGTCAATTGAAAGAGAAAATAATTAGGCTTATCAATGGTTTATAACATAAGCTACAAAAAAAATATATACTATTTAATCAATCTACGAAACATTAGTCCTAATTAAGAGTAATTTGACATAATTCGTGTAGATAATACCGTTCATCCAATATTGTGGAGGCTGAAAATGATAAGAAGTTCTGTAAGGTTGATCTTCAGGTATCTTGTACTTGATATAATCAATATTGTTACTATGTGTTGATGCATCAATTCCATTTCTACTATTACTTAACAGAAAAGCAATTATCACAAGTAATAGTGTTGCTGCAAAATTTTTCATGATGTCAAGCATGAAGGAGAAGTGAAAGTTTAACAAAAGCAAGATGGTTTTTGATTTTATAAGTTCTATCAGATCAAAGGATTAATATATTCATAATAATCTATCACTTTAAGAGGACCAGATAGGAATAATGAATGATTCTTGAAGACAAATCCAAAACCAATAACATGTTAGTTCTACTACACCAATTAGATAATTCCAAATAGAAATTTTATTAATAAGATTTTGAAGTCCTGTATTTAATATACTTTATAAAGTTTTCTGTTTAATAATAATCTATAATTTGTTTCAGCATCCAAAAGACTTATTGAACCTTCAAAAGTACACTAGTAGTATATACAATTACAAAAATCTTGTTGCTTGCTACAACAGTTAGTTCTTATTATAGTAAGTGTAGCTAGGTTGTCACTAGTTTTCAAATAAATCATTTTTTCTCGTACATTATGTTTCAAGATAATTGAGAATATTCATTTAAAAGATTGGCATATTTTAACAAATATTACCTCAAAAAAAAAAAAAAATTAACAAATTTTTTCATACGCATCAGATTAGAATTAAATCCAACCAAATTAGTATGTGCTCTATTTTAAAATATTATTCATGTAGACTTGAAAACTTCACAGTATTTTCTTTATGCATAAAATACACTTCACAGTATTACCCAATAATTTATTTGTTTACAGGGCAGATCTTGATCTTTCTTGCTAAACAAACATTTCACAGTTGATTTCATCAGTCTCTCATGTGAAAGATGACTTTAATAATGGAGATCCCAATTTATGCTAAACATCAAGTTTTAGTCTTCTAATTAATAATTAAAAATCTTTAAGTCTTGTGAAGATATATAATTTTATTATTTTAGGCTGATTCCTCCAACTTGATGAGCAGAGCAACATGGGTTCATGATTTAGAGTTTTATGCTATAGTGAAATTGTTGATTATCATAGGAAAATAATTGAAAATTAAAACTATGAAAATAACCATTAAATGTATTATTTTTTTCAAATACAAAGGACTAATAAAGTACAATGAAATTGATTAATATAGTGATATATTCTTTTTAGGGGCAAGACATACTTATTACATTTCATCAGTAATTATTATGTCTGCAATATAATGAGGGATATACTGATAATTCTTGGATCTAACTTTGTATATTGTCGCGCAAACTAAGTTAGGAGTAACTATTTGCTTGTCACTGAATAAAATCCTGCTTAAAATTAGCTTGGTAACAAAGAAGGTTTCCACGACGATCCAAAATAACACCTAACTCTCCAAGGAAATTTTGAGAAACCGCAACAGCGTTCACAATTCTTACAATCTAATTCAAAGTAGAAAGTGTCAAGATATAACTGCATAGCTACGTGGATAGCAGTAAGAAGAGCAAAGCCTGTCCTTCTAGAGTTCCAGTACAGTTGCAGCAGCAGATGGAAACCATGAAGTGTGCGCAAAGATAGAGCCAGCAATACCAAGGCAGAGGTGCCTCTGAGTCTGAAACATATTCCCATGCCAAAGCACCACAGATCAAAGAAGGTTGCATAGTCCATGTAATATTTGAAGGAACTTAATGCTGGTTTTGGTCACATGGTAGGGTGGGCAGAAGGAGCTGTAGGATCTATCCTAGTGGACACACGCCTTAGCCATCCATGTGAAATCACATAGATTGTCAACAGATTGGGTTGAACAACCTTCGGCACTGCACTGTTACCATTCCAAAATAGGTTGCTTCTGTTCTTACAAAGGCACCAAAGTGTCGTGGCAAAGAGACGTCAAGTCGTCAAGCAAAGATCCTTTGGTAGGGACAAGAAGATTGAGAAGCAAGCATCTATGAAGTTATGCGCTCATCGCAACCAAAAAATACATGACATTCATCTTTAATGCGCCTTTCACAAGTCACACAAATGATTCGAATAAATACCTTCCCTTTATCCCTTCTATTACATGCTCTAACTTAGGGTTGTAAAATCCAAACTGATCTAAATAAATATCTATTGATTCCCACTTTTATCCTAATACAATCTAACTCATTATACAAAAGTAAAACAAAAATGAAATAATTCATAGCTGAAATGTACCCGGGCAAGCCCGGTTTCAAGCAATACTAGCTTTAGCAGGATGGTGAAGAAAACTGCAAGCAACACAAAATAAATTAAAAAAATTTACTTCGTTCGTCAAAGAAATCAAAGCACTGCAACCCTTAAAAGTCAAATATATATATAACAAGTAACATTGCAGTATAAACCAATTCCTCAATTTCTACAAAGCTATGACATAGACACGACACAGTAATCAGTTGAGAAAACAAAAGTGATCAAATGTAATCAATGTATCAGTGTCGGGTTGGGAACATACGTGCTTTCAATCTAAAGTGTCGATGCTACCTAGCTCAATTGAACAGTATCACTCAACCTCAATTTGGGTAGCTATTGATTCTTAAACCTCAAATTTGTGTCAAGCTTAGCTTCATTTACAAGAAAGAATCAATAAATATAAAACCCATCATCTTCTTCATCATCAGAATCCACATCAAAATCCTCATCATCGTTATACTCCAACATAAAATCCTCTCCCATTTCCATTCCCTCACCCTCATCAAAATACAACACATCACCAAAATCATCCATTGTACTCGTCATAGTTGTTGCTGCATTTGTTCTCCTCCTCTCTCTACTCTTCGGCACCAAATCCTCCTCCATAACCTCACCATTCTCAACAGCCTCCCAAGAAACCCAAAAATCAGCATGTCTCCCTAAAGCTCTATCAATATCCCCAACAACAACAGTCCCTAAATTCTCTTCTCTAGCCCTCCTCAACATATCACTAAAATCCGAATCATCCGAAACCAAAAACAACCAATCAATCCCTTGATTCAAAGAATGCATCATCCTTTTCTTCACAGCCCAATCAGCAGCCTGAGGCTTATCCTCAACAGTTTTAACAAAAACACCAGCACGCCGCAACTCGGAAGCAAGACCATAACCAACTTTCGGCGTTAAAATCCCTCTAACCGCGTCATTATACTTCGAATCACCACTAACAAACCGTTCCTTATATTTCTGTCTCTTCTTCCCTTTCAACGATTTCATACGGTTAATCTTCTTCTCACGTTCACGCTGGTGAAGTTGTTTGAAGTGTTTTTTGAGGTCTATGTTGGTTTTACATTTCCGACCGCAAACGGAACATATGTAAGGTTCGGAGGGGTTAATGATACCTCTGCGTTCGAGGAAGTCGAGGTTTTTGCGTTCGCGGCGTTGGTTGAGGACCCATTGAGGGAGATGAATGAAAGCGTGACGGTTGGCGTAAGCGGAGATGTCGGTGATATGACCGAAACGTTCGGCGAGGGTTTTGAGAGAGAGTGCGGCGTTGTAGGGTGGTCCACGTGGTGGTTTGTTGTCGAGGTCCCAGAGTACTACGACTTTGTTCTGTTTTTGTTCGTAGGTTCCTTGTTTGGTTTTGACCATGTCGATGTCGATGATGTTGTTGTTGTTGTTGGTGGTGTTGGAGCATTGGATTGTGGTTGGGGGTTTTGGTTTGAGGGAGATGAAGGAAGGGACGAAGGAGTGAAAGTGGAGAGCATTTGCGTTATGGAGTGAGAGATAATTCATGTTTTGTTGATTCCTCACATTGCTTCCATGAAAATGGATTTTAGAAGATAATGTTATGTTATGGGGATGGTGATGCACGCCCGATTAGTCGGTATTAATGCTGAATTTAAAAGTAAGAATCGCACTTAAATTTTTAGAGCATCTACATTGGTGAACTACACCAATGGTATTTTGTGGGTCCCATTAGTGCCACATTATTTTGAAATAACTCACTTATTTTTGACTCTATTAGTGCAACTCTCAAGAAACGGATCCCACAACTTTACATCACATATTAATATTTTATTTATTTTAACTTTATTACAACTTAAAATATTAATTTAATATTTTTAATTAATATTAATATGGAAAAATGAAATTAATTTTTTTTATAGCAAATAATTAAAACTGAACTTTAAATACATGATAAAAAATAACTAAACATTATATAATTAATAAAACTTAAATTTCAGTATCCAAAACGCTCCTATATATAATCCACTAAATCTACTTGAAGTTGTCGATGGACTTGTTTTTCGCGAATACTTGCCCTCCTTTGTAGTCTTGTTGTGATTTGAAATTATAAAATAAATTGTACAAGTATCAAGTATAAGTTGTAAATTGATATGAACCGTAATAATATTGTTGGAATTGAAAAAGAAAAAACGGTAACATACAATATTTAATTAGTTCTCACAAGTTCCATGGGTCCCACATGTGTACATATTTTAATCCAAATTCCATGAAAGTGTTGTTACTATGTGAAGCAACAGTGATGCCACATCATAGTACATTACTCCCACATGCATTGCTCTATCAGTGAACTTATTCACTTTATTGAAAATGTTGTTCTCCATGGTGGAGAACTCATCTATAATTTCACCGGTAAAGTTGTTCTTACAAGTGTATTTGAGAAGGAACTACTTATATTAGAACTTGTTCCGAACTCGGGACTATTAGAGCCAATTTCTTTAGATATGATATAATTTATTTATTTTATATATTTTATTGCAAATTAACAAAATAAAAATTATTTCTTTAAAAGAAAAACAACAAAAATTATTTCATGCATACAATTACAATACATTCAAATCATCTTAAATAAATGTTGTATGATTTTCCAAATTCATTTTAGCTATATTATGTTTTCTGTGACAAACTCTGCATGCTTCATGCTCCAAGCATTAAGTTGTGAGATAACCACACTTTGGCTTCCATTGTTGAATACATAAAGATGTGCATCTTTCTCTATGGCCAATAAGGGATAAACTCTACTTGTTATGCAAGCTTTCCCTCCATCTCCAAAACTCTCAATAATGGACTTGTCAATCTGCAATATTAACATCTCATATATATTAAACTAGAAATCAAATAACAAAAAAATGAAGAACTGTTTTGTGATGACAAATAAACATACCAAACTTCTAAGTGAAATTGTTTTGAGATTGGGATCTATGTCAAAGACAGTTGCATATATTGGTTTTGTAAGACCCTGCCTCAATGAAGACCTGTAAAATGTACACAACTTAATTTAATGAACTCTATTCTCGATCACATGCTCAAATTTTTTCTGCAGTAAAAAATGTAATCATGTAGTTTAAGGATCTCGATCATTTGATGACGATTTAACCGTTCAAGAGCGACACTTTTCACCTTACAGACTGATTTTTTAAGAACAATGTCATTGAAAATTGAAATGTATGTATTGTAGTTTGGAGAGTGTAAATAATAACCTGCTCGGGTCACTTATCATCAAGCATATATATCGATCAGCGACTCTATATATTCGGAAGGATATTGATGTCATCTCTGTCTGGTCTATTGATGCTAAAGCTTGCAAACCAAATGGTCCTATGATGCCTTTTCTTGATGCATATTGTTCACTAGAAAGTATTTGGGGATCAACTTCACTTGCTTCTAGCAACTCAGCACTTTGTAGATCAGGTAGCTCAAACAAAACTTCCACATCAGCCTTGAAAAGTAACAAAATTCATCAACAACATATAAAAAAATCTCTGTAGCACGACACTTCATATTGATGGCGTGTTCGGTGTCTAGCACGTGTTAGTGTTTGATATGACATTAACACATAGTTATATTATATTCGATCATTGTTGTTTACTTAAATTTTTATAAGTGTCTACGTGTGAATAGCCAAAATCAGTGTCATGTCATGTCTGATGTCCGTGCTTCAAAGGAAAAAAGCACAATTCATGCGTTAATTTAATTACGTACCTGAGATGCAGTGATGCCTTTTACTTCAACAGCTGATCCAGTTAGGAGTGTCTCTCCGGTGATACTGATTTGCTTGTCACGTAGTTTTTCTAGCTCTTCAATTGGCCATTGAATTAATTGCTTCCCACTTTTATCAAGCCAAAGCTTCCTTGGAATTGTCTACAATATTGCAGAGAAACACAGATCATTCATCAAATCTTATAACTACTATCTTGATCATGTTATAATATGATGGTATAATGGATAAAATTTTAAATTGCAGTTGTAGTTTTTGATATTTGCTCTTAGAATTTGTGCTAAAGTCTAATTCAACTCCTACAAATTTGACTTGCAAGGTGAGAACTATCTACCACTTATAACACATTTTGAAGCCATATGTCATCTAATGTGAGACTCTAATTCACTCTCTCACGTCCATGACTAGAAATCTAGAATGTGACCTGAGTGGTCTGATAGCGGTGAAGTGATACTAGGCAGCTCAACGGATCCTGGATAAACTCTAATACCATCTTGGATTTCGGGTTGAGCCTAATTCAACTTAAACCTTAACAAAACCGACTTTGTAAGGTGAGAATTTTCACCACTTATAAACATATTTTCAGGTATATCTCATAATGTCTGACTGTCAACAATTGCAAATAAATTGTAGTCCAATGCGGCAAACGCAAACCTTTTTCAAAATCTTGGTATAGCCCTACAGCAAATTATAACAAATAGAAATCTTATCAAGAAGCTAAAATAAAATACCTGCAAACCAGCCCATCCTTTTTCAATGGAATCTTGTTTAGAGTCATGTTCTTCCACCCATCCCCATAATATTCTCCTATTGGTAGCATAGTCAAAAAATGACTTTGAAGCATAATAAAGGCCATAGTCAAATCTCAAGTCATTGCTAGTTCCAGTATACTTTGCATCAGGAATAAATTTTTCCTGACCAGAATCAGATTCATATTTTCCAATGAAGTAGAAGTTAAGATGTCTACGATAATAGCTTATGTTCAAGACATGTCTAACACTTGAATTTTCCATAGTTGTATCCACCCCATTTATGCTATTGATGTAAACAGGAAAAAATTCTGGACATTCACAAACTCCAGTACCATCTGTTGCATAGAATGGATTAGGATCTACGATCCAATTAACGAAATCATCACTTTTGTATAAAATAATTTTTCCTTCATCACCCTTTTGAGCACCTATTAGTACTCTCCATTTTCCATCTTTTCCTTGCCATGCAGTTGAAGGGTCTCTAAATTCATTCTCTTCAACTCCACTAGGTGCAGTGATTAAAGGATTTTGAGGGTGTTTTTTCCATTCCCTTAAGTAAGGATCAGATAGATTCTTTGGCATAGCTAAGTTCTGAACTTGATGTTGATTATGATCAATACCTGTATACAGCATAAGAGGCTTTTCTCCTGGAAGTATTGTGGCTGAGCCTGAGAAGCAACTCTTTGAGTCACCAACACAACTTGGTTCAATGGCATCATTCAGATGAGTCCAGTTTATGAGATCTTTGGATACAGAATGACCCCATACCATTTTCTCATGACCAAAGGTTGCTCCGTCAGGGTTACGTTGGTAGAACAAATGGTAAACTCCTTTATAGTACATTGGTCCTGTCACAGGCAAATAAATAAATACTAATCATTAGATAATCAATCACTTTTGATTGTGGTTTCACTGGATTTGGTACAAGTGCGAGTCCATCAATTCATTTAGGATTTTTCTCCCTCAAGCGGAAGCTTTTTTTCATTGACATACACTTGCATCAATATCAACAGGACATACGCCTTACCACTATTGTTAGAAAGAATTTCAATATAAGAATCCGGTCAGACAATCAACTCTGGTACCACGGTTGGTTCATGAGGAGTTTAGAAGATCATCATATTAGATTTTGAGCTACCACACAAGTTCAATTGGACACTTTATCTTAACCAAAAACCTTAACGTGTTACGTATATGAATTCTCTAACTTATATGTTGTTCAACATCCACTTTTCTATCCAATGTGAGACCGATATTCCAACTTCATATACAAATAAAAACTTAAACAAGAGAGCTTCTGAAAATTCATATGCAGAAGAATATTTCAACTTAATACAAACAGCTATGGTTGTGAACATTAAGTAAACAGAAATCAATTCTATCACTGAGACACTGACTCACTAGGATGTTGTGAACTTTAAGTAAATAAATAAATAGGTGAGAATATGAAGCATACCATTAGGATCTGAATGATGAAGGCAATAGTTTTGAATTTTGGTCAACAAAACATGTCAAATGATACAGAAAAGAGTTAGATATGAGCATTAAATTATAATAAAAAGAACCAATACTTAAAATTTGTACACATGTTCTAAAAGTAAATGGACAATGAGTGCTTTACCATTCATCCAATTTTGTAGGGGCTGAAAGTGGTAACCAGTTCTGTATGGCTGTTCAGAATTGATCATACTGTTTGAGGATGCATCATTTGTAATGTTCTCCATGGTGATAGAGCCAAGATTATTGGAATGTCAACAAAAACCAAATTGCAAATATGGTTTGATCAAGGACTAATGTATGCAATAATGCACTCAATTAGTCTTCCACTTGGTGAAAAGTTCACAACATATTTATAATGAATTGTATAGGCAAATGCATAAACTATTAGAATATAGATCTACCGGCCACCATTGTATACAATATATTTTATCAGTGACTTGACTTTCATAATCTCTGAAATTTAAAATGGATAACTTTGTAATAAACTTCTTTTGTGTCTAAACGATGTATCTCCACACATAATTGTAGAGGCTAATTCTTTAAGTCTTGTGGTAGGCAAACGCTCCTTGAGTTTTGACTATGCTGCATGCCAAAACTTTAAATCAAACTAGAACCTTGGTTAATTTAGGAGGGTCTTACGTCATCTCTCATCTAAACGCTCTTGAATAACTTTGTAATAAATTATAAACATATAAATAAATAAATAAATAAGTAGAATATTCAACTTGCAAAAAACTGGCTCAAAAGTGAAGTGATTATATACATAAGCATTATATACATGGCAGATTATACTTTATATATATAATAGAGGAAAATAAGGAGGGAAAAGTAGGGGAAGATGCTTGTTATTTTCATGGAAAATATAATACTCCAATAATTAAATTGTTTGATTGGAGGACCTTTCTAAACAAGTAATTCACTGTTGATTTGATGTCAATTTTAAAACTAGTTTACACTATCACTCATATCATTTTTACTATTTAAATTTTTTTAAAAAAGTTGAAGTCTTATTAGTATATTAATTATTTGTTTGAAGTCTTGGTCGTTTTTTAACATTTATCTTTTATAATTGTTTTCTCCAACTTGCAATTACAATGAATTCAATTATAAGCTCTAATTATTACTACTTTGTACACCATTCTTTTTTTTTTTTTGACATATTGTACACCATTCTTATAGAAACAATCATAAACGAGTCTCATTTTAAAACGGAGGGAGTATGATTTTGGGTTGGACCCCTACAACATGTCTAAAAGTCATATATTTGTCAAGCTCCTCTCACTAGTTCTTTGATGACCTCTCTCTTTTCCTATTTCATATAAAAGGAAAAAGATTATGTGTTTTGTCTGGTATTTGGTGATTAGAATCTATGATAACAAACTATTCATTGCAGTGTCTCTGTGAGTACAGAGAGGAGGGAAGAAAAGCAGTTTTGCTTTTTAGTTTTACCCGAGAAGAGAAGAGATATGCATGTTAAAAGTTCATATAAAATCACAATCACCCACTCATCATTCATTAGTATCTCTCATGGACCATACCAAAATCTTATAGTAGTAATAACTTTATCTCTAAACTTTTTATATGGAGGAGAATGTTTGCTTCAATAATCAATCAATATGTCACTCGTCTCGGTTGATAATATCGATATTGTTAGATTGGACATTTTTATTCAACTTTAAACTCGAATCTCACAGTATATGTAAATTTTAGTGATATTTATCACTTCTAAAAACAAAACAAAAATAAAAAATAAAATTATACTGCTTAATAACATTTTAAAGTGACACATGCATATCATAATGTTATAAGGTAATGCAATTATTGAGTAAGAGAGAAAGAAAA
The DNA here is from genome assembly GCA_951804385.1 of Trifolium dubium. Classification (NCBI taxonomy): domain Eukaryota; kingdom Viridiplantae; phylum Streptophyta; class Magnoliopsida; order Fabales; family Fabaceae; genus Trifolium; species Trifolium dubium. The sequence continues at coordinate 43,361,722 of OX638068.1, forward strand.
AAGAGGAAAAGACAGAAAGTGCACAATTCATAACAAGCCAAATTTGCTTTGTATTTTGGTCTTGTACGTGCCATGCCAGCTTTCAAAGCAACCCTTTAATTTCTCATCCACAATATTCTTCTCTCTTTCTCCTTCACACACACACAAACAAAGTCCTGAAATTTCCACACTAAGTAGGAAACTAACTGTGCTCACCAAATTCTTAATGTTAGCTAGTTCCTATAGCTTGATATAGATGTGTATATAACTTTGAAGGAAATCCATATCTTGGGATCTATTCATCTTTATATCTCAGCTTTTTCTTCCATTTCTAGTGCAAGCAGTTTTTTTATTCCGGTTAGAGTTCAAACTCGATAACTGATAATTTACAAGAGTTGTACACACTGCGCATCAACCACTTACGCTAAACCTTGTGGTAGTGAAGCAGACTCTAGCTAGCTACCTACCGTTAGATCTCAGATATACTGCAAAGGCAATATAGTTTGATTTCTCATAATCTAGTTGAAGTGATAAAGATGATGAAAGGTTTTTCAGTGGATGAAAATATGTCAAATTTGACATCTGCTTCAAGTGATATAAGTGCTTCTAATTCAGCAACCAAGAATGGAAAAGCTTCAACAAATCTAGTTCCACAAACCAAAAGGAAGAGAAATCTTCCGGGCCATCCAGGTAAATCTTGTATACATGTGTTTTAATTGGTGCAAATATATCTCTTCTTGGTGGACAACCCTACTTGGTGGACGCACTCCTTTCCTCGGTGGATTTGCAGAAGGTCTATCGTCCGAGTAGAGTTGTCCATCAAGAAATAGGGTTACTCGACATGTAAGTGTGAGTTTGTAAGAAGAAAAAAAACATATGAAGCACACAAAAATATAATATAAAGAACATCATAACATGGACAATGGATACTAATACCGACACGGTAAACACCGATAATAATTTTTAAGAGTAATACATTAAATATAATTATGTATGTTTGTGTTAGACATATTTCCTCCAAAATATCAGTTCTACATTCATTTGAGTCTCTAAAGTAATTCAGCACAACCTTATAGACACTAGACCGAACATCTTTAATCTGAAGTAACGGTGTTACATAGATATAGTCTTTGCCGACAATATTGTCGTTATTATTATTGATGTTATATTGTTTTACAATTCATTTGGTTTTTGATAATTCAGACCCTGAGGCAGAAGTGATAGCTTTGAGTCCTCAAGCTCTCTTAGCAACAAACAGGTTCATTTGTGAGATTTGTAACAAAGGTTTTCAAAGAGATCAAAATCTTCAGCTTCATAAAAGAGGACATAATCTACCATGGAAGCTAAAGAAAAGAAACAGCAAAGAAATCATAAGAAAGAAAGTATATGTTTGTCCAGAAGCAACATGTGTTCACCATGAACCTTCAAGAGCACTTGGTGACTTAACAGGAATCAAGAAGCACTTTTTCAGGAAGCACGGTGAGAAAAAGTGGAAGTGTGAGAAGTGTTCTAAACGTTATGCAGTTCAATCAGATTGGAAAGCTCATTCAAAAATTTGTGGCACTAAAGAGTATAAGTGTGATTGTGGAACCCTTTTCTCAAGGTAATTAAGAATTAATCTTATTAGTTTAAATTGATTATTATAGATTCCAAAGACCAAATTAATCATATCATGTTCAATAATGAGACAAAAATCTAAAAAGATGAAGAGAGAGTACTTTAAACAGTAAAAAGTGTGCTTAAAAGTTAAAACAGTGTCTGTAATGCATAGAAGTTGTTGTGTGAATGCAATGTGACATACACATCAGTTCAAAACTAAATTGTATATATATACTGCATTATTGTATAATACTAACTCCATTCTTTTTTATAAAAGACAGTGCATTTTTTATATTCCTTAAAAAATTGATGTATCTTATCTATAATATAACACGTATTATTTTTTGGTTGCAGAAGGGATAGTTTCATCACTCATAGAGCCTTCTGTGATGTATTATCACAAGAGAGTGCTCTACCATTTTCAGCAGTGAACCCTCTATTCTCATCTCACTCTCAATTTAATCATAGCAGTCATGGTTTTCAACCACCATCAGTACTAAAAAAAGAACAAGACTTCAATATTTTAAGACCAGAAATACTACCATCATTGTTTCCTTCTTCAACACCACAACAATTACTCCCAACCCATTTAAACCATTATCATCAAAACCCTAACCCTACACCTTTGTTTCATTCAAATTTCAACTCCAACAATATTATTACTACTACCTCTTCTCATCACATGTCTGCTACTGCCATGCTGCAAAAAGCATCACAAATAGGTGTAACAGTGAACAAAACAACAGAACCTTATAGACCCCACTTAATGCAAACTCACGTGCCTTATATGACATCACGTGAAGAAATAGGGAATAATTCTGGTTTTTCTCATTGTTTGGCTTCTTATGGAAATATTAAAGCTGCTAATAATAATGCAGAAGAATCTTCTCTTTTGCATGATGTGATATTTGGTAATGAGAATAATTCATCATCATCACATTCACAATTTGATCATCAAGGTGTTAGTGTTACTGCTGCCATGAGTATGAGGGGAATGTTTGATCCACAAATAGATACTAATAATAATAATAACTTTGAGGGACAATATTCCAATTTTGGGAAAAGCAATATTATTAAGGGTGGTGCCATTACCAATGATGATGAAATGACAAGGGATTTTTTGAGTCTTGGTGCATTTTCACAAAGAGATGACTTGTTGTTTAGTTTATCTGGAATTGATGATCATTTGGGTTCTTTGTCATATGGTAAGCAAAATCAAAACCAAAACCAAACTCCTTGGCGTCGCAGCTAATCATGGTTTTTCTTTGTTATTATCGTGTTATAGGTACCAAATATACTCAGTTGTTTAGCTGAGGATCTGTTGACACATATGGTGTATTCTTTCCTCTCAACCGAGTCCTTTTCCACTCTGACCAACCACATATGATTTGTTGTGCATTAATGTGCATAACTTCATGATTTAGTAGAGATTGATTAATTTTCTGTCCGAAGAGGGATTCAAAATAAATCTATCTATACTCGCTATATTTTGGTGTTTTCTAGTACCTTGTTCATTTGTATAATGTGATTTCATTTTCCATTAATCAATTTTATTATGATCTTAATATAGTTACGGTTTCATGTTCATAATTTATTTTTCTATTAAGATTTTAATATTTAACTTTTTATGGGTCAAGATTTAATATTTTATCAAACGTAAAAAATATTCTATAGTTAATATGAGATTGTGTCTAATATGGACCTCTAAAAAATGTCCAAACATAAATTGTCTATTTTTTGTAAATTTTGTTGATATAATGACACTAACTGTCATTTTAAAATGTCTCCGAAAAAATTAAACTAAGTACTTAAAGGTTACAAAGCTAAAATATGCTAGTTTTACATCTAAACTATTAGCCGAAAATTTCATTGTCGTCGCTGCAAAGAAAAAATAAATGATCACCATCTCGAATGACATACAAGTCATCTATCTCTGCATTCTCTATATTTGTTATTTTGTTAGGTTTTGGTCCTCCAAACTTTTCTCCTGCAATTTCACAAATTGATAGTCACAAGGTGAAAATAAGAGAAAAGTAACTATTATGCACACACATTATATTTTTTTTACATTGTTATCTAATTAAATTTCACCATATAGATATTTAATGCAGTATTTTATTTATAAAAAAGTGACATCATGTTCTATTTAAATTCCAATAATTTTTCTCATTTTCAAAATATTTAAGTGGATACTTACCTACAATCTTGAAAAGCTCTTCCAATGAATCAGGTAGAATTATCAACTTTCCATGTTGTCCTTGTAAGGTAGCTCTGTGTTGGTCTATATAGTGAATGGTAACTCTCTTATTGACAAAAATTGCATTTTTTCTTTCAATTGAATGATTACTTGTTCCTACTGAAATTTGTTCACTCCTAACTTGATTAAAGTTATTTGTCTCCATAAACTCTATTATATGTTCATCTAATGTTTTCCTATTTTCATCACTCTTGTTTTGTTGTTTTTCTTCTATTGCTTTGTGTTCTGGTTGGTTTTCAACCATGCTAGGTATCCTGTCATGCATTAATCTATAATATTCAAAACCCAAATCTTCTAGTCCTTTTAACATCTGTAAAATAAACAATAAATCACCAGTTACAAAAAAAAATCTGTGAAGAGATTATATATTAATGTATTACTATTAAATAGCAACTACAGCATGTTGGAATTTGAATAAATTGAAATAGTTTCACTATATGCAAATTTTTTCCAACATTGTTGTCAAATAGCGACTATAGCAGCAGTACCGCACTATAACACACTAATATGAAGCAAAATTGACAATATTAAAATTAATAAATGAAAATTTTCATAGTTAGGGTGATGTGATAAATGAAGTCTACAAAAATGTGATATGTATATTACCATAAAAAGATTTGTCATTATAATTGGTGCTGCTTCTTGATTTGCCTGAAGGGCATTCATCAATGAAGTTCTGCTAAGTCTTAAAATTTGTGAAAGCTTTTTGGTCCTACCAGTGAAAGGTTGTGATCTATTGTATAAAACTCCAATCTCTCCAATTGTATCTCCTGGATTTATTGCCTTCTGAAAAACCTGAATATTTTTTGTTAGGCTAGAGAGTTACATTCATTGTACAATCTAAATACAGAAAGAATTTAAAGACTATGCATGCACCAACAGTGTAAATATGATTGAATATGTGTGGATAATAGTTTACACTGTCAATACATAATCTTCAAACTTCTATAAACATACAATGTTTGAATGTTATGACAAACATACTTGATCACGAGCATTAACATTGTGAATGAGGTCCTGCAAAAAATCAAATTGATCATGAGAAATGCATACTTTTAAATTATACGACATTCTATTAAGATTTATTTTATGTTTGATCTCAAATTATGGTCAGCATCGCATCATTGCAATGTGATTTTTAATGTAATTTACAATCGCTACGCAATTGAGGCCTAATGCGGTTGCAAACACTTCCATAACTTACACATTGCGACCAAATCATGTGATGCGGTCAAAATTTAAAATCCTAATTTAATGGTTAATCGATTACGTATGCTTTAGCTCACTCACCACTGCTCCTGATACCAACATGTAAAGATCGGTTGGAGACTCATTTTGTAGCATAATATCTTCTTTTGGTGGAAAATACTCTGCTTCCATTTCTGTAACCTATTATTACAAAGTTAATTATGTTAAAATTTGACATAAAAATAATAAGACAAAATAAAGCATTTGAAGTGGTACCAGTTGTAAAAGAAAGTCATGTGAAACTCCTCGGAAGAGGTAAGATTTCTGAACAATGGGATAAAATAAATGGTGTGTAATGCTTGCACGAATCGCTTTCGGCATGTCATTTATTGTTTCTTTCTGCTTTAATCCTTCTGTTTTGAATCTCAAACATAAATATGATAACATTTGATCTTTTGTATCTTGAGACAGATCATTTCTTGTTGCAAATTCTGAAGCTAATCTGACTTTATTTCTCTGTAGCACCAAAACCAGTGTTGTTTTCATTAGAGGGAAGAAATATAGTTCAAAAGGTTAAATTGTTCTTAAGAGTTTCTATGGAGTTCATTATTTTTCTAGTAGTCTACTTCACCTTGATGTAATAGTGAAAAATGAATTCTTACATAATCAACATCATGAAGCAATTCAGTGTGAGATTTATTGGTGAATTTAAATGATCATTAGTACACCATATATAGCATAGTGATTTACTTTAAAGCGATTTGAATAGGTTTTTTCGAAACGGCTAAAAATTAATATATTGAAGATTATTCATCCCAAAAATAAGTTGTGCACAGAAATAAGTTCATTGTCACGTCCGCGAAAAGTCCACTGAGGGGGTAAAGTTTGAGAAAACATACAAACTTTCTGGTGCGACTTGTCCATTGAACAACAAGGCTTGTCATGTTCCCAATGATATAAGCTGTTAATCCCAAACTGAACAAGATGTAGAAAATGTCAAACAGCATCTCCCTAGTGTTATTAGGATGCAAATCTCCATATCCAGTTGTAGTTTGTGTGACAATTGACCAATAAATTGATGTCACATATCTATCCCGAATACTCCATTCTTTAAAATTTGGATACGCAGAACCAATCCATGTTCTGTTGGAATCATGGTACCTCTCTGCAATTAAATACATAAAGCATCCAGCATAGTGTGCTGCAAACACGGTCACCTAGTCAAAAGTGACACAATCTCAATTTTAATATGTGAAAACATGTTATACTATACCTTAAAATAATTATGAAATTTAGAAAACAAAAAATTGATATAGAAGCTTACAGTAAAGAACTTTAACATCCTAGTCAAAAAATAATTGTAGCGAATGTTTTTCTCAAGCCTGAAAGAAGAAAATTAGAGGAGCTAGCTAAGTATATATCTTGATATTTGGAAGAAGGGTTTTCAATAAGTTTTGCAACTATAATTTGGATCACCACATCAAGATTTTGATGTTTCTATGACATTGAGTTTAGGATTGTATTAAATAGCCGCATTCGACTGTAATTCTCTACAATATTTAAAATAGTAATGCAAAATGTGATTTAAAACTTGCTTATTAGATGAAATAGAGAAGCAAAAGATCGACCTTGCAAAAAGAGAACTGACACGTCTGAGACGCCATAACCTAAGCATGTTAAGAGCATCGAATCCAATTCCGTTGCTATTTTTGTTGAATATGGAGCAAATGGCTTGAAAAGGTACAGTTGAGCATACATCAAGGATAAACCAGGTACATAGATACCTGAAATCAAATTGAGAAAACAACAATTCTAATCAAATATTTTATCTGATGAGTCAAATTTTATTTTATTAATAGTTAGATTATATGTACCTGACTGCAATTTTCTTACGATCATCAATAAGAAGGTAAGAACGGTTATCAAGATATGCAACAAAGAATGTCATTACTATGTCAATAGCAAAGAAAGCATTGACAATGTTATCTATGATGAATACTGTGTGAATCTTATGAGGTATAAATGCAAATTCAAAGGGGCATATCCATGCAGAGTAAAGCACCAAAATTATCAACCATGTTTGCCAAGTCCTGAAATAAATTATATACACATTACAACATTATTAGATGTCATCTTACTGGTACACAGTAGTATTTTTTGGTACATCAGAATGATAAATTGCTCTCGTCAGGGATCGAACCCCGGACTTCCCCTATCCAACCCATATGTCCGGCTCTTACTACTTAAGTTATCTTACGTGGACCTAGTACAATAGTAATAGTATGAAGGGACAAAGTTTAAATTTCATAAGAAAATAGTTGTACAATGACCATTAATCAATTTGTTTTGATTAAGTCTCTGATGAGTTTAACTCAGTTAATAGGAATATTACACGTAAATAATATGCAAGAAATGAGGTTGGAACCCTGATACTCACTTATTCACTTTAGGATGAAATTCTAGTCATTAAACTACCTGATTTCGCCATTAAAAATAATAATTAAAGAGATGTCATTAGTACCTGTAAATTGGATTGAAGGGGGAGATTATGTAATTTCTTAGTTCAGTTTCAGGATTGATTCTTGCTCCAAGAGATGGAACGAGATCAGTTTGGAATTCATCAACCCAAAATTTGTTGAAATATTTCTTGGGACATGAGAATGCCATGATAGCATTAAAGGAGACAGAATTTTAGGTTGAGCATATTTATACTGTTCTAATTTAATCTGATTCGGGAATCGGTTATGGTATCAAGTGATTCCGGCCCTTCGCAGGTTATTTTTTTTGGTTCAAGTTTATCGAAGTAGTAATAGTAAAAACAAGTAACACGTTGGACAAAAAAAAAAAAGACACGTGAGGTTTAAGGTGGTGAGGATCCAGTCGCAATTGCAACTGCTATGGGTGATTCTGTTATGAGCGTAACAAACTTTCACGGAGAAAATCTCGTTGGAATATTACACGATGCGAATTCCACTGAACTTGTTATTGTTTGTCATGGTTTTCAATCTTCCAAGGTAAATTAACCTAATAATTTCATAATTCTCTCCATTCTTGCAAAATTGCATAATCGTTTTATGTAAATAAATTGAAGATTTCAGCTTAATAAACACTTATTATATAAGTGATTAATTATTTGTAAGCTATTTCTATATAAGTTATAAGTTGTTTTTATTAATTGACCGGTCGAGTTTGAATGACGTGATCTAGGAAAGGATCCCCATGGTGAACCTTGCTGCTACTCTGGAAAAAAGCGGAATCAGCGCATTCCGCTTTGACTTTGCCGGGAATGGGTAATTATTAATTAAGCTCTTCTACAAAGGAAAATAGAGAATTGCTTGATGAATTACTATGTAATTTTTTGGCTAATAAGTGATTATATTGTCTTGTAGGGAAAGTGAAGGTTCATTTCAGTATGGTAACTACTACAGAGAAGTTGAAGACTTGCGAGCTATAGTCGAACACTTTCGTGAGAAGAAATATGTAATTACTGCAATTGTTGGTCATAGTAAAGGTTAGATAAGATTACTGTTATGCACTTATTTATGTTTATTATTTGAAACTGAAACTTGTAATCGACTAAACAAACAACTTATAAGCGATATTTCAATGGCATTTTTTTGAGTAATTCGCGCTCACTAGAATGGTTTCTGCAGGGGGTAACGTGGTTCTGTTATATGCTTCAAAATATAAGGATATTCATATTGTTGTCAATATATCTGGCCGGTTTAACCTAGCAAGAGGTATGGAGAGTCGCTTGGGCGAAAATTTTATACAAAAGATCAAACGAGATGGATTTATAGATGTTAAAAACAAAAGAGGTGAGCTATGCAATGTAAATACTCGTCGATCATCTATTCATCTTTCATTTGTTTATTACACAAAACAGCATGACTTGCTCAACTTTTTCTTGCTTCTTTGTTCTTTTGCTGCCATGAACATTTTGCCTTTATGTTAAAAATGAAAAACAAAAGGTGATATAAGACTGCTTTCATGGTTCTTTTCTGAAAATATCTATTGTTGGTGTTGAATGGTGACGCCTCTTCATCAATATGTAGTATTTTTATTCCACTGTTGATATCATCCTTTTCAGCTTCGTCTTAATGCTACATTGTACTACTGACTGCTAAGCTAAAAGCTGCTGAAGATATTGTCTATAGTCGTCGCTTCTTGTCAATTTACTTCAAGTTTAACTAGTCTGATTGACATATACCTTTTCTTGTGGTAGGGAAGGTTATGTTTCGTGTTACTGAAGAAAGTTTAATGGACCGTCTAAATACTATAACCCATCTTGCCTGCTTATCAATCCCTGAAAATTGCAGGTAAGGTTTGTGATTATATCTAATAACATGCATCTTTCTCATATAATTTGAAATCAAACACTTCTTTACGTTATACTGTTACTTGTCACTTGATCAATATTGAAACAGGGTGTTGACAGTTCATGGATCCATGGATGAAACTGTACCTGCAGAAGATGCTTTAGAGTTTGCTAAGTTCATATTAAATCATGAATTGCACATCATAGAAGGCGCTGATCATGAATATACTTGTCATCAAGATGAATTGACCAGCTTAGTTTTGGAATTTATCAAGGTTCATAATGATAAGGAAAACAATACATCTAAGCAGACACGATTTGGAAGAGTAGATAAACCTATCCATTCACGATTCTAGTCCTTGCAGAACATGCGGATCCGGTACCTCATTTTAATATATCATTCTTACAATAAAGATGGACAGACCCGTCCTATTTCTCTCTTTTCAGGTACCCACCAGGCAGCCAATAATTTTTAGCTGTCACGAGTTATAGAAAATCGACCAATATTGCCCAAGTTTCTCATTATTGAACCTCAACTATTGCACATCTGACAAGTACTTCACTGCATCACTATTGCTAGGCTATCAATCTGACATTAAACTCTTACTGTTGTTGTCAAAATGTTCACGCTCTTGCATTAACCTTCGATTTTGTGATCATGAGTTTCAACACCGCTCATCTAGTAGATAGACCGTATAAAATAGGTAGCACGATTTATATGCATTTACTGTTGATTTATATCATGAGTTTGAACATTGAAGTTTGAACACCACTCATCTAGTAGATAGAACATATGTACATTTGTTTGAATTGTTGTTATCATAAGTGAGCAGTCACAGCCAACTATCAGAATAAATGAACAATTAATCTCAGAGACAGGGACAGAGCTAGAAGTTTAACTCAAGTTAGGCTCAAGACATTGTTATCTATTGAGACTTGACTAGAAACATGTTACTAAAAGAGCTCACCAAAAACAAAAAACATGTTACTAAAAGCAGGAGGGGGCACACAATATTTTGATCCTACATACTAAAAAATGGATGAGCGCACAGTTCTATATTATTGCCTTATCAAGTGAATGAAGTTTTTAGGGGGGTCATGTCATGGTATGCTTCTGGCCCCTGCTTGGAAGCTGACTGTTATTACAGAGTTGAGAGAGGACAGTAGTACTGCTGTTACAGATTTACTTTTGGCCACAGCATTTTGCACATTTTATTCAAAATTTGAAGTTAATGTTTAATAAAAATCAAGAGTCACACTAGATGCTGTGCTCAATTTTGTTTTGAAGCTCAATGTGATTGATAACATGGCCAATGGCCATCCACTTCATACAGAAACAAACGTGATCTGTTTGGATTGCATTGTATGACTCCTCACTTTTTGTGGCTATATTAGAGATATGATTTGTTGGGTTGTGAATGAAACTACAGTAGTTAACAGTAAGGCCAAATGTGAACCTAAAAGGGAAACATCGTTTTTTATTTTTTTGAGTTAAGTTAAAATTGTTGTCTTGTAGTCTGTTGGTAGGTAGCTACTTGAGACATTATTTTACGGGTTAAACTATGAATTTTTTTCGCTTCTTCATATCTAAATGTGTGACTCTATCTATTAGATTACATGATAAAAAATAAATAAAATTGTCAAGTAAGAGAATGGAAGAAGAAAAATAAATAAATAAAAATAAAATGAAGAGGAGAGAATTGGACGTGGCTGAAGATATTTTGATTTTTGCATAGACATAAGCATCTTCATGTGGCATATTCTTAAAAGCTAATCGTGATACTAGGTTGCAACAGTTTATTTTATTTATTGTATTAAAACACAGTTCTTTCCCTAATCTGAGCCCCACTTGCTTATATTTTTTGTCAAATTGTTTGTTTTTACGAGAGTTGTTTAGTTAGAGGATTTGAATTTCAATCTCTATATATTATCAATTGAGCTAAACTCACGAGAACTACTTGTTTGCCTCTTTCTAATTTTTTTTCCAGTGTAACAAACATTCCAAATTTTCAATGCTTTCATTGTTGCTCAACGTGACTAGCATTCATTCAATCACCCTTATGTTCTTCCATTGACACGTTTAACATTTCTGTCAAATAAAATTATAGTATTTGTTTCCAGCTAAAAGCCTGTTTTGTTTAGACTCAAACAAGCTCAAAACATCATTAATAATAAAGATGGAGAAATATAATTAGAAATGTAATGAAAAAAGTTCAAGTAGTGTAATTTGTTGATGGCCTAGCAAAACCAACTTGATAGTTGTTGTAGTACTAGTATTCAATAAGTATGTTAATGTATTCACTAACAACCCGTGTTCAGTAGTGTTTGGTAATTGGTATGGTATGGTGTATAATTAGATTTAACTTTGAACACATGTAATGTAACAAGTTACTACTAGTACTTTGAAGACGGGAGGAGCACGTCCTTCCTTGGGCCTCGGCGGAAGCGAGTCGTGCCTAGTTGTCCTCATTAGAGTCACAGATTTGAAAAGAAAGAATCTTTAATCATTCATTTAGCCAATAGAGAGAGCCACACAGCGTCCCTTTCAAAGCATATCCCACATCACATGTGGAATTCTTGTCCTATAAATATATCAATCAATAAACAACACAAATTACACCCACTACATCAAATCCTTAACTCCACCACTAAGCTAGTTAAGTACTTTAAATGTATATTTAATATTATAATTAAGTCTATATTTTTATCTATGTAGAAATTAATGTGTACAAATATTTATTAAAATTAAGTGTATGCTATTGATTTTAGATGATTTTGCAAAAGTTTCATGATTTACTTTGATTCTGTTAGACTTACCATAAATCTAAACATAGTACTGTTTGTTCATATTACATTATGGATCGAGAGCTTAACTCAGTTAGCAAGATATTAGAACTTAATGTATAAGAATCGGAGTTCGAATTTTAGTACGTCCACTTATTTATTTTTAAAAATAAAATTTTAACCATTAAATTATCTGACTAAAAATAAAATTATAACAACTTAAAATAAATTACACCGCATACTTTTCGATGTACCAAAAAAAATTAACTTCTTCAAAATATTATTAAAAGTACTACAATTATAATAGTAAAAGAATTTACTACTAGTCAACCAAATACTAATTGAATTTAAGTGGTTAATAAATTTTCTTTAAAATAATAAAAAAAAATTGACCAAAAAAAAGTGATTATACTAACACTTTACAGTAATTGAAGTTAAATAAATACAAATAGGGCCTAATTTACTTACCTGTTTGACCTGTCCTTCCTCTATAGTCATGAAGTTATTACTACCCATCTACTTACTTACTCACTTCCCTCTACAAAAGCAACCTCAAAAACCATCTAACACAACACATTCTCTTCTATTCTATCTAATCTACAACAACACAATACACAATGGCGGAAAATAATGAACCGTTGCCAAAACCATCTTACATTTCCTTACAACAACTTCAAAAACACAACAAACGCGGCGACGCATGGATCTCCATCGACGGCAAGATCTACGACGTTTCCAAATGGTCCAACCACCATCCCGGCGGCGAACTTCCTCTCTTAAACCTCGCCGGCCAAGACGTCACCGACGCATTCCTAGCTTTCCATCCTCCCACTGCTTACAAACACCTCGACACTTTCTTCACCGGTCATTACCTCCGTGACTACGCCGTCTCCGATGTCTCCCGTGATTACCGGAGCTTGTTCTCCGAACTCACCAAAATGGGTTTGTTTGAAGACAAAGGACACGGTGTTTTGATTCTTCTTTCGTTAATTATTGTTATGTTCTGTATCAGTGTTTTTGGTGTTCTGTTTTCTGATAGCATGGTTGTGCACGTGCTTTGTGGTGGGTTAATGGGTTTTCTTTGGATTCAAAGTGGTTGGCTTGGTCATGATTCTGGTCATTATCAGATTATGGTTAACCGGAAATGGAACCGGTTTATGCAGATTCTTTCTGGTAATATTCTTGCTGGTATAAGCATTGAATGGTGGAAATGGAATCATAATGCTCATCATATTGCTTGTAATAGTCTTGATTTTGACCCTGATCTTCAACATTTACCATTTTTTGTTGTGTCTTCAAAGTTCTTTACTTCACTCACTTCATGTTTTTATGGTAGGAAGATGAATTTTGATTCTTTTGCTAGGTTTTTGGTTAGTTATCAACATTGGAGTTATTATCCTGTTATGTGTTTAGCTAGGCTTAATTTGTTTGCTCAATCATTTTTCTTGTTGTTTTCTAATAGAAAAGTGCCTAATAGAAAGATGGAACTTTTAGGGTTGCTTTTGTTTTGGACTTGGTACCCTTTGTTGGTTTCTTGTTTACCTAATGTGGGTGAAAGGGTTTTGTTTGTCATTGCTAGTTTTTCTGTCACTGGGATTCAACATGTTCAGTTTACTTTGAATCATTTTTCGGCTAGTGTTTATGTCGGTCCACCGACGGCTCATGATTGGTTTGAGAAGCAAGCTCATGGAACTATTGATGTTAAGTGTTCTTCTTGGATGGATTGGTTTCATGGTGGTTTGCAGTTTCAGGTGGAACATCATCTGTTTCCACGGCTTCCACGGTGTAATCTGAGGAAGATATCGCCTTTGGTTAAGGATCTGTGCAAGAAACATAACCTTCCTTACACTTGTGTGTCTTTCTGGAAGGCTAATGTGCTTACGATTCAGACATTGAGGAATGCTGCTTTGCAAGCTCGGGATCTTACTAAACCGGTTCCAAAAAATTTAGTTTGGGAAGCTGTTAATACTCATGGATGAAACAACGAGTTCGAGTGAAGCTTTGTAAGATTTTGCTGTCATTGACAATTTGGTGAAAGAATAACTGATTTGCAAATTGCTTAGAGGCTTAGATTCGATCGCTAATTGTCTTAGCTGCGTGATATCGTTTCAAGAGATAGGTAAGAAAGACACTATTGATACCGGTTCATCTGAGTTTTTTTTATAGATTTTTGTATTTTGATTTTTCTCATCTTCATGATTGAGAAATGGATGTAAGTGCAATGTTTAGTTTTTGTGTTATGGATATTTGATTTCCTTATGCGGCCATGGATATTTCTTCTACATAACGATTTGTGTTATGTCTCGGAATCCATTGCCGTTTGGAGCAAAAGAATGTACTATAAGTTAAAATTTGAGTTCTCTATAATGAATTGCTTTTTGCCATTTTCTGGCTCCTCTCAGATTGATTGAGTTTTTAGTCATTGGTACAAACAAATTACTTTAAATTCTGCTGCTTTGTGTGTTGAAGATATACTATCTGTTATTCTTTCTATTACTTCACCACAAGGATGTGTTGAATACAGTGTGGTCAAATATCGGCCATGGCAGATATCGGTAGCAGGTTTTTGGCTTCGCATGGCCAATTTGTGAAAGATGACGCACCATGGAGCGCAGCGCCATACTTGGAAATGGCAGCGCCGCATGTGGGTAGGTATATGAGTGCTGAGATATCAGGTTTCTAGACAGACAAAAGACAACTTTGATAATTGGAACTTATGTGATAAGAGAAACAGATATTTTTTTTTTTAATGATGTCTACTAAATAAATTTCACATCTTTTCTGTAGTATAATGATGTCTACTTGTATAGACATACTAATTTTTTAATAATGCTTCTTCTTTTGGTGATCTATAATGGTTATGCTGTCAAGATTCAAGACTGCACTTCACATGCTACTTGCATACATATACTCATTCTATAATAATGCTTCACCTTTTGGGATACGTTTGACGACGTCGTCTCGCCATAAATTCAAACATGCACATCTAAAAATCACGGTGAAAGAGCTCTAAAGTCACGATGATGGTTACCTACCATTCAACCAAACACAAAGTTAAGCTGAAAGGAAGCTTCACTTCTTAACTTACATATATTGCCCATGGCCTACTGTTAACTTTTTGTTCTTTTCTGTTCATTCTGCATTGTTATGGTCCCAACCCAAGTGGTTTTATGGGCTGTAGAAAACAAGATACCATAAAATATTTAGCTAATAATGTATCCTTTGTCAGGTTTAGATGTGGTTAATCCAAAACTGATGATGTACCAATTTGTCATCATGTAAGTTATTTTCTTGGTTCATGTTCTTTAGCTACAATCTTCATATCTTGTGCTGAGATGTGGACATATACAATACAAGTGTTTTATTGGTATCCATGTTTTATAGAGCAACTAAAGGTTGTGACTTCTTGGACACAAATTGATACAGTATACTTTTTATTCACACTGCGCCAATTTGATTCGATAATTTCATCAGTAGTTTTTTGGATTTGTTGTAGTCAACAATCTATGCATTCACACATTTAGTATATTTGTGATCATCAAAACGAGATCAGACAGTCCATATTTCAACAATGATATTTCAGCTTCTTTTTTAAAATTCAAAATATGCATCGAAGTCATGACCTCCAATCTCGATCCAACATCCACCACGTCCGGAACTATAGATTGCTACTAATCCAAATCCTAAAGTTTTTTCTACTGCTTAAGAATAGGATCTTTGCTCTTTTGAGGGCATAACATGCATTCTGGATGTGTCAAGACAAATTTGAATAGGATGCTCAACATCATCTAGGGTGGAAATTTATGACAATAACACCCTTTTTCTAACTTGTTACAAATATCTCATGATGATCTTCTTGGTGCATGTGATGTGACCAAGAAGATGGGGTCCCCACTTTTCCAATAAAATGTGGATTTTATTAATGAAAAATTGGATCATAAACATGGAAAAGAAATTTAAGTTGCAAATTATCCTCAAAGCATGAGACAGGGAATCTTAAAAAACAAATACATACTCAATTAGTTACTTAATTTAGTATAAAACACTCTTTCAACGACTAAATCACCCATACCCATTTAAGTCTTGGCGACAAGCAATATATTTTTATAATTTCAAGTGGAGCTATGCAATATTGGAAAGATATAAAAAATCACCTTTAGATTTGGAGTGATTCTATTATTAAATTATTACTCTTGGAAAAACTTGAATGGCACTCATGATGAAAATAATATTTATTGGATGGATATAAACAATAGAAAACAAGCCTTATGGTACTCCCTACATTTATTAGTATAAAATTGAATAAAAGACAATAGAAAGAGACATGATAGGTGAGAAAAATAACAAAAACACCTTAAATAATAGTGCAAATGCGGAAAATGTATTGAATTTAAATGCAAGAAAGCATATTTCAGAAAGGACCCTGATCATCTGCAGTGGTAGGTTCACGCAGTGGCAGATTCTAGGCGATCTCGGTCATTGATTTGAGATCGAACAATTTATGTTACATAAACAAAAGTTAATTTTAAATAATCTTGATCATTGATTTAAGATCAAGCAGTTCAGATCTGTAACTACATGACACATAGAAGCCAAATTCCTCATTTCATAGACATAATAAATAAAGAATATCTTACCACAATTTATTAATACTTACAAAAAGAGAGACAAAAACAACTTTCAAGTTTCAAACATATCTTTACCATAAAAGATGATCCACTTTCTATTCATTCCCACATGGAACAAATATTCTTATATTAACTATTACCTGTCTTTGAGAGCAATAGTAATAAAGTATTAACTACTATGGTATGGAACCAAAAAAAAGCCTTTTTTTTTTATAAAAAAACTCGATATCCAGCTCAAGGACCAACTAACCCGAGAGGTCCAATTCGACCGTACACTTGCAGGGGGCCATTTAAAACCAGAAGGATTCGAAGTTGAGACCTTGAGAGGAGCACACTCCAAGGTCCCAAGCCAACACCAATAGTTAAAGAGAAGTTAGAAAAAGAAAAATAGACTAAATAGTAAATACAAAACTTTCAATGCATTGTGTTGGAGAAACTAAATTCTGTTTCTGGACACTTTAGTTCCAAGATTCACATGAACAATGGTCAAATACATAGGAAAACAACTCAGTTAATTATTCTAGCCTGTTTCCTAACATCATCCTCAATCAACATGCTTATTGGTGTGACCTGAATAAAACATGCAACCAATGCAAAAATGAAAGGAATTTGACTCTAATATACACAGCTAAATTTGTCAGCTCAACAAGTTATGGAACAGAATGCCATCACCTTTGTGGACCATCGAAAATCACTCACAAAATCATTGAATGTTGTTTCCATTCATTGTTGATTTTTACGGCAACAAATCTGGTAGCCAAGAGAAATTGTACATAACATCAACACCTTTGGCAATCTCAATTCTTGTCTTCAAAGTTGATCTTTAAGATCTCCTAATCTGTCACCAAGCCAACAACTACTGATGAGTCTAAAGCTCTTCCGAGGAAACATCAATTGGAAAACGGAAAGTAAACCCTCAATGTTGTTCTCCAGAATTATACGTTTGGGTAAATAGCTTGATTAAGTGCTTACACCTTAAGCGCTTATAAGTGTTTATGTATAAACTATTTCTATAACAAATGATAAAATAAAGTCAAGCTGTTTCATAAGCTATACTTGGACCTTGAGAGCTTATGGAAATAAGCTGAAAACAGCTTATAGACGATGTCATAATATGTTTCGTAAGCTCTCTCGAACAATCTAGCAAGTGTTTGTTTATGCCGGTAGATAAACTCAAATAAGACAATTCAAGCAGGCCCTTAGTTTTTCAAAAAAATTGATCGCCAAATTTGCTGGTCAAACATCAGATTAATTTTCCAGAACTTTGTTACTAAATTATATAATATGTCAGTAGTTTTATCTTCATAAAAGATTAACTTAAGGAAAATTTGGTGAAAGACAGATCTCTGAAAGATTAAGAGCCTGTCCCAAAACCGATTGATGGTAATCTCAAAATCGATTTTGAGCACAACATGTGAGAGGGGAGCTTTGGTTAAAAATTGATTCCGGATGGTCTCAAATTGCTAAACAATTAAACTATAATTTGGCAGACAACTTTTGAAAATAACTAATGGGGTGATATTCCAAAATTTTGAAGGACTAATGTTGTGGATGTTTGAACTTGGAAAACCAACTTGAGGGTTTGCTCACAAACAAATGCAGAAACAGAATAACCATGACAGTTTATTAAGCCAAATTTGTGGAGGATACGAAAAAGTCCACCAAATATTATCATCATATACCTTTTTAACTTACGTTCCCTGCAGACGAGCATCACACTAAGTAAAAACGGGATAAGCGCTAAGAATAAGTGTTCCAAAGAGTGCCCGCTGATAACGTAGTTATTTGCGCGGTAGAGTTTCTTATCAGACACAGCTTCAAATTTTGCTAGGAGATAAATCCCTGTGCCAAAAAAGTTAGGCTTCAAAGCATATACATAGTTAAGTAAATATTACAAAAGTGTGAGGCATAATACCTATTGATGAAAACCAATATGTTGAGTGAGTATATTTGGAGGGATACACAAATGCTGTTACTGCAATAGCTAAAGGAAGAATTAACTGGAACATCAAGCAGAGGCGAATATCATCATAAGTTCTGCAACCAACTAGCACATCATAATTCAGCATAAAACTTAGTTGCAAGTTCGACACCACAAAGTATATAACATTTAAAAGAGTGAATAAGCATGAGACTGCTAGAGGAAGAAAACAAAAACTAACCGTTCATATACTACGCAAGTAAAGGCTGCACAAAGGAGGGCACACATACAACCCAACCCAATCCGCTGGCTAATTCTCTCGACAACCAAACTAGACAAAAGGGAGGAATATGCCACCATCATCTGCCATTTGTAAAACCAATGAGCTTCTTTATAAATGTAACATTTTCTGTTTAGAAGTGCTCACTTCTGTCATAAACTAAACAAATGGAGCAATTAGAGGGTGTTTAAAAGAGCTTATTTGGCTTTATCTAATGACATTAGCATTTGTGCGAGAGTTTGGAATAACTTTATAAATGAGAGCTTGTGATATTTATAAGTTCTGATCAGTTAATTTCCATAAGCTCACATCATAACTTATAGAATGATGAAGAGCTCATGCAATGTTTTCCCTCATCCCCTCTTCAAATATAGAAATAATTTATTATATATAAGATTATGGAAATAGCTTACACAGAAACACTTTTATGATAAGTGCTTATTGAATAAGTGTTTAATTAAACTATTTCTGTTTGGATAAACAGCTCAATTAAGAGTTTATAGCATAAGCACTTGGCAATCAAGTGTTTACGCATAAGCTATTTCTATAACAAAAGATAAAATAAAGTCAAATTGTATTCATATAAGTTATAAGTTGCTTCCGTATAAGCTATAAGCTATTTTCATGCGTTATTCTAAAGAGATAATGGAAACAATGACATATCAAAAGTTGTTTCCATAAACTCTCTGAAACAGTCGCTCAAATACTTGTATCAGTACATAAACTCAAATAAATCGATTCAAACAAATTCATCCAAATCGATCATGGAAAAAGGAAAACAACACAAGAATCACAAAATTACTAAAAACATAGAGAGGTATGTAATGGAAATGCTAACCAACCGGCAAAGTGTCCCACAAGACCCTATTATTATCAGGCTTCAAATGGTAATAAACAGAACCAAAAGCCACCCCAGTAATTCCACCATAGAATACTATCCAAGTCCATATCTCAGCTTGAGAACTAACAACAACAATAACCAATTCCAAAACAAACCTCATATTAGAATTTAATCACAATGAATTCTATTAAAATAATGTTAAGTACTAACTACTAAGTAACTAACCTTATGGTAAAAAAACCTCCTTCAAGAGCAAGAACTAATCCAAGAACACCCACAACTAAAAATGGGAAATTTGTGATCACATTCAACGTGTTGGGGACTCCTATGCAAAACCCAGAAACCAAATCATCAAAACTAACTAAACCCAAAACAAAAATGAAATCTTTTTCATTAAATAAAAAGAAAAAGTGAATCTTTTTAGAGTTACCTATGAGATTGCGCAAGTCAGCAAATTGGTGGTAGTTGGGAGAGCGTGGAATTTTGGGAGAGATGAGAAGGAATGAGATTGAGCAGAGAAATGCAACTCCGAAAACACGATGAGTTGTTATCTTCAATCTTCTCAATTGTTGTTGCTGTTTGTTTGCAAGTGCCACCAAACTCAAACTCAAACTCATCATCTTTTTCTGTGTGTTTCTCACTGTTGTTGTGTTTTTGGTTTGGTTCTTCCTTATAAAATACACACTCCGTGTTACTATATGGTTTCGGTTTTGTTTGTTGGTATCTGTTTTGTTTGGTGTAATTATAGTTATATCCAGAAAATGACAACCTCGTACATCAAAATCATAAACAGTTTTTATTTTTTTAAACCATTTAATTGGAATGTCTACAAATCTTACTTCAACTTAGCAGAAAATGCTGATTAGTAGGTTAGAAGTCATAACTAGAGTTTGATCTTATCTCGACTTTGTTAGAGTTTTTAATAATTTGTAATTTTATTTATGTAAAAAAACAAATGTATTGAAATAAAATCTAGATTTAGATTGTGGGAGGTACATATGGTGATCGATCGTCTGAGTTCATGTTGTAACAGATTTTGATCATTGATTTAAAATTATGATGACTAATTTTTATCGAAGAAAACATAAGATATAAGATGGATTAGATTCGTTGAAGTTGGGAAATAAGGAGGTGGATGGGCCTAAATAATACGGCTGAGTCCAAAACATGAAATTATAACTTATAAGGCCGCAAGTTTATTGTTATGAATTGAGTCAAACTGTTTTTTTGAGAATTGTTAAATGTACCTCAACAATTGAAAGTATGCCATTTGTTGATAAAAAGTGTTTGATTAACTTGATATTTTTGTTGCATATACTACCCAATTGCCCATGAATTTTTTCTCTATTTCATCTATTTTGCAATGAAAAGAGATAGAACAAGAGAAATTGGAGAAACTTGAAATAAAAAATCCATGTATGTTACCTAAAACTATGTTGCATTGCATGTACTCTATTTTTCTTATTACTGTTATTTAATTTCAAGAAATTTCCCATATCTCTGTCTTCAATTAGTTAATTTATACCCTTTCGTCAAAAATTAGTTAATTTATATATTCCATCAGACTACATAGTTGTTAATTGGATATAGTTACACTCTCTAACACGTAAACTCAATGAAAATATGGAATTCATGTTAATTTTAATTAGCAAGAGAACAATGTCTATCAAGATTGGAGTATATATGTAAACACTCTAAAACTCAAGTTAGTATCAGAACAAATAGTGAAAGGTGTTAGAATAGGATAGTGTGCCATGTTATGTTATAAAGGGTCGTTATGATCGGCACTCATCAATGTTTTATTCACCGTTTTCAATTTTTAAAGCTGTAACCTCACACTAATACTATTTTAGTCTAGGGTTAAGACTCGTGACTGAAATTTTCACTCAAATTAGAATTTATTTACGCTCAGGTTATAATTTTTTCATATAACCAAAAGAAATATTTTATATAATACTTTTATTTTTTTATTTTGGTTTTCACTAGTATACTTTTATTTTAGGAGTATTTAAATAAAATAAGAAAGACTCGTTGAAATGTATACAAAGATTCCTGCAATCCAAGTTTGACGCAAACATAACATGACAAAGGTATCTCTGAAAAAGGGCATTGATTATAAAAGCAAGATGACAAAGGTACGTACGTATTATGTGGATTATGGCATGTGGGAAAACATTAACAACTACCCTTAACTATAGGGATAACCACGTTTTCACCGTCCACAAAACAAAACAAAACAACTCATGCATCCAAAATACAAAACCTTCCATTAAATTAAATTTAATAACAGTACTAGTTGCTTTGCTTTCTTTGATTTCACTCTGCAATCCAACTGGCCTCCCACTTCGCCAGCTTGTCTTCTGTTCCCTTCCCTCTCACTTTTTACTACTTTCTTTCCTTTTCAGCTGCATCACAGTGCTTTGCTATCATAAAACTCCAACTTTTTACTTTTATCTTTCTTTCATGCAGAGTTAAAATTTTAGTAGTACTATTCTTACCAATAGTGTTAGGATTTTTTTTTTGGTTACAACCAATAGTGTTAGGATACAAATAGCAATATGATTCTCTAGTTAGAAGAAAATAACTCAGTTTGATGGTAAAGCAAAAAATAATAATTGTTACCTACTATTTTTTTTTGGAATTATACTTAGGCTATCTTCAATATCACTGAAAGTATGCAGAATCGCGATGATATATTGTGATTTTACTGAAGCTACACTTTATAATTTTTGAAAAATTATAGTAGTAAATCACTATAATTCTAGCATATATCTACTACAATATCAAACATAAAATTAATGATTAGATTCAAATGACATTTTTCTTGGAGATAGTTTGAGAAGCATGCTTGAAGTCTAAAATAGATCTAATTACAGTGGTATCTTACTATTTTAGTTTAGCAAATCCAACGAAAAATAAAATAAAATAAAGTAAATTAAACCTCAACTAACATCAGCTACTAATAAACTCTATTTGACAATAACACCAAGCACTTATGAAGTAAAGTCACTTGCGTAATCACTAATTTCCTTCCACTTTCTCCAATCTTAATTATTAGTACAGGATACTATCACAACACAATAACAAGTACAATAAAATAAACTTCTTTTCCACCATTTGACATCAACCATAAGAAAAAAAGACAACCAATAAATAGTCTTTTCTTTTTCTTAAAATATATCTAATTATTTATCATCTCTTTCCATCTATTTTTCTCTCTATGATAAATATTTAAAAATATTATTGATAAAACAATAACAAATGTTACATTGAAATTTAAAAGTGAGAAATAAATAAAAACAATTTTGTTTACAAAAGCAACAAGTAATTAATAAAAAATGAGAAAATGAGTTTTTTATTTTAGTAAATGCGCCTCATTTTTTGTATAAAAGTGATCAAAATTACTACTACTAGTCTACTAGTATTACGTCAAAGTCACACCAATATTTGGAAAAAAATATTACATAAAACTTCCAACCATAAAATCTCTTCCTAAAAATGTCAACTTCAACCAAATGGTAGTAAATGTTGCTAAATCAATTCAACATTCAACAAAATGAAGCTCAACCACACCCACTAGTAAATGTAGCAAGTTCACAACTACTAATAATTTGGTTGCTGCTGCCATGCCACAATTTTCAAAGATTCCAATCTTCTAAACTTTACTCAATATAACTCGACATATATAACTTATCTTTCCAATTATCATACTCGTACTATTCTACCCTTCTAATAGATCTCCTGATCAAATGCAAACAAGAAAAGATGACAAGAAAATATAGAAAAAATAGAAACAATAAGTGGTCATTACCATAAAGTAACTACTTCCAACATCCACAACTAGAGGCTAAGATTAACTAAGCACACTCACCATCCCACTTCACAAAATCATGACTTAAAATAGTTTTTTTTAAGAGTATACATGATTTCAATTCTAAAGAGTCCACTTATAATTCTAAAAGTAAAAAATTGATTCTAATATGGTTGATTTAGTAAAACTATAATTAATTTTGCTTTTAGAATGAATTCTATTTAGTAAAATTGATTTTTAAATTTAATTTATTGTTTAATCCACTTTTATATTAACTTATCCAAATACAAGTTGTTTTATATTCAACTCAATTTTGATAAGAATCAATTTTTCAGAATCAATTCACTCAAAATCAATTTTTCTCCCCGCATAACCACATATACACTAAAACTATAAAATAAAAGTGGAAAATTACAAATTTAAATCCACACTTCAACATATCAAATGTCGCTGCAATCTTTTTACCACCAGAGTTGTACTTACGAACAAAATGCCACTAATTTTACATTACAAGAACAACTAAATTAGCTAAATTAACAAATACTAATAATTACTAGTATATCATACTAGCAAGCAACCCCAAAATGTAACAATTAATGAAACTATATCATCAACATCATAATCATGATTATTACTTAATCTTAATTTACTTGCTACTACCTTTGTTAATCATATCCTTATACCTCATAATAGAATCAATTCTCTGCAACTTCAACTGCTGCTTAAACTTGTTGATGAAATCATCAGCCTTAGAATCAACCAACTCATCCTCATCCACCGCGGCCGGAACCACCTTCGCCTCTTTCACGGTGGCAGGCCGACGACTCTCCACAATGTCATCCTCCTTAAAATGTCCAAACGCCGATTTACTGCTCGCCGATTTCTTCATCTTCCTCGATAGCTTCACCGGAACCTCCCCTGAATCCGGTTTCGTGTCTGAATGTGTCCTTGCAAAGTTACCTCCTTGCCCCTGCAACTTCATGAAAACCTCTTCTAAAGAAACATTACCCTCTTCTTCGTTTCCTCCTAGGTTGTCTCTTATATGTCCCAAAACATCATCTTCCTCTGTTTTTTGCTCTGTTTCTATAACCTCCACGTGTCGTTTCTCATGTGTTTCATGAGTGAAAACGTTGGTGTTATTATCGAGTTTTGAAGTGAAAGGTTGAGTAGGAAAGTAACTATAAAGATTAATGGATTTGAGTCTCTGCAAAACAGAGGGAGATCTAGCAAGTTGTGGAACATGGATATCATTTTCGTAGGTTTGAAGTTGTTGAGGTTGTTCTTGTTGGGATCTATAAGCAGGGTAAGAGTAAAAGTTGATGGATTTGAGTCTTTGTAAAACAGAAGGAGATCTAAAGAGTTGTTGTTGATGATGGGTTTGTGGAAAGTTAGGATCTTGTTGGTTTTGTTGGTGATGTTTGTGGGTGGCATTGGCAAGAGTTGAAGTGATGTAAATGGTAGCAATAACAAGTTGAAGGAGGAGGAAGAAGATGGTGGGAGTGAACCAGCTGTAGAGAGAAGCCCAGAATGTTGGTGAAGATGTTAATGATTCTTCCAACATGGTTTTGGTTTTGTGAGATTTCGAGGTTTTGTTGTGTGTTGGAGATTGGAGAGAAGAAGAGAGGGTTTGTGGAATGAAGAGAAGAAGTGTACTTGTTTGTTTGTTTTGTGGTTTGTGTTGTGTGAAGGCCTTTGATATTATTTGGCTTTTTAGATGAGTTGGTTGGGACTGATAGGTCAAAGATTATTTTATATTTATTGATTTAAGAGATTATTTTATATATATTTTGTTATTAACTAGATAATCCTCAATTTGAACACTATCAAGACTATTAAGTTGTGTTTATATGACAAATATGATTTTGTTTTAATATGTGTATTTTCATTTGTGGTGATTTTATTCAAGAGTGTGGATAATTTTTTGGTTGAAATTTGAATATTAGTTCATCACATCATGAAAGATTAATTCTTTATAATAGATTCAATTTTGTTATATATTGATTGAAGATTTTTTTAGTTTTTCATACATTCAATCCATCAAAGATAATCATATTTAAAGTGTATCAAAAATATATATATTTTTTTGTCGAGATAGAGGTATCTACCGCCGAACGCAGTGACTAATCCCTCGCTAAATTGGAGGCACCTCGATGGATGAGATAGCTGGCCCGAGGATTTGAAGCTGCTCCATACCCAAAGTGAGGATCGAACCGTCGACCCTTGGTTATGAGCTTCAACCGCTCAACCACACCCCTTGGGTTTAATTAAGGATATATTTGATGAGGGTAAACTTTTAATTTATAAATGATAATTTATAGTTTAATTTTTCTTACAATCTTATGTAATTTTTTTAATTAGTTTATAAAGTTTAATTATAAACTACTCTCCTAATATATATGATCAATTTTGACTAAATGGCACTATTCATATATTTTGTTTTGACTTTTTTTTAATAATATATAGATGTAAATATTAACATATAAGATCTTGTTTGATTCGTCTTGATGAGTATTTTCAAAATATTAATTTTTTATAATTTTTATTTATAGATAATTAAAGATATTAGCAATCAAAATTGTGTATTAACATATGTGCACCTATCAAAATAAATCTTATATTTTAGGATGGATGTAGTACTTCAGTAGATTTTGAGCTATAACTTAAAACTTTATTTTTACAATCTAACTTTACTACCTTAAATAAAAATATTTGTATACAATCTTATATTTATCTGCAAATTTATTCACTAATTTATTAAACACTACAAATTTAATTTCTTAATTTATCTGTTCGCTACAAATTCATTAAATAATTACTATCATGGAAATTACAAATTATTTGTTTACCAAATAGAGCCTAAATATATGTACCTCTTTTTGTTGCAAGTTGCAACTAAAATTTTCACTCAACAATCAACATGTTGTAGGAGAGTCATCTCATTAATTAATAGATCGAAGATATTATTAATGTTTTGGTATGGTGATTTTGAGGTTTTAATTTTTGGGGGGAAATTGAGAGGATCGAGAAACATGTGGTGGCATATGATAGGTTTGCTACAAAGGGACAAAATATGGGTGTAAATTTATTTGTGTAAACGTGAGGAAAATGTTGGATTTTTGGGGGAATATAATATGAGTCCTTGACTTTAACAAAGCCTTGTGTGAATGGGAATGACTTAAATTTGAAGATCGAAGGAATGGGCGTTGGATTGTATGTATGGTCATGGATGGTTGTTTAATGGTTGTTGGCTTGCTGGTTTGGCCAACAAAACTTAGCATGGTAGAGTTTAATTATGGTTATGGCCAAGTAAATGCCTTTTTGGAGTTAATTAATAAATGGGTCCAATTATTAATGATCATTATAGACTCCAATAGATTTTTTCTTTCATGTTTATCTCTTACTAATATTTTCTCTATTTTACAATGAATAGCTCAATTGATTAAGCTAGTTGAACTAAGAGTTAGGGAGCAGCCGATTTATAAAAAATATGAAATATTTCTCTTAATAAATTTAAAACTTCACGAAGATGATTTGTCTCATTCAACATTTTTTTTTTGACAAGTTGTCTCATTCAACATAAACATCCCCTTTTACAAGAATTAGTTGAACTTTATCCAACTTTTAGATGATTTATTTCAATCAACATAGATTATTTTCTTTTACTAAAACTTCTGATGAAGCAATCGGACTAAACACAATTTCATCCTCCTTGTTGAATTATCCAATTTGTCACTCCTTTTGACATAACAACCTTATAGGTGACCTTAATTAGTTTTATTATTTTTTGGTGGTGTGTGTGTTTTTTTTTTTTTTGTGGTGAATTAGTTTAATTATTTACCCCTTTATGAAGGTGCCTTAAGAGAAAGAAAAAAAATGATGGAAAATTCAATTCTTCTCAACAATCTTCCAATCTTTCTAGTAATTAAACACAACTCATGCTTCTCAACAGTCTTCCAATTTACATCATAAGTAATAAGCTTTCAACAATTGATGAAAAAAAATACATTGCACATGTATTTTACAAACAAAAACAATTGTAGTACATAGCTAATGTAACAATCCACATATGTAATTACTTATTATTTTTTATTTTTTTGAGGTATGGTTAAAGACAACATTGTACATGAAATAAATATGAATATCACACAGTTTATATGAAGTTTAAACCCTGACAATGCCACAAAAGGCTTTGATATTAACACTGTAACCGAAGTTAAGTAATGCAAGATGATCAAATGGATTATATTCTAATGGATGTTCCTCATCAATTAGCTCTTCAGGAACTTGAACAATTCCTTTGCAGAAAGCAAACAGACCAAGAGAATACCTTTTTTCATTACCATTCATCAAAACTTTGTGATTAGGAGACTTTATTCTGTCATTGCTCCAAGCCTGCACATAAATATATATAAAAGCAGTAAACAACTTCATTTATTTGTCTCTAAATAAAATCAACATGAAAGTTTGTTTATGAAGAAAAAAAAGGAACAAGGCACAAAATTTAATTTACAGACATCATTGTAGGTATATTTAATATAATTTGGGAGAGTTCGCAACACGATTTTCTTTCAAAAAAATAAAGCAAGTTTGATTTCTTGAGGTATTCATTTGAGAGATATCGTCTAACTTTGATAAAAAAAAAAATCTCTTGATATATGCCGACTCGAAGATTAATTTCATATTTCATAGTAGATTCAAAGGACAACTATGTAAATACCTTGAGACGCGCCTACTAAAAATGAATAATAAAAAGCCTAATAAAAACGACAAATAGATCACAATCTCCCAAAAAACTTTAATATCATATTAGTTTAACTTCTTAAAAAAAAAATTAATTAAAAAAAAAATTCTGATATATGTCGACTTGAGTATTAATCTCATAGTAGACTTAAAGAACATAAATCGTATGGATATTTTAAAGGCTTAAATATTGTTTTGGTCCCTGTAAGTTCGCTGTTTTTTGATTTAAGTTCCTGTAATTTTTTTTTCACAAATTAGTCCCTGCAATTACGTTTTTGTTTGATTTTGGTCCCTGACGTCAAGTTCCGTTCAAAAAACGATGACGTGGCTAACAGAGGTACACGTGGCACTGCTTATGTGTCAACTGAAGGTCAAATGAGGGACTAAATTCAAAAAACTGGGATATTACAGGGACTAGATCCAAAATAGCAGGTTGTGTAAAATTTGTTCATGAATAAATTTTTCAAAATACACAACAATGAAAACTCACTGTTTTTAATTTGTCTCCTCAATCTCAGACCTGAAATCTTCATAGTTCAAAGCAACAATGTCATCATCAACAAACACAACTCTAAATCTAATTCCAGAATGTGGTTGCCACAAAACCATGAAGATGTACATTATTGCCAAAACAATTGAGAACCCTTATAGGAGATATTGGAAATGTCAAACTCATAGGGTAAGTTTGGAAGAGGGGTTGGGTTAGAGACAACCAAATTAAAAATAGTGAGTTTTCATTGTTGTGTATTTTGGAAAATTTATTCATGAACAAATTTTACACAACCTGCTATTTTGGATCTAGTCCCTGTAATATCCAAGTTTTTTGAATTTAGTCCCTCATTTGACCTTCAGTTGACACATAAGCAGTGCCACATGTACCTCCGTTAGCCACGTCATCGTTTTTTGAACGGAATTTGACGTCAGGGACCAAAATCAAACAGAAACGTAATTGCAGGGACTAATTTGTGAAAAAAAAACTTACAGGAACTTAAATCAAAAAACTGCGAACTTACAAGGACCAAAACAGTATTTAAGCCGAGCCTATTTTAAAACATCTACTAAAAATAAAAAAATCTTAATAAAAACAAAGACAAATAAATGACAATCTTCAAAATTAATTAGTTGAAATTTATGCATTCTCACCATGAGTGCATCACCAGCCATGACAACAAAGGAAGTTGGTGAAGAGAAATCAACATCAATCCAACTGCCATTCTTTGTCTCCACCACAAGTCCATTGACATGATTTTGGTGAAGAATAGTTGTGAAGCTCTTGTCGGTGTGAGACACAAAACCAAGTTGAGGTTCCACTTGTTCAGGTGCTTTGTGTGCCAACAGCCTAAGGAGATAACTTGTGGATCCTATGTAATTGTCATAATGTTCCATCACACCATAACTTTCAAATATCATTCTTGCTACTATTCCATCCAATTCTTCCACTAGCTTTGCATACTCAAACAAATATTCACTACAAAATTCAATTTTTAAGTTTGAGAATACCATTTAATATGAAGTTCGGGCAAAATTTAAATAAAAATGATTAATTTTTAAATAAGAGACTCTGATTATCTGAAGTTCGACATTTAAATTTTTTAAATAATTGTATAAAATGGTCGATATAATAAGAAATTTTTTCACAATAAAGGTGGCACTTAGTGATTGGTTTATTGTCACACATATCAACCATGATTTCTGCCAAAGTCAAAGTAACTATATTTTGTGTTCATACGTAACAGTCAGAGGTCGAACTATACATCTAATTAATTTAAATTTATCTAGTAGTGAATGAATGAATTAATAAAGAGATCAAGCAATAGTTATTATACATGATGTATACTAACCTGAACTTATCATTTCCATTAGGCCAAATTTTTTGAACAAAATTTTGAATTCCATTGAGTGTAGTTCCTTCATCTATACCCATGCTTTCATGGAGAGGAATCTTAGGGTGTTGTCCAACGTATCCCTTCAAAGGTTTCCCTTCATATATGTTTCTCTGTTTTGTCTCTGTTGGAAGATCAAAGAGCTCCTTCAAGGAACTGAATACACCATTTTGAAGCTCATAAGAAGCTTTATCATACACAACTATGAAGCATCCATACTCTTCAAAAGCTTGGCGCACACTTGTGCATGTTGATGACCATGATTTTGTCCCTGGTTTTAAATCTTCCTTGGTGAAATCAAGAATAGGAAGCATGAGATTATTTCCTTCAGAACACATTGATTATATTATGTAGGTAATTGTCTCTTAATTATTGGTTTCCTTGCTAGTTTTGATTTTTCATCTACATGTTATTGGGGGAATATATAAACAAGAAATTTGGTAATTAAGAAAAACATATTTATTTTTTGTTTTACTCTATAATTATAAAATACATGTTTTTCATCATAATATTGTCCTTGTACAAACATATTTTTATTTTAGTATTTGTATTTCATTGATTATTGGGTGAAGACATAATTCAATATTCTCGGCCCAAAAAGCACGTAAGTTCAACACTCGTGTATCTGTCCAACGGTTATTGAAGATCAACCTTCTATAATGATGTCTGACATCGAAATTATTGGTCATCAATGTCAATCATGGTTAATTGACCATTATTCTGACAACCATCAATGTCGAGGCAGAGACATTCACGCCCACATTGATGGTCATGGTTCCACGGCTCCCTTTCATACGGGCCCATGTATTATATTCTTACTCTCAACCTCTCGTTTCACGACGACATTCATATATTACTTGTGCATTAGAGTGTCTTGGAGGTATCTTAGAGGTATACCTCCTCTCAAACAATCATACTGATGCGACATATTGACCAACCAGAACTCATCTAACTAATTATATAAAATCAATTGTTAATAACGGTGACATTAATAATTATTTTACAAATATTTTATATGAAATTTGAAAGGCATATCCCTTAAATTTCCAATTTTCTTATATGATTCCAATCTGAAATTTGACCTTGATTATATATCTTCCAATATTAATCTTATATGATTCCAATTTTCTCATAGCAAATTTTGTTTTTTGCTGTGCTGCTTTCTCGTTTAGGTCCCTCAAGATCTCACATATGGCCAAATAAAATGAGCCGAAGATATCAGTGTGATCTTGTACGAATATTAAACATATCATCAGATACAAATTGATAAAACAGCTTTGCATTCGTACATACAAATTAATTCAATGATTTCTGTATTTAAACAACGATTGATTGCAAATGACAAACGAATTATATAAATAAAAAAAATGGTCCAAGAAATTTATTAGGAGCTGGCTAGATGAACGGGGACAGATTAAAATTAATTAACTTGCATATTGTATTATTGTATTTTCAAAGTCAATAACAAACAAGAATCAGAGTTCAGTGAACATAATTCAGTTGTTAGACACATCATATTATACATGTAGAAATCGGTATCCGAACTCGGAATGCCTAATTATTCATTTTAATACGTGAATTTTTAACTGGTAGACTAATTGACAACAAAAATCAAACCAGAAAATGAAACCAATTCTATAAAATAATGTGAAAATATTCTAAATATATAGTACATTCTGTTTCTTAAAATTATATAGTACATATTGTGTTCTTAATATTATCTTCCCCAGGCTCTTGATTGTGTCCACACTAAAATGAAGACCGAATTATAAGGTTCTGATTGGTCTTTCTCGTACATGGTTTAGAAGATGAACCAAAGTGTATGATAAAATAAAGTTATAAACTTATTGCCATGACATGACTCATAGATTTGATATAAAACAACTAATGAAATAATAAAATATAGTGGGCCTAAGGTTTGGTTAATTTCATGTGTCCATAAGTAGGGGACCAATTTTTTTGGCATCATATGTATTGTTCATTTGCCATAATTTTGTCCATTTAATTAGCATAGTAATATTTTTCATAAAATTTGGCATCTTAGTTTTTTAAGGTTTAAATTCACAGTTTGAAGTGGCGCTGATTCTCATCTAGATTTGAAGAAGAATCTAACCCAGAAATAAATTGAGGAACACCATAAAAATATATATTGCATCATAAGACTTGGATTTGGCATGTATTTTTAAGCATTGTAGTTTCAAACAATAACATTAACATTTTAAATTAATCCAACTTATTTAGTGATAATTTGGAAGGATAATTTATCACGGTGTGATATATAGTTAATAGAACGGTAAAGAACGTAACGTGCATGAGTTTGAACTTTGGTATGAGGACCGACGCAAAAGTAAAGCAATCGAAGTAAGGGTTTTATGTTAGGGGTGACAAAATGGATGGATTAGATTAATATGTATTTGGATCCTAATGGATGGATCAAAACAATTCATTAATCCATTTAAATCCACTAAATTTTTCGTTAAAAAAATCATCCAATCCAATCCGTTAAGTATAAAATTCATCTAATCCATCCATTATTAAATAAAATTCATCACTCCGGATTCATGACTTCCATTGTGGGACTCCAAGTTGGGTTCATGAAGCCGAACTTGCACATGGAAATCGGTAACAATTGACAACATTGATTTATCATTGTTCTGTTCATTTATTCACTCAAGCAATAAAATCAATGTTTATCTTTGCTTTCATAGCAAGTTTCATGTTTACTACTCAACCTTAAAAAAAATTGTTTTTTTTTAAACTTGTACAGAAGAATGAAGATAAGAGCTTCCATGGAGAATAGAGATATACCTGAGGTCTGAGGATGCCAACGAGCGTACAAATATGTGTATTGTTATTATGTGTTGAATTTTATTTTGCTTCTATATATGGCAATGAATATGATTGTTGTGTTTTTTGAATTGAAGCATTTACAGATTGGCCAGGTCCTCAGTCTGATTCAGCTGGAAAATCTGATGCATGTGAAAGATGCCCAAATCAACAATTTTGTGCCACTGCACCTAAAGGACCTGACCCTGGTCCTCCCCTCAATCTTGTGTCTTTTGAGTCGTGGCGGCATTTACTTATAATGATATATATGATTTAGACCATGTTAATTAAGCACTTGTGCTTAATTGCTTGTCATAGAAGTGTTTATATATAAGCTATAAGTTGTTTCCATGAGTTTATGTAAATAAGCTTAAAATATGGTATGGACGTGTCATAAGCTGTTTCACAAGCTTTCCCAAGTAGTTTCACAAGTGCTTAAGCAAGTCCTAAACCATAGCTAGTGTGTTGCTGTTGCTCGCGAGTTGCATGAGAGGGAGGGTGATAGACTTTGAGAACCTACTAGAGGCTCCAAGAATAGAATGAATCCATGAGCCTTGCATATATATAAGAGTATTTGCTACAGCTCTGTATCCAAGGACTTCATAAAGACTTAAGCCATCTGGTCATATTAAAATTTTCAAACTGTAGTTAGTTTGTTCACTAGATACTGTGACTATGAGCACCTAATACAGGCTCTCAATACAGGGTGTGACAAGATGTTTGTAACACATTGTGTGAAAGAACCTTCTTCTGTCACACCCTGCATCAAAGAGCTTTCCATCTTTGCTCTTTAATTGTTTTTCTAATTCTAGTTTAACTGCAACAAACCTAGCCTAGCTGGGGGTTCGACATTCTGCATAATTTCTCCAAGGTCTTAGCAATTATACTCACTGCAAAATCCAAGATCACACCGCAGTTTTTGATCTACTCTATGTGGTCAACGAGTAACTACTATGAGCTGAATTACATTTCACTTTTTAGTGGTCTGTCATCATGCTTTCACCGACACATGCTTGTAGAATTAGCTGGACATGATTCATGTAATGCATTCTCTAGATTAATAGATTTACAGGATGGTTAAGATATTTTATCCGATGTTTTTCCTCTGAAACTAATTAATTTGAACCTATAAGTATTCTCTCTAGATACTTTTATTTTGTCATTGTTTCAAAGTTAATGGTGATAATTTAGAATTTTCGCCACATTGTCTTTTGCAGATATGGTTTGCCATTGCAGAAAGAATGGCCACTGTGAAACATAAGATATTGGTCTTCTCCGGAAAGGGAGGTGTTGGCAAGAGCACATTTTCTGCACAGCTGGCATTTGCTTTAGCTGCAAGAGGTTTTCAAGTTGGTCTTCTTGACCTAGACATTTGTGGCCCAAGCATCCCAAAGCGATGCTTGGCCTAGAACGTCAAGAGATACACCGGAGCAACCTTGGGTAGTCTCCTGTCTATGTGAAGTCTAATCTCGCGGTCATGTCAATTGGGTTCCTGTTTTTTCTCATCCAGATGAACCTGTTATATGGAGAGGTCCTCGCAAAACTGTGATTATCAAGCAGTTCTTAAAAGACGTTCATTGGGATGAACTTGATTTTCTAATTGTTGATGCTCCACCTGGAACTTCGGATGAACAAATTCAAATTGTTCAATCCCTTGATGCGGCTAATGTAGATTGTGCAATCATGCTTACAACTCCTCAACAAATCGCTCTTATTGATGTAATAAGACGGTGTTGTGAGCGCTCCAGCATTACAAAAGATAATAGACAAGTTGATGGAAACTAGCGGATTGTCAATGCCGGTAAGTAATCGAGTGTAGGAGATTTACTTCATGTACATCTTTGTAAGTTGAAACCTAACTGACAGAAAATTCATTTTTTTTCTTTCTCTTAAGTCATGTAAAATTTATATAGGGTCTTACAAGAAAAGAAACTATTATGTGGATCACACCTTGAATAGCACTAAATACTGTCTGAGATACAAAATTTGCGGGATAAAAATCATTTAGAATGTGTAATAATTTATTAAAGTCAAACTATAAAACATCTTATTGATTACTATATGATTTTGGTTTAGCATATTATTTTTGCCAAATTAAACATTTGGTTTAGCATAATAGTTTTTTATAAAGGGGTGTTTTGTCTTTTGAGTAAAACATAACCCTTAAAAGAATACAAAAATTATATTCTATTGAAGAAGTATTGTGTACCACCCCCTCCAAAAGAAACAAATAAAGAGGCAATACAATCCATAAACCAACAACAATCCACACAATAACCAAAACACCACACCACCGGAACTAAAACAAAAACATTACACCAAAAAACTCACCGGAGTGTACAATCATCTAGATTCCAACCTCATTCATATAACAAACATATCATAAAAGAATTCTCTAATATGATGAATTCTCTATCAGTGTATTTTTTATTTTACTAACATGATACGAAGTTTCCATATCACATAACTGTAATTAATTTTTCTCAATTTAATTTGTGGAATAACACAAATGAATTCTCTCACTTTCAACTAAATTTTTGCTACACGTAAAATTATGAATCAAATTCTTGATCACTCTTGCTAAAAACTTTGTTTGCTAGTTGATTTTTAGAAGAAGTGAGAGAAAATTTATTTTTCTTTTCTAAATTCATAAAGAACACTATAAAAGTTTTTTAAAATGATTTGAATGTGACTGAAGTATTATATATTGAATTTTTTTGGTGTGTTTTCCCTACTTTTTATATTTATATTTATATTTGTATGTCCAAATATATTTTCCCACAAATTTTTATTGTTGATTAATTTGTTTGGCTTTATTATGATATTTTTTAAAATCATACACATATTAATACTATAGTTTTTTTTTTTTAAAACATAAGCAAATTAATTAAACTAAAAAACTATTTGAAATCTATGAAAGAACGTATACGAGTATAGTCCCATGAAAATTGCAGTATGCATATGAACTAAAGAGCCGATTCAAGTGCTTATCAAAAAAAAAAAAAAAAGCGCCAATTCAAGCTCAGTTTATTCAAGAATGATATTTTTTTCATATTTAAACGAAATAATAAACTATTAAAATTCACACACATAAAAACACCAAACATTAGTTGGTTTAGTGGTGATTGACACTGAATTTAATAGAGATGATCACAGTTCGACCCGCCGCAGTTGTATTTGAGAGAAAATTGAAATTATTTGATGTCAGAACTCGCTCCTTTTAGCATTTTCATCTAATTGAATAAAAATTTGTTGATGTGATAGATGATAATTTAGCTATTCTATTAAAATAAAATAAGGTTACAAAACGTTAGTTGATTCAATAACGATCGGCGCTGGACTTAGTAAGGAATACCTCGGTTCGATCCCACAACTGCATTTAGAAGTGGGCTGAAATCATTTGATATCAGAACTCGTATCAAACTCTGGACTACTATGCTCATTCCCCTAAGAACATAGGTGGAAAGAAAAAGTTGGATATTTTGTTTAAACAATAAATAAATAAAATAAGAGAAGTAGTGGTCCGTTGACTCTAGGAGTAATCCTGAGATGTTACTCCGTTTAATATTTCATTATTTACGATGAATTTCATCAATCCAACCGTTCAATTAAAAGTTCTTAATGAATAGATCAACTCTATAAATTTTTATGAAATTTTAAAATTATATAATACATAAACATGTAATAAGCTTTTAAAAAATACTAATAAACATCAATATTTAAATTACATATGACTCCACTCCACTAATGCCGACATTCAATGGGCTTGTTGTACCCTTGTATAATGTCATAAACATATGACTCCACTCCACTTCTGCTATGAATACAATGTCCTTTCTTCCCTTATGTAACCCCTCATCCCTAAATATAAACACATGCCACATGAAATCATATGTTTACATTTTTTTACAAAATGACAAAACTATAAAAAATTAAAGTGATTGAAGTTCGAATCTCGATAATAAATTTCAGTTGAGTTAGAAGTTTTAGAACGTATCTTTCCATTTCTATGATTCATGATTCACTTACTTTATAACATTAAAATATAAATTTTGTTTATCCAAAAATATCATTTTCAATTCACAAACACCTTTCTTTTTACTAAAAGACAAAAAAATAGTTCGCTCTTTGTGCTTATATTTCCGATGTATAAAAGAAAAAACACTTTTCTTTTATATTTCTTTCTTTCCTCTCTTCCAAGCCTACACTCTACGCCAACATCACCACTTGTCCACTTCAAGCATTTTCCCAAATTCATCTTTTCAATTAATGAAGAAAAAAAAGTTAACTTTTTTCATGGTAAAATTTTTAATTTTGAAATATATATGAAAGAATATAAAATTATAAAACAGATGGTTGGATAATTAAATTAGTACGGAATGTCGAAATAATGTTGACATCATATATTGCAAAAAAGTATAGGTACAATAATGCAAATTACTACTATTATATAATCAATCAATCATAATTATTATTCTTTTTTTTACGGTAATCATATTATATAATGATGTTTTTGGTGTGTTTTCCCTACTTTTTATATTTGTATTTGACTTGTATGTCCAAGTAGGTTCCCACGAATTTTTATTGTTCAATTTGTTTGACTTTATTATAATAATTTTTAAAATCATACATATATATAATTGATTGTATGTGGTGACACTATAATTTTTCTTAGACAAACAAATATAACCGAAAAGTTAATTGAAATCTATGAAAGAACATATACCAAAAATTCAGTTTATTCAAGAGATTGAGATTTAAACTATAATTTTAAGTGTTTGGCCTAATAATTTTATCATTTTTGTCTAATTGAACAAAAATGTGTTGATGTGAAAATGATATTTTATCTATCCGATTAAATAAATACATGGGTGGTGTCGAAATAATGTCGACATTCAACAAGCATTGTTGTACCATTGCATATTATGTCATAAACTATGCTCCACTTTACTTCTGCTATGGTGTCCTTTCTCCTCTTCTATAACCCCTCATCCCCAAGACCCCAACTATATATACATATATATGATAATTGATACATGTCATCATATGTTTCCATTTATATGCTTCTCTTACTTTATAACATTAAAATATAAATTTGTTCATCCAAAATAAAATATCATTTTCAATTCACAAACACATTTCTTTTATATTTCTTTCTTCTCTTCCAAGCCTACACTCCACGCTAACATCACCACTTCCAACTTCAAACATTTTCAAAATTCATCTTTTCCATTAATTCACTTCACCAAAAAACAAAACAAAAAATGTTAACTCTTTTTCATGATTTACACGAATTCATGACAAACTCAAGCTGCGAAATCAGTGAGTCAGACCCATGTCGTGACGAGTCAACAGCTTTAATTCTAAAATTCGTTGCCATGGCATCAATTCTAGTAGCAGGATTTACAGGAATCGCGATTCCTTTATTAAGTAACCGGCGAGGTTTATTACGATCGGACGGGGAGATTTTACCGGCGGCGAAGGCTTTTGCGGCGGGAGTGATACTAGCGACTGGGTTTGTTCACATGCTTAAAGACGCGTGGGAAGCATTGAACCATCGTTGTTTGAAATCGTATTCGAACGTGTGGTCGAAGTTTCCTTTCGCTGGTTTTTTCGCGATGGTTTCAGCTTTGTTTACTCTTTTAGTTGACTTTGTCGGAATGCAATATTATGAGAGAAAACATAAGAGTACACGTGGCGGTGGTGGCGCTGATCAGGGAAACATTGTTGTTGGTGATGATGACGAGGATTTGGAAGAAGAGTTGTTAGGATCGGGAATTGTGGAGGTTGGAGATGATGAGAGGAGTATTGTGGGGATGCATGCTCATGGGTCACACCATAGACATTCTTCTAATCATCAGAACCATGATGATGATGATGATGATGATGGACATGGTCATTCACATTCTCATTCATTTGGAGAACGTGATGATGAGGTGGATGGGAGCATCCGGCATGCTGTTGTTTCGCAGGTAACAATATTCTCTGCTTTTTTTCTTCCTTGCGTTGCTAGCACGTCACGTAACGTAGTTCATTAGCATTGTTTAGGATTACGTTTTACCTTAAAAAGGAAAATGAAAAATAATTATTCAAAGATGCTTAGAGTGAGCTGGAGATTAGTTAATTGAACTTGGTTAGTAGTACTCAATAAGCTAAGCTAAACTATACGTATACGATATATGATTTTTTTTTTTGACGGACGTATACGATATATGATAAAGCACATTGTATTATTCATATGCCTCTTTTACTTTTAAAAAAATCACACGAACGAACTGTTAATTTTGAAATGTTTCAATAACATATTAAATAATTTTTAATTTATCTGAAATTTTATATAAATAACTTACTCCCTCCGTGAAAGAGAAAATATATTTAATTAATACTTTAACTTTTGTAAGGGTATAATTGATAAACTAACATTAACTTTATATTGGTTTGCGAAAAGGACAATAGTTTTGGGACAAAACTAAAATGCTAAAAGGACAATAGTTTTGGGACGGAGGGAGTATATAATATGAAATTTCAATCCAATGTATTTTATAAAACTTATATCGGTTAAAATATTATTAAGTTGTATAGTGGTAAATTTATCAAATCATGAAGGAGTACACTAGATCTCATTTTAAATTAATTATAAGAAAATTACATATTACCCATGGACCAAATGTGATAGCGAGAGAATGAGTTCAATTTAATATAAATTAATATAAAAATATGATATGATATGAGATTCACCTTTAAAAAATTGTAAATGAAAGCGGTGAGAAAAAATACTAGATCTTTTTCTCATAATTAATTGAAATCAGACAAAGAATTTGATTTTTATTTTACATTTATTCATATAATTTCATTTTTTTATAATTTTCCTTCATTTTCAAACTCTCAAACTCCTAAATTCCTCCTCCATGTTTCTCTCATTTATTTATTCTTTAGCATTAAACGAACATATTCCACCATCTATATTGGGTTCGTGTTCATGGATTGCATTTTGTTGCTTGGTCTGACTCTGAGCATTTGCATGATCTATAAGACTATAACTAGGGACCATACCTTTTATGTTTACTTTTTGAAAATTTTGATGGACCAGCATAATCTATGTGGGCCTCTCATTTTGTCAAACAGAATCAATATTAGTTCAGCTGAACTAACTCAATTCAAGTGTTGGAGAATAGTATCAATTCATATCTCCACTATTGTACTTGTACATTTTTTTTACAAAACAAAATCATTGCATTTCATGAATTTAGATTCCATGGACTCATGTGATTCGCAATTCATTCAATATCAGAGATACATATATAAATGTAGAATTCAAAATAAAAATAAAAGTCAAGAGACTAGCCATGAACAAAATTAATCGAGCTAGACTATATGATAAAGTTCACATTATGGTTTGTAAGCAAAACCAATAGTGCTAATCAATAATCAACAAAATTGTATTAAAATTGCTTGAAGTTATGTAGATTAATAAAAACAGAGAAGTAGTAACAATTTTCTGATAATAACTAACTCATATAATGTAGGTTTTGGAACTTGGAATAGTTTCACATTCCATGATAATTGGGTTATCACTAGGAGTTTCACAAAGTCCATGTACAATGAGACCCTTAATTGCAGCATTATCCTTCCACCAATTCTTTGAAGGATTTGCACTTGGTGGTTGCATATCAGAAGCCAAATTCAAGACATCATCAGCAACAATGATGGCATGTTTTTTCGCACTTACAACACCAATTGGTGTTGCAATTGGAACATGTATTGCGTCAAATTTCAATCCTTATAGTCCAGCAACTCTTATAACAGAAGGAATCTTGGACTCTTTGTCAGCTGGAATTTTAGTGTATATGGCTTTGGTGGATTTAATTGCTGCTGATTTTCTTAGCAAGAGAATGCGTCGTAGCTTTCGGCTTCAGATTGTGTCTTTTTGTTTGCTTTTCCTTGGGGCAGGATCTATGTCCTCTCTTGCACTTTGGGCATAATTCTTTTCAGTTTTGTTGTATTATAATTATGTTAAATAATTGTGGATTAAGATTCTATGAACATGGGGTTAGTTAGGAAGTTAGGAGGAGGTTAATTTTGTTATTTATCAATAAGAGAATGTAACCAACACAATTAGTTGCTAATGGCAATGATGTAGCATATATAAGATTTGTAACTGATTCATTGATCAGTAGTTAATGAGAACTGAACTATTCTCATATGTCTCTTTACTATTGTTTCCATATTCAATTGTTCTCTAAATTAATATTCATAAAAGAAACTTTGCAGTAGAAATCAAAATGGTGATGCCGATGTTTTTTCAGAAGCGAAAGTTCATCAAGAATGGGTTCTTGATTCTAGACGTACATTCCTCACGTGTCCAAACAACAAGGACTGATTTATCTCCAATAATATGAAAACTATGGAGGGAATGTTCTGTTGGGAAATAACAGAACCATGTAAGGCGACTGGAATTGGCCTCATAAAAAGCTCAAACTTGTAGATGAAGGAATAAGGATCTTCCAAGGGGTGAAAGTGAAACATACCTCATTTGAAGAGAAATTTAATTTCTCTTGGAATTCTAGATGAGCAAGGTTGTATTTATATAAGGCTAATGGTGTCGTTCTAAGAATGGCCAAGGATTCCACCGCGGCAGTAATATCCAGTGTAGCTCAGTCTAAAGCAAGTCTTTGGCATAAGAAGCTTGGACAAGTCAGTGAAGGAGATCTGAAGAAGTTGATGTTGGGGGATTTTTTGAGACATACCTCACTACAGTTTTATTTTTCATTTCTAAAGGAGGGGAAAAATTGAAAACCTTTTAAAAGAAGAGATTCTAAGGTACGGGGGTTAGTTGCACTTGAGGAAGGTATTAGCACCTCAAGCGCCCATGGTACTCCATGGTAACCTCTTATATGTTTTTTAGTGCTTTTTTTTTATTCATGCTTTAAGAATTGAGGGAGAAATTGTATAAAAGAAAGAAAGGAAAGTGGGTAAAAGTTAAGAAATTTTATTTATAAAGTAAATAAAAGAAAAGAAGTGTAAATATTTTTTTTGTTTGTAAAAAAAAGATTTCTGAGAGAATTGTAGTTGTTGAGAGAAAAAGGTTGTAAGAAAAAGTTGTTGTTTGAAAACGAAAGTGTATTCGTTTTTTTGGTGTTGAAAAAGTGTGTCGTAAAGAAAAGAAGTTCTTGTTGCAAAAAAAATGTAAGAAAAGATGTTGTGATAAAAGCATGTTAAAATGATTGTAGGGTGAATTTGCGTTTGTCTTGTAAAAGGATCGCACGTTTGTTTTTTTTTTTTAAAAAAGGTTTTTTCGTTAAAACAAAGTCTCGTAATCAATTTAAAATCAACTACGAGTCCTCTCCCTTGGAAATGAATTTTTGTTTTGGCATTTGTGTGTGATGTGTAAGCTAGGAAAGCAATAAAAGCGATAAATAAAGTCCTACGCTATTACAACCCAATTGAATAATTAATTTACAACCATATCGAATTTGAATGAATAAATAATAATAAGCAAATAAATAAATAAATAAATAACAATGCATAAAAGTAAAATGCAAGGGCGGAGAAATAAATATGATAATGAAATGCACATACGAGAGGAAAAAGAAACATCGCAAAATAACATCCTAATTAAAGTGGAGTGTGTGAAAGAAATGTGTCGGAGGCAAAGACATGATAATACATTTTTGGAGGCCACTCACAACAACAAATAATTCTAACCTAGACACACAAGCAAAAACATTTTTTTATTTAACAAAGGAAAAGTTTTTGTTGAAGATAATGAATTTAGGCCAAAAGGCCCTTTACTATTAATGCCAATTGTTAGAGCTCAATGATTTTATAAAAATAAAATATTGTCTCTAATA
This sequence comes from Trifolium dubium, assembly GCA_951804385.1. NCBI lineage: Eukaryota > Viridiplantae > Streptophyta > Magnoliopsida > Fabales > Fabaceae > Trifolium > Trifolium dubium. Next base: position 43,404,628 of record OX638068.1, read on the forward strand.
TGCATTTTTGAATGGTGCAATGTCCTAACCTAAATGCAATGCATGTATGCATGTAGAAAAAATGTAAGGTGAAGTTGTAGTGTGATGTAAAAAGTAGTGTCATGTGTCGTGTAAATTGTAGTGTAAATGTGTCATGTAAAATGTGGTGTACAATGGTGTAAAATGCAGTGTGAAAATATGGATGCTTATAAAAAATGTATAATGCAAATGTTCCTAAACATGAATATGTATGCATGCGACTATTATATGATAAGCTAATTATGAAAACAAGCAAATAAGTGATGATCATGCTAATACAAGAAAACATATGTAAAAATAAAATTTAGAACTCAAGAGAGATTCTTAAATATTAGTGTAAAAATTTGAGCTCAATAAACTTAGAATAAGCTATTGTCCCAAACAAACAATTATTGAAATAAGCTAAAAAAAGTAATAAATTAAAGAAAACTGCAGTAAAAAGGGGTGTAGATAGAAAACTGGAAATAAATAGAACTGAAAAGAACAGCAAGGCCCAGAGGAGATTCAGCCCAATCTCTCCTTTTAAACCGGACCGGGTCGGTTAACCCAGACCCGGTCACAAACCCGCTACCCAGAGAAGAAAAAAAGAAAAAAAAAACAATTGTGTGCCGACACGTGGCGGAGGAAGTTTCTTCTTCAACTTCACAACAACAATAACAGTACGCAAAACAAAACCATGGATTTAAACTTCAAAGCACAAAACTCAAATAAACACCAAATCAAGCAAATGAATACTCTATTTCATAGTATTTTTCACATAGATCATGAATATGCAATTATTTTTCAAAATAGAGCAATATATGGTAAGATACGAAGCTTCAAAGTTCAAACCCCAAGAATGGAAAATGAGATTCATGCAAAACTAAGAGAAAGTGCTTAAAGGAAAACATAATATACTATGTCATGAGTTCACAGCAACAAAAATCATGCAAAATGGATGCCTATGGAGGTCGAAACACTTACCTCAAATTTGCTCCAAAAGTGGCTCGGATTTGATGCTTTGTAACTCGATTCCTCCACGTTTCCGTGTTGTTCCCTACTACTGATATGTACTGGACGCCGTTTGAACCAATGAAACCGAGCTTAGAACAAGATTGAATGAAATGAAAATTTCAAAACCCTTACTAAAAGTGATTTCGGGTTTGAGTTTTTTGCTGGTGTTTTATGGTGATTTGTGATTGTTTCAAGTTGCTGGAAGTGATATGAGGCTATATGAATGGATAGAAATTGATTTGATGAAAGTTTATGAGTTTTTGATGAGTTTGTGAAGTTGGAAAAAATGGTTTTTTTGAGGGTGTTTGTTGATGATTTGATGATGATTTTGGTTTGTTTTGAGTGTTTGAAGTGATTGAAATTGATGAGAATGAATTTGATTGAAGTTTGATGAAGAGATGAAGTTGTATTGTTGTGGTTTTATTTATGTATGGAATGAATATGATGATGAATGTAGTGGATGATGGAAAGAAGAAGGAAAAATGTTGTTGTTGCTGTGTTATTTTCCTCCGTCCTTCAATCCCTTTCTTTTCTTTATTTTTCCTGATTTTTTTTGGTGGAGAGAGAGGGGTGAGTGATGGGTGGTGGCTAGTATGATTCTCCCCTTAGTTTCTTTGTTTCTCCCTCCCCCTTCAGTTTTGATTTTTCTCTCTCAATTTATAGGCTAAGTTGATGAAACTTTGTGTCTATTGGATTCAATTGAGTGTTGGATTGTTGTGGGTTTTGTACAACAAAATGGTATTGCCAAGACAAAGAAGGAATGAAGTGATTTGAGCTTTTGTTGGAGTGTGAATTTAGACAAAACTTTGGCTTAATTTAAGAAAAGGTTGGACATGAAAGAAGCTAAAAATCAGAGAGAAAGGGGGCGCTGCATTTTATGGTTGGTTGCTTGCTTGCATTCATAGTGAAGGGTAGAAACTATAACATAGCTATTATTGTTGGAAAGAACAAACACAAGTTGCAAAACAATCACAAAGGGACGCAGTACTATAGCTTTTTTCTTTCTATTTAATGTTTTTTTTGTTAACATAATAATAATGATTATAATAATAATAATAATAATAATAATAATAATAATAATAATAATAGTGTAAATAGTAGATAAGGTAATAGTAAAAAGAAAAATGTTAGTAAAAATGGTAATAATAAAAAATAAAGGCAATAATGATAATGAATAATAAAATGGAGATAAAAGTGCGACGACCTAAATATGGCGGACAACCTTTAAAGAAAAAAAAAATGTAAATATGACGGCGAAAAAGTGAATGGATGCGATGATATATAAATATTTTTTATAAAAGATTTTTTGGTATTTAAATATGAAAAGTTAAGAAAACGGATTTTAGGTCCAAAATTGGGGTGCAACAGTTGAGCAAGCAAATGATTTTAGGGAAGGATAACATTGAAGCTTTATAATTGGTGGGAACATTGCATCTTTGGAAAAGGCAATGATTTTAGGGAGGTTGAAGTTTTAAGCTACTATGCATCCTACAAAATACAATGATATTTTCTCACATGTTGTGAAACACTTCTCAATCAGAATAGTCCTAACTTTAATTTGGTATTGCAAAATGAAATTACCCAAGAATGAAAATGAAATTGCTTATATGAAAAAGGTACCATAAGCCAATGCAATAGTTAATGCAATTTGGTATGCAATGATTTTCATTAGGCAAGATTTGACATATATGAGTTTGATTAGTAGATATAAGGAGAAACCTTGAAATGAATTTTCAGATGTTTGAAAGGAACATCTGAAGCTGATTTTTTGTATACTAAAGTTCGATTTGTTAATTGTGGCTTAAGACTCTATGGAATTGGAAGTTTGTTAGGACTTAGGAGGTTATTAGGGGCTAATGCCAATAATGGTGTATATGTAGCATATATAAGGTTTGTAATTGATTCATTGAGCACTTAATGAGAATGTTAATTGTGAAATCTAACATTAGTATACATTGACCACTACTTTATATTCTCTCTTCACAATTTTTTTTGGTTGAAATATGATGCACATTTCTAAGATTTGTTAGTAATAATGCATATGCTTAGAATTTAAACTAAAACTAGAAGTAGTGTATAAACCAAACCTATAAGATACAATATTAATAATATTATATTGACAGTTTCACCATACTATATCTGTTCTCTTACACTAAATTGATTAACAATGTACTATTTTAATAAATATAAATATTTCAATACTATTCAAACTCATGTTAGATTAGACTATTTTTTTTTTAAATAGAGTAAGCCAATTTTTTTTAAAGTCTATTAATCCACAAAGACTTATAAACCAAAGAAAAAGCAAGACTAAACCATGCCATCCAATGCAAAGCACCCACACACATATATAGCTAAGATGGAAGAACCAACTGAGCCCACAAAACAACAGTAGAACCCCTGGCTAAATTTGCTAAATTAGTTGATATAAATTTAGTCAAATTGAATTTTTTGACCAAAAATTCAGTTAAATCAAAATTTATTTATTATTTATACTCACTCCCAAAATAATTGACTTACTTGCTCCTTTCTATAGTGCTATCATTAGGGGAGACAATAAAGTAACTAAATTGTCTATCTTTTGAAATTTTAAGGCCTGCTACCAATTAAAAAGAGGGGTATTTTAGTAAAAAATACATTATCTCTGATTCCTTTACACTATTTTCTTAAAGTGTGTGAAATGGTAAACTAAATCAATTATTTTGTGACGGATAGAGTATTATATCTTTTTTGGTCAAATATAATATTATATTTATTTTGACTAAAGTCAACATTCACTATGCACCTAAAAAAAGTCAACATTCATTAAAACAAGAAATCTCATATTTGAACATTAGTCTCTGCATATAAAATACAATGTTTCTACGAACTGAGTTATGTAATAAAGACAATCTTTATTAAAGTTAACACCAAAAACGTTATTGAAGTTGAGTATTTAGTTGATTAATTCTAAATTTTTCATTTTAAATTCTTTGATTGGGGCCAATATAATATAATTATACATTTAGATACTTCTAAATTAATCCATTTTGATATAATTTATTGTAAAATTTAATTGTTTGAGTTTATGTGTAGATAATATAAATTTTAGAGGTAGTCTACAATCGGCCATTGCATCTAACTTTTAGGCCTATTTGGTTTAAAAACTATCTAAACAAAATTCAATTCCAATATATAAAGAAATTGCTAAATAATTTTAAATATATCTTTTTAATTTATTCATTCATCCAACCTAGACCTTTGAGAACCTAATTTTTTTTTTTTAGAATTGAGCTGAGTATTGAACATGCGACATATAGTATAATACCCAAACTGCTTTTGAAAAGTGGAAGAATGCCAATGTTCCATCCACAATAAGAAATAATTCTTGTACTCTTTATCTTTATGAATGAATGAGTAGTGGAACATGATATTATCCACGTTTTAAAATTGAGCCAGACAAATCGTTAGATTATGATCTCATGATTCAAGCATCTCTCTCTTAAGGTCTCTTTGATATTATTCAGAGTGACGCAGCTGAAACTTTCTTTCTCAGAGAATAATTTCCGTATCTTTTTTCTCTCTTTTTGTTTTTTGATTAGTACTGTAACAAAAAAAAACTAAAACATATAAAAGTATATAAAAAATCAACCATTAAACTAACTGCCCGATTAGATTTTTTAAACACTTCATAATATTTACTTGCTATGAAACCTTAATTTCATTATCCTATGGTGAAATTTAATTATGCTAAAATTTTACCGCTAGATTTTCATTTATAATCTCAAATCGTAAAATATCTCAAGTTCTCAATCTAAAACATGAAACCAAAGATTCATGAAAGCTCGCACAAAACATATCTTCAATTAATTCACCATAATAATTGCAAGTGTAATGCAACAAACATTATTTTGGTTACATTGTGTTACATGTACATATGCTTTGATTTCACAATTCCCAATATCAAAAAACATATTCATATATTTTTTAAAAAATCGACTAATTTTATTAAACAAAAGTTCAAGTACAAAAAGCATAAAGAACCCAAATATAAAACCAACAAGAACACAAAACCACAAGACTCGATCGACAAAAAACATGAAACCATAGACTCCAAAAACTGAAAGCATTAAACATTACATAAGACCACCATGCATAATCAAACAAACTAGTTCACAATTATTATTGAAATAAAAGCAACTAAATGAAACCAAATGTCAAAAGGTATGAACCCTTCAACATGAAAGCTTAATTCTTCTCATCCTCAAACTCAGATGATGAGCCAACAGTTGACTTTTTGAATTGATTTGCATCGGCCTCCTCTTCCTCACCTTCACCTAGGGCTTCTTCTTCATTTTCTTCTTGGCTTCCTTTTTTATGTTCCTTCTTCATCTTCTCCTCCTTCCCATATTTCATTCCACAAGCATTGCACAGTGTCTGTACCAAAACAACATGTTAATTACATGTTAACTACATATTCAATTGTAATTAAAATATGATATAAAATAATATTTGCATGATACTAGTGTGATCTATTGAAATATTCAACTAATTAATTAAAACCTTAAGATAATTTTAAAAGTAATATATTTTTATTGATCTCAAAATTACTTTTAATTTTTTTAATCAGTAAATTTTGTTAATAGACAGATCAAAGCAACTTGGATCGAATCGTGATTTCAAATTGATATCCACATCCAACAATTTCGGTTATATTATGTTCAGATCTACTCACCAAATATTAAAATTTTAAAAGAATCTCAATCAACTTTAAATCTAATACAAAAATTTGTGCTTGTTATTCAAAAAAAACTTTAGATCTAATACAAATCTTTCATATAAGAGTGTCTCAATTATATTGTATATACTCCAAACATTTTCTCAATCAATATTTTCAAAGCAAACTGAGACTATGTTATTGATGAATAAATAGTGTAAAAACACGATGGTAGACATTTATAAAATTTGAAAATTATTTCAGATCGCAAAAACAACATCAACAATCACAAACAAACATTACAGATTAAAATTTCAGTGGATCGTGACAATAAAACTCACGGCGTTAGTTACTCGATAGTTAACAAAACAATAGTAAATAAGTAAAGGGAAAAGATAGATTATAAGTAACTACCTTTGGTCCTTTAGGACCTTTCCTCCAAACTGGGGTACTACTTGTTTCACATTGCGAGCAAACCCTACCTCTCATGTGACGCCTCTCAAAGTTGTGAGCTGGGGGATTAATCTCAAAACAAGTATGTTTCATCAATGTTGTATAAGGTGCTGATTTATTTTTGGCAGCAACAGTCTTGTTAGCATATGTTTTCCTTGGAGGGGCTTTGACACCCGCTGAAGAGCCACATGCTGACATTCTTGCAGCACATACTTCTCTTTTTGCAGGACTCTTGCTACCATTGCTAATTGATCTCACCATTTTTCTTCTCTTTTTTTTTTCTTACAAGAATAATACTCTCTCTGTAGTTTTTTTTTCCTCGTTCTCACGTTTATTTATATACACACTCACTCGATCAAATGAATTTCACACACATTTTTTATTTTTTAATTTTTTGGGTAATTTTAATTGTGGATTTTTTAGAGAAAATTAGTAAAGTATTTTAAGGAAAATATCTCTAAAAAGAGATTAATTAATCCATACCTTATATGTTAAATTCTCGAAATAAAATAATGTTTTTTTTTGCTTAATTTATTTTTTATTCCCAATTTATATAATATAACTTATTATGTATTTTTTTTAAAGGATACCTTATTATGTTAAAAAAAAACATTTTAATGAATACAAATATTATAAAATGTACCATTAAAATTTTATTGTGTAGATTATTTATTCAAAATGCATCATTGTTTTGTGAACTTGAATACTTCTACTTATTGTACTCTTGTTTATCTTTTGGTTATTAATAATATATACTTGTCGTTCAAAAAATTGCATAAATTCTACATTTTGATGTATGTTAATTAAGTATAATTTACATTATGTGTTTGTAAGTTTTTAATCGCTTTGTTATTTCGCTTAAGTAAAAAAAAAAGTATAACTACTATATATGTTGACAACTTTAAAATATTTCTTTCTTTCAAAAAAACAAAAACTTTAAATTCAATCAAATTGGTATAAATTCAGTCAAATTTTCCTAAGTTTGACCAAAAAAGTCAAATTATCCTAAATTAGTTTATATAAATTTAGTCAAATTGAATTTTCCTAACCATAAAATTCAGTCAAATATGGTAAACCTTCGTCATAAAGTATTCAAAAATAATTTAATATTTTTGTTTTTTTTTACATCGGAAAGATAAATTACTCTCGTCAAGGATATGTCCTTGGACCTCCCATTACCCACTCATATATATATCCCTCAACTCTTACCACTTGAGTTATCATACAGAGATAATTTATTATTTGTATTATATATTTTTGATCAAATATGATATAATATTTATTTTGACTAAAGTCAATATTCATTAAAACGGCGAGTCTCACATTTGAACATTGGTCACTGCCTCACTGCATACAAATATTGAGTCAAATACGGTAAACCCTCATTATAAGGTATTCAAAATTAATTTATTACATTTGTTTTTTGGTACATCGAAAAGATAACTTCTCACGTCAGAGATTGCTTCTTGGACCTACCCTATCCAATTCATATATCCCTCAGCTCTTACCAATTAAGTTACCCTACAGAGACAATTTATTATTTATACTCCCTCAGTCTCAAAATAAATGTCTTCTTGCCAAAATTGTTTGTTTTAAAATAAATGTCATATATTATTTATAACATTGATTTTTCCTATTTTATTCCTTATAACTATCATTAGGTGAGAGAAAAATACACCCAAAGATCTACTTTTTAGCATTTCTATGTCTACTACCAATAAAGAGAAGGGATAAATATTTTAATAAAATTCATATTCTCTCTCTTTCATTTACACACTTTTCTTAAAGTGTGTGGTTTAGTCAACTATGATACTTAAAATGGGACGGAAGGAGTATTATATATTTTTTTGGGTCAAATATGATATTATTATATTTATTTTGACTAAAGTCAACATTCATTAAGACATGAATCACACGTTCGAACATTGGTCACAACATGTAAAAATCCAGTCAAATACGATAAACCTTCATTATAAAGTATTCAAAATTAATTTATTATTTTTTTTGGTATATCGGAGAAATAAATTGCTTTCGTCATAAATTGATCTCCGGACCTCTCTCTATCCAACTCATATATCCCATAGTTTTATCACTTGAGTTATCCTACAGGACAATTTATCATTTATATTAAAAAAAATTGGTCAAATATATATAATATTATATTTATTTTGATTAAACTCAACATTCATTAAAACGGAGAATCTCACATTGGTCACTACATACGAAAATTCAGTTAAATACGGTGAACCTTTATTATAAAGTATTCAAATTTAATTTATTATTTTTGTTTTTTGTACATCAAAAAGATAAATTGAACTCGTAAGGGGTTGATCCCTCGACTTCCCCCTACCCAACTCATTAATCTCTTAACTCTTACCACTTGAGTTATCATACGGGAGACAATTTATTACTATCTCCGTCCCTTTTTATAAGACCCCGTTTGACAAAATTGTACTATTCACTTATCATGTTTTGACCGTTTTTTTTTAATAATACATAGATGTAAATATTAGCTTATAAGATCTTGTTTGATTTGTTTTGATGAGTACTTCCCAAATATCAAGTTTTTATAATTTTTACTATTAGATAATTAAAGATATTTGTGATCAAAATTATGCATTGACGTACGTGTAGTGGTTAAACGGAGTCTTATATTTAGGGACGGAGGGAGTATTTATTTATTTTTTTACTATGGGGAACAATTTATTATTTATATTACATCCTTTTTTTGTCAAATATGACATTATATTTATTTTGACTAAAGTCAACATTCATTAAAATAGAGAATCTCACATTCACTGCATATAAAAATTCAATCAATAGGGTAAACAAAACCAATATGATAAAGTTCACATTATGGTTTGTAAGCAAAACCAATTTCATCGAGCTAGACTATATGATAAAGTTCACATTATGGTTTGTAAGCTAAACCAATAATGATAATCAATAAATAAAAAATTGTATTAAATTGCTTGAAGTTATGTAGATTAATCAAAACAGAGAAGTAGTAACAATTTTCTGATAATATCTAACTCATATAATGTAGGTTTTGGAACTTGGAATAGTTTCACATTCCTTGATAATTGGGTTATCACTAGGAGTTTCACAAAGTCCATGTACAATGAGACCCTTAATTGCAGCATTATCCTTCCACCAATTCTTTGAAGGATTTGCACCAAATTCAAGACATCATCAGCAACAACAATGGCATGTTTTTTTGCACTTACAACACCGATTGGTGTTGCAATTGGAATATGTATTGCCTCAAATTTCAATCCTTATAGTCCAGTTGCTCTTGTAACAGAAGGAATCTTGGACTCTTTGTCAGCTGGAATTTTAGTGTATATGGCTTTGGTGGATTTAATTGCTGCTGATTTTCTTAGCAAGAGAATGCGTCGTAGCTTTCGGCTTCAGATTGTGTCTTTTTGTTTGCTTTTCCTTGGGGCAGGATCTATGTCCTCTCTTGCACTTTGGGCATAATTCTTTTCAGTTTTGTTGTATTATAATTATGTTAAATAATTGTGGATTAAGATTCTATGAACATGGGGTTAGTTAGGAAGTTAGGAGGAGGTTAATTTTGTTATTTATCAATAAGAGAATGTAACCAACACAATTAGTTGCTAATGGCAATGATGTAGCATATATAAGATTTGTAACTGATTCATTGATCAGTAGTTAATGAGAACTGAACTATTCTCATATGTCTCTTTACTATTGTTTCCATATTCAATTGTTCTCTAAATTAATATTCATAAAAGAAACTTTGCAGTAGAAATCAAAATGGTGATGCCGATGTTTTTTCAGAAGCGAAAGTTCATCAAGAATGGGTTCTTGATTCTAGACGTACATTCCTCACGTGTCCAAACAACAAGGACTGATTTATCTCCAATAATATGAAAACTATGGAGGGAATGTTCTGTTGGGAAATAACAGAACCATGTAAGGCGACTGGAATTGGCCTCATAAAAAGCTCAAACTTGTAGATGAAGGAATAAGGATCTTCCAAGGGGTGAAAGTGAAACATACCTCATTTGAAGAGAAATTTAATTTCTCTTGGAATTCTAGATGAGCAAGGTTGTATTTATATAAGGCTAATGGTGTCGTTCTAAGAATGGCCAAGGATTCCACCGCGGCAGTAATATCCAGTGTAGCTCAGTCTAAAGCAAGTCTTTGGCATAAGAAGCTTGGACAAGTCAGTGAAGGAGATCTGAAGAAGTTGAGCAAGCAAATGATTTTAGGGAAGGATAACATTGAAGCTTTATAATTGGTGTGAACATTGCATCTTTGGAAAAGGCAATGATTTTAGGGAGGTTGAAGTTCTAAGCTACTATGCATCCTACAAAAGGCACTCTTGACTTTGTGGTGTTCTTTGTTTGGTTATTGTAGCATGTTCGCCCTGGTGATTTGGGTAAGTACTCTCTGTACTTTTCTCCCTCTTTGGATAGAATACCTCTTATACTTTTCTCCACTTTATATATATAATTTCAGTTTGCTGTTCAAAAAATAAATAAAAAACTCTTGACTATATTTACAGGGACTAGACTACAATGATATTTTCTCACATGTTGTGAAACACTTTCTCAATCAGAATGGTCCTAACTTTAATTTAGTATTGCAAAATGACATGGAATTAATTGGAGCAGATGCATGTAAGAAGTTCTTTCTAGCTTACATGGAATTAATGCTTGATGGTTAATAATTCACATGATTTCAATCTCTCTCATCAAGAGATTTACCCAAGAATGAAAATGAAATTGCTTATATGAAAAAGGTACCATAATCAAATGCGGTAGGAAATGATCTCATGTATGCAATGATTTTCATTAGGCAAAATTTGGCATATATGAGTTTGATTAGTAGATATAAAGAGAAACCTTGAAATGAATTTTCAGATGTTTTAAAGGAACATCTAAAGCTGATTTTTTGTATACTACTAAAGTTAGATTTGTTAATTGTGGCTTAAGACTCTATGGAGTTGGAAGTTTGTTAGGAGGTTATAAGGTGCTAATGCCAATGGTGTATGTAGTCTACATAAGGTTTGTAATTGATTCATTGAGCTCTTAATGAGAATTTTAATTATGAAATCTAACTTTAGTATACATTGAGCACTACTTCATATTCTCTCTTCACTATTTTTTTCATTGAAATATAATAGGGTTAATTAGCTTTTACCCCCCTGTAATATACACAAAAATTGCTTTACCCCTCTGTAAAATTTTTTTGTTGCTTTACCCCCCTGTAATATCAGATTTTGTGTTTTACCCCCCTGGGCTCAAGTCAACCATACTATAACCGCCGCTAAAAAAACCGCCGCAAATAAAACCGCCGCAAAATATAATTTAGCGAGGGTTTTTAACCGCCTCAAAAAAACCGCCACAAAAAAACCGCCGCAAAATATGAATTAGCGACGCAAAAAACTGCCGCAAAAAAAACCGCTGCAAAATAAAATTTTTACCGGCGGTTTTGAACCGCCGCTAAACAAAACTGCCGCAAATTATATTATGGTTGACTGAGTCCAGGGGGGTAAAGCACAAAATCTGATATTACAGGGGGGTAAAGCAACAAAAAAAATTTATAGGGGGGTAAAGCAATTTTGGTGTATATTACAGGGGGGTAAAAACTAATTAACCCAATATAATATGATGCACATTTCTAAAATTCGTTAGTAATAATGCACATGCCTAAAATTTAATCTAGAACTAAAAGTAGTGCATAATCCAGACTTATAAGATACAACATTAATAATATTATATGGATAGTTTCACCATACTATATCTCTTCTCTTACACTAAATTGATTACTAATGTATCATTTTGTCTCATGTTACTAATACTAATAAATATAAATATTTCAATACTATTCAAACTCATGTTAGATTAGATTTTTTTTTAAATAGAGTAAACCAATATTTTTTAAAAGTCTATTTATCCACAAAGACTTATAAACCAAAGAAAAAGCAAGACTAAACCATGCCATTGCCATCCAAAGCAAAGCACCCACATATATAGCTAAGATGGAAGAACCAACCGAGCCCACAAAACAACAGTTGAACCTCCTGGCCCCACCCACCACACGTCACCCAACAAACACATCGGAAAACAAGAGATAGGAGGAAGTACGTCAACGACAGAAATTGAATATCAAATCTTAAACTCAGTTGCAACATTTAAATCATTATTACTTACCTTGACATTTAATTCCCGTAAAATTTTACTGCTAGATTATATTCTACGTACCTCCAAGCCTAAAATATTTCAATCTTTTTTATATTTTAAGCAAAATGAGACCAAAGATAAATGAAAGCTAACACAAAAATTCTCTTTAAATTCACCATTATAAATGCAGATGTAATGCAACAAACCTTTATTTGGTTGTGCTACATGTACATATCTACTTGATTTCACAACTCACAATACTAAACAAAATAGTCACCAATAAACTTTTGCTTATTCAAAAAAAAAAGTCACCAATTATTTTTGATATAAAAGTAAAAAACTAAAACGGCCAAATGTCAAAAACTAAGAACCCCCTCACTGAAAAATTCTCACATGAGAGAATCCAAATCCGCCATCTAATTAAGAGCAAAAAATTTGCCAGCTGAAGATATATCCATAAGAAGTAAAGCCGCCTCAGTTGCTTCATCGGAAGAAAACATGTCTTCAAAATCCGAGTTGTTTCTCAAGTTTAATGCATAAGATTCAAACTTGTTCGCATTCTCAGATGATGAGCCAGCAGAAGTAGTAGCAGCAGTTGTTGTAGTAATAGACTTGTTCTTCTTCTTGAATTGTGTCAATTTGTTTACACGAGGCTTCTTTTCCTTGTTATGCACTCCAGCCTTTGTTGAATTTGCCAAACCATTTTCAGCAGCTTCTGCCATTGCCTTTCTAGCCTTCCTTTGTCTAATTCCACAAGCATTGCAAAGCGACTGCATGCACCATTATGTTTCATGTTAAGTACTATATATATACACACTACTAACACTAGATAATATTCATGATTATTAATCAAAAAATTAGTATGTAAAATCTTGTGTGATCATTGAAATATTCAATCAATTAATACATTTAGTTAATAACGAAAAATATATAACATATAGTTTTATTGATAAGAAAATTAGTACTAAAATATATAGCTTGATATTATTATTATTATTGAATATCATCACTACTAGAAAAAAATAAAGGCAAATGTCTCAGGTTCGATTCTCTTGTGCCAATTTATGTGGGCTAATTTAGCTTCTTAAAAAAAATAAAGGCAAAAAAATTGATCTCAATCTTTATGTTTTAAAAATTGATCTATAATTCAACTTTGTACTATATTTTCTCAATAAGTAAAAATTAGGGTAGTGATTTATATTAGGGTAATTTTTTCTATATCTTGACAAAAGATCTTCTGATTTTTTGAATTGAGGAATCGAAACGATAAAGATTGAATCTCGGTAGATCATATTGTGACGGCCGTGCCACTTGATAGTAAATAAATAAATGAAAGAAAAGTAAAATATATAAAGGGGAAAAAGATAGATTAGCTAATTACCTTAGGACCCATAGGGCCACTTCTCCAGAGTGGGGTAGAGCTTGTTTTACAATCTGAGCAAACCCTAATGATATTGTTACCGCTGTTGTTGTTGTTACTACGAGGGCTTCTTTGACTTTGATAATTGCTTGGATTCATCACTGGAGTTGTAGCAGCAGCAGCAGTAGAATTTTCATTGATAATTGATTTGTCAGCATTGTTACTTGGTCTCATCATTGGAATTGTGGTGGCAACAGCAGCAGTTGAATTCATCATTTTTTTCATCAACCTCATCTTTGAAGACATCCATTTCTCACACCCGTGACCACTGTTTTTGCTGCTATCTTCTTCTAAGGAAGATGATAAATTTGTGTCACGTGCACTGCTTGGTTCACTTGATGATGAATTATAGAGTTGCTGATCATTGCTTGGTGATGATCCATCTTGATGAAATTCCAGCTTATCATCATCCTAAAGTAATTAAATCAAAGAGATCATACACAATTAGGTTACAAATTAATTAATTAATCATTAGGATCGATTTTCATTTTTTTTTTGTGTACGTGTGCATATAGATCAAATAAAATGTTTTTTTTGGTACACATCAAAAAGAAATTTTATTACATGATTACAAGAAATTTAAATAACATGAACTATAATATTAATTGAGATTAAAAATTAGAGATCATGCATAATTATATCATTAGATCATATATAAAGCTTAAATTTCATATTAATACATGGATGCTCAATGATAACAAAAAAATTGAACATCCAAATTGTTCAATGATCATGACCACCACAACCAAATGTTGTCCTGTTTAATTTCAAAATAACAATTACTATGGTGGATATATAGATCATAGAACATCCATAAAATAATAAAATAAATTAAAAAAAAAAGTTTTTTTTTAAGCCAACAATTTATTCTGAGTATATGAATAAAAAAGCAAAGTATAATTAAGCTGTGATGGAGAAAAAATTAAAAAAAAAATTGAATAGAAAAGGGATCATATATATGTATGAATTATATGATCTTGCCTGGTGATGATCATGATTTGCTCCAAACAAGTTAAAGAAGGTTGGAGGGTCCTGATTAATAGGAGAAAAATTGATGAACTGGTCATTTTGAGCAGCAGCATCAGATTGTAGTAAGGAATTTGGAGGTTGTGGATTGAGTGAAACAGGAGTCATGGATATGGATGGATCAAAGAAAGTTATAATAACACACAGAGATACAACAGTGGACAGTACAAAGGGATAGGGTATTAAGAAAGAGAGAGAGAAATTAAAGAGAGGGTAATAAGAGGGTGGTAGGGTTCTTTATATATAAAATAAAAATTTAAAGGAGAGGCTTAAAAGAGAAGAGTTGTCTGTGAGGGACATTCACGTGATTGTAAATATTCATTTTGAAATAAAAACAAATAATCAAACAAAGAGACAAACTTTATTACTCAAAACACTCTCTAATACTGACAACAAAACCCTATCTGTTGTTTTTCAGTCCTCACGTTTATTCACATTTATATACACACACTCTTCACATCAATGAATCTCACTCATACATAAATATTGGTAATTTTTATTATTTTAATATTATCAAAAAAAATTATTATATTTTACTAGATAATTTTAATTCTTTTTAAGAAAATATCTCCAAAAGGAAGTAGTTTTTTTTCTTTCTTTTTTTTGTCGAGATATTTTGCTGACATTAAAATAAATTAATTCTTCATACCTTAAGTAGAATTTTTGTATTAAATATTGAATTTTTTTCTTGATATATTGTTTATTCCCAATTAAATAGTTTAGTACCATATTCGGCATTAAACAACATAAAATATAGAAGAGAGATCAAATTATGGAAAATTCTATGGTACATTTGACAATTTCAATTGTATCGGTATATGAAGTATTAAAATAATAAATAAAATAAATATTTTAAAAAAAATAGATTTTTCTATCATTAAAAACATTATAATAACCAAAATTGTCAAAAATATAAATTTTTATATTTTTTTTGAATTTTTATTCTTCATAATAGTCAATATTTAATTTTTTTATTGAAAAATATTAAAATATTAGTGTAATGGTTTTAAACAATGAAATTGTATTTTTTTCTTGTGCTATTATTATCTCTAAAATATAATAATCAACTAATAGTTCTTTAAATACAAAAAATAATCATTAATTTATCAATTTAATGTACCGGTACATTATTCAAATGTACGGTAGAAACTAGAAACTCCCTCAAGCATATCTGAAGAGTTAGATAAGTATAACACTAGTTCAATAGCATCCTATTGGATGTTAAATAGAAGCATCACAAAAATGCTCTCTAATGATGGATTATTTTTTAGATAAACGAATTGGTAAATCATTAGAAAAACTTACACATATAAAGCGGAAATCATGATTTGAATTCCGATCATTATATCTGATCTAACAATTTTGACATTTCTATCAATTGGAATTAAGTTTTAGGGACCAAATCTATACTATTTTTTAATAAAAAATGAATTTATAATAATAAATATTGGACAAGAAATAAATTATGAAATTTACCATAAATTGTAGAGTCCATATTTGGATTGGATCGCATTATTCAAAATCAACCGTTGAATTGTAAATTATCTATTATAGTAGAGTCCGTATTTGGAGTATATCTCTAAATTTTGACAATTATAATTTATATTAATCTATAATCATTTATTAAATAATGAAGATAATTTAATTAATTAGTTCCATCACCAAAAAAAAAATTGTCAATGTATTGGTGGGCGAAGGATTTAAGTATAATTTTCTTTGATTAATGCGACATTCGAGGTTCCTAGAGGAAGATAGTCATAAAAAAGAATCGGTGTTTAAACTCGGGATTTCATACATATTATTCATTTTAAGAGGTGAAATTTTTGCAAATAGCTTGACAAAAAATATTATGATATGTAATGAATTCAAAATTTGCATTTTAAATCCTTTGATTTGGGCCAATATAGTATAATTCTTCATTTAGATATTTTTAAATTAGTTAAATTATTTATTTATTATTATTATTATTAAATTCAATTTTAAAATCATTCCTTGTTATTATTATTATTATATTATTATTAAATCCTTTGAATTGGGCCAATGTAGTATAATCTTTATCTTTATATATAGATATTTTTAAATTAGTTGATTTTTTATTTAATTAAATATAAGATTCAATTTTTTTTTGTATAGGGAATTGACGAACCTTGAAGTTGGACAGAACCACTATGTCAAAACTTTTAATACAAAACTATTTAGTGGGGGTTAAAAACGTACTAACGACTTGACCAGGAAAAAACGTACTAACGTAAAATTCTGTAAGCTAAGGACATCTTATTATCTTATTATGTAGAGGTTTTTTTTTGAAGGATATGTAGAGGTTGAAATTTGAATCTTGAACATCTATTTATTCATTTTAAGGAAAAATAATTTAGACACTAAATTATTTAACCAAAAAAATCCAACATGCCAAAATAAACCCTCTTTGCATATATACCAATGAATATTCTTTTAAAGAAATTATTGTCAAAAAAAAAAATTCTTTTAAAAAAATTAAATTTTTTGAGCCGGGTCGTGGCCGTCCTTGGCCATAGACACCTTCACCTTTGGATAGATATATGAATTCAGTGTAATTATAGAAATTTTAAAATCGACGACCAAAATTGATCATAATTAATTTTATTAATATGTAATTTGAATCGTCTGATCTTAAATTAAAAGTTGTGATTTAAAACTAAAAACTGTGTGATGCTCTTACATCAGCAATCTGAGTCCAATTAATCTCTCATATATGGAATGGGTCTGTAGCCAATTTGTAGAAAATATGAAAAATTTGAAGCTTTGTTCTTGAATGGTTGAGAGAAATTTCTGTGGGCATGTGTTCTTAATTCACAAGATCGTTGATATAGGTTTATTCCTTTGTTCATGAATGCAACCATGGATTATGAGATGGACCACATTTATTCTATTTTGATCTTCTTCTTTTTTGACACTACATTCTATTTTGATCTTGTATGTACTCCATTTTTTTCATCCTAATATATAACTGAACTTTTTTGTATTTTTGTTTTTGTTGTGCATTTTCATTCATTTTTTCTCAGTCATTAGTTACCCAATCCACGAGTTTTTACATAATAAAGTTTTGGGTTTATCTTCCAAAAGAATGTTATTTAAAAATGAAAATATATTACTTGATTAGAAAAAATAGATTATGTATAGACAAAAAAGAATATATCCATTTTTTTTTGTTGATTATAAGATTTGAACATAAAATTTGATCAAATAATGTGTTACATAAATATTTTGTCATATTATATAAATAACTATAATATAATGTGTTGAATTTTTTGTTTATATTGGAATCTTTGTTTTTTTTTAAACAACAAATATATTATTAATAAGAACTATATCTTCGCACAAGACGAACAGAGAACAATAAAAGAGAAACTACAAAACAGATGTGCCGTATATAAGCGGAACACCAATGAAAAATATCTTTTATTTTATCTCTTGCACTCTTTTTCCCTTCATCAAAATTTTATCTTATAGAGTTTCTTTAATAAGGTTTTTAATAAAGCAGAGTGTTCTTACACCTTAAGTTTCGGTCTAATTCTCTCAAAGTTTCTTTGTGTTCTTATTATTTTATTTTACTTTAATATATTTTACATGGGCATTTTTTAGCTAGGTGTTTCTTGGGGGTGTTAATATAGTTGAGATGTATTAGATTTTATCTTTATACTCTTATACTCTTGTGGCCTTTTAAAAAAAAAACTATATTAAAATCATCCAAAGATATTTTAATCCAAAAAAAATTTTTGACATAATATTTATCTAAAATTTTAAAACCCAAAACTCTAGCTTGTTTGACTCTTATTTTTGCCAGCAAACATGACACACACATATATATATAGCTGCTAACTTTGACTCTATGGGTCGAAATTAACAAATATGACCCACATATAATTATAAAAAAATGTATGTAGAAAACTTATGAGTAGCTTGAAGACGCACAAAAACAATGCTATATATATATATATATTGACAGTGGCACTGCCATCCAGCATTTATGTGATTGTGACACCCTCTACATTAGTCCCCACAACTTTTGATCTATATGTGTTTTTTACTTTTACTCTTGACCCTACCCTTGTGTGAAAATTAACAAGAAAACACCAACATATTTTCTCACTCTCATTCTTTGTCTGAGTACGTAGAAGACATTATATATAAGCGGTGAAGAATGAGATATTAGTCGGCTTTGGCCCTGTTTCAATTGTCATAATATGATTTCATAACAAATTTTTATAATAAACGTACAAATTGTATCATTTTTTAAATAAACGTACAAATTGTAACAAACTTAAAAGTATATCACTATTGATAAGAGAAATGATCACTTATATATATCAAAATATTTAATATCAACAAAAAGTGATAATTTCTCTAAGCAAATTAAATTGGTACACCAAAGAACATATATAGTGGCACAATATTTGCTTTCAAGATTTCTTTCTTTTTAACTATAAAATATTTGCCATATTTAAACAAAAGTAACGAATTCTGACTTTGATTTGGTTTGTAGGACAAATTTATGGTATGCATACAGTACACTCACATGAGCAAACAATATAATGATTACAAATTCTTTGTTTTAACAGATTGAAAACGATATATACCTCTCTTCGCCGATCACCTCATCATATCTCTTTGACGAGATACTCCATCTCTCTTTTCTTTCTCTTTTCTTTCTCCCACTTCACAACTACTTTCAATACACTATTTAAACACACAAATATACTTATAAAAAAAATATATAAAATTGTAGAAATATTTTTATATAAACAAAATATATTATAAGGGAGTACAAGGAGTATACTTGAACCCTTACAATACAGAGATAATGTCAAATACTAAGTAAACAAGCAATCGGATCAATACACCAACAAGAAAAGGTAAATATGCATAACGTCCCACACGGCCACTGAACCATAACTAAGACATTATTTTTATGCTGTCAACCAAGGAATTAGCATTAGGAAAGCAACAACCATGGAAAATGACGTCATTACGATGCTTCCAAAGACACCAAGTAGTCGTAAGTCAGATCAAATGCTGAATCCTACTCTTTTTTTTTGGGGTAACCAACAACCCGAAGCATAAGAAATAAAACCATCCTTCCAAACCTCCTACCAAGTCCCACCCTAACCAACTGAAAACCGCTCCCCACACCCCTTTTGAGAATGGACACTGAAAGAAAAGATGAGAGCTATCTTCATAAACTGACGCACAAAAACAGCAAGAAGTAGCACTAGCATCAGTGCATCACGCAAAATACCTCTATGAAAGAAGGCCGTCCTCATGAGTAATTTATCCAATAAGAGTCGCCATCTAAAAATGCTAACCTTAGAACGAACGTCATTCGTCCGAATTGTGTAAATAATTGATTCCGTATGAAATTAAGTACAAACTTGACATTTATAGGTAAATAAATTAATTATGTATTAAATTAAGTTCAAATTTGATATTTATAGATTAGCTCTTTGGCCAGAGAATTGTGACCTACATATCTTTTGCCTTATTTAACTTTTGTTCTAGTGGTGTGCAAAATTTCTCCTTCATAGGTGATTGTGGCGCCTTATATATGTAATTGGCTAAACTCTTCCAGTTTACGACATGTTAATCTTATATATATTCATAGTGTGCAGTTTCCCTCTAAAGTGGTGTATGGCTTCCTCAACTATATAAAGCTAGTGGCGCTATATTAACATTGAGAAGATTTATACATGTGTTTCATCCGATCAAAAAATGAATGTTAGAGGGTATTGATAGCACACCTCATAATAGTAGAGAATTATATTACAAGACAAAAAAACAATAGTAGGTATGGTATTTATTAGTTATGATATATAAGAAACCAATTTTTTTTTGAACAAAAAGCCAAACTTAAACACATCTTATTATACAACATGCATGCCTTGTGATCACATCTAATCAATAATCCGGCCGAGAAATTCACAATCAACAAAGATATGAGAAAAGATAATGATTGTCGTTCCTATGCAACACGTTGTTAATTAATTAATTAATTAATCAATGAGATCATGAATAGCAAAGTTATCATTAGCTTGTTAATTTGTATCCACTCATTAGGGATAATTGAATCTTGTTGATAATGTTAGGTTTAATTATAGTTTCAACATATACACAATACATATATAATATGATCCCTAACTAACTACCATATACACATACATTAATTTTATATGATCAAGAAATAAGCTACGTATGAGTAATATGAATCACACTTGTGTCTCGAATCTGGGAGAAGATTAGATAGTATCTGTTATTGATGGTGAATGTTTTGTCTCAACACCCAAATGCTAATTCCTAATATTGCAACTTGCAAGTGGTAGAGAGGGACCATGCTAAAAGACAATGTAAGTTAATCGGTAGCCGCAAGCATGCTCGCAAATCAATGTTTGAGGCAAGAGAGATAGATCAAACTCCACATGTATTCTTATTCTAGTTAAGCTATAATACGATATCAATCTTCAAATATATATATAAATTCTTTTGAAATGTTCTGATTTCGAATAAAACACATGCACCAAGAAGAAAATAAGGAAAAATTTAGATCCTTCCTCCAATTACTTAGAGTTCTCTCTCTTTGTCTCTCCCTCTAAATTACACAATATGTCAAAATTGTTTTGTTTGTATACCAAGGCCAATACGATACACCATTGTAGTGGTTATGAGGGGATACCATGGGATCATTCATATTAGGCCAAGAATTAACCCAATAAATAGTTGCACCACATTTTTATCTAAAACATTCAAGTATTGAGTTTAAGGGTTTTCTCATTTATAAAGTGTTCAACCTCCACTTTTTTAAACAATGTGACACACTAAGTAATTGGAAAAAGGGTACCATTTTTTTTATAATGTTAATTAGAGAAGACAATAGTTTATATTATTTGGATGTTATGAGTTTATTTGTAGATTTATCATTTTTAATTTTATCGATTTTGAATTTATGTTGTGCCATGTATTCTATGATTTTAAATGAATGTCGTTTTTAGTCAAAAAAAACTATGGTCAAAGACAACTTTAATTAATATTTTATACTTTATTTTTTTTAATTATTGTGCTTTTTTCTTTATAGTTGACTTCCTCATTAAAATTTTGCTAGCTTCACTACTGAATACACTTGATAATTAGTTAAATAAATTGCACTTATATCGCAATCTATGTTCACACATCATTACTTAATTTCTCTCTTTTTAGGCATGTTAAAAGAATGGGTACTTCTTTAAGCCCACTCCCGGCAAAAATATGTACTTTTGTCTAACCCATAGGGGTCTATGGACTAAATAAGGAAAATTGCTCTTTAGACCCCTCATTTTGCTCCCACACCCCCCGATAATCCTAAAATACCCTTAAAATTTAACCTCAATCTGCATTGTATTTTAAAATACGAAAATGTTTTTGGTTCGTATTTTAAAATACGAACTCGCTCAATTTCGTATTTTAAAATACGAAACCAAGTTTCAGTTCGCATTTTAAAATGCGAAATCAATCAACATAGCTTAAAAATAAAACACTTCGATTTTTCAAAGTGAATGAGTTTTGTATGTTATACTGATTTAGTTTTGTATAATACGAACCAGATTTCATTTTGTATTTTAAAATACGAAAATGTTTTTGGTTCGTATTTTAAAATACGAACTCGCTCAATTTCGTATTTTACGATACGAAGGCTTCTGATATTACTAACACAAATTTGACATTTAGTGACAGCGAAATTCCGTTGGTAAAAGTCATATTACTATAGAGATATAGAACAACATACCTATACAGATTGCAACAGTTTTTTTTCCTATCAATATTCATTATCAATTTTCATGGCTATATACACATATCCAATTCATGGTGCTTAATTATTGAAAATTTGTTTTACAAAATCAATGAAATTACAAACTAACTATGCAACTCAATAAAACATACTCCAAACAAAAAGGAAAATTTAGTAAGGTAAATGAACTATGCTATCTTACAAACATAAAGTTAATAATGTCAATCCCAGAATACAATATATCATTATACTAATAACAAAAATATAGTCTTCTGAGCATATAATATGCGTACAAAGTATTATATATAACAATGTAAAAAAATAAATTGTGTTCACTTGATAACCAAGTTTTCATCTTCAAGCCTACATATAAGCTTCTAATCTCCCCCTACAAGAAAAACAATAAAAAGAAGATGAATAATAACAACATAAATGGTTAAAGCACACAATACATGTTCTATGACTCAAAATAGGTGTAAGATCATCCAAATGAGTGAAGAAATGTTGAATCCAAGCTTGAACACACAAAAATCCCTCAAAAAATTGCAAATCTAAGGTTTGGTGTGAGGTTGAGTGTTGGAGTGGACAATGAACATGTCAAGCCTGCAACTGTCATATAACAGAAGTGTTCGTATTTTGCGGTACGAAATTGAGCAAGTTCGTATTTTAAACTACGAAATGGACTCATTTCGTATTTTAAAATACGAAACCAAGTTTCAGTTCGCATTTTAAAATGCGAAGTCAAGTTTCAGTTCGCATTTTAAAATGCGAAATCAATCAACATAGCTTAAAAGTAAAGCACTTCGACTTTTCAAGGTGAATGTGTTTTGTATGTTATACTAATTTCGTTTTGTATAATACGAACCAAATTCCATTTCGTATTTTAAGATGCGAAGGGTATTTTTGTCAGTTTGGGGGGTGTGGGAGCATATTGAGGGGCGGGAAGAGCAATTTTCCTAAATAAGTCACCCTAGCTTGTTTGGGCCGTTTTGTATTTTGTTGATTTAGGTTCTTTCGGGCATTGGTCTCCTCTCTACAATGAAAATTCTCTTCCCACCCACCTCAACACTTTTTTTTTGTTTGAACGGGTATCATCTGCGCACAACTGCATGACTAATTCTTTGAGTTGGATAAGACCACAAAGAATGACGTAAGGTTCTTCCTCAAGAGAATTTAACAATGTTGCATTCTCAATATTAGTTTCAATCTCATTATCTCTGGTTAAGTTGGAAGAGATATCTTATCATCTCATCCAAGTGTTCTTGAGTAAAATTATTAACACTTATTAGAGATATAGTTAATTGTTTTAGTTATTAGTTAGTTAATCTAGTTAGTTAGCCTATAAATAAGTTTTATATGTTATGAAACATGACATCCACCAAGAAGTAGAGAGAAAGTTAGAAAACTTTGTATTGATGGTAATAAGAGGAATTACAATAACGAAAAAACTTAGTATAAATGACTAGTATAAAACTTATTTATAGGCTAAATAACTAGACTAACTAACTAATAACTAGAGCAACTAATTATATCTCAAATAATACTCTTTTATCTCTCAAAAATTATATTTATGATCTTGTTAAAAAATGTTTGAAAAATATGTTCCAAAATTTGAGGGTTGGGTGGAGAAATTTTTTGTCTATAACATGGTATATACTCAGAAGCCAGGTAAACATCATTCAAAATGGGTTGTTTTGTTTTGTGATGGTAGTGTTTGTTAAGGGTTGTTTTGTTTTGTGGGGTTTGTTGTTGGTGTAATGGGGTTTTGGTTTGTTGGGTTTTCCTCCCACTTTCTTCTTCCTTCGCTTGACTTCTTGTTATGGAGAATGCTTAATAATATTCGTTATTTCAAAAAAAAAAAAAAACATGATTCGAATTTAATAAAATTGAATTTTTGTTTTTACTTCATCAAAAACAAGGCATACACAAGTTGTAAAAAACACTCTCCTAATGATTCTACTTAATAGTTAATACGATACTTTCATCCGATCAACTAAACTAGAGAAGTATTTATAAAAATTTATGATATTATATATTTATAATTAATTGAAAATTTTAAGATCTTTTATTGATCAAAAATTTTGAAGTCTAAAATACGTTTAAACTATTTAACCCTTGAGTTGCTGACTGTGATCCCAACAGTTCACATTTTATTTCATGTTTGCCACATTATTTTCCTCAACAAGCAAATAAATCTTTATGTTCCACTCTCTGATCAATCCTACAAGTACAATGAAATTGTCTTTTAATTAGAACAAAGCTCATTATATTTAACCGGAAAAAGTGGAAGAATCCCAACTTTCCATCCACAATAACAAATAATTCTTGTACTCTTTATTCGATCTTATGAATGAGGTGGAACATGATAGTATCAACGTTTTTAAATTGAGCAAGACAATAAATTGTTGCAAGAGCTCGAAAATATACTAAACTAGTTAATCTACGTTAGTTTTTTATTTGTGTTACTGCTAATGTGTGAGCAAATGTGCAGATGAGCTTATTGCCAATGCGTCCTATATCGGCACCCCGACAAGCTAAGAGTATTCTTGCAGCTGATGTCTAGTTTTGTTTGATGTGGCTGAACAGAGCTGGCAAGATTGGCTTGTTTGATAATAGACAAATATTTGATTAAGTGTACAAATTGTTTTATCAAAAGAGATTGGTTGCTTAAAATAGACCCCTTATTGTATTGTTCGTTTATGTTTTTAAGTTATTGAATCCACTTTATACCAAATGTGGAATTCATATTTAATTAGTATATGTAGTTCATGTTTTAAATTATGAATTTAATTTAGTTGTCTTTAAAAATGTATTTATCAGTTGTTGGGAGTGAAAAAATACTTTTTTTAATCAAATTATAGGCATAGCGGCGATTCCTAACCGCCATAAACCAGATTCTTTATAAAATAAATTATATTTAGCGGAGGTTTCAAACTGCCGCAATATTCCGTTTGTGTTTTGTGGCGGTTTGAACCGCCGCTACACTAACAGCGGCAATTTGTCTGGCAGTTGCAAAAACCGCCGCTAAATTAGCTTCCGCCAGATGATAGAGCGGCACTATTGAAACCGCCAGAAAAGTGTGTAGCGGCGGTTTAAAACCGGCGGTATCCTATAAAATAAACTGCCGCAACCAAACAGTTTTCTTGTAGTGTATTTACTCAAAAATCACATATTATTAATAGTTTTGAAATATGACAAAATTGCAATATGGAACTATCAAAATAACTAAAACGTATAAAAGTAGATAAAAAAATCAACCATTGAACTAACTACCTAATTAGATTTTCTAAACACTTCATGATATTTATCCACTATGAAACCTTAATTTTATTATCCTACGATAAAATTTATTATGCTAAAATTTTACCATTAGATTCTCATTTATAACTCCAAACCGTAAAATATCGCAAATTCTCAATATAAAACATGTAATCAAAGATTCATGAAAGCTCGCACAAAACATATCTTCAATTAATTCACCATAATAGTTGCAAGTGTAATGCAACAAACTTTATTTTGGTTGTGTTGCATGTACATATGTTTTTTTTTATTACTCATGTACATATGCTTTGATTTCACTATTCTCAATATATCAAAAAAAATAGTCACAGTTTTTTGTAAAATCAACTAATTTTATTAAACAAAAGTTCAAGCACAAAAAGCACAAAGAACCCAAGTGTAAACCCAACAAGAAAATAAGACTACAAGACTCGATCAACAAGACACATAAAAAACCATAGACTCCAAAAACTGAAAGCATTAAACATTACATAAGACCACCATGCATAATCAAACAAAATAGTTTCCAATTATTATTGAAATAGAAGCAAAAATAAAATCAAATGTCAAAAGGTGTGAACCCTTCAACATAAAAGATTAATTCTTCTCATCCTCTAACTCAGATATGTTTGCACCTGCCTCCTCTACCTCATCTAGGGCTTCTTCTTTCTCGACTAGGACTTCTTCCTCTTTTTTGTTTCCTTTTTCATCTTTTATCAATTGCAACCTGACCTCTTTCCCGTATCTAATTCCACAAGCATTGCAAAGTGTCTGCACCAAAACAACATGTTATTACATGTGAAATTCTGGCAACCAGATAGACAAATGCTGTACACAATGTTACAGCTAGTGTCCGAGCATTTGTCACACAATAATAATAAACGCAGCGTTTCAGGTAAAATAAACGTGACTGAAAGATAAATAACACAGTAGGTTTGTTAACCCAGTTCGGCGCAATTTGCCCTAGTCTGGGGGATACCAATCCAGGAATGAACTCCACTATAATAGTTCTAGTGAAAAGCACAACGTAGACTCACTACTTGTCTTTGCACCACGACCCTACCAATGGCTGCTCTACCTAGGAACTCCTAAGTATGAGACCCCGTCTCAATTCCCAACTAACAGTACAGACAGCACTGTTAATATACACACTTGTTTGTTTGTTTGAATAAGAGTCACACTCTAAAGAACACAACTAACTCCGTACCTAAAGGCTTAGGAGAAGTACACAGTTACAACTCAAAAACACAGAGAACTTGTCATGCATCAACAGATACAAGCAAGACTCACAACTAACAAGAAAACCTAAAACCTTAAGACACACGCTTTAGTACACACACGGTTTTCCACACAAAACTAGGGTTTGTGTCTTCACATATATATAGTACTGAGCAGTCATTGGTTTGGGCTTCAAAACATAGCTTGGACGTTGTCAGGTCCAGCTAACAATTCTTCCAGTGCAATAATATTATTTCCAAAAATATATCAATATTAATTATGGAAATACACCAAGGCAAGACAGCCTTTCACAGCCCATCAAGCCTGCGCGTCTTGATCAGCACGCTAGGTTAAACATAAAACTTCATAGAATCTTCAAAAGATCCTGCACAGAAATATCACGCGAGCTGGCGCGAAACAATCAGACAATACAATGCTGTTCCACTTGCTACAGCATTTGTCTCAGCATTGGCTAATAGTTGTTTTTGCAAAATGTAGCCAACATACAAAAACCCAACAATCTCCCCCTTTGGCAAAATTTTGGCTAAAACAATCTATAGCCAGTTCTTGGAGAGATACACAGAATTTCTTCAATTCACATAAGTACACGACTTCTCAAATCAACTAAACATAATCTTGGCATATAAAGAAACTACTTCCAAGGGGACTCTTTGAATAAAGATAACTTGTAAATAGTATCAGAGGCATTCGTCTTCAATAATCATAATACGCCTAGCCTCACAGAAATAGCCAGATAACCAGAACATATATAGTGGGTTCAGATAAAGAGATGGAGACATACTCTTAAAAAATAGTTCCACAACATAGAAGAGATAATCAGATATAAGCGCTCCCCCTCAACATATGCACATCAACAACATATCATAGTGCTCCCCCTCAAAATAGGCATGCATAGAAAACAACATAGAAGAACTTACTTCAAGTGACATATGTAGGAGCATCTGTCAGAGCAATCTTCAACAAATAAAATCTACTGTATCATCATTCTATCATTCTACTCCCCCTTTTTAGCCATAAATTCTGACAAACATAGAAATAGCATAGATGGCATATATAGAAATCCAGAGAGTACCACATCAGTTCACATGGAGCATAGAGGCACATAGGCACAGAGAGGCCACAAATATAGTTATTACAGACCATAAAGCACACTCAGGTGCATGAATAAAAGAAAAAAAAATAATTACAATCAGAAAGAGGCAGTTTCAGCAGAGTCATCAGACACCTCCTCAGTGTCACCGGCAGCAGAAGCATTTCCATCACCTCCTTCTTCTTCCCTTGCATGGTCTTGAGCAGGAGCCTCACCCTCAGCTGCAACCTCAGCTTTCAGAGCAGCTATAACCCTGTCAACCTTCACCTTCTTCATACCCAAATCCACACTCACAGCTGTAAGCTCAGCAATCATTTCCAGCTTACTCATACCACCAGATGACTGGACAGAAGTGCCAGCCAACTCATCAGCTCGTGGCTGGGATATCAACCTGCAATCCAGATTAAGAGGACTAGGCCTCCTAACAGCCTCATCTGTGCTTACCAGAATATCAGGGTGTTGTTGCAGAATAACCCCACACACCAGAGTAGGAAAAGGAATAGGAAACTTCACAGCAAAGGACAAGCACAGTGGCCACAGAATTGGAATGAGTAGTAGGGGACCAGTTATTTGCAGCAATTTTGTTCAGGGCAGCATACATGGGGGTCAGCTTTGCAGAGGACAGAAGTCCAGGCCAGTGTCTCAGCTTGTTACCTGTGATGGTCTTGCAGATGGTGTCATCTGTAACTTCCAGCTCAGGAGTGTCTTCAAGAGATCTACCCAGATAAGCATTGATAACCTGTGGAGAAAAGTTGACACACCTACCACGTACAAACACCTTCCTGTACTCAGCATACCTCGGATCATCACATTCTTCAGGAATGTTCACCACAAATTCCCTTACCAGCTTGTCATAGCAATTACCCAGATCCTTTACCGTCTTCATCAGTCCAGCAAATTCCAGCACATCCATCAACTCTTGACACTTGAGCACATCAGCTTTCAAGTTTCTTTCCAGTCCAAGCCTCCTGTGATACACAAATTTCCAGCGAGTTGCTCCACTTTCCAGATGAAAGGAAACATTATCCAGAGGAGCTGGAGGAATATCCAAAGGGACTTTCATACCCTTTACAGTCTTTCTAGATGCTCCACCAGATGGGGCAGCATCTGTCTCAGCTATCTCCAAGTCAGAATCACTAGAGGGGTGACCCTTTCTTTTTAAGCTCTTCTTTTGAACAGGCTTGGGAGTTACTTTACTCCAAGACTTTGGGGGGCCAGTCATTGGCTTATTCCCTGCAGCAACATCTTTCTTCTTAGTGCTCTTAGCACTCTCAACAACAACACCAGAAGCATCCTTCACAGCTTTGCTTCTAGTTCTTCTAGCAACACCAACAGCAGGAGTCTTTTCAACAGACTCTACATCATCAACATTGACCACTTCAGTTTGGTCAATGTGTACAGTCTCATCTTGATCCTGAATCTCATCACCTTGATCCAGGGGTTCGGGAGAACCATCTTCATCAGCACTTACAGGTTCAGGAGAGTTTGGAATGACCAAAGACTCCACAGGAGCTTGTGCCAAAGATGCTTGAGCATCTGGCACAGCATCTGACATATCAGCAGAGGGTTCAACATTGTCCTCTGCCACAACAACTTTCTCAACAACATTAACATCATCAGCAGTAGTCTTGTCATTAACACCAGCATTATCAACATTTTCATCATGCAAATTGTCATCTATCTTAGAATTATCAGAACCTAGGATTTCATCAAACGCTTCAGTACCCTCAGAGGGCTTTTCATCAGATCCAGTGACAGAAGTGTCAACATCTGGTTCTACAACAGTTGATTTAAACGGATTTTCTTTACAATACAGATCGTGCATGGTGAGACCTACACGCTGAACAGCGGGAGTTTTCTTACCTTTAGGTTTCGAGATCTTCTTCGTTGCAGAGGAAGTTGATCCTTTTCTAGTGCTCTTTCTCCTTGCAACAAGCGCTTTAGGACGCTGTTTGATCGCTTTTGACTCGACTATGGTTGCAAGCGGTTGAGTATTCATGTTCCCTGGTGAATTAGTTTCTAGAACGGTGGGGGAAGTTTGGAGATTGAGTGGAATCAGACATAGTGAAGATGAGATGTTTGAAGATATGAGATTTTGAGAATTTTTGAACGACAATGGGAGCGGCAATAGAGCAGTTGAGTGATTCAGAAAAGCTTTGTAAGGAATAATGATGATTGTGTGTGATTGTTTTGTTTAAGGGAAGTTTTGATTTACTTCCTTGATAGGCGTGCAAAGAGCGGTTGTGGAGAGAGAGTATAACTACTGCACGCCTTACACACAATAACTGCTACAATTCCTCAATTTGGCAAATGTCTAACCGTCTTCTAAGTTTTTCAAATTGTGCAATATCAAGAGCTTTTGTGAGTATATATGCTAATTGCTCCTCAGTTGAAACATGCTCAATAGCAATACTTTTCTCTTCAACCAAATCTCTGATGAAATGATGTCTGATATCAATGTGCTTAGTCCTACTGTGTTGGATAGGATTTTTAGAAATATTGATTGCACTCAAGTTGTCACAATATAATGTCATAGCATCTGTCTTGACATTGTACTCACTCAGCATCTGTCTCATCCACACCAATTGTGTACAACTACTGCCTGCTGCTATGTACTCAGTCTCAGCAGTTGATAAGTAAGCACAATTTCGTTTCTTACTAAACCAAGATATAAGATTATTACCCAGGAAGAAACATCCACCAGAAGTGCTTTTTCTATCATCTGCGATTCCAGCCCAGTCAGCATCACAATATCCTACCAGCATAGTACTCTCTCCATGAGAATACAACAAACCATAATCACTGGTACTGTTCACATACTTTAAAATTCTCTTCACTTGAGTCAGATGGCTAATCTTTGGCTCAGCTTGGTACCTATCACACACTCCAACAGCAAATGTGATGTCAGGTCTACTTGCAGTTAGATAAAGAAGACTTCCTATCATACTTCTGTATAAACTTTGATCTACATCTTCTCCCTTGACGTCTTTGGATAGCTAGACATGTGTAGGAGCAGGAGTTCTTTTGGTGGCAGCATTCTCCATACCAAATTTCTTGACCATATTCTTAGCATACTTACTCTGAGAGATAAATATAGTGTCTTCCATTTGTTTTACTTGAAGACCTAGAAAGAAATTCAGCTCACCTACAAGACTCATCTCAGATTGCAATTGCTGAACAAAATGCTCTACCATTTGGTCAGACATTCCTCCAAAGACTATATCATCAATATATATCTGCGCAATCATAAGCTTTCCTCTCTCATCTTTCACAAGGAGTGTTTTGTCATTACCTCCCTTCCTGTAGCCATTGTTTACCAATAACTCAGTAAGTCTCTCATACCAAGTTCTAGGAGCTTGTTTCAATCCATACAACGCTATCTTCAACTTGTAGACATGATTTGGAAAGGCTGGATCAATAAAGCCCTTGGGCTGTTCCACATAGACTACTTCATTCAAATAACCATTCAGAAATGCACTCTTGACATCCATTTGATACAGCTTGAATTTTAGAATACATGCAATTCCAAGTAATAGTCTAATAGCTTCTAATCTAGCTATGTTTCTAGTGATAGTATCATATTCTTTCTCTCTTTGAAGTTTTAAGCACAGATCCTTGAATTTCTCGAAAGTGTCAGATTTCTCATTGATGAAGTCAATCCAAGTGTATCTAGAATAATCATATACCATGACAGAAGCATACTTCTTTCCACCTAAGCTCTCAACTTGCATAGGTCCCATTAAATCCATATGCAATAACTCAAGTACTCTGGATGTGGTCATATGTTGAAGCTTCTGGTGAGGCATCTTTGTCTGTTTTCCTATCTGACATTCTCCACATATGCTTCCTTCTTGAATCTGAAGCCTTGGTAAACCTCTGATGGCTCCTTCAGCAATAGTTTTCTTCATGCTTTTGAGGTTTAGATGTCCAAGCTTTTGGTGCCACAGTTTCACATCATCTTCTTTAGTTATTAAACACGTAGATAACTCAGCTTTGTTTTGAGAGACCCATAGATAACAGTTATTCTTTGACCTTTCTCCTTTCATCAGTAGATCACCTTTACTATTAGTAACTAGACATTCATCCTTTGTAAAGTTGACCTTCAGACCCTTGTCACATAGTTGACTGACGCTTATAAGATTAGCAGTTAACCCTTTCACATGAAGAACCTTGTCAAGTTTAGGTAGCCCTTCATTGATCAGTGACCCTATACCTTTAATCTCTCCTTTGGCTCCATCGCCAAAAGTCACAAAGCTTGTAGCATATGGCAAGACATCCGTTAAGTAATCTCTGTTTCCGGTCATATGTCTTGAACATCCACTATCAAAATACCAGTCGCTTCCAGAAGATGCTCGCAGAGATGTATGAGCAATTTGAGCAACTTCCACACCTTCAGGTTCTGTTAAAATAGGCTCCATATTATTGGTCTTCTGTTTCCATTCCGGCTTGACACTCTTCTCTTTACTTTTGGATGAATACATATTGTCAGGGTATCCATACAATTTGAAGCAATAAGGTCTAATGTGCCCCTTTCTTCCACAGTGATAGCATACCCAGCCAGAATACCTTCTCTTTGGCTTGGTCCTGTATCTGCTTGTCTGTTGTCTCACCTGATGCTGGGGCATCTGTCTTGACATAGTTGGATTATAGGTAGTAGTAGCTGGAACAAACTTCATCACAGATGCAGGTTTCTGATGACTTAGTGAATGATAGTTAAAACCAATACCTTTGGAATCTTTTGAACTCTGTCCTATTTCTAGGATTTCATCTAACTTCTCAGTTCCTGTATTCAGCATTCTCACCTGTTTATTCATGTTATCCATCTTGGATTTGTATAGCTCCACTTCATCAGCTAGTCTTGAATTTTCTTCCTGAAGTTTGTTCTTCTCTGTTTGCAACATAGCAATGGTCTTCTTTTGCTTTAACATGGTGTCCCCGACTTCTAAGCTTTTAATCCACAATTCCTTATAGCACTCAACTAGTTCATCATAAGGCATCTCACCTTCATGTGATTCAGTATCAGATGCACATGTCCCAGTTAAGGCAATTACATGGTTAGCCGATTCAGATTCTTCCTCAGATTCATCCTCATCTGACCAAGACACAGTCATCCCTTTCTTTTGCTTCTTAAGGTACGTTCCACATTCAGACCTGTCATGGCCATAGCCTTCACATTCACGACATTGAACTCCTTTGCCTAGACTTGTCTTGTCATCTGTTTTTGATTTCCTCAGATTGTTAACATTTTTATTTATGCTGTGACTGTTGTCTGGAGCATATGTCTTGGCTTGCCTGTCAAACCGTTTGAGAGCCTTATTAAATTTCTTACCCAACATCACAATAGTTTCAGTTAAACTATCATCAGCCTCCATATCATTCTGTTGATCAGTCTCCTCAGATTTAGAGGCAAAGGCAATACTCTTTGTCTTCTTTTCAGATCTTTCATTTGCAACCATTTTAAATGTTTGTAAAGACCCTACTAGTTCACTCATTCTCAATTCTGAGATGTCCTTGGCTTCTTCTATAGCAGTAACCTTCATGTCAAACTTCTTAGGTAGTGACCTAAGCATTTTCTTTACTAGGTTTTCTTCAGAAATATTTTCTCCCAAGGCATCAAATTGATTATCGAACTCGAGTATTCTCATGTGGAAATCTTGAATGCTTTCATCATCCTTCATCTTCAAGTTCTCAAACTTACTGGTCAAGAGTTGCAGCCTTGAGCTCCTCACCTTTGAGTTACCCTCATGAACAGTTTGGAGTTTCTTCCATGCTTCCTTTGCAATAGTACATTTTTTTATCAGTTTGAAAATGTGCGCATCAACTCCATTGGTTAAGGCATTTAGAGCCCTTGAATTTGCATTGGCCCATGCTTCTTCATCCTTGCTCCATTCGTCCTCAGGTTTCAGCTTAGTGACAGTCTCTCCTTCCTTACCAGTAGTAACCACAGGAGGTTCCCATCCTACAACCACAGCTCTCCATGTTTTGTGATCCATGGATTTCAAAAACGTAGTCATTTTAGACTTCCAGTCATCATAGTTAGCATCACCAACCAAAAGTGGTGGTCTATTCATTTGTCCTCCTTCTTTGTCCATCTTAGCCAGAAATATCTTCCCTGGAGCTCACCCAATCAGGCAGGGTGCCTGCTCTGATGCCAATTGAAATTCTGGCAACCAGACAGACAAATGTTGTACACAATGTTACAGCTAGTGTCCGAGCATTTGTCACACAATAATAATAAACGCAGCGTTTCAGGTAAAATAAACGTGACTGAAAGATAAATAACACAGTAGGTTTGTTAACCCAGTTCGGCGCAATTTGCCCTAGTCTGGGGGATACCAATCCAGGAATGAACTCCACTATAATAGTTCTAGTGAAAAGCACAACGTAGACTCACTACTTGTCTTTGCACCACGACCCTACCAATGGCTGCTCTACCTAGGAACTCCTAAGTATGAGACCCCGTCTCAATTCCCAACTAACAGTACAGACAGCACTGTTAATATACACACTTGTTTGTTTGTTTGAATAAGAGTCACACTCTAAAGAACACAACTAACTCCGTACCTAAAGGCTTAGGAGAAGTACACAGTTACAACTCAAAAACACAGAGAACTTGTCATGCATCAACAGATACAAGCAAGACTCACAACTAACAAGAAAACCTAAAACCTTAAGACACACGCTTTAGTACACACACGGTTTTCCACACAAAACTAGGGTTTGTGTCTTCACATATATATAGTACTGAGCAGTCATTGGTTTGGGCTTCAAAACATAGCTTGGACGTTGTCAGGTCCAGCTAACAATTCTTCCAGTGCAATAATATTATTTCCAAAAATATATCAATATTAATTATGGAAATACACCAAGGCAAGACAGCCTTTCACAGCCCATCAAGCCTGCGCGTCTTGATCAGCACACTAGGTTAAACATAAAACTTCATAGAATCTTCAAAAGATCCTGCACAGAAATATCACGCGAGCTGGCGCGAAACAATCAGACAATACAATGCTGTTCCACTTGCTACAGCATTTGTCTCAGCATTGGCTAATAGTTGTTTTTGCAAAATGTAGCCAACATACAAAAACCCAACAACATGTTACCTACAAATTCAAGTGTAATCAAAGTATGATATGGAATAATACATGCATGATACTAGTGTGATATATTGAAAATATTCAACCAATTAGTTAAAACCTTGAGAAAATTTTAAAAGTAATATCCTTTTATTGATCGAAAAAATTACTTAATTTTTTTAATCAGTAAATTTTATTAATAGGAAGATCGAATCGACATAGATTGAATCATGATTTCAAATCGAAATCCCCATCTACAATTACGGGCGTGATATTGTGGTTGTGATAGCCTCCACAACAACATTGCACTGTAACTGCACAGTAATTTCGTTGATTCAAAAAAAAAGTGCACAGTAATTTCAAATCGCATATAAGGCCACATGTACATCCAACAATTTCAGTTATATTTTATTCAGATCTACTCACCAAATATTAAAATTTTAGAACTCCAAATCTCAATCAACTCTAGATCTAATACAAAATTATAAAATTTATGCTTGTTGTTCAAAAAAACTTCAGATCTAATACAAAATCTTTCATATAACAGTGTCTCAACTGTATATATCCAAACATTTTCTCAATCAATATATTCAAAGCAAACTGAGACTATGTTATTGATGAATAAATGTGTAAAAACACGATGGTAGACATTTATAAAATTTGTAAAATTTTTAAATTATTTCATATCACAAAAACAACATCCACAATCACAAACATTACAGATTAAAATTTCAGTGGAACGTGACAATAAAACTCACGACTTTAGTTACTCGATAGTTAACAAAACAATAGTAAATAAGCAAAGGGAGAAGCTAGATTATAAGTAATTACCTTTGGTCCATTAGGACCTTTCCTCCAAAGTGGGGTAGTACTTGTTTCACATTGCGAGCAAACCTTACCGCTCTTCTGACGCCTCTCAAAGTCATAACCAGCATTAATCCTACAACAAGTATACTTCATCGTTTTTGTTGCAGGTGTTAATTTCTTTTTTGTAGCAAATGTTTTCTTTGCAAAATAGTGACCATTGTTGCTTGAACTCACCATTTTTCTTCTTTTTTTTTCTTCTTACAAGAATAATACTCTCTCTGTAATTTTTTTTAGTTCTCACGTTTATTTATACACACACTCACTCGATCAAATGAATCTCACACATATTTTTTAATTATTTATTTCTTTTGGTAATTTTATTTTTTACTATTAAGGTTTTGGCGCCTTTGCCATTTTCATTTTTTATGATCAAATGCAATGTATGTGAAGCGACGTGGATTTTTTAAAGAAAATTATTAGTATATTTTTTTAAGAAAATATCTCTAAAAAGAGAATAATTAATCCATACCTTAATTATGTTGAATTCTTGAATTAAAATAATGAATTTTTTGCTTAATTTATTCTTTATATATTCCCAATTTATATTATATACCTTATTATGTATTTTTTTTTTTGAAATGATATCTTATTATGTAAAAGAAAACATTTTAATGAATACAAATATTAAAAAATACACCATTAAAAATTTATTGTGTAGATCCTGATCATTTATTCAAAATGCATCATTATTTTGTGAACTTGAGTACTCGTGCTTATTGTACTCTTGTTTATCTTTTGGTTATTAATATATATTTGTCATTCAAAACAGTGCATAAATTCTTAATTTTGATGTATATCTTAATAACTTACAAAATAAATATAACTCTATTATGTGTGTGTGTATGTGAGTTTTTAATGACTTTTTCATTTCGTATACGTACAAAAAAATAATATAACTATACTATATAGGTTGACAACTTTAAAACATTTCTTTCAAAAAAACAAAAACTTTAAATTGAGTCAAATTGCTATAAATTAAATCAAATTTGCTAAATTAGTTGATATTAATTTAGTCAAATTGAATTTTTTGACCACAAAAATTCATTTAAATACGGTAAACCTTCATTATAAAGTATTTAAAATTAATTTATTATTTATATTCACGTTGTTCCAAAATAATTGACCTATTTGCTCACTTATATAGTGCAATCATTAGGGGAGACAATAAAGTACTACTTTTTTGAATTTTAAGGTTTGCTACCAATTAAAAAGAGGAATGTTTTAGTAAAAATTATATTCTCTCTGATTCCTTTACACTATTTTGTTAAAGTGTGTGAAATAATTAACTATGTCAATTATTTTGTGACGGATGGAGTATTAAATATTTTTTGGTCAAATATGATATTATATATATTTTAACTAAAGTAAACATTCATTATGCACCCAAAAAAAGTCAACATTCAATAAAATGAGGAATCTCATATTCGAACATTGGTCTCTCCATATAAAATATGATGTTTCTACGAACTGAGTGAGTTATGTTAATAAAGACAAATTTTATTAAAGTTAACATCAAAAATGTTATTGAAGTTAGGTATGTAGTTAATTAATTCTAAATTTTCATTTTAAATCCTTTGATTGGGGCCAATATAATGTAATTATACATTTAGATACTTTTAAATTAATCCATTTTAACTTGTCAAACAAAAAAATTAATCCATTTTAACTTGTCAAACAAAAAAATTAATCCATTTTAACATAATTAATTGTAAAATTTAATTGTTTGAGTTTATGTGTAGATAATATAAATTCTAGAGGTAGTCTACAATCGGCCATTGCATCTAACCTTTAGGTCTATTTTGTTTAAAAACTATCCAAACAAAATTTTAATTCCAAATATATAAAGAAATTGCTAAATAATTTTAAACATATCTTTTTAATTTGTTCATCCAACCTAGACCTTTGAGAACCTAAGTTTATTTTTTTTAGAATTGAGATGAGCATTGAACATGCGACATGTAGTATATTACCCAAACTGATTTTGAAAAGTGGAAGAATGTCAACGTTCCATCCACAATAAGTATCCACGTTTAAAATTGAGCCAGACAAATCTTCATATTCTGATCTCATGATTCAAACATCTCTCTCTTAAGGTCTCTTTGATATTCTTTAGAGCGACGCGGCTGAAACTTCCTTTCTTAGAAAATAATTTCCGTATTTCTCTCTTTTTGTTTTTTGATTAGCATTGTAACCAAAAAAAACTAAAACATATAAAATTATATAAAAAAATCAACCATTGAACTAACTACCTGATTAGATTTTCTAAACACTTCATAATATTTACCTGCTATGAAACCTTAATTTTATTATCCTGCGGTGAAATTTAATTATGCTAAAATTTTACCGCTAGATTCTCATTTATAATCCCAAACTGTAAAATATCTCAAGTTCTCAGTCTAAAACATGAAACCAAAGATTCATGAAAGCTCGCACACAACATATCTTCAATTAATTCACCATAATAATTGCAAGTGTAATGCAACAAAATTTATTTTGGTTACATTGTGTTGCATGTACATATGCTTTGATTTCACAATTCCCAATATCAAAAAACATAGTCACCAATTTTTTTAAAAATCAACTAATTTTATTAAACGAAAAATTCAAGTACAAAAAGCATAAAGAACCTAAATGTAAAACCAACAAGAACACAAAACCACAAGACTCGATCAAACACAAACATAAAAACATAGACTCCAAAAACTGAAAGCATTAAACATTACATAAGGTATGAACCATAGACTCCAAACATTAAGCATTAAACATTGCATAATCAAATAAACTAGTTCCCCATTATTATTGAAATAAAAGCAAATAAATAAAACCAAATGTCAAAAGGTATAAACCCTTCAACATGAAAACTTAATTCTTCTCATCCTCAAACTCAGATGATGAGCCAGTAGTTGACTTCTTGCTTTGGTTTGTACTAGCCTCTTCTTCGTCACCTTCACCTAGGGCTTCTTCTTCCTCACCTAAGGGTTCTTCTTCCCCTTCTTCTTGGTTTCCTTCTTCATATTTCTTCTTTGTCTTCATCCTCTCCTTCCCATATTTAATTCCACAAGCATTGCAAAGTGTCTGCACCAAAACAACATGTTACATGTTAACTACATATTCAAGTGTAATCAAAGTGTGATATGAAATAGTACATGTATGATACTAGTGTGATCTATTGAAATATTGAACCAATTAATTAAAACATTAAGATAATTTTAAAAGTAATATATTTTTATTGATCTCTAAATTACTTTTAATTTTTTTTAATCAGTAAATTTTATTAATAGGCAGATCGAAGTGACATGGATCGAATCATGATTTCAAATCGAGATCCATATCTACAATTACGGGCGTGATATTGTGATTGCGGTAGTCTCCACAACAACATTGCACCGTAACTGCATAGTAATTTCAAATCGCATATAAGGCCACATGTACATCCAACAATTTCAGTTATATTTTGTTCAGATCTACTCACCAAATATTAACATTTTAGAACTTCAAATCTCAATCAACTTTAGATCTAATGAAATATTTATAAAATTTGTGCTTGTTGTTCAAAAAAACATCAGATCTAATACAAAATCTTTCATATATAACAGTGTCTCAATTGTATATACTCCAAACATTTTCTCAATCAATATTTCCAAAGCAAACTGAGATTATGTTATTGATGAATAAATAGTGTAAAAACACGATATAGTAGTCATTTATAAAATTTGTAAAATTTAAAATTATTTCAGATCGCAAAAACAACATCAACAATCACAAACAAACATTACAGATTAAAATACCAATGGATCGTGACAGTAAAACTCATGGAGTTAGTTATTCGATAGTTAAAAAAACAATAGTAAATAAGTAAAGGGAAAAAATAGATTATAAGTAATTACCTTTGGTCCTTTAGGACCTGTCCTCCAAACTGGGGTGCTATTTGTTTCACATTGCGAGCAAACCTTACCCTTCTTGTTACGCCTCTCAAATTCATGAGCAGGCGGATTAATCACAAAACAAGTATGGTTCATCGATGTTGTATAAGGGGCTAATTTATTTTTTGTAGCAACAGTCTTTGTTGCATATGTTTTCCTTGGTGGGGCTTTGACACCCACCGAAGAGCCACATGCTGACATTCTTGCAGCACCAAGCTCTCTTTTTGTAGGACTTTTGCTACCATTGTTACGTGATCTCACCATTTTTTTTCTCTCTTTTTTTTCTTACAAGAATAATACTCTCTCTGTAGTTTTTTTTCGTTCTCACGTTTATTTATATACATACTCACTCAATCAAATGAATTTCACACACATTTTTTATTTTTGACTTTTAGGGTTTTGGTCAAATATGATATTATTATATTTATTTTGACTAAAGTCAACATTCATTAAGACAGGGAATCTCACGTTGCAACATTGGTACTACATATAAAAATTCAGTCAAATACAATAAACCTTCATTATAAATAATTCAAAATTAATTTATTATTTTTGTTTTTTGGTACATCGGAGAGATAAATTGCTTTCGTCATAAATTGATCATTGGACCTTACCTTACCCAACTCATATATCCTTTAACTTTTACTTCTTGAGTTATCCTACAGAAAAATTTATCATTTATATTAAAAAATATTTGGTAAAATATATATATAATATAATATTTATTTTGACTAAAGTCAACATTCATTAAAACGGGGATTCTCACATTAGTCACTGCACTGCATATAAAACTTCAGTCAAATATGATAAA
The DNA here is from genome assembly GCA_951804385.1 of Trifolium dubium. Classification (NCBI taxonomy): domain Eukaryota; kingdom Viridiplantae; phylum Streptophyta; class Magnoliopsida; order Fabales; family Fabaceae; genus Trifolium; species Trifolium dubium. The sequence goes on from OX638068.1 coordinate 43,445,466, forward strand.
CCTTTATTATAAAGTATTCAAAATTAATTTATTTTTTTTGTCTTTTGGTACATCGAAGAGATAAATTGAATTCATAAGAAGTTGATCTCTGGACCTCCCCCTACTCAACTCATATATCCTTTAACTCTTACCATTTTAGTTATCCTACGGGAACAATTTATTATTTGTATTACATCCTGTATTGGGTCAAATATGACATTATATTTGTTTTGACTAAAGTCAACATTCATTAAAATGGAGAATCTCACATTCGACAATTGGTCATTGCATATAAAAATTCAGTCAAATACGGTAAACCTTCATTATAAAGTATTCAAAATTAATTTATTATTTTTGTTTTTGGGTATAGCGGAAAGAGAAATTGCTTTCGTCAGAGATTGATCTATGGACCTCCTTCTAACCAACTCATATACCCATCAGCTCTTACCACTTGAGTTATACTACAGGACAATTTCTTATTTATATTATATTTTTTTGGTCAAATATGATATTAGAGGAAGGATACATTGACTCTATGAGTAACTTTGAGATGGGTTACTCCACTTAATATCTCATTATTCACAATGAATTTCATCAACCCAACCGTTGATTATTATCATTATATACCAATGACGAAGGGCAGACATTTTTATATAAATCTTAAATTTGTAGCTATGTAATTTAATCATTGATATTTACTTTGATTTTTTTTTTTGACAATTAATTTGATTTTTAAAAGCTTATTAAACATTCATTTGAAATCATTTAATTATGTATCAAATAGTTTTAAAATTTGATAAAAACTTGTTGAGTTGATATGTTCAATAAGAACTTATAATTTGACGGTTAGATTGGTGAAATTTATCATGAATAATGAGATATTAAACGGATTATCTCAGAGTTACTCATGTAGTCAATGGATCCCTCCTCTGTATGATATTATATTTATTTTGACTAAAGTCAATATTTATTAAAATGGGGAACCTCACATTTGAACATTGATCTCTGCATATAAAATGTGATGTCCTTACGAACTGAGTTATGTCAATGAAGACTATCTTTATTAATGTTAACACCACAAATAATTATTAAAGTTAGGTATGTAGTTAATTAATTCAAAATTTTCATTTTAAATCCTTTGATTGAGGCCAATATATATATATATATATATATATAATATAATATAATTATTCATACTTTTAAATTAGTCCATTTTAATATAATGTATTGTAATTTTTTTTTTTTGTGAGTTTATGTATAGATAATATAAATTTTAGAGTTAGCCTACAATCGGCTGTTGCATCTAATTTTTAGGCCCATTTTATTTTAAAACTATCTAAACAAAATTTATTTCCAATATCTACTACTACTACTACTATAAGAAGTTTAATTACCACAAAATTTCCTTAATTATCCTTAATAATTATAGTCAAGACACTAATTTGAGGGTCTTAATTGTCATTTTGAGTTTTAATCGTTCAATAAATTAGTTAATGACTTCAAATATTCATGTGGCTTTTCCTTTTCCCCATAACTAACTACCATTACATGTCCCTTCATTTCATTGCTTCTAAGACAACCATTACCGATGGGTGGCTTACATAAAGCAATGGTATCATGTCAGAGTATTCAGGATATTTGATGATAAATGGAGGTTCCAAACTTGACATCGTACAAGTTACAGCATAATTGATGGAATTGCAGTCGTAGTGAAAAAAAAAACGAAAGTTCTTGCAATAGGTTTTAAGCATTATTATAGAAGTAAGCTATTATATTAATTTTTAATAATTTTGTAATTTATTATTTTATAAATATTTTAAAAATGTTTGAGACTATACTATACCTCTTCATATAAAATATAAGTTACTTTGAAAAAATAAATTATTATATCAAAATATAAGTCATTTTACGATATCAATGAATCATTTAATATTATTTTTCTTATTATATACTTTTAAGTCTTAACGATTTATTACTCTTTCTTTATTTACTTCTTCAATTATCTTCTATATACCATTAATGAAAGATAACTTTATAAACTAACTCATAATTTTTATTTTCCATACAACATTAGTTACATTTCATAATTTGTGTAATATGGTCAAAACGATTTATATTTTGACACGGAGGGAGGACTAAATTGTCAAATTGTTCCTTTCTTTCATTATTTACTATATCAATTAAGTCATATATATTACACTTTACTATTAATCTGTTTTTGACACATAGATAAAATGACAAAGTCATTATAAATTCACAAACATAAAATGAAGTGACCATGGATCAAACTCTGATCATAGAATTACCATAAATTTTTCATCATTGCCCTCAAATCTTATAATTTTTTTTTTTGAGAAATGCCCTCAAATCTTATAATTAAATCCTAATTTTGTATCCTTTTATGTCGTTTTGTATTTTATGTCGTTTTGAGAAATTAGAAAATTGTCTACTAATTGAAATATTTAGGCTAGGAGTTTGGCTTAGCAACAATTCATATTTCCTTCTTATACATTCATTGTTCATTACTATAAAAATAAAATAAAAAACACCTTTATTGTTCATTGCTGTGAATACCCATTAAAATTTCATATTTAATCCTCGGCTCTTTTTCTTCCCATCAAAATTTCTTCATATAAGTTTTCTATTATCATGGAAACTTATAGTGATATTTTTGTTGTGGTCATTATACAGTGTTAATATTATATTGATAGATTAGTTTATGGTTACATAAGCTTTTTGTCGATTCCTATAAATTTGTAAAATTTTATTTTTACTTTCAAAATCATGATTTTCTTCTTGTAAAATTTTGTTTTTAATCTCTATAAAAAAGTGACATTTTTAGTCGCTATAAAAAACAAATTTTCAGTAAATTTTTTTAAAAAATGTCATGAAAAATAGTTCTTCTCTTTTATACAATTTAGGGTTGTATTCAATCTTCTCTCTTCAAATCACCAACAAATAGGATATTCTTCTCTGAACCGGATCCTCTCCTTTCCTAAATCAAAAAGACATATCATGAAACAATAAACTTATTCTTCTTCCACAACGAGGCTTCCGGTCTAAACACTACAATATCAACATGCTTTAATTTAGTGTTATAACATCAATACCATTTTTTCTTGTTTCTTTATTTTTCTGGTTTACCAAGTAATTTGAGAACAAAGAAGGCATCCATGTACCCCTTTTAAAACTTAGCATAGATTTAAATAAAATATACTTGATTTTCTAATTTTATTGTCTTTTAACTTTTGGACCATGAGATTGATCCAAACAGTCAAGATTTTTTTGAAACAAGGCACTAGTGAAGGCCCAAAGTAAAAGTACTGCTCCAACATTCCTCCTTTGATCCAACGGACTCAAAACTCCACCACGGCCCACATACTACAGTCTTGACTACAAAGCAATCAAGCATGCATGGTTTTTTTTCTTTCAGATTTTTAATTTTATAAAAATATTTATGTAAACTTTCTATCAAAAAAATCTAATATGTAAACTTGTAAAAGTGGTTATTTCATTTTAAAAAAAATCATAATTTTTTTTATAAAAAAACGACTCTAATTATAAAATTAGAATGCAATGGCAAATACATACCTAACCCTTAATAATTCAATTACATCTACACACACAAACCAACCCCTTATCGTTAATTAAGCATAATGATTTGCATAATGTGCACTAGTGAGTGACTCTTAATCCCTCACCTACTTTTCTTTTGACAGATGTATCCTCACCTACCTAGCTACCTCCATGGGCCAAACCAAATGTGACTTCTTTTATTTTTTTAGAGATTCTTTTGTAAGCAATAAGCATGTCAAATAATATGATATCGATGAGATATAATCATATCATTGTATAAAATTTGTTTGCAAATGAAATGAACATAGTTTTCAATTTCTATAACACCAAAATTGATATTTTTATTTATTTTTGGTCGAGACGAGGGTATCCACCGCCGAATGCAGTGGCTATTCTCGCGCTAGATTGGAGGCATCTCAAATAATAGGATAGCTGGTCAAGAGATTTAAAGTTGTTCCGAACCCAAGATGAGAATCGAACCATTGACTCTTAGTTAAAGGAGGATGAGTCACAACCGCTCGATCACATCCTCCAAATACTTTATTTATTTATTTGCATTACCACACTCAAAATTTTCTGCATTTTCCAAAAAAGTGACAAGATCTATTCTGTGACATACTAGTAAAATATTCCCCAAAGAAACAAAACAACAGAGTAATAATACTAGTAGTCTAGTACTCAAGGCTATACCAAATTCAGAAACAAATAATATGTGTTGTTGGTCAGTACCAAATCCAAAAAATTGCCACAATTAACTGTCAGATACCAAATTCAGAATATTGAGTTTATGGAACAGTCTCTATTGCTAAATCAAAACCTCACTTTCTATTACCTTGCCCTTGCAAAGTTGCAACACAGAAATACTCAATTATGCTAACTTTGATTGTCTTTACTTCAACTCGTCATGCATTCAGCTAAGTTTGTCTATTCTAAATTCAACAGCTACAAGCAGTTTTCACTCTATTGATTTAAAATGTTTTTATGTATAAACAATGTGCTGGGATATAATTAGATGAATTGTGTAAAAATTGTTTCCAAATGAAATGAATCACTTAAAAATTTGAATCTCTTAATAATCTATATAATCCATTTGTATATTCAACAAGGAACTACCATCTTTTCTTTTCATAGTGTTCTTGCTTATTCTAAAAATAGAGAAAAAATTTATGAAGTGTTTTTATTGTAGCTCGATAGGGAATTTATGGTCTACATATTACTTTTCCGGTATACTTAATGTAGAAGTGAATTGTTTAATGAATGCATATATCCTCTTATTCATAGAGTCGACGTATGGAGATAGCGAGTGAATAAGTGGAGAATTTAATAGAAGTTAGTGGAGATCCTGAGATCTTCCACTACTCCACATTTTTAGACCAAGTCAAATGTCCATGTGTTTCATGTGGAATGACTTAGTCAAAACATGATGATGTGTACCGTGCTATGTATGTCACTAATATGCTTATGTCGCCACGTATTAGCGTATGCATGATTCTCATATCGCTTGATATTTTTATAGTGGTACACTGAGTAAAATTCGTGAACGCGAAAGAATCATACTCGGCTAGGACGAACCTGACCGAGACCAAAAAATGTCTATAACAGTAGACTATTAATATCAAAATAATAGTAGAAAAATAGGGTGATGTGAAAAAATAATGTATGATCATTAGTATAATTTTTCCCTCAAAATTTTTGCACAATTCTATAAAATATCAAGAGAGTATCTTTTTGTTACTCAAGAATTCACACTGCATATTATGTGTTGGTCAGTTACAGATCCCAAAAATTGGCACAATTAACTACTATACTAAATTCAGAATATCCTACCCATAATTAAAGGAACAGTCTCTATACCTAAATCAAAACCTCACATTCCGATTGTGATAGACTTCCATTATACTCTGTCTTTCCACACACCATTCACTTCACTCCCCTCTCACTATCTCACAAATCAAATCCATTTCATTTACCACAAAAATTCCACCCTTCAAAAAATATTAAATGCTATTTGAACATCAAAATTTGAGTATCAAAATTTGTACATGATTTTTTCTATTTGATTTTCTATTGTAACCTGTAATAATTTATATGTATTTAGTCAATGTGATTTTAATTCAATTAGTAAAAATATTGCTTAATATACATGATTGAAGTTCGATTACGAATATATCAACTTTTTATCTTTAAAAAAATAAAATTCTAATTACTTAATTTTATATCAAAAAATAAAAGTACCCACAAAAACTAAACAACATTTTATATCAAAAATTTAATTTCTAAATATAATTTCTCTATATAATTATACCTTTTTTGTTTTTTTCCTTTTCTTAGTTAGACACAAAGATAAGCCTGGTGTGTAACAGAATCTGCCACCAAAACAACACCTCATCATCAGAATCCTAACATTTTCATACCCTAGAAAAATAAATGAAAATTTTTTCATACACAAAAAAATAATATTAGGACACCCTTTTATTGCCTTCCACTGAATCTCAATCCTCAAATCTTTAATACCTTCCATTCATTCATTCCTTCCATAGTTTGTGGTGTTTTATTTCCTATGATAACATTGAATCTGTCGTTTTCCTCCCATAGGTGTGTGTGCTTTGTCACCAACTACCTACCTTTTTCCACCACTAGATCTTGATTTTTTACTACATTTTATCAAACCCACAAAAAAATTAAATTATATTCATGCATCTTTTACTCATTTAAAAACAAACTCTTTTTGCTTATCAAAAAAAAAAAACAAACTCTTTTTAGTACAAATTATGCCTAATTACAAAAATTAATCTTTTAAGTAGAATAAAATTGTCTTAGTTTGTATAAAACAAATATATCTTAATTTTTACCGTTAGTTTAATCTAATTAAAGAAGTTTGATATTTGACAAAATTATAAAATTTAATAATGATACATTTTTTTTTCTAGTAAAAAAAAAACACTGATACATTTTTAATTAATTCGAAATCAATATCTAATATTAAACTCAAATAAATCTCTTATTATTTAGTCAAGTTAAAAAATAAATATTTTGTCTAGAAATTATAGCTGAACTGATAAAAAATGCCGAAATTGTTAGATCGGATGTTCCGAACCTGGGTTCAAACCCCAATCCACTTGTGTGCCTGAGTTTATCTCGTGTACAAAGCAAATATATTTCAATTTTAATATTACATCATCATTATAATTTTTATTACCATAATAGTAATAAATACCTCATGTATTTAATATTTATTTATATTTATATACGTTCATAGGCAATAAATTAAAGAACTACATTATCGTCATTCACCACCCTTCACTCACACACACACACACACTTCAATGGAATCATAAAAACAAAATCTTCATTTTCCTTAAACAAATCAAAAACCAAAAAAAGCCACCATTTTTGCTCTGTTCTGCTCTGTTTTTCTCTGAAACAAAGCATTCATGGAACGTGCAAGAAGACTCGCAAATCGTGCAACTCTGAAACGTCTTCTTTCAGAGGCAAAACAGAATCGAAACAATGAATCAACAACAACCACAATAACAACAACACCTCTTCCATTTGGTTCTTCTTCTTCAAGATATGTTTCCTCTGTTTCTAACTCTGTTTTTAGAAACAGAGGATCCACCAAACAAGACAACATTTTTGGAAAAACCAACAATGTTTCACGAGGTATTGGTGCTTTTCACGGTGTTGGGTCTCGATCCATCACCGTTGAAGCCCTTCAACCGAGTGATACATTCCCAAGACGCCATAACTCAGCAACACCAGAAGAACAAACAAAAATGGCTGAATCATGTGGTTTTGATACCCTTGATTCACTTGTTGATGCAACAGTACCAAAATCTATTCGTTTGGAAGAAATGAAGTTCAACAAATTTGATGGAGGGTTAACAGAAGGTCAAATGATTGAACACATGAAGGATTTAGCTTCAAAAAACAAAGTTTTCAAATCGTTTATTGGTATGGGATATTATAACACACATGTTCCACCAGTGATTTTGAGGAACATCATGGAAAACCCAGCTTGGTATACACAGTATACACCTTATCAAGCTGAGATATCGCAAGGTCGTCTTGAATCTTTGTTGAATTTTCAAACCATGATTACTGATCTCACTGGTTTACCTATGTCAAATGCTTCATTGCTTGATGAAGGTACTGCTGCAGCTGAAGCAATGTCTATGTGTAACAATATTCAAAAGGGTAAGAAGAAAACTTTCATTATTGCTAGTAATTGTCATCCACAAACTATTGATATTTGTCAGACAAGAGCTGATGGATTTGAACTCAAAGTTGTGGTGAAAGATCTTAAGGATATTGATTACAAATCTGGTGATGTTTGTGGTGTTCTTGTTCAGTATCCTGGTACTGAAGGTGAGGTTTTGGATTATGGTGAGTTTATTAAGAAAGCTCATGCTAATGAGGTTAAGGTTGTTATGGCAAGTGATTTATTGGCATTGACTGTGTTGAAACCTCCTGGTGAGTTTGGAGCTGATATTGTTGTCGGTTCGGCTCAGAGGTTTGGTGTTCCAATGGGTTATGGTGGTCCTCATGCTGCTTTCTTGGCTACTTCACAAGAGTACAAGAGGATGATGCCTGGAAGAATCATTGGTGTCAGTGTTGATACTTCTGGAAAGGCGGCTTTGAGGATGGCTATGCAAACTAGGGAGCAGCATATCCGTAGGGACAAGGCTACCAGCAACATTTGCACTGCTCAGGTAACTTGGTGTGCGTTTGGTTTTGTAGCGATGATAATTGATTTTGGTTGAAAGTAAAGCGATTTATGTTTGAATATATTTACAGAAGGAAAAAAATGATTTTTATTAATTTATGTTTGGATAGTTTGGATCACAATTTGTTATTGTGTGTGTATATAATACTATATATCTGGCTGCCAATTTTGATAAATTTTAGAATTGATTATATGGCTGCTTCTTTTTATAAATCTTATAGGTAGAATTGATTTTTGGGATATAATCAATTTTGAGGTTGGAAACCAAACATAACTTTTTAACCAACCTCGGAGTCTTTCTTTGAGAGCTATTTATAATTTAATTTCTAACTGGCTATCTAGTCTTGTTTTAAATGATACTTGGAATATACCAACATGCGGTTGTTCTTAGTGGTAAAGGACTCGAACACCTTAAGCAAGGGGGTCAGGGGTTTGATTCCCGACTCTTGTTTGGAGAAAACCTGGTTGGGAGGGGTGAATCCACTTTGTGTATCCAACAATTTTCTAACGGATATTAGTTACTGCTAAACTGTGGTGGATACTTAGTACTTGCAACATGCTTTTAAGAAAAATGATACTTTGAATTTCTTGTCGAGGATGGATTCACCCTTATTGATGTGTTCCTGAAGTTATGTTTGATTTTTGCATGAGTGAGTTGGTTGGGGATTTTATTTGATTCTGGTTTGTTTTGTTTAGGCACTGCTTGCAAACATGGCTGCCATGTATGCTGTATATCATGGACCTGAAGGCCTTAAAGCCATTGCACAAAGGGTTCATGGTCTTGCTGGGGTATTTGCTCTTGGATTAAAGAAACTTGGAACTGTGGAAGTTCAGGATCAAGCCTTCTTTGACACTGTCAAGGTTAAGACTTCAAATGCCAAAGCACTTGCAGATGCTGCAACCAAAAGTGAAATCAATTTGCGAGTTGTAGATGGAAACACTGTAAGTGTTGCTTTTTTTTTGTTGTTGTATCAGATCAGCTTGACTGTATTTACATGTCTTTGGATTATGATGGAGCTTTCTTTATTTTCAGATCACTGTTGCTTTTGATGAAACAACCACATTAGAGGATGTTGATAAGCTTTTCAAAGTTTTTGCTGGTGGCAAGTCTGTAAGTTTTAATCATATATTGGTTTTGTTTGGTAAAAAGTTAGCTGATTATGGATGAGCTTATAGCAAATAAGCTAGCTGATTGAATTTGAAGTATTTGGTAAAATTAGCGGTTAAACTAAGTGATAAATATAAAATAACATAAAAGCATTTCAAATTAATATTTACACTATTCAATTAAGTTAATGTGGGTAAGATGAGAAAAAATCGATATACGCTATAAGCTCCAACACTACTTGAAATAACATTTCAAATAACACTATAAGCCAGTGAAAAAACACTCTAAGCTCATAAGAGAACACTGTTACCAAAGAATTTTATTTCGATCATACAAACTTATTCATTATAAGTTATCTGCTATAAGCTAGCGGTTTGGACTTGTCAGACATTCCATTTTACATCCTTTGTCACAATTATCAACTGTGTCATAACTCCATCTAAAATTTTCTTTGTACACAGGTCTCATTCACAGCTGCGTCTCTTGCACCAGAATTTCAGAATGCCATTCCTTCTGGATTAGTTAGGGAGACTCCTTATCTGACACACCCTATCTTTAACACGTATAGCCCTTTTCACAAAATTTTCAATTTATATGGTTGAATTTTTGGAACCATACTACAATTTTATTTCATTTTATTTTTCCTTTATAGGTACCAAACTGAGCATGAATTGCTCAGATACATTCATAGGCTGCAATCAAAAGATCTCTCACTTTGCCACAGTATGATCCCACTTGGATCTTGTACAATGAAGCTGAATGCAACAACTGAAATGATGCCTGTGACATGGCCTAGCTTTACTGATATTCACCCTTTTGCACCAACTGAACAGGCTCAAGGTTATCAGGTACTCCTTCTGTCTCATATTATCTGTATATTAAGATAGTGTGCACATCGTAAGAAAATGTTTACATATACTAATTTCCAATGTAAAATAATGTGTTCGGACTATAAAATTTGTGTTCTCATTTACCATCAAGCATCCAATATTTGCAACTGATTTGATAATCTTACAAAGATAATGATAGAAGATATTCTTATATATGTTGTAATGCCTGAAATTATGTGATATTTTTGTGTTTTCTGTGTCTAAACAAGTGAATTTGGTTCCAGGAAATGTTCAACAATTTGGGTGACCTGTTGTGTACCATCACTGGATTTGACTCCTTCTCTTTGCAACCAAATGCTGGTGCTGCTGGAGAATATGCTGGACTCATGGTTATTCGTGCATATCATTTGGTATGATAACTCTTGGACAATTATGAACAACTTTGTTTAACTTTTGTGTACAATATTTATCAAGCATCTATTTTTTTGTTTAACTTTTACACAGCCAAATCAATCAATCATGATTGTCAGACTGTGATGAACGCTTGACTCTTATCATAATTACTTTAAAAAGTCATGCATTATGATTGGTTGTGATCTGTCGACAGTCTTTTAATACTGACAGTGTATCAAAATAAAACTCCTTCTGATTTACTTGTAGGGTATTACACATTTTCAGTTGTTTTATTTTAATTTAACATTGTATTTTGTTTCATTTGATATTAGGTATTTTTGATTGTGTTGTTTTCTCTTGTTACATACATATCTAGATGAGATGCAATAATTTTACATTCCTACATTACTGTTTGGACTTTGGATTAGTTTTTATAAATTCTTGTGATGCTTCTTACTTCGTTTGGCTATGTGAAATTGTAGTCAAGAGGTGACAACCACCGCAATGTTTGCATTATACCAGTATCAGCACATGGTACAAATCCTGCTAGTGCTGCTATGGTTGGAATGAAAATTGTCACCATTGGAACTGATGCTAAGGGAAACATTAACATTGAAGAGTTGAAGAAGGCTGCTGAAAAACACAAGGACAACTTATCTGCATTTATGGTACAACTGGCTTCTTATAAAATCTTGTATATAAATTTTTGATTGAGCACGATGTAGCAGTGATTCATCAGATTGAAATTGTGTCTGGTGTTCGGCATGTGTCAGTGTCCAACACTGACATGACACTGATATATGTTGTTCTTAAATTGTTTATGGTGTCTACGTGTTAGTGACAATATTGTATTCGGCGTCCGTGTCTATTTTAGTGCTTTATAGATAGTACACAACTAAATTACGAGTGTTCTAAAACATGGGCGTTTTTAGTATTTATTTGGTTTTGATTTAAATTGTAGGTCACATATCCTTCAACTCATGGTGTCTATGAAGAAGGTATTGATGATATTTGCAAGATCATCCATGATAATGGAGGCCAAGTATACATGGATGGTGCCAACATGAATGCACAGGTTTGTTTTTTCTACGCAAACCTTTAAGTTAATGTACTTTGTGCTAGGACTAGAGTCTGGAAAGGATATTTCTTAGGGTAGATATCAGTTCAGGATGATACTATGAAAGAAATATATAGCTCAAGAAACCAATTTCTCTCTTTTTTGGGTCCTTTTCAATTGAGTCGGTCCAAAATCTTCAATCATATTGTCTTCCAAAACTTTTTTTATTGGTCTTAACACTCTAAATTATTGAATGTGAAAATCCGTTTTTTTATAATCTGTAATAAAAGTACCAAAGTTTGGTCAATGATTGTTCTAATTAGAGATCGAACTCAGGTACTTCTGTTTGATTCAACTTTAACAAAAGTTCATTAAAAACTTGGTTTATTGTCTTCCAAAATTTGACGATACTAAACTTATGCTTTTTTTGCTAGTTACTACATTGCTACATTGAGGCATAATTTAACAATATGCCCGATTTCCAGTAGATGTTTATTCAGTTATGATTCTAAGTTGAACACTGGTTCATATTTACAGGTTGGACTTACAAGCCCAGGTTGGATTGGCGCAGATGTTTGCCATCTCAATCTTCACAAGACATTTTGCATTCCTCATGGAGGAGGTGGCCCTGGCATGGGTCCTATTGGTGTTAAGAAACACTTGGCACCATTTTTACCCTCACACCCTGTGGTAAGTACTTTTTCTAGTTATGGATGACAATATGTATAGTATTAGTGGATTGACCTGTGAGATGCATGGGTGAGATTTGCGGGTTATCAAGCCACACTCGGCACACAAAATTACCAAAAAATCTTTCCAAAAGAAAGTGAAGAAAGAACATTGATTAATTTTTCTTATTATTTGTTACTATAATGAAGATCCCAACTGGTGGAATTCCTGCCCCTGAAAATGCTCAACCACTTGGTAGCATCTCCGCTGCACCCTGGGGATCAGCACTCATATTGCCAATCTCTTACACATACATAGCCATGATGGGTTCTAAAGGACTCACTGATGCGTCAAAGATTGCCATTTTGAATGCAAACTACATGGCAAAACGATTGGAGGTTTGAGCTTTGTCATAAACTACTTTTATTTTATTTTCTTGTTTGTGTCATATATGATGAGCCTTGGTTTTTATTTATACTTTTACTTTTGTAGACTTATTATCCGGTTCTTTTCCGTGGAGTCAATGGAACAGTTGCTCATGAATTCATTATTGACTTAAGAGGCTTTAAGGTTAGACAATTTGATGATTGAAGTTGTTTTTCGATTAATCATATTATTATTCAAGCTGTGATTTATTGTAAGCTATCTCCATTTTAGAATACTGCTGGCATAGAGCCTGAAGATGTTGCGAAACGTCTCATGGACTATGGATTTCATGGACCAACAATGTCATGGCCTGTTCCTGGTACACTCATGATTGAACCTACAGAAAGTGAAAGCAAGGTATGTATATATGGACATTCCTAGGAAGGAAATTTTATCCTTGTTTGTGTCTCTTTTGTTTTGCAATTTCTCGTGTAACTTCTTATATCATTCAACTAAACATTGTTGCAGGCCGAGTTAGACAGGTTTTGTGATGCTCTTATTTCCATTAGAAAAGAAATTGCTGAGATTGAGAAAGGAAATGTTGATGCTCACAACAATGTACTCAAGGTAAAAGATTTTTTTGTTTTGTTTTAGTTTAATATACGGAAATATTGTTGGATAGAGGTTATAGCAGCACTATAGCCTAACGGAATTCAAACAAATCGCTATTTTTCCTCAACACATTTAGTACAAAATATCGTCAAGTAGCAGAATTTGAAGTGAGCAAACCCACTTTTTTCCGCGATTGACAATACTGATATATTGAACTGTTCTTCACTAATGATATTAATAAGAAACTAAGTGAAGAACAGTATAGTATAGACAATTTACTGCATTTTTTGTTAACATAATCAACTTATATCATGCATTTCTGATTGATTATCTAAAATGTTCTGCAGGGTGCCCCTCATCCACCATCACTTCTCATGGCTGATGCATGGACAAAACCATACTCCAGGGAGTATGCAGCCTTCCCTGCTCCATGGCTCCGTAGTGCAAAGTTTTGGCCTACCACAGGTAATCATGTTCATATAATTATATGTTTCCTTTGATGATGGATATTTGTTTGAGTAAAATAATTTGATTAAGTGCTTACTCAACAAGGCTAGGGAGTTTAACTAAACATGTATTCATAAGTTGTTCTTCAGAGTTTATTCAAATAAACTGAAAAACTGTTTATAGGTTTGTTATAAATAAATTATTCTTCAAAAATTAGAAGTGTACCTAAACACTAATATAAGTGTGTGTATCTCATATCTAAAAGTAAGTTGAAAGAAAAGTGATTTATGTTTATACATTCTTGTAAATGTGAGTTGAATATCGAGTGTAAAAATCAATTCTAGAATCAAAAACTCCAATTTCTAGCTTCAACTTTGAAACAATTATGGAGGCAAAATCAATTATACTAGAGATCAACCAATTATGTCAAAATCAATTCTACACCTCTAGAATCAAATTTGACTCGTGCAAAAGTGGAATCAAACATACATAGTGTTTTTGTATGTGTGCATGTGTGCGTGCATGCATGCGCGCGTGTAATGCTTATTCACTAACTTTTGCTCTGCTAATTTTGTTTGACTAATACATAGACTAATAATGTAAACTTTTTTTTGTGTATCAGGACGTGTTGATAATGTGTATGGCGACCGCAACCTGATTTGCACCCTTCAACCAGCATCACAGACTGTTGAAGAACCAGCTGCTGCCACAGCTTAGTGTTTCAATATTGTTTCCTATTTTAATTTCCGGTTGTACATAAACTCTTCCTATTCATCATACTGCAGCTATTGACTTTTGCTTCCTCCTATGATAATGATGATAATCCACTGCTCTTATTAAGTTTCATATCATGAAACTGTTTGATTCTACCACAATTCATATCCCTCTCCTCGACCTAAAAGACTTATAGCAAGAATGAAAGTTCTTCCTATACAGAAAGAAAAAGCAAAAAAAAAAGTGTATTGTATTGCTACTGCTATTTGGATTTTAGGAATGTTTCTTATGTCTACATGTCACAGAAATGTGAAACATCAATTTCATTCATGTATATAAAGAAGCATCTAAAACAATAAAATTCTTAGCAATAGTTCCTTTTCAGAAAGAATATACTTGCCAAATCTTGATCATTATATTTTAGTATTATACAAAATTGATGGTTCTATCATCTATGTACCTATTTATCCCTCAACATGTAGCAACTTAGAGACGTTGCACCGCAATGTTTGCAGGTCTGTTCGGATTGAGTTTGACTAAATCCGTTGTCTAAATCATTGGAAAATATTGAGTTGGATCGAGTCAATCAAACCATGTGATGGTAAACAAATTTATAACTTTTTTGAAAAATAGTTTTATTTTTCAATGCAATCCGAACTTTTCTTACAATAAATCCATATTCGTTTCGTCGCATGCTCTCATGGAGGTTTTAGTTTGGTGGATGCCACTGCCATTGAGTTGGATGGTCAAGTTGAATGTGGTGGTCTTCTTTGTAATGCAAATAGGCGACGGGTTTGTGGTTTTTCGAATCATCTCATATTCTCAGTTCTACTAGCACACATATTGTAAGTTGAATGTGGTGGTTTTCTTTGAGATTTTTCGAGAGTCAAAAGTCGAGATGAAATCCACTTAATTGTATATATCAATCCGACTGAATTTTTTTTATTAGACGTTAATGAGATTGTATTGAAAGTGCTAGTAGTATTTTATAAAAAAAATTACTTATTGTATATTACTTATAGTATATATTATTGTATTTTTTTACGCAATATATTATTGTATTATATTTTATAAAAAAAATTATTTTATTATAATCTAAAACCCTGAACCCAAAACCCTTGTTATGGAGCAAGTTCACCGTCACAAACAGTGAAGAAATTCAGAGGAAGATGAGAACTCTTACAGGACGTTGTGAATCATCGAAAACGGTAACACTTTCCAAAGCTACAAAAATTCTGTCAAAATTTGTAGATGCTGACAATGGTGCTTCAAAAGCCATACGTGTTTATCTCTACAAAGCTTATGAGGCTATCAACATGCTTAACCAGCTTCATAAGGTGCGTAAGTCGTCACATTCTCATAGGAAGAGTTATCAAAGCCACACAACAACAGATGACACTGGGAATGTGAAAGGAAGAAAGGAGGAGGGAAAGAAGCAAAAAAAGGAGAAGAAGAAAGACAAGAATCTAGAAGGTGAGAGTGCAAAGGAACAAAAACAAAAGAATGAGATAGAACAAAAACAAAGCAATGGTGCGAAGAGTGAAAATGGCGGGTTAGTTAGTCCTCATGAAGCGGGAAGTGAGAATAAGTTAAATTCTGAAGAGGTAAAGACGGAGCAAATGAAGAAGAGGGAGAATAAAGATGCGGAAGAGAGAACGGAAGATAGATCGGGGGAACCATTTAAGAAGAGAACGAAGAAAAAGCACGATGGTTAAGCTGAAATTTAGACCTTTACTAAGTTAACTTGATAGTTGTTACAATTTTTTTTTTTCCAATTTTGATTAGGAATTTTCACTTGCTAGGTTGCTTACATTGCGGCGTCACTTTTTGTACTATAACATAAGAGGAATTAGCTTATTGATTCGTCTTCTATATTATTTTTGCCATACAAGGGTTATGCCTAAATTTATGTGATAACTAAATTCACTTGATAGTTATATCTTATTCAAAATTGATGAAGAATTTTTACTTGAAATAAAGTTTCTTACATTTAGGTGTAACTTTTTGTACTGGTATATAACATCAGAGCTATTTGCTTCTTGATTCCTTTCCCACATTGTTTGTGCAGGAGGGGAATGGAAATGAGCTGTGGAAGAAGAGGAGGGAAAGGAAACATGAGAGTTATGCTTAAATTTACTAAGTCTTTATTAAATTCACCTGATGGTTGTTAAATCTTTTTCGATTTTGATCAGAAATTTTCACTTCCAAGGTTGGGTACATTGTGGCATCACTTTTTGTAGAAGAGTTGTGCTTAAATGGAACAAGAGGATTTTTTATTTTTTTTAAGTTAAATGAATATATTAGAAACAAGTTAAGCACAAGGAATTTGCTTCTTATTTTGTCTTTTTAGTTGCTAAATCTTTAATCAAGCCAGAGTGAAAGGGACATTTTTACATGTATCCCCCTATTGTATGAGATATGTGTATGAGATCCTAAGCCATTGTGGCACTCCTAACAATACATATATACAATTATACAAAGAGTAAACTTGTCCGTGACTTAAAAAAAAACTCGTCCGTTACTCAATAAAAAATACACAATGTAAACGTATTTTATAGCTCAAATACATGTATTAGTTTTCGTATTTCAATTTCTCTCTTTCGTATTTCTCTCCAACCAATCAAAAGCCTAGTGATACTATCAAAATATCTTTATTTTTTGAGGTAAAGAATAATTTTACACCAGTAACCAATCAGAATTTGCATATTCTTTTTCTGAAAACAAAAAGTTTTTCATTTAAGACAAAGGTCAACTTATTACACGAGTATTGTGTTGCAAAGTGGGCCCTACAAAAAGCCAAAACAGACCGTTGCATTTCCCCTTCCCAAACAGCCTCTATACCTCGAAATGCTCACACACTTCCCTGTCTCTCTTTCTTAACATTTCAAATTTCAAATTTTCAAACTTTCCCCTTACATCATCATCATCGTACACAAAAAATCCTCAATCTTTTTCTGTTCTAAAAACATGTTTTAATCAATACTGTAACTAGATTATTCTCATTCTTAAAACAAACCAAACTATTCTCACAACTGTGTCTGTTTCACAAAATGAGGGAAGAAAATATTAACACTAACACCAACCCATCAGAAAACAAGTCCAAAGTTTCAAAATTTTCCGATCAAAATCAACCTCCAAAGCATCAAACCACAAAAGGAACCAACCCCAACAACAATCATTCAAAGCCAAGGTTATGGGGAGCTCACATTGTAAAAGGGTTTTCAGCTGACAAAAAAACCAAACAACATTCAAATATTCCGACAAAAAAACAACAAACGACAACAACCTCGGATGTTGTTGCTAACCAGAAAAACCCTTTTGTTCCAGCTCAATCAAGAGTGAAAAGATCTCTAATGGGTGATTTATCATGTTCTCAAGTTCATCCTCACGCTTTTCCAACACATAGGAGACAATCTTCAACTGATTTGTTCACTGAGTTGGATCATATGAGAAGCTTGTTACATGAGTCTAAGGAGAGAGAGTCAAAGCTGAATGCTGAGTTGGTTAAGTGTAGGAAGAATCAGAGTGAGGTTGATGAGCTTGTGAAGAAAGTTGCTTTGTTAGAAGAAGAGAAAACTAGTCTCTCTGAGCAATTGGCTGTGTTGAGTAGGAGCTGTGGATTGGAGAAACAAGAGGAAGTTGTGAAAGGGGAAAGTAAGGATAGTTCTATGCAGAATCTTGAGCTTGAAGTTGTTGAGTTGAGAAGGTTGAATAAGGAGTTGCATATGGAGAAGAGGAACCTCACTTGCAGGCTCTCTTCTATGGAGTCTCAGTTGTCTTGTCCTGCAAACTCTACAGAGGTAAATTTTGCAATTTTAACGATTCAAATTTATTGGACACAAATATAAGTTGATTATGGAACAAAAGATAAATTATGTCAAATAATTTTCATATAAGCTATAAGTTGTGTTTCAAAATCTATGCTGGAGAGCTTATACAATTAAGCTAAAAATAACTTACATACATGTCATAACAAAAATTCATGAGCTTTTTTAAGCAGTTTCACAAGTGCTTATGTCAATAGATAAATTCAAATAAGTCAATCCAAACATATCTTAGGTGTATACAAAAATTAGAATAGATGAGTAGAGGAGGAGAGTACACTTGTAAGTTGTAACACTTTATCTAGGTTAATTTAATAGTACATTGACGTTATTTAACTAGTGCTTCATTGTTAAATATTAATGCAGCTAGATTCATTATCAAGCTTATGGAGAAAAAAAATTCATCTAAGATTCCAAATTTCTTTTTCCTACTGATTTAATGTGGTTTCATGTTTTTCTCTTCTTAGAATTAGAATTTGATTTCTTAAGCCCAGTTTGGATCAGCTTCTAGCTTGTGAATGCTTCTCAGTTTATCTATGAATCTATCTATTAGTATACAGTTATCTATTGAGAAGTTAAAAAAGTTTGTGAAAAGATAGAAATGCAGAAACTAATTTCAACTTATAGTTTTAGTTATTATTTAGATTCTTTTAGTCTGTATTTTACAAGTGATTATTGAGAATGAGAAGTTAATGCATACTGGCTATTAAATAAGCTTCTGCCTCACTTTTGTTTTTCTGAGTACTGATTCACTCTTTCCCATACTGTCCTTTTATAATATGATCAGAGTGACATTGTTGCAAAATTTAAAGCCGAGGCATCATTGCTCCGGCTCACAAACGAAGACCTGAGCAAACAAGTAGAAGGCTTACAAACAAGCAGATTAAATGAAGTGGAGGAGCTAGCGTACTTGAGGTGGGTGAATTCATGTTTACGAACCGAGTTGAAGAATACATGCTCAACATTGGATTCTGATAAGCCATCTAGCCCTCAATCTGTTGTGAGTAGTAGTGGAGATTCTGTTAGTTCTTTCTCTGATCAAATTGGTAGCGCAAATAGCTTCAATTTGGTTAAGAAGCCAAAAAAGTGGCCAATAACTAGTGAGTCACAAGTAGAGTGCACAAATAGTAGTCTCATTGAGAAAAATTGGATTGAATCCATTTCTGAGGGAAGCAACAGAAGAAGACATTCAATTAGTGGTTCCAATAGCTTAGAAGAAGAGGTTGTTGTATTGAATAAAAGACGACAATCTAATTGTTTTGATTCTTTTGATTGTTTAAAAGAAATCGAAAAGGAATCAATGCCAATGCCGTTATCTATTCAACAATCAGTTTTGGAAAAGAGGGCGCTAAGGATTCCTAATCCTCCTCCAAGACCTTCTTCATGTTCTATTTCTACCAAAACAAAACAAGAAAGCTCAGCTCAAGTTCAACCTCCTCCACCTCCGCCGCCGCCACCACCTCCTATGAGTTTTGCATCGAGAAGTAACACAACAATGGTAAAACGGGCGCCACAGGTGGTGGAATTGTACCACTCACTCATGAAGAGGGATTCTAGAAGGGATTCTACAAATGGAGGACTCTCGGATGCTCCTGATGTCGCAGATGTTCGAAGCAGCATGATTGGAGAAATTGAGAACCGTTCATCACATTTACTTGCTGTGAGTAGTTTTACACCTTATGTATCCAACTTATTAAATTCTGTCATTTTTCACAGAATTTTTTGTTTACAAAGCATATGATTTTCCATTATATTTATATTGGTGATTTGTCTGCTTGAAATTTAGAATGCTGATATCTATCTCTTGATATGCAGATAAAGGCAGATATTGAAACACAGGGAGAATTTGTAAATTCATTGATTAGAGAGGTGAACAATGCGGTTTATGAGAACATAGATGATGTAGTTGCATTTGTGAAGTGGCTTGATGATGAACTTGGCTTCCTTGTAAGTTGTTTTGTGCTTATTATAACATGTGTAGCATACTAGCATGAAATTGTGTCATGCAAAGATTTAATGTATTAATCTTTCTACTTAACCATCACAACATTATATTATGTGGCTATTATTGTATGTGAGATAAAAAAGATTCATTTCTGTTATTGCTATTAAAATGTATCATTGTTGTATATATATTAGCCATGTGATATGATTATGAATCTGTTTCATAGGTGGATGAAAGAGCTGTTCTTAAACATTTTGATTGGCCAGAGAAAAAGGCCGACACATTAAGAGAAGCATCATTTGGGTATCAAGATTTGAAAAAATTGGAATCTGAAGTTTCCTCCTACAAGGATGATCCTCGACTACCTTGTGATATTGCTCTAAAAAAAATGGTTGCCTTATCAGAAAAGTAAGCTACTCAAATATCTCTGAACATGCACGCTGTAATTCTTTAGTTTCCTGTTGCAGACACTTATGTTTGTGTTTTCACTGTAGGATGGAACGTACGGTTTATACTCTTCTCCGCACGAGGGATTCACTGATGAGAAATTGCAAGGAGTTTCAAATTCCTGTAGAGTGGATGCTTGATAATGGAATTATTGGCAAGGTACATCATATTGTGAATGATGAATGTGTATAGGACACTATAACAGTGTTGTTGCATTACTATGAGAGCATAACATGAAGGGTTGATAAGAAAAACAAGCATGTAACTTATTGATATACTATTGTTAAGGATTAGGTCTGGCAAGATTTTTGTTGGATCCTATGGCAGTGTTCTGGAAATTTGAAAAAGCATGATGTTCTATCTGAAATTGCTTCTTTATAGCAGTTTATATATCTAGTCATAATATTGGATTCAACTATTTTTCTTTCGTAGATAAAACTCGGCTCAGTTAAATTGGCGAAAAAGTATATGAAAAGGGTAGCCATGGAAGTTCAAACAAAGTCAGCATTTGATAAAGATCCTGCAATGGATTACATGGTTCTTCAAGGAGTGAGATTTGCTTTCAGAATCCATCAGGTATGTCCTATATAATATATTTCAGTATCTTTGTACATTCTTTTACGTTGAGATTAATGCAAATTTTCTTAGTTAGCTTCTCTCTAGTATTCACAAATCACAATTCGGATTTTTTCAGTACTGTAACAGTCCTAGCCTTGGCAACTTCAAATTTCTGTATCCATTGTTATAAGTTACTACCGATTTTTGGGGTAAGAGGTAGTACTAATCTGTATTAATTTGTTGATTAATGCAGTTTGCAGGAGGATTTGATGCAGAAACAATGCATGCATTTGAAGAACTTCGCAATCTTGCTTCTCTACTTAACAAAACATAAAGAGAATGATGATGAGTTCCAGCTTACCATCTCAGTAAGCCATAGTCTAACCTTATTCATAGATGCAATCTGGATTGGATTATTTCTGTGATTGCATTACATTTTGGTAGTAAGAGATTGGCAAGATTTTGTTGTATATTACGTATATTATATATGTAAGACCAACAATCATATTATGTTGTGTAACTTAATACAACCATGAAGAAAAATATATCAATTTTTTTGACAGCTTCAATGTTAATTGTTAGTTTTTCAGTATTTGTTGGAGGTGAACAATTGTTTCGTTACACCTTAAAGTCTCACAATGTTTGTAAGTCGAGATTGTGATAGTTTATATACAATGTTCACACTCTTCAGCTTAATGAGATGTCTGTTACAAGGAATAAAACTGTGAGGCTTACGCACTTGCCCAAAATGGGCAATTACTTGGAATGTGGTGTAAGTAATTTTGTGAAATATCTTGCATGATGTATGTCCTATTCCTATATGAAACATGGGTGGCATTTAACATGGGTAAGTTTATAACTTTCCGGTTTCAGCACCAAAGTTTTATCTCTCCTTCATGCACCACTCAACCTGTCAGTCACCCATCACCACCTCCACCACCAACATCAAGCCTGCCTCACTTGCAAGCATTCCTCATACATAACCATGAGTTTCTCAGCTACCTATGTAATCACAACGAGTGGGCATTGTAAGCATTCTTCATACATAAAATTATTTTTCGCGAATTTAAAAAATAGGAGAACCAATAATAAAATTAAGACAAAAAATTATCATAGGAATAAGAGATAATATAGAATAAATTTTAGAAATGGAGAAAAAAATCACACATACCTCTTTAGTGATGCTATTAGTAACGGCATCAACCGCAGGAGGGAGAAAATACATTTCGCTCCTGAGTATCCATTGTACGTAATCAAAAGAAACCGGCTCTTTTTCCAAGAAAAAGAAAAGAAGAAGTATAAATAAATAAATAAAAAGAAAAAAGAGTAATTAAGTAGTAAGTGATTAATTGAATTTGTTTACTTATGGTTTGAGTGAACCAAAAGAGGATGTAATCAGCAAGTCGTTGAAGCATTGGGGAATGATTAAATTTAGAGCCAAACTTGCTGTGAATGATGACATGACGTGCCCACAAACTCTTGATAAGCGAATCAACCCCTTCTTTAAACACTTTGATCCAGTTAGGGAGATTAGAAGCGTCCATCATCTCAGACGACGACGACGACGAATTAGCCTTCAAATGAAAAATACAAAAACGGTTAGGTTAGGTTATTCCCAGGAATGGGGACACACTGTAAGATTAAGTTTGAATATTATATAACAAAGTACAGTACTAGTTAATTACTTACCGCCTGTTTCTCCATTTGAAACTTACTTGCTTGAATTTTATTTTCTTTCTCTTTCCTCCTCAGTATTAGAAGACGAGCTTCCTTGAATTTCTTTATCTTCTTAAGATAGGCGATTTTCTGATCATGAAGTATGTCCGCCCATAAACGATCTTGAGCGGTAAGACGGTCTTGCCTCCTTTTCTCAATACTAGCTTGTTTCCACATTAGACTAAGAGAACTGGCTTCCTTGAAAATCTGAATAGAGCTTAAGTCACCTTGTAAACATTCTTGGTACATGGCCACTAGTTGGTCACAGACCTACATACATACATATGATGATTATTAAAGCAAGCAGCAATAGAAGTAGTAAAAGAAAATATACAGACGGCGCACGCACGCACGCACACACACCTCTTCAAGGCTGTTATCAGGAGGAGTATCATATTCATGATCAAGGAAGAAAGAACTAAGATGTGCCTTGACTGCAATTTTTGCTGCAGAAGGCGGCATGTGTTTGTCTTTGGAATGAATGAAACAAGAAAAAAGGGTGTCACAAAGGCGGTTGAGTCTTAGTTCGGGCTGAGGGCCATAGTATCCCCAGTAAACAGATCTTCGAATCACCGACCATGAATTGATAACCAAATTAATCCCATCCCTCAATGCTTTCATTGAATCCTCCTGTTCGAAAGAACAACCTTCCATCTTCGAATTAACAGAAAGATGAGAACGAATGAATGAATCAATCTATCGCACGCTCGATTGAAGAAGGAGAACGATCAATCTAGGATTCTGATTTTGCGAGGTTATGATTTGGGATTTGCGTGCGGTTCATAAACGCATTCTTTTTCTTTTTTTCTAAAAAAAAAAAAAAAAAAAAACACATTCTTTTTTCATTATTTTTTTTTAGAAAATTGCTTTCTATTCATCATGGTTTGCACTTTGCTCTCCGAACTCCCTAAAATACATAGTCTCCATAGGATATTGTTCAATAATAAGAGCTAAGAAATATATGGGTTTGATATGGAAAGTCTAAAAATCAATTTTTGATTTTTTTTTGTTGAGATTGGGTATCTACCGCCGAACACAGTGACTAATCCCTTGCTAGATTGGAGACACCTTGATGGGTGGAATAGCTGGCCCAAGGATTTAAAGCTGCTCCATACCCAAGGTGAGGATCGAACCCCCGACCCTTGGTTAAGAGAGGATGAGCCCCAACCGCTCAAACACCCCCTTAGGTTAAAAATCAATTTTTGATTTAAGCAGTTTATCTTTCCGATATACAAAAATAAAATAAAAAATAAATGAAGACACCCCAAAATACCATAAAAATCATCCAAATTAACTTCTCTCTTATTTTAAGTCACACATAAGGTTCGTTTGATCTGCAAAATGAAAGTACCTGACAGAATAGTACAAGGCAGAACAACATATGACAAACATTTATGGCATTAAACAAATTTTGTCTTAGGTGATGCTTCATGGAAAAAAAATGTTATTTTGGTGATTTAAAAAAGTTGTTCACCTTGTTTTTTAGCAGATCAAACGCACCCATGTATTTGACTCAAATATAGAAATATAAGTCTCGTATTAATATATGAGTAAAAATATATGTATCTATACAATATATAAAGAGGATATAAGATTTTGGGCTGCCTTTTTTCTCTGACAAAATTGCCCAGTCTCGTTACAATGACACGTCATCACCATCAATAAAAAAGTACACGTGCATTTTTTGCATAAAAAAAATGGCTTTCATATATGTTTGGCCAATTGGCCCGACTTATTTTCTACTTTTCTATTTTTTTAAAATGAAATAGAGAAGTATAAAATTGAATTTAGTCATATTATAAAATCAATTTGTCCATGGTGAAAAAGTTTATAACTTACCCATATTAAATGCCACCATGAAACATGCACACAACAGCAATATTATGCATGAAGCAACTTGAAAATTGGGCGGTGCATTGTATTAGGGACTTTGGACGTGAAAAAGGTATACGCAAAATGATTCAGTTTGAGAAACTTGTGAGATTAAAGATAACTCCTTAAGTTGTTTTTAAGGAAATTGTGTCGGCGCTCGTTTGGCACAATGACACTTATAAATTTTACGCATGAAGTATGTTATATGGAGTATTTTGTCGTCATAAACGGGTTATATAAATATGTATCATTGATCATTTTATTTTGGCTTAAATGACACAAATATTAAATTCGTAGAAAAATTCAAATGATAAATATCACATGAAAAATTCATTCGCCCAATAAAATTGTAATATTTTAAATTTAAATCTATAATATCACAAACATTTCATATTCGATCCAACAATATTGACATTTATGAGTTGAATTAGGATCACCAATCTTATCAATATTTCTCTAAACTTGCAAAGTGTTTCATTAATCTATACTATTATTATTTGAGACCTATTTTTCAAAACATTTTGTACACATGTCATTCTCACATTTCTTCTCTTCTCACATTGTTTTAACATTGAATGTTCCTCAAAGAATTTTCACATTAATTACAATTAAAGTATAAGGTAAGAACAAAAAATGTTAACAAAATTAAATTAATGATTTTTATTTTGACAGAATCATTAATTAATTATTATTTATAAGGCAAATTAATATTACCTTTTTTTTGGTAATAAGATAAAATTACTATTACTATTCCTATCATTATACGTTTAATTTTATATAAGGCAAATTACTATTACTATAACTATCAATGTCCATTTAAAAATAATTCTATATAAGGCAAATTATTATCTACGTGATTCTCATTTAAATTGATGTTGTATATACGTTTGTATTTCATTGTTTTGCTTACCAACAATTCAAATCCATCAATTTGTATCACAACCCATTTAATAGAAAAATCAATCATATCAATTAATATTTAATACAATAAATTATTATCATTATTTTTTATATTCTATAAAGGGACATATTATTTGACATTTCATTATTCATTGGTGTTCTATTCTCTTTAGCAAATTATTTCTTCTCATTTATTTTTTCTCCGTTCAATTTGTTATTTGATATGTTTCTTTTATGAAAATAGTGTATTGCTTTTGATGTTTTGCAACAACAAATGTGCTTTCATATTAACACACTGATTTTTTCATATTGAACCAAAATAATGCTCTTCAATATTATTTTTTTGAGGATTTGAGGCAAAAAATAAAAATGCTCTTCTAGGATTTGTTTGATCAATTTTCAGGGTATGAGATTTTGCAAAATCACATGGGATGAAAGGAAGCTATCATTTTATATGGCATACATGCATAAGATCAGGTTAGCTTTGTAGCAAATATGATTTTTCTCTATTTTATTTTTAATTTCTTTGCTTTTTTATGTGTGAAATTTTGAGTCAAAGGCTTGATTGATTTTGTTTTGCCCTTTTTTTTCAAATTGAAAGGTGCCAAAAGATTCAAAAGAATTATACGGAGATGAAACAGAAAATAGAAACTCCCATGACATCTGCAACAACTAAAGACTTAACCTCAATTATTGATAGTAAGATTGTGGTGGAAATATTGTGTTGATGATAGAATTTAAGCTATATGTGAAAAATAATGTGAGATAAAAGTATCAAAATTGATATAAAATATATGTGAAAGGGGCCACATTTCTTCTCTTCTCACATTATTTTTATGTAAAATATCCGTTAAAAAATTAATATTCGATAAAAGTATCAAAATTAGTGCTTTCATTTTGTTTTTGATCAAGCACGTTCATGTTTTTGTCTGTAATAGTTGTTGTAATAGATCTATATCCTTGAATTAATTTTTTTTATTTATATTCATAACAATAGTGGAATTTGATTCATTATCTTTGATTTTAAGCGGCAAAATGGGAAAGGATCTTCTCAAAAGTGGAAAATATTGTGAAAATCTATACAACTAAAATATAAATCTGGGATAACATTTAAATTTTAAAAAAATGAAGAAAAGTTGGTTAAAGGTTGAGATATGAAAAAACAGGACACACAATAAGATATTGAAAAGTTCCTTAATTTTTTTTTAAAAAAGTTTAATATTGTAAATCAAACTTTGGAACCATTTAATATTGGAAAGTTTTTGAATTTACAATAAATGAATAATGATTCTTTGTATGAATAATGATTCAATGAACCGAAAATAGTAAAGAAAAATCAGTCCCATTATGAAATGTATTAAATTGAATGCATATTTTCAAATTAATTGCAAATTGTTTTATTATATATAGAACCCGACTACCATGTTCATAATCATGTTTTTAAAATTTTCAAATTCTTTTACTTTTTGTAATTTTACCTTTTGTAGTGTAATATAAATGATAACATCGTTTTTTTTACAGTGGACATGATTCATAGTGTTCAATAAAATAATTACAAGGAAATAAGAAAATGCATGCACATTCAATTAGTTTCATCCTCTTCACTTTTTGGAAATGTTGATTTATTATTTTAAGTCATGTATGGAATAAGAAGCAACCTATTCACATAAAGTGTTAAAGATGTAACATGAATTTGGAAGTCATATATCTTTGAATTATATTTGTTCATATAATATGTTGTTCATAAGACGTGGTACATAATTTAATTTCGAACTACATTTAAAATCGACCGATTGTATTATCTCTAAGATGTATATGATGCATACATCGAAATTTTTTATTTTATCAAATCAATTGTATACCAATAATTCATATATCCTCTAAATTGGGCAGTTAAAAACAGATTTGAAATTCAGAGGGTAACTGTTACAAGTGTTTTAATTCATTGCATATATGTTCGACACCAATTAAAAATTCACAGCTAAAAAATAAATGATAAATGAGAGAATTTTTTTTTAATGGTGATTGACATTGAACTTAGTAGGAAAGATCATTATTCAATCCCCATAAGAATTGGTGAAAAAAAGTTAAAAACACAATATTCAAATTGAAAAGAAAATCACATGAGCTGTTTTTCCGAATTGTTGTCATGTTAGAAGTAGTGAATATATCTCTTGCCACATAGGCAATAAAACAAATTTCTCTAATGGTGTGTTTCTTTAGAGATTTCATTTCAAATATTTTTTTTAAGTTTTTAAAGCTTATTGGTGTTTGTTTAATATTTTAATTGTTTTAAACCTGACGCAACTACAGAGACTATAATTTTCATGGTACTGAAAATAAAGTGATTGACCTCTTTCGACAAATATTTTAGGGGATCTTTTTAAAAAATTATAGGTAGCATAGTTTTACTTACTAATATATTAATATTGGGTAGTTTTTTTAAAATTTATATGTGGCCTAGATTTATACACACACATATATATATATATTTAAACGAAAGTCTATTTTTATTTTGTAATTTATATGGAATCTTTTTTTGTAATTTATTTGAGACCTATATTTTATTTTAAGAAATTTTTTTAAACTATTCTTTTGGGTCATACTAACCAATACTAAAGATTGAAATGTTCTCTTAGGGTGCGTTTGATTCGCAAAGAAGTAAGTATTGGACAGAACAGTACAGGACATAACAAGACAGTACAGGACAAAATAAGATAGTACAAGACAGGACAAAATTGTATCGAAGAGAGATAGAGATATTATTTTCTTTATATTTGAAAATAAAAAGGGTATTTTCGTATTTTTTATAGTTGTACTATGGACAAAAAGTTGTGCTGTGGTTTAGTGAAGGACAAATTCTTGATTTTGTCCTGTCCCTTGCTGCCTGTTTTGTCCAGTCCCATAACCAATTTTTAAATCAAACAGAGTACAACAAAAGTTGTCCTGTCCAGTACTCTGAGTTTTATAAAAATTTAAAAGTTTTAAAAAATATTTATACGGGATCTTATATTTCCACTCATAAATTAATTTACACGCCTACTTTTTGTATTTTTGTAATTTATATGGAACCTATTTCTTTTAAATTATATGAGAACTATATATTTGTTTAATTTATACGAGTCTTTTTTAGTTATAATTTATATAGGACTGATACTTTTATTTTTACGTGTATATTAATACAAAGACTATATTTTAATTCATATATTTATACAGATAAATGATTTTATATTTGAAGAACATTGATGTGGAAATTAAATAATATAACATAAGATATATTCGAATAATTTTTATTTCATATTTATTTTACTATAGATATTATGAGATTAATTTAACCTTTTTTTTATTTTTTTTGGGGTTCTTTTTTATAAAATGGATAAAAATATACTTTTATAAAATTTATTTAAAATTCAATAAATCTACAAACATATTTTTTTCCCGTGCATGGCACGGGCTCATAAACTAATATTATGTCAATTGAGGAGCATAGATAAAACAATTTTAAATTAGTGGTGTGTGGTTTCTTAATGCGTTAATGGAACACACGCTATATTAGCCTTATACATACCATTTGCACATGAACAACAACCGTGGGATGAGAGAATTGATGGTCAATGAATCCAACAGTGAATATTTGAAAGCAGCCACTAAAACAAAAAAGGAAATGACGCGTATGACAAATTTACAGATTGATTCATAATAATGTTCAAGATTTGATCAACTAGGAATTGTTAGAGATTTTTAAGACCTCACCTTTTTTTACTAAATTTAACATTTAATGTAGTGTGTTTGATAAGAGGAGACAAGAGATATTTTCATACGGGACAAGTAAGATCTGGTGAGTGGAGAAATTTAAGACTAAATTTGATTAAATATTCTTATTTGATTGACAATTGACATGATAAAAAAGTGGAAATAACACTTTTATTTCTTACAAAGAAAGAGACATATATTGAAGTAAAACTTATTTTGAATATTCTTAACTTTTTAAAATTGTAAGTCATTGATGGTTGAATGTTAAATAACAATTTTTGTTAGTGAATGATGTATCTACAAACATTTTGAAGTAAAAAATTGTCATTAATGTACAATTTTAGGATCAAAATCAAACATACTCGAGTCTAAATTATGAATTAGATTTTATCGTAACAGAATATGAGTTTCTAGTTTCCACATCTCCTACTCGACAAATCTTCTCATAGATAGGTGCACAAAGATTGTGTCAAGTCTTTGATCTATCAATCTTAGTGGGTTCAACTGTCCTACTTTAGTGCGCTTCAAAGACATGTCTACGTTATAATCTCCCTCGCTAATGGCCGGAGATAATTAAATACGATATGCAAATAAGCATTAGCCCAACCTAAAACTTCAAACAAATATATTGAAATTATTTTATCAATGAAATTTGACATTTCTTATATAAAAAGAAAAAAAAGTTAGATCAAAATCATCTGACCGAATAAATTATTTACACCAAAATTAAATTAAGCAAAAAAAATATCCACAACATTTTGTCTGTTCTAATGTTAAATTAAAGGAGAAAAGGATACTAATATAGTGTGGTACAATTACAAATGGTAAACATTTGGAGAAATCAACTCTTTAAATGAATCTTAGTTATCTCGAATATATTAATCTATACAGTTTCGCGCGGATGATACCTAAATTAATCTTGCCCCGCCTCTCACAACATGTCAAAGTAAAAAGATATTAACACTTAATCTTGAATACAATATTTAATCATAAAATTATCAATAGCATTTGTTTTTATATATTCAGTAATGTGTTAATGTGTTGACATGTCATTTAACGAACGTGACATATCATGTGTTTTTAAATATCATACATGATGTGACAATATCTTATCGAATGTATATATATTTTTTTGTACGTTTATCGAATGCATATGTAAAATAACTTTACACTAACAGTCTATATAAATTAAATTCTAATTAAAATTATTGTAAGCTTTTAAAAATAATCAATGTTTTCAATAATTAAAGAACATTTTATAGGCCATATAAATCTAACTTTTTATAAATAATAATAATTTGACCAATGTACCCAAAAACAATTTGACCAAAAAATAAATAAAAATAAAATGTATCTACTTAAGTTTTTTAAGGGAAACTTACTGACTAAGCTAAAACTTTAAAATAAAAAGTCATTTTATACAAAATTATGTCAGAAAATTACGAATAGAAAGAACAAAAAATCACAAAGCGGAAATTGCAACGCGTGAATTATTAAATACCATTAATTATTATCATTTATTATATTATAATAATAAAAAAAATTAATATTTTGCAAAATAGAACAAGCAAGCACTAGAATTGAACTCGAACCAGAAAGGGGAAATCATATTTAGAAGATTGGAGGGAATGAAAATTGATGAAACCAATTAAGCTATAAGCGGTTAATTTAAGCGAAAATATCTGATAATCGCGTTTGAATAGAATAGATTCTGAAGTAGTTGATGATCTTATTCCTGTAACCGTCACCATGCCCAAAATGAAGCAACTACTTCGAAAGCTTCACATCGGTGGTGGCGCCACCGCAACCGCACCATTACCACCACCACTTTCTCATTCCGATTCTCACACTTCAACAACAACTCCTCTTCCTTCTTCTTCTCCTTCTCCTTCTCCATCTCCTTCACCATCTCCTTCTCCAACCGTTGTTAATGTTAACAATTCGCGAAACGATGACGTTGTTGCTGGTATTGGTGTCAACGACTTTAATCTTTTGCAGGAAGAAGAGTTTCAGGTTCAATTGGCTCTTGCTATTAGTGCTTCTGATTCCGATCCTCATGATGTTGATGAATCTGCTCAGATCGATGCTGCTAAACAGATCAGCCTTGGTTATTCTGCTTCTCTTACTGATGCTCCTGCACTTGTTCAGTTTCAATCGCTTCGTTATTGGGTAATAATCATTTTATTATCAATTATTATCAATTGTTGTTGTTGTTATTATTATTATTATTAACAATTTGAGTTAGGGATAGTAAAATTATGTGTTATATGTTTGTTTCTTGTTTAGGGTAATGTTTCTGAATTAGGAATTTTTAGCCTTTTTATTCTTAGTGCTTAATTAGTTCTATTAATGTTGAAATTTTAAATATATTTTGGAGTTTTTCTCATCACTGAATTGTGGAATTTAGTAAATATATGCTTAGGGTAAAATTAGGAATTTAGCGTTTGATATGCCTCGAAGAGGATTACTTATGGCGGAGGGAACAAAAATAATGTTTACTATTTGGGGTACATCCAATTATATTTCACACTTTCTTGCCAAGTCATAATATTTCTTTTAAAACCTGATTGTGGCAACCAACAATGGATTGGTCCATGTGGTAAGGGACTTTAGCCTCTTAAGAAAGCGGTCCTGGGTTCAATCTGATTCATGTGTACTGAGAAAATTCAGTTGGAGGGGAAAACTCGTTTTGTGTGCCCAATAGGTTCCTTGATGGAGATTAGTCATTGCTACACGGCGGTGGCAACTTCATACTAAAATGATAACTCAAAAAAATAAGCTTGACTGTGGCAAGAAAGATGGTGAAATATAGTTAAACGGACAGTTTGCAACTTTTTGCATTGTTAGGGTATAATTATTAAACTCGTAAATGATATATTATGAAGGTTAAATTTTCACACTGTGTTTGCTATATCAATATATAGGTTTAGACTTTTTTTCTTCAAAAGGAAAAAAAGTTCTTGTTGAAACTTGACTATAGCAAGATGATAACATATAATTAGACTTTGGTATAAAAAAATTCTGTGTTGTTGGTGTATAGTTTTTTAATTCATGAATGATATACAATTGAAGACAATAGTTGGAAAAATGGATTTTGTTTATATCTGTTTTGGATATGCAATTAAGTCTGGCTTCATGCTAATGATGCTATTTATGGACATTTGGTGATTTGATAAATGTTGATGACAGTGTGTTTTCTTATTTAGCAAAAGTGAAAAACTGGTAGTTATAATCATATTGGGAATGTGTTATTTGAAGCAGACTGTTTTTATCTCTGGCAGAATTACAATGTCATTGCTTACGACGAGAAAGTGATGGATGGGTTTTATGATGTCTATGGGATCGACTCAAGTTTAATTGAACGGGGAAAAATGCCATTGTTGGTGGATCTGAAAACTGTGCCCAGCTCACGAAATGTTGATTATGAAGTAATCTCCGTGAACCGCATTGTTGATGTTGAGCTAAGTCAGCTTGAGAATAAAGCCTGTGCCTTGTTTGAAGAGTGTTCTGTTTCTGAACTAGGACTGTTTTTGAGTGGCTTAATCCAGAAACTTGCTGATGTTGTTGTTAATAGAATGGGTGGACCGGTTCGTAGTGCTGATAATATCACGACAAAGTGGGCTCTGAGGAGTCGTGAATTGCGAGATTCTTTAAGAACTGTCGTTCTTCCTCTTGGCTGTCTAGATGTTGGACTTTCACGTCACCGAGCCCTACTTTTTAAGGTAAGATTTTCCAAATTTAATTATTAAAGAAAATTTACATATAAAATTCAGACACTTGAGAGTCGAGACAATTGTTTTTGTTCAACTTTTAGACATTGTCATGTTGTATGTGGAATACATTTTATTGTTCAATTTTATGGCCCATTTGATTTGTCCTGCTCAATTGTGGAGCGTGTATATATATCTTCGCAGTTGGTAATGCTTATCATTTTTCCAATGGCAGCATTCACATTATATTATAAAGTAATGTACACAGCTACCATCAACTTCCTTTATCTCTTCTCTAGCAGAGAACATTTACTTATAACTTCATAAGTTACCTCGAATTTCAATTTTCAAACTTTGTCACGCTCACCCAATTTATTTAATTTCAACTGAAGCTAGTTTCATTCTTCTCGTGCTTAGGTACTTGCTGATAGGATTAATATTCCCTGCATGCTTGTAAAAGGGAGCTATTACACAGGAGCAGACGATGGGGCTGTGAATTTGATTAAAGCTGATGATGGCAGGTATTTATGTTATAGTAGAATGTTGATTCCCTTTTTTAAATATTGGTTTTAAGATAGTTTAATTCAACGTTCAATTTTAATTAGTCTCTTGCATAGTTGATGAATGATGATAATTGCCATGTATTCTGTTGAGTCAGAAACTCCTTATTATACTTCGTCGGCACGATCACCAGACTCGTGCGTCAGAGATTCCAAAAAAAAAATTATTTTACATTTTGTAGTTCTGATGCGTTGCAAAACTCTTCCTGTCATTTGAAGTGGAGAATTGGTCCACCTTTATGAAGTTAAACAAGTATATAAAATTGTTAAATACTTATATTAAGTACAGGATCTTGCGGTAAATGTGATTTAGGCCGTAAGGGAGCAATCGTTTAATTTATTGCAGACTAATGGATAGATTATAGATCGTTGGGTTTCATCAATTGCAACTTATGCTTAATTTGATTGATCCTCTTATGACTTTTAGTTGCATTATTTGAACTGTCTTCTTTCATAGAAATTGGACCACCAACAGTTTATCTTATATCTTTTAGTTTTAGCGTTATGCTCCCGTTGTATTTGGCAAACGACCTTCTAATTAGAGTAACTGTGCCAATCTTGTGTTAACGTTTGAACAATTTTAAGTTCTGTTATTAAATTGTACTTGTACTGATGCAGTGAATACATTATTGATATGATGGGTGCTCCTGGTACTCTTATTCCTGCCGAGGTGCCCAGCAGCCAGATCCAAAACTATGGTTTTGCTGGTAGGGATTTTGCAGAGATTGCAGGACAAGCTAATAACTTATATCCAATGCTTGGTAATGAAACTGATGTGCTGGGAGTATTGTCTGAGTATACCACAGGGAGGGTCCAGACAAAAGCATTAGCAGAAATCGGCAGTCAAACAAAACCAGATGAAATGAATCATGTTAAGGAAAATGAATCAGGGAGATTTAAGCATACAGCAGCGTATGATTGCTCATCAAATCCAGAGTCATCACATGCAGAAAACATGCATGTAAAAAATGTCTCCCAGTATGTTCTCAGTGCCGCAAAGAACCCAGAGTTTGCCTCAAAACTGCACACTATTCTTTTAGAAAGCGGTGCATCGCCTCCTTCTGATCTTTTCTCAGATATGAATTCCCAAAATAGGGGTGTAGATACTGTTCAAGCTGACCAAAATAGGTGGTTATTAAGTTATGATAAGTCTCTCATACTCCCTCAAGGAGTGGCCTCTGCTGGTAATACTAGGTTATGTCAATCGGCTGACCAGTTAGCCGAACAGCAAAAAGAATTATGCACTGATGCCACTGAATTTTATGACTCTTCGCAGAGTAGTGGTACAAGGAATGCTTTTGCAACTGTTTCCGGTAAAGATAGTGATATAGAGCAATCTAATCCATTTATTGTTGATTTCACTTCTGTTAATACACGTAAAGAAAAGTGTCCCGAGTCTTCCTTGCCCAAGGCAGTCCTTTCTTGCAAAAGGCATAATGGCGTAGAATGTTTTTGTGATGATGACGAAATTGCTGGTAGAAATGAGGCTGGAGTTTCTTTAAATAACATTGAACTTGGGAATGATTCAGTCATTCAAATAAACGAGACAGTCGGTGGAGATTGTATCCTATATGATGACAGTAAAAGCAAGAAAATTCACCCAATACTTGGTGAAGATACACAATGGGAAGTTCAATGGGAGGATCTTCGTATTGGCGAGCGTATCGGTATTGGTAAGTATATACTCAGGCTTTAAATGTGATTTTTTTGGATGTAAAGTTATTTTAAAGCTTAGGGTCTTGAAAAAATATCTTTCAATAATATAATTGGAAACTTATTAATTTCACATAGCTCATTGCTACATCAAGCAAGAATTTTTTAGATGTTTCTATTCGATATAATGGATTGTATTAATCGTGATTAAGTAAAAGGTGGTTGAAAGTATGCTGCTATATCTCTGCTTATGATGTAACCCTGCAAATCTAACTTAGCAGAACTGTCCTTGTAGGTTCTTATGGTGAAGTTTACCGTGCTGATTGCAATGGCACCGTAAGTCTGCTCGTACTTTTTTATGATGTCTTAACTCTTAAGTGCTTCATCAGTTTCCTGTCTGTCTGTCATGTGTCATTTTCTTACTGTTTAAAAAGTTGTTAGAATTACATAATCTGAAAATTCTAGATAACTCCTAGATGACTTCTTTGTTTTACTTTATGCAAGAATTTTATATTCAGATTAATATTTCTAGTTAGTTTTTCCCCAATTTTTTCAATAGTAACATATCAACTCACATGTTTTTTTTTCAATTATTCATAATTAATTCTGTTTCATGAGTAATTTTGTGAAGAAGGAATCCCCAGTTTTTCCATAAAATGTATACTTCTTCAGAATATTTGTAACGCTATGCCTTTGAAAACACAAATCATGAAATCATGTTATATTCAGGCTTGACCTAGTCTGCATGAATAGCGATAAAAAATTATAAGATTCAAGTGCAAATTGCTTGTTCAATTAACCAGTAAATAATCAATTCCTTTTCTGTTAGCCGTTGCTGAAGTCAATATCTATCAATCGACTCCATGCGATGGTCTCATGGTATAAGACTTGTAAAAGTACTTAATAATATTTTTGTTTGTATGATTTGGTTGGCAATGACATTACAGGAAGTTGCTGTAAAGAAGTTTCTAGACCAAGACGTCTCTGGTGATGCACTAGATCAGTTCAAATCGGAAGTGAGCAACTATTATTATTATTATTATTATTATTATTATTATTATTATTATTATTATTATTATTATTATTATTATTATTATTATTATTATTCATGCCCTTATATTGCCTTCTACAGATTGAGATTATGCTAAGGCTGCGGCATCCTAATGTTGTGCTCTTCATGGGAGCCATTACTCGTCCTCCACATTTCTCTATCTTGACAGAGTTTCTTCCTCGGTTAGTTTAACTATTTTTTGAAACATTGAATTACTACAGACTTTCCCTTTTTGTAATTTTTCTTGAATAACCATTTTGTTTATGCTTATGTGAATTTTTTTTTATTGATTATGTACCATATATCTTATTTTGTTGATGCTGTTTACTTGTTTATAAATTTTTTCAACATGCAACTTTGGCCTTCACCAAATATGATTAATTAATTTCTCTTATATTTGTTCTTAAAAAAAATTCTCTTCTATTTGTTTTACTCATTAAAATATGTTGTTACTTTGATACAGAGGCAGTTTATATAGGCTGTTGCATCGTCCCAATCTTGTACTTGATGAGAAGAGACGGTTGCGGATGGCTCTTGATGTGGTATGAATTGGAAATACTTGTCTGATTTCATTTGGTGGTAGAAAAAGAATTTATTAGAAACATGAGAGGAAAAAATTGTTAACAGCCAAATAGGCTGGGGGTAAGGAACCCTCCAGAACAAAAATATCTACATGCGACAAATAAATATAAGAATCAAGAATGTAGCAAGACTGTTATTTGCTTGTCAGTTTGACCATGAACCATCCCTCTTCAAATGGCCATAAGATGATTACCAAATAGAGGCCATAAATTTAATTCTATCCTAAAGTAAGTTTTGGAGTTCAGAAGACTTCCTAAAATAGCATTTCTCCCAAACCAAGTAACTGTATGGGCAACATATTGTGACAAAACCATAGCATTCTTAGCTTCCTTATTTGTGTCGAACTCCAAATTTGAGGGTCGCTCTTTCCTTGCCAAGAACTCCAAAAACAATCGACATTTTTAATTGTAGATATTATTTCTCTCTTTCATTTATTTGATGTCAGTTTACTGCCCTCTTGTCAGGCTAAGGGAATGAATTACTTGCACACCAGCCATCCTCCTGTTGTCCATCGAGATTTAAAGACTCCAAACCTTCTTGTCGACAGACATTGGGTTGTAAAGGTAATATTCATACTTGACTTCTTTGTCTGTGGAGTTTACCTCACAAGTGCTGATAATAAAAGTATTATCAAATCAATTGAGTGCTAGATGAGAGGAATAAAATGAAAAGAGTGAAAATGTACATTTATTTCTGTTTCTGAAGGAGTTGCTGGGAGAAAAGAAAAGTGGATTGAATATGTTTTCTCTCGCCATTCACTATTTTTTTCTGCTGACAAATAAAAAAATTGAAGAAACATCAATTATTTATAGATCCAATAAGCTAGTGATAGAATTTTACTGATAATCTCAGTCATTGGAAAAATGTTTTTTTACTTTATTCCCCCCATTAATGATTGATGAGAAATACCCACGTTTTTCTCATCGTTTTGCATTGTAATATTGTGACACATCTAAAAGCCTTTTTCCTATCTTTTTTGTATTCTATTGTAACGTTGATAAATTGTTATTATTGTTATTTTTATTGTCGTTATTATTATTATTATTATTATTATTATTATTATTATTATTATTATTATTATTATTATTATTATTATTATTATTATTATCTCATTTGTTGAATAACAGGTCTGTGATTTTGGTCTGTCACGTATGAAGCACCATACATATTTGTCATCGAAGTCATGTGCTGGAACGGTAATTCTTCATTCGATAAAAGACTTTTTGAAAAATTTGTGATGCGACTCATTAATTTATTACTAATCATCTATATAAATTACAATTATACCTGGTTTTTTTGTAACTTGTAAGGTATATACTTTTTATGAAAAACAACAAAAACGTATATTTTTTTGCAGCCTGAGTGGATGGCGCCAGAAGTCTTACGAAATGAGCCTGCCAATGAGAAGTAAGTTAATTCGGCATGTGTATGATTCATGGAAAGCCAGATATAAGAGTTTAGGATGTAATATTTAAAATTTGTATGCAGGTGTGATGTATATAGTTTTGGTGTGATCTTGTGGGAGTTAACTACCACAAAAATCCCATGGCATGGTTTGAACCCGATGCAGGTTGTTGGAGCTGTTGGATTCCAAAATAAACGTCTTGAAATTCCAGAAGAAATGGATCCTGTAGTAGCTCAAATAATACGTGATTGCTGGCAAACGTAAGTATTAACCTCCACTTACGTTTTCTGATTGCTACTTTAGCATCTAGAACTGTTGACACATGACATGTAAGAAGTTCTAAAATATGCATGGTAACCATGGTTGCCATCCCTTCATTACATTAGAATGTGGGCCAAGAGATTCACAGTTCGTGAATAGCTTATACTTGAAAGAAGCCATATTCTAGACACTCATTTGATGTTGGAAAATTTGATGGCAGATATATGTTTTGCTATGTTACTATTCTGTGATATTTATGATTTTTATAATAACTTAATATGTTAAATATGCTTCATAATAGACCATGTATTGTAGTTATGTTATGTGCTGATAGTTTAAATAAAGTTTTGGTCTCTGTAGCCTGTAGGCTTTTGGTTCATATTTTCCTTCTGGAAATTGATCATAAAGGGAGTTAAACCTAAGTTGAAATCCTAGGGACGATTTCTTTATGAATGTTGGGATCAATAACTTAATGATTAGAAACCATAAGAACTGGAAAATATTTGGACCGATGATATTGGTATTATATAAAATAAAGGTACGAGGATAAGAATACAAATTTGTGGAGATTGCAGGGACTAATTTTCTTTTACTAGATTGTGCTATGATATTGGATTGATTTTAGTTGTTTTGATTTTGATGCAGGGAGCCACATTTGCGACCATCCTTCTCACAACTGATGTCTCGTCTTTACCGTCTTCGCCAATTGGTTGTCCGTAAAACGGGCTCTACACAATAAATATTGTCCATAACATAGCCATTGTAATAATACCAGAAGTTGTTCCTTGGTTCGAAGAACCAGAGCAGCTGAAGGTATGTTTTCATCATAACATTAAAGTGTCGGTTCATTCAAAGTTGGTACTGGACACAACATGTTCATAAATGAACATTGTCCCTCCCCCAATATCTGCATAAGTGCAGTAGAGGTTTATTTAGAGTAGGAACAGTTGTAGAATCCCCAAGGAGAGGAAAAACAAGTGAAAAAACAAAAAAAAAGGTACAAAATTATTCTTTGCCTGCATAGGTCTTATTTGGAAATTGTAATCATGTGATCTCTCATGTTATTTGTGAAAGTGTAAAAAGAAAAAGAACAAAAACAAAAATGAGAAGAAAAAAAATGTATAAACATTTATGTGTCTCCCATTACTCAACTCGAGTTTTGTTGATCAAGTATGTATACACCTGTTAATTATTATCCTTCTCTTCTAAAAGCTAATTTGCTGTTAGCACGGAGTGCAATACCAAATCTGCAAAATATTTCACGTGAACTTTATCAGTGTTGTTTAAATTTAACATTATCTTTCAAAAGAGTGGTCGTTAAATATTTCTTTTTTTAAATTTTTGATAAAAGAAAATTAAATATACTTCACTTATTAATTTTAATAGTAAATGAATTTGTAAGAATGTTATCCATTCTCATTAGAATGATTCCATTAGTCTCCATAAATCCTAATTCAACTGATAATGTTATTATTAGGTTTAACATTTTTTGTTGGATTCAAACCCTAAACATCGTACTCGTAAAAGGATTAACGACTTTATGAAGTAAAAGTTATGACGACTTGGTCTTTATCTATCTTCTATATTAATATATTAATATCGCTCTCTCGTAAAAATTATTTCTCTTTGACACAAGTATATGGAAGAAAGAAAATGTGTTATTTTTTAACCGGTATTTTCTGCGCGTAGTTGCAGAGACTACTCCCTCGAATTGAGTAGGACTATAAAGGGTGGTAAAATTCTTCCTCAAGAAAATTTAATGTTACTGCATTCTCAAAGTTGATTTCGATTTCATGACCTCTAATTAAACTAGAAGGGATCCCTTATCATCTCATCCAAGTGTTCTTGGATAGAGAAAATGTGTTTTTGTTTGATCATTTATCAAAAGAAAAACTCATAAAATGATGCAAAATGAAGACTGATAAATAGCTCAATAATAATCACTTTATTATCGCTTACAAAAATATGTGGACATTAACAAAAGCAACTACAGAGTGAGTGAAACAGAGTATGCAATGCAACAGAACTACAAACCCAACCCAACAATGGCCACAATACCCATGCGCATGTCACTTTCAACTCCAAATTCATTCCTTTCATCCACAAAAACCCTCTTTTCCATTCACACCAAAAACTCAATCACCAACAACATCAAAACCAGAACCAAGTTATTCTTATTATGCTCAAGTTCAAGAAACGGAACACAGTGTCCTGTTCCATTAGAACAACAACCCATAAACGAGTATCAATCACTTTCAACTTCGTTTCCGTTTTCTTGGGCCGCCGGCGATGTCGTTGAATTCGGCTCTCGTCTCTTTGTTGTTGGATTTTCGTTTGCTCTCGTTGTGGGGTTACCTGTAGCTTGGTTTGGTACTGTTGGAGCTCAAGCTGAAGCTGCAAAGAGGATTGTTTGTGCAGCTTCGAGTGGTGTTTTGGCGGTTACGTTTGCGGTTGTTAGAATGTATTTGGGTTGGGCTTATGTTGGTAATCGATTGCTCAGTGCCACTGTTGAATGTATGTAATCTATCTTTTCTCTTACACTTGAAAGTGCTTAATTAAGCACTTATAGCATATATGATTATTATTATTATTATTATTATTATTATTATTAAGTTATTT
The DNA here is from genome assembly GCA_951804385.1 of Trifolium dubium. Taxonomy (NCBI): domain Eukaryota; kingdom Viridiplantae; phylum Streptophyta; class Magnoliopsida; order Fabales; family Fabaceae; genus Trifolium; species Trifolium dubium. The sequence goes on from OX638068.1 coordinate 43,486,799, forward strand.
CTATTACAAAAGATAAAATAAAGTCGAAGTTTTTTCATGTTAGTTGTAAGTTGTTTTGATAAACTATTCTGGAAATAAGCTGAAATTAACTTATAAGTTGTTTCTGTTTAAAAACATGACATTCATAGAAATAAGAGAGAAAAGCTTAAATTTAAGCTTATTGTTATTGTTGTTTAACTGTGTTAAGAAATTTGGGGAAGGGTTGCATAATGAGTGATCACTCTTCTCTTGATATTTGCAGATGAGGAGACAGGATGGTATGATGGTCAGGTATTTCTTTTCTCTTTTTGTTTCTTTTTTAAATGCTTTGTTGCCTCATTTTTCACGTAAAATCTGTGTTCATCGTTGTTTGTTGTGTTCTATCTCATGTAACATCAATTCATCTGGATTTACTTGTTTACTTGGAGATTCTGACTTCTCAAAGTCCCAGTGAAGAAATTTCAACACAATGAAATATAAAACTTAATATTATGTAAATGACACTAATGATGAGTTGAACTTTAACCATAGGTGTGTAGAAAATGAACTGAAATATCTTAGCAGAATGTTGTATAGCACAGCTGATATTCCAATTGTCATGTGATTTAGATGCAACTTGCAAGTGCCTCTGCATGAACTCTCTTAAATTTTGTTTTGGATGGTGTAAACAACGAATGATTTAATCAATTCATATATACAGTTGGTGTAAAGATATTTTACACTGTCAATCAATCACATTCATCGGAACATTAAAAACTGTTGGCTTCGATCAGGACTAAGTCACATATGATTGGTTGTGATCTGTTGACGCTGTAAAAATAATTTACACCAAGTGTATCATTCAAAGTTAAACTCATAATTCATAAACAAATTGTATTTTACTAATGGAATATTTAAATCAGAGAGAACAAGGTCTTGGTCTAAATTACATTTACCTTTTCTATTAACCGTAAATATTTTTCTACAGATATGGGTGAAGACTCCTGAGGTTTTGGCACGTGATAGACTCTTGGGATCATTTTCTGTAAGCTTTCTATTTAACTGCTGCTGCACTTTAATTTCTAACTTCAATGTTGCTGGACTGGAGACTTTTGTTAACTAGGAGCTATAGTTACTAATTAGTATTTCTTTTGAGAATACAATTGAGTTTTATGATTTAAGACTCTATCATGTAGTAAATGCCTTTATGATGACCTGTGTTGTCAAGTAGCAGCACTATAGCGTAACAAAATTTGGACAAACCACTATTTTCAGGATCCATGATCGACAACACGATGATCACTAGGGCTTAATGTTTTGCAAGCCTTTAATATCTTCAAAAGTTTTACAACTGAATATTTTTTCACTTTGCCGTAGTAAAACATAATAATAGCGCTGACAAAAATGTTCACTTTGCCATCTTGATATGTTGATGTATGCAGTCTCATTCTCACTATTTTTTTCCTTTTATAAATTTAGCCTTCTAGAAATGTATGTGCGAATCCATGATGAAAACTACCTTGTAGACAATGGCAACTATAATTTGAACTGCGGTGTTTCTTTTTGTGTTTTACTTGTGTTTGTGAGGAATTGCGGTAAAGTAAATGCATCCTATTTGACAACACTGTCGTTTCAATTTATCCATTAATTGGGTATTATGCTAAGTTTAATAACAATACAACGACACCATAAACAAAAGCTCCTTTTACAATCTATTGATATTATTTCAAAATAGTGAAGTTTGATTCAACATATGCATAAAATTTGCTTACAGTCTCATTAAACTCTCTTGTAATGTACTGATGTTCAAGGTTAAGCCTGTACTCGGTAGATTGAAAATTACTCTAGTCGGTCTGGCGGCGTGCTTGGTGGCATGTGCTCTAATCTTCATTAACATTGACGAAAGCTATCTAAAATCGAGAGAAACCGGAGTTCGAGCAATACCTGGAGCTTACAATGATGAATCTGCAAGATCATTTGAACCAGATGCATTTTGTGGTGAGCCTGATCTTCAAGAATAGTACATGACTTATGCTATAGAGTTAATTTGGAAAGAAGGGGTGCTATATATTTAATATTATATTCTATACTTCATGTACATATTATATATTACCTTTTGATACCGTACATAATGTAGCATTTCACAGTACTGTAAAATTGAAAATAAAATAAGCTAGTGTATATTCTTAATTTGTTCATTATGTTTCATTTTACTTTTGGTCAATGAGACTGGTTACTTCACAGTTCACATAGAAGATTTGAACCATTACCATATTTAGAGGTAGTGATGGTGGAAACTGGAAACAGGAATGAAAACAAAATGATGCTACATTTTACTGCATCATTGAAGCATTATACACTATCAAACTTTGAAAACTTTATACCAATGGCCTTTCGTGATGACAAAGGGCATGTTTATTCCACTCATTAACCCCTTCTATAGATAGGTGTCCAAGAAAGTTAGAACAAGAACAAATGACATTTGAGTCAAAAAAAAAAAAAAAAACAAATGACATTGTGCAACTGGCCCATACCAATAATGAAGTAAGAATTCAACCAATTCCATTTTCCACATTCCTTAAAGGGCTTGGTTGTTGATTCCATAAAAATGATTTTAGTCGGTGAGAAGGGCTTGACTTGATAGTGATAGGCTGATAATAGATTTATGGTTTAAACATTATTTTAGTCCTTGTATATACGCGAAATTTTAGTTTTAGTCCCTGTATCTAATTTTGTTTAAAATAAGTCCCTGAATCAACAATTTTTTTTTTTTTAGTCTTTAAAGCGAAAATCTGCAGGAAAATTCGTAGGAAAATTTGCAGGAAACTTGCAAATTTTTCTGCGGATTTTCGCTTTAGGGACTAAAATCAAAAAATTTGATTGATTCAGGGACTTATTTTGAACAAAATTCGATACAGGGACTAAAACCAAAATTTCGCGTACATACAAGAACTAAAATAATGTTTAAGCCTAGATTTATATATTGAATAGTATATTTTTAAAACTAAAATATTTTTATGACTTGTGAATATAGGTAGGGATTGGACTTCTGCTTTTTTTTAATCATTAGAAATCTTATGATATGTACTCTGACATTTATACACTTTTTTTTGTTTGTATATAGACGAAATGACAAAATTATCATAAACTCACATATAAATGGAGGGACTGTGAATAGAAATTCGGTCATAAGCGTCTGATATAACAATTTCGATATTTTATTAGTTGAATTAAGACTTGTGGACACATTTAGATTTACACTTTTTAACTTTAATATTTTTAAATCTTCTTCATCTTTAAATCTCTTCTCTTCGCTTTATTTCTTTATAAATTTTCTAAGTTAATAATTTAACTTAATTCATATGATGATGATATAACTATTGGACATATATCTTAAATAATAAAAGTAGTCGAAAATTGAAATAATGTATTATAAAACGTGACAAAGAGTTTTTTCAAGAAGATCTTTTAATTAGAGACGGAGATAGCAACTTTATTTTTGGTCGTGACTGGGGTATCCACCGCCAAACGCAGTGACTAATCCTTCGCTAGATTGGAAGCACCTCAATGGGTGGGATAGCTGACCCAAGAATTTAAAGTTATTCCATACCCAATGTGAGAATTGAACCTTCAACCCTTGGTTAAGAGAGGATGAACCTCAACCGCTCAACCAAACCCTTTGGGTTGGAGGTAGCAACTTTATAGTATAATCAATTATTTTATTTTTTTGGTCATATAATCAATTATCAACTTTGTCCTATAATGAGTATCATGTTTATAAAAGAAATTATTTTAAAATAAATATTGTTTTTATTTTTTAATATAATAATTACTCTTTTTATTATTTAAAATAATAAGCAGATAAATATTACACGTAACATATATCATTACAAGGGTCATCTTCTCTTAACCAAAGGTCGAGAGTTCGATCCTCATTTTGGGTATGGAGCAACTTTAAATTCTTGAGTCAACTATTCCACCCATCAAAGTGCCTCCAATCTAACGAGTTCGGCGGTGGATACTCCGGTTTCGAGGAAAATATATCATTACAAATTTAAAAAACACTTTTTCAAAAGGAATTCAAAAGCATATTGAATTGAAGTAGTAGTACATGGTAGTAGGGCCCACAGTGAAAGAAAAACATGAAATATCTGCAAAAGGTTCATGCATCTATCCAGTTTCCCATCTTTGCTTCTCTTTCAAACCAACCCAAATTTTCCTAAATAAAGTACTCCTACTTGTTATCATTAAATAAATATTTATGATATCAGATACTCAAATATTAAAATAAAAATTCAGTTTTTATTTTTCCCAAGTGGTTACAACCTCACAATAAATCTTAGCAATCTTTTGAAGCAAAATGACCACATCAAAAAACAAACTTCTTCTGTTTCCTTCAAAGGGCCCTCAGAGACAGATTTTCTTATACCCTTATACTTCTATCATTTTTGTTTCAGGTAAATACTTAAGACAAATTATTCAACATCAGACAATTATTTTTGTTTTTAGTTTTTTAAGAATGTTATAAACATTGATTGATGTTGTTGTGATTTTGATATTTGCAATGTTTTGAGACATTTGGGTGTTCATATTCCAGAACATAAGAACACCCCTTTAGCTAAAGTATGTTTTTTTTTCTTCTGTTGCCTATTGTTCTTGTTTGTATGTGTGTTTTTTTGGGACTAAAGTTAATTGCTTTTGGTTTCATAGTTAAAGGATTTTGATTTGTTTTCATATTAAAAGGGTACTGTTGAAAAGAGGCAATTAATTGGTTAAAACCTATTTTGATGTGTGTTTGATTTCATCTATATGTGCTGTGACATTTATATTCATTGATCATCCACTAAACTTAATTAACCACATATTTAAACTGTGTTAATCATTCAAATTGTTGTTGAATTTTGAAATCAAATTTTATGTGTCAAAACAACATGGCTCTTAATTTGATCAAATTGATAAAAAAAAATGTCTCACATGAATCATGATCGTTATGCTGTATTGTGAGCAGAGTTGCAATGTCTGGAGGAGTAGTGGTTTGATACAGTGATGCATCTGCATAGAAATTTGATCAAAGCTATATCTTATGCTGTAAAATTTCATGATGGAGTTAAATGCAAGTTATGACATTGAGGAATCATGTTCTACGCAAAAAATGATGGAGCATGAGCTGTGGCCGCTAGATCCAATTGATCCTAAGAATGCAAAATTTCCATGTTGTTTGGTATGGAATCCACTTCCAGTTGTCTCATGGTTGGCACCTTTTATTGGTCATGTTGGCATATGCAGGGAGGATGGAACTGTTTTAGATTTTTCAGGATCATATTGTGTGAATGTCAATGATTTTGCTTTTGGTCCAGTAGCAAGATACTTGGAACTCGACCGTAGACAGGTACTGGTTTTTCTCAAATTTATCGTCTCTATCTCTTATTGTCTAGTGTTTGTTCAGATTGTTCACATTTTTGCAAGAATTAGCATTCATAAAATTGAATACATGCATTAGTTTTTATAGTTTTATGCAAAATTCAACTCTTTTTTTGGTTGGTTATGGGTTTTTTTTTAGACTGATTATCATAGGATTAATTAGTTATTTAGTTATTATAAAATACATTATCCATAGTATCTTTAGGATTATCTGTGTGTAAATGATTCCTCTTAATACTCTTGTATTAGTAAATTGGAATTTTTGTTTCTAACAGTGTTGTTAGACGGCGGCCAAGGTGCCGCAATGACTGCATAGAAAATTTGTGAAGGGATGCCTACCATGGTGGTACCATAGGTAGGTAAACATCATAAGATGCTATAATTAAATTCAGCACATTAATTGCAATTGGGTTTCTTAAACCACAGTTAGGTATACCATGTGCCTGTGGTGCTTGATTCCTAATATTGAAACTTCATTGGTGCTTATGATTTTGTTTTCAATTACAGTTCCAGCTACAGAATCCTGAGTGCACATGCCAATATTGAATATAAGATGTGTTTGTTAACCTAACAATTAAGCTCAGATTATTGTCTTTCAGTTTAAGCCATTGTTAGATGAATGATTTGACCTTTCTTTTTGAAAAATTATAATTTGGTTATAGTTTTGTGACACAAATGTCATTTGCTATGCTCTCTTCTTAACTTGTTGAATGGAATCAATTTTACTTGTTTGAAAGTGTTAATTCCTTTTTGACACACCTGAATTGTTTGCAGTGCTGCTTTCCCCCTAACCTATCTGCACATACATGCAAACACGGCTACCGGCATACCGAGTATGGAACCGCAATCACATGGGATGACGCCTTAAGGACAAGTTCGCGACATTTCGAGAGTAAAACTTACAACCTTTTCACATGCAACTGCCACTCATTTGCTGCTAATTGTCTGAATAGGCTCTGTTATGGTGGATCAATGAGTTGGAACATGGTAAATGTAGGACTCTTGATATTATTCAAGGGTCATTGGGTTGATTTCTGGTCTATTGTAAGGTCTTTTCTGCCTTTTGTTGTGGTTGTTTGCATAGGTATTTTAATGGTTGGATGGCCTTTCTTACTTGGGTTACTATCCTTCTCTCTACTCTTAATTGGGTGGTTTCTATTGGGTACTTACCTATTCAAAAGCCTATTAGAGTGCTAAATGTAGTCTTGAATTGAAGGATGAACATGGATTGTGTTTGTTTAAATCTAATAATGATTGATTCAAATGTCAATATTGTTATTGGAACATGAAATAAGTAAATTTATGCCAACATTTTTTATTGTTGTATACTACTATATGAGCAGTGAAGTTCTATCCCATGAGGTGTTTAATTGTTATTGTATTCTTAGGTTTGGATTAGAATTTGAAATTATTGGTTAAGTTGGAAGTATCCGAACTATTGTATTCATGCAGATTTGGACATTATTTCACTTTCATGACACACCTACACCTTTTAAATTTTGTACTTTTGTAAAAACACCCCAACAGTTGGAAATATAGAACTGAATTAAAATAGATTTACAATTGGAGATTCTAAAAATAAGTGTTAATATCATTTCTTTTACCAACATGAAGATGGAGAAGATAGTTGTACTATCCAAGCATCAAAATCTCGGTTATTACAAGAGGTAACATAGTTTAGAACAAGAAACAAACATGTTAATCAGCATCAGTGGACCGTGCTGGACATATTCAAATAGCTCTGCTGCTATGGCAAGAGGCTAACAAGGAGTTGAAAAGAAGAGAGGGGATGGGATCATGCTCCATATTTTGGAGCTTTCCACATTTTAAAGGCTATCTCGTGCAAGAACCTATCTGCCGGTATTGTAAGATTTCCGCCATTCTGCATGACAAGAGAAAAGAAACACAAAGTGAAGCAATTATACAGTACTGAATCATTAGTGTCACTTAACAAGCCTCTGCCACTAGGGAAATTCCAATCATTGCTAATCTTCTAAAGTAATGATTTCGTTGATAGCATCAGTAATTAAGTTGCAAGTATTTTTATGCTCTAACCATGATGCTTTACAAGAACTGTGTATGCTTACATAATCAATTGTATACTATGAAACACACAGATACGACACTGACATGTCGACACCAGTAATAATTTGAAAAAATGAAACGATGGAATGTAACCTCAAGTTTTGGGGTCAGACACTAACATAGTTTTTTTTTTTTGAATGGCAGACACTAACATAAATTGTATGTGGCATATTGGCAGAAAAGCTCAAGCTCATATGATGTTGGTCAATAACTTGGAAACTCGGATTTTTAAGTATGTGGACAAAGAACACACATTAAGAGCAAGAAACAGGGCAGGGCCTTGTAATAAGTAATGCACCAAAGCAAAAAATAGAAACACTGATTGGAATAAAGTACAAACTTGTGAATAAAACTGAAGTAAAATCTTAAAACAGACCTCCATGAAGTCTTGAAAGCAAAACCTTTGTGCATTATCCTTGCGAGTCACAGCATGTTGCAATTGAGCAATTAACATGGGCGAATGGTGCCTGAAACATTTGGTATGGAGGTAAATATGCAGAAAATCCAAAAAGAAAGCAATGATTTGGATTACCACTGATAGTGATATCATTAACTACTACACTAAGTGTTTGGTACACACAACAAAACAAAACATGTTGGTCAGTTTAGATAAACATCTTAATAAGCACTTATATCAAAAGAATTATGCAATAACTATGAATGTTTTAAAAAATAATTTCTTGTATATATTCAAATTAGCTTTATCATCTCAATTTTTCCGAATATCCCTCATAGCATTTAACTTCTCCATAAACATCTAAAAGCTAACATAAAATGGGACTGTGTTTTCTTTGGTTTCACATTTTCAGTGGAAATGTCCCCACTCGTTTTTCTAACCATTTGTCATGAGATAATCTATTCTACTTTTTAATATGCACCAGACATGTATGTAACAGAAATCATATGTTTTGTTGCTTTACCCCTTAATAATCCATCTACCGAACGCTTCATTAAATTACCTCACATCCTTGCGGGGAGCTCCTCCTTTCATAGCATAACTTTGTAGAGGATAGAGCACTGAAAGACAAGAGTTCTTCTCATCAACCTTCTTTGACACTGAAAACCTGGATTCATCCTCCTCCAAGACCTTGCCATAGCTCATGACAACAGACAAATGCAGACGAGAACCAACTTCAGATCCCGGCTGTGCTTGTCTCATTAAGGCACCAACCAATGCATCCACACACTCCACATCAGCATTTTGTTCACTACCATTGACCTTTTCACCAGCTCCAATGTGAAGGAAAACAAGATCAAATTGGTTATCATCCAGAACCTTCCCTCCTTGAAAGCCAAGAAGCTTGAGAAGCTCAACGGCCACAACATCATGGTCTTGTGACTCAGAAGCCTGTTGTTTCAACAACTCATCCAACTGAACAACACTGAAGCCAAGTTTGGTACTAAAAGATTTCAACCCTGAATGATTGGTGAATATAGCAGCTTTTATTCCCATAAACCTAAATTCAAAGAAGAAAACGCAAAAGCTCAATGTGACACAATATTTTCATAAAACAACAACAAATGTAATTGAAAATAACAATGTGTTTAATCCCTAAAACATCATCATCATTAAATGGAGTATCTGAGTTCAATCTTTTGCCAGACTTCTGTGATCCAGATTACCAAAGCTCTTTACCTAGGAACCAAGGGATTAAGACAAAACAACAGAGTAACTCTTCTCAGAGTTAATCATAACTTAATCGCGCTTTTTTTTTTGGTACATCGGAATGATGAATTGTTCCCGCCAGGAATTGATCCCCGGACCTCCCCTACCCAACTCATATATTCCTCCGCTCATACCACTTGAGCTATCCTACGGGGACGATCGCGCATTTTATTAAATAGCGTGTTTATAAGTTTTTTAAATCCTAAATACACATTTTTTTTTCTTTTTTACTATTATTTCATAGGATTGAACATGCAAGCAAATATTTATACAAATTGACAATGAATCCTAATTTTATATGAATTAAAAACAATTTTTTATAATTAAGAATGAAAAAAAAAAAGTAAGAGAAAATACCTATGAGGTAAGGTTTGATTTGGTGAATGATTTTGTGATGCATCAAGAAGCAAAGCGAATTCTCTGACAATTCTCTCATCCTCGCTTTCTGAAAACTACATGTAATTAAGTCAATTGAAGAAAACAATTAATTGATTAATAAAAAGTGATTATGGAAGAGAAGATGAGGGAACCTGAGGGAGGAGAATTGGAGAGAGTTAAGGAACCGCATGAAGCAATGGAAGCGAGAGAGTGAAGATGCGATGAAGATGGATCGATGAAACGAGCTAAACCGTCACCGTATAGAACCAGCGATCGGCTTGGTTTGTCCGCCATTGATTGATTAGCTTCTCAAATCACAGAGATGCTAAACACACTGAAAGATTAATGCGTAAAGTTTTAATTTTGTAACGAAAAATTTCAATTTTATTTTAAATTAATTCTTTAAAATATAAGTTTTATTCTAAAATATCAAAATTTTCAGCTGAATCCGAACTAATACCATGGCAACCCGGATGATATATCTACCTTGCACGAATAGGATACTATAAGATACGGATATAGTGATACGCAAAATTTTAAAATAATTAATTAATCAAGTGATTTTCCTTTTACTTTTTTCTTTTATTTATTTTTGAATAAATTATGACTAGTTGTGTTAATTTTTTGGACTAAAATATATTTATTTATTTTAATAATAAGAAAGATAAATTGATGAAGTAATTCAACTTTTTTTTACGTAAATAATTATACAATTATAATTAGGAGTAACTAAAATTGGAAGAAATGTGCATCAAATTTGCACATGAGTTGTCTCTTTAAAACAATGTTGAACAGTGAGAGACTAATTTAATTTGATAGATTTTGGAAATAATGTTTTATTCTCAAAAGCTCTACGAGGGTAAACCGAAAGCTTAATACATATGTTAAAGTCAAACATGAGAAAATGTAAAGTGAAATTTGTACAATCAGATATTGGACAGATAGCCTTAATCGTTGGAGATTGTGTGAAGCAACATAATTCATAATCCTTTTGAGTAGCTGAGGCTCCATAAAACCATTTTGGTAAAAATCAAGAGTCTGCAGTGCAATATAGGAATCACAAAGAGATAAAACCTAAACATAAATAAATTTGGTGAATATCTCGATAGTTTGAAGAATGCAATATATGATCGGGAAGATGTCTACAAAGATCCTTATATATTGGGGTTAAAATGCAAGTTTAAACTGCATGTTTGACGTTTAAAAAAAACAGAATGTAGATGATAACACAATCAAATACTCCCTCCGTCCCAAAATGTAAGAGAATAAATAAAAATTACACTTATTAAGAAAAAATAAAATATAATGATTTGATGTAAGCTTTTTAGTAAGAAGGTTACTTGAAAAGATATATAAACAATTTTGATTGGTTATTAATTATGGAAAAGGTAAGAGAGAGAGTGAACTTTTCTTAGAAATGTAAAAGTTTGTGTTTTTCTCTTATATTTTGGGACAAAAGAATTTGAATTTTTTCCCTTACATTTTGGGACGGAGGGAGTAAGTCGTTGAATTTGTCGACGTTTTCATTCTCGCTGAGTTTTACTCTCTTGGCCGTTGAACAAACCATATCTCATCCCCTGATTTTGAGACATTTGAATTAAAACCCATTAATCATCAAAAGATTGAAGCAAAATGAAATTATTTTCCACAATACAAATAATTGAGCAATTATGTGGAAAATTCTTGTATTAAACAATGAAGTGTTCGTGTAAAAACCTAATAATCATAAAAAGGTTAAAACAAAATGAAATTATTTTCTATATACAAGTAATTGAGCAAGCAATTCTATGGAAAGTTCTCGAAACTGAGTAAAGAGTGATTCAATTCATTTAAAAATCTAATGATAATAAAAACGTCAAGAAATAATCACAATCGAGTAACCTTAGGAAATGGAACGTTGATTCGGGAAAATTGAAACGAGGAAGAAGAGAAACCTTGCGAGTTGATTGAATTGTGAATTGCTACGTTGGAGTTAAAACATCACCAATATATATCAATGTTTTGCTGCGCAGTGATGCGAGGGAAACAATTTTCGTAGAGGGAGGATAAATTATGTTTAAATAGTGGTGACAACCTATGTACCCCTATAAGATTTGGGGTATTTACTCCCAACCATTAAAAAAAGTTTGAAGCAATATTTTTTTTTATAAAATATACCGTTGGATTGAATGTTTATATCATATAGATTATTTGTGTAAAATTTAAGACAAATCTAAAATCATTTGATATGTTATTGAGACACATAAAGATTAACGGTGTTTAAGAAATCACAAAAACTCTTAATTTTGATCTGTCTCAATAACATATCAAATGATTTTAGATTTGTCTTAAATTTTACATAGATGATCTATATGGTATTAACTTTTAATCCAACGATATATTTTATAAAAGTATATCTCGTTTAAAAAAAATTTAAGTGGTTGGGGGTAAATATCCTCAAATCTTATAGGGGTACACAAGAAAAAGTCTTAAATAGTTTTGATCGGTCTCTTCATTTTAAAATCATACAGTTTTGCTATTTTCTCAAACTAGATGATGTGTCATTTTTATTGATTTGGCAACTATTTTGCTGATGTGTCTTAGTCCACATGTGTTAATTTTATCTATGTCATTAATTTTTGAATTAATAAATTAAAAAAATAAAGTAAAAATGTTAAATATAAAAAATAGAAATTCCTAAAATCATAAACCTCTTCTTCAAAAATTTATAGATATGAAAAAATAAAACAAAATTCAACAACAACATTGAACAAACCCACAAATTCTTCAAAATATTTTTCTTTTCATTTTTCTCTTCCATCTCACAATAAACACAATTGAAACAAAAAAGTTTCACCCAATTCAAGCAACAATTTGTTAAACTAACATCCAACAACAATTTATTAATAGATTCGATCTTATTTTGAGAAAAATGAAACTCAAATTAAAAGACGATTATGATTTTGGAAATTACAATAGAAACACAGGTCTATTGAAAAATATTTCAAAATCGCTGTGTTGTTTTTAACCAACCAGACCAGGGAGCTCAGCATGCTCAAGCCACACATAGATCGGCTTGTTGTGGTTCATAGAAGAAACTCTAGCAACTACAAAATGAGAAGTTAATTTGGTCAATAAAAAACCTTCATCTTGAGTTTATTTTAATTTCAGTTGTATCCATGGCTTCCAAAAAAGCCTACATCACCTCCTCCTCCTCCTCCCCCTTGTCCTCCTCCTCTTCCTCCTTCTCTTGGTTTCGAGAAAAAAATCATCGATGACCAAAACACATTATGAAAACATACAACCATTCATCTTCATCCTTTCTTCCTCCTCCACCTAACTTTGAAAAAAAAGTCATCCATATCAACAACACAGTCTCACAAACAAACAACCATTCATTATTATATTCTAATTTTTTTTATCACCTTCTACTGCTTATACTTTTGATAGTCATGCTCCCATAATTAGGAGAGCGAAGCATATTATGCAATCCCAATTGCAGGAGCATGATTGTCAAAAGTATAAGTAGCAGATAATGATGAAAAATTGGAATTAAATAATGGATGGTTGTTTGTCGTGTGACCGTATTGTTGACATGAAAGACTTTTTTTTTTCAAAGTCATGAGGAGGAGGAAGAAAACATGAGGATGAATGGTTATATGTCTTTGCAAATATATTTTGGTCATTGATGTTTTTTTTTTGAAACCAAGAAGAAGAGGAAGAGGAGGAGGAGGAGGAAGACGATGATGATGATGAAGAGGGGGAGGAGGAGATGAAGGTTTTATGAAGCCATGAATACATCTGAAATTAAAATAGTCTTAAACGAGAACGTGGTTTGGCTATAGATTAGTTCCTCCTTCTCTCAATTTATAGTACTTTAAATGTTGTAATTTAATACCATATAACTTTTTTTTAAAAAAAGAGGTCAAATGGTTTTTGCCTTTTATTCGGACAAAATACATTTGAATCTATTTTCTTTAAATTTTGTTACTTAATTATGAAGAAAGAATTAATTCGTATAAAATATTTTTTTGGTCAAGAATCTTGACCTTGACCCCTCTTGACAATTAAGGCATGGCACACGTATACATGATGATATATCTCTGACCTGGCTTGACCAACAAAAAAAAATATATATCCCATACCTAGAGCTTGGGTTATAACTTCTGTAAGCCCAACACATTATAGAATCGGTCTAAAATGAAATTAATGGATATCAATCAAGTGGCCGGCAAGGTCCATTGATATCTTTTTATCTCGTCTGGTCCAATTTATTTCCTGTTTTGGCCACTTGGTCGAGGATAGCTCTTCAACCGAGAGGTGCACGGTTTGAGACTTTCACCCAGAAAGATAGTGTCTTCCAAGTGTAGTTCAAGTGATTGAGTTATTCCCTCCGTCCCAAAATAAGTGTCACAGTTGACCAATTCACGTTTTCCAACGCACAATTTTGATCGTTAATATCTTTAAAAATTATAAATTGTATATCTTAAAAATATTCATCGAGACAAATCAAACAACATCTTAAATACTAATATTTATATTTATAAATTAATAAAAAAAATACGATTAAAATAAATTATGTGAATAGTGCAAAATGGTTAACGCTTATTTTGGGACAGAGGAAGTATAACATTGGAATGTGTTTGAGAAGAATATTCACAAATCACAATTGAACTTGAATGAAATTGAAGAAAGACAATGATACACCACAGTTGTCTATTGGTGCATTGTTATGGTCAACCCATGGAATTAAAAGTCCAAAATAGTAAGAACATTAGTTTCTCGTGTTGTCTTTAAACGACTTTAGGACTTTCATGTATCATTTTTCTCAGTAATTTGTTGTGTATCATATTCTTCACTACCCGTATTGGAGTCGCAAGTGAAGATCTTTTGTAGGGTACTAACTTCTTGCATTTTTTAAGAGGGATCTAAAGAGCTTATAGGCAAAAGAGAAAGAAAATTGTCAATTATAGTCTTGTGTATTATTGTCTCTAAACATTTCAATATGTCATCCCCTTACAAACAGACACCAGGGAGAAATATTTCTTTATAGAGTGCCATAATGCACAAATTGAATAGCTACAAAAATCTCAAGCACAATGCAAGATATAAAAATAGAGGTGCTGCAACATGATTTCACATGACAATTTGGAGGAGTAGACATTTCAATTTGGAGGGACATTAGCATTACATTTTAATATATACATTTCAATTTATTACTTTTTGGTTTTTTTTTGACACATTACTTTTTGGCTGAAAATCATATAAATCTCACATAGTTTATGAAAGAATAGTTTAATTAAGACTAAGAACCGAAATATATTGGAAAAAAGAACCATATGTAAGACTCATTTGAATTTCAAACATCAGAAGAGAAAGAAAAAAGTGCATTGTGGGTATTTTTTTACTCAAAGAGTGTATTGTAAAGCATGTCCCGTGTGTTCCTTAACTTCTTAAGTGTTAGAGGCCAAAGTGTCCTATGACCATCACACATCCATAAACTTCTTCTTAAGTGACTAGCAATCATGAAAAGATAATGACTTACCCTACCCTGAGTTGTAGGATAGAAACAAAGAAGGTTTTGGTTTCTTAAGATGGATGTGTTAGATGGATGTGTTAACCTACAATTAAGTGTTAGATGGTTGAAATTCATATAAATTCCACGTAGTTATGAAAGAAACACGTAATTAGATAAGATTCATTTAAATGTCAACCAACAGAAAAAAGCGCCTTGTGATGTAAGAGCACAATTATCGGCAGTGGTATTTGCCATATGTGCTACTCCCTGTCAGAATGTCATGGATAATTGGATGAAAAAGCATGGCAATACAATACCACCGTTTCCAAGAATGGCACCGTTGCTTTCTGTTTGTTTCATTTTTCAAATGCTTTTGTTGTATTAAAATAATAGAAGAAAATGTTTCAGCTTCACATTTGTTAATATAAAATATAAATTTGATTTATATTGTAAATTTTGTGGGCCCATGTTAAACTTTTAGATAGATGGTATGAATATTTAGAAAATATGATTGAGTGGTTTAGATAATTGAAAAGTGTAAAATATTACTCGTATAATATATTGTGTGGGACTCATTTATACCACTCACATGGGCGGCATGGATGTGGGTGGTCTAAGTGTCTTTGTGAAGTCATTTGTTCCTTAGGCTTCAAAAGAATTAGAGACAAACATGTCCTATGTTTCTTGGGCTTATGTCTATCTCCTGCTCACATATTGCAACCATAGTTAAGATTCCGCAACCTAAAAACTCTTTTATAAGCTCCACACTTGCAAACTTGTAAAAACTTGTTTTACTTATAATTGAGTCTAGAGAAAATAGTACATAAGCATGCAAATAGATTCCTGAGCAAACATTTGTTTATAGATTTTAGTTACTTGTTGTAATGCTGAAATTTGATAATTTTTAATATCCCATGAGTAAACTTGTCTAGATTACATTTTATCTTTGAAGTGAATAATTATCTCAAATTTTGTTTGTCAAAAAAAAAATTATCTCAAATTTTAATATAGTGAAACCAAAATAAAAAACAAAACAGACTTGGTCATTCTGAAGGCCTTACTAGCAAGAGACTTTGAATAACTCATTATGTTTCATTAGAAGATGTCACTACAGTCACTTTTTATGTACAGTGGAACCAAATGCAGACAAACATTGGCTATGTGAACATACATGTAATAAGATCTGAGAATTGTATGCTACAAAGTACAAATAGGATGTTTCTGCTGGTTCAGAAAATGTTCTTTCAAGCATACAAATCATAAAAACTTGGTGTGTCGTGCGCCGACCATGATTGTGTGTCCACAATACCATTTACAGCAATGAGGAATCCAATTATTTTCCTCAAACAGACATCATACCAAAAGTAACACATTTTCTTCTCAAATTTCAGCCTCTGATTTGAAAATAAAACTAGGAAACACAGTGGTGATATCCCTGGAAAATGACAAAGTAACACAATCAACTATTATAATTTAAAATGCTTTAGAGGAATAGAAGAAGAAAGGGTTTTGATATATGCTCATGCTATGTTACTTGAGTTTATCTAATGGCATGAGCACTTTTGAGATTATTTAGGGAAACTTAAGAACAACTAATGACATGTCCATAAGTTGTTTTCAATTAATTTCCATAAGCATTTTAGGATAGCTTAAGCAAAGTCGGACCAAGTAAGAAAGAAAGGAATTTTTGCATACTTTAAATAAGGAAGTGTCATGTTCTTCAAAAGCGACGGATTTCTACTTGCAAAAGCTTTCCAATCTTCTTTACTGATTTTACCGTCATTGTCTTGATCAACATCAGCAATTGTCTGCAGACAAATCAAAGACTCAGTAACCAATTTGCCTCATTGAAGCTAAATTTTCATGTTTCATTAGAAGCTGACCTTGTCAACAATAGCTTCAAGAAGATCATCAGAAAGATTCATTTCAGATTCCATCAAAATGGCTATAACCATTTGCTTGACCTTAAACCAAGTAAACCAAACACTAACTAATAAATAAACTTATAATACCAAATGTGACGTGGCTTAAATGAAATGTTTATTACACTCACTTCCTCTGGCTCAATAAACCCAGTTTGTCTCAGGTCATAGAGCTTAAATGCAACTGCAAAATTATCATTATTAGGCGTGGACAAAAATTGAGTTTCTTTGTATGAAACCAAATGATTATCTTCAATTTGAACATACAATCTATTTTTTCATCCATAGGTGCATAAGGATGGAAAACACTTAGTGCGTGGACAAATTCGTCAAACTCGATAACACCATTTCTCTTTTCATCAAAAAGATCAAAAACCTAGAGGAGAAACATGGAGTTTGACACATTAGTACATTCATGAAAAACTATGAGCGACTTGTAGACATTTTTAATGATCTGACGGTTAAGATTGATTGATAGTGTTTTTGTTTTACACTGACATCATAATTTACCTTCATTTCCAATATATTAACCAAGGAGAAGAAATATGTCATGTCTAAAAATTATAGGAACTGCTTACTCGGTCGAGAAAAAGGTTTTCTCCATTTGGGGTTTGAAATAGTGCCAATTGAAGCTCCTCCTACAACAGAAAGGAATATAAACATACAACTATCATGATCATTGCATCACTGAACAAATATGCCAAACCACTTGACATTAATATTACCTTGTGAATCAAGCCATCATCAATTAAGGAGCTACTTATCTTTTTAAACAATTCATGCAATGCCTCCACTTCATTAACAGTAACTGCATTATTAGCAACAAAAAAACCAATTATTTGAACCTAGAAGTGGTTGAAACTTCAAGAAGAAAGAAATTTTTTGACTTGAAAGTGAGAAGTTTACCCATCTAAGAAGTACTAATTTGAGGACAGGAAATAATTTAAGAGGGAGAAAGTTAAAAACAACATAGTTTAATCTATCAGATTCAAAGCTTTATAACTTTACAAGAAAGTTGAGTTTTTAGAATAATTTAATAGACCTCAGGACAACACCAAAGCTGGCTTGAAACCCCATTTTGCATAAAGTTGAAACTTTTAAACAATAATAAATATAAAGAGTAATCAAACTCAGCTCTATTAGATTTAGATGTATATACATAATTCAATTATATAATTGTTCCCCACATGAAAGAGAATCAATTGGGAGTACTATATTTGGAACCTAAACATGCCCATACAATCATCATTATAAAATAACAACCACCTATAGCATACTATTGGAAATGAATTCTCTGCAGTCAAAACATCATTCAGTCACCGGAGTCGGTCAATCAAAGCCATAAGATGATTGACAAACTCATATTTCAAGTTGACTTACACACTAATTTGCAATGTTAATTTTGGTCAAACACATAGTAAAAAAGTAAAAAAGAAAAGTGTACTTTTTTTATTGTGCACATCTTTGGATACACAATTAGTTTAACAAAATCAATCAGAGTGACACCGTGATTTTGTTGAAATTTCAAAATATAACTTGTAGTAGTGATTTTGTTGTCAAATTAATTGACAGTCAATACAAACATGCAAAGAGCATCAACAAACAAAATCAATAAAAAGGGAATAGAATAGAATGAATTACATCTGGTTTCTTGAGCAAGACGATTGAAATCCTTAGCAGTGTAAGCACATTTGTTGTGAGTGTGAAAATATGGAAGTGAGATATGAGAGTTGAAACAATCTGCGACAGCAAAGACCAAAACCTCAAACACAGCTATGAGTGGCATCAACGCCGCATAAATACACTCCCCTATACTAGACGCATCCTGTTAATTCAATTAGTTAACAAATTAACAAATAAACCACAATTAACTTCACAATTAAACATACATAGCAGCATGATAATACCAATTAAGAAGTAGTATTAAACACTTACAGTGGAATGATCTGTGGGCATGGTGAGATGTGTGTTCCTTTTCAGCTTAGGATCGAAAGTGGTGGCGATGATGTTGATGTTGATAAGAAGAACGGTTATGAATTAGTATGATTCTGCAAAAGCGTGTGCTGTGATTCTGCATTGATTATTTGTGTTTGTTTTGTTTTGCAGTTATAGTTTTGTTTCCTTTGTAATGTCTGTGGATAAATTTGTGATGGTTGTTATATTGGTAATTGGTTTGAGTAGTTTATTGACGGTTAGTGGGTGTAGTGTAGCTGACACATCATTATCATTTATGTATTACATACATAATATGTGGGTGGCGTCTAAGGTGGACCGCCCTTTAAGTTCTTCACCGGTGTGGGAGTAAAATGTCACCATCAGATATAAATGTTGGTTCGGATCTATTAAAATTAAAACCAGCAACACATTATTTAACCACACACAATCACACACAATTCACAACTGCAACAAAGGGTGCAGGTTCGATTCCTACTGTCCCCATTTTTTTGTTTTTTTTATTGTTTAATTTTCATCTTCTACTTTCAGTAAGAGCTGTCAAAACGGGCGGTCCGGCCGGGCAGCGGTTTTCATTAGGTCGGGTTAAAAAAGCTCGTGATAAAATATATGTTTAAAAATCAGTGTTCAATCCCCCTTTTATAGGTTACCCGGCTTTCGGGTAATCCCAGCCCTGTTCGATTATTTATTTTTCTTTTTTTTTTCATTATAAAAAATAATTTTATGGAGGGAAAAATTAAACATTCCAATTCCAAATATTATACAATTAAGTTTATATTATTATAAATTACAAATTAACCAAATAACATCAAATAAATTCAAATAATTTTTTCAAAACAAACTAAGTTAATGCATGTGAAAAACACTCAAATTTTTTAGATATCTTATGTCTTTAGTTTGGTCTTAAACATAATTGATAATTGATTTTAATAATGCACGAGGTGTGGTTGAGGAATTGAAGTTCATCCTTCTTTAATCAAGGTTGATGATTCGATCCTCATTTTGAGTTTGGAATGGCCTCTGGGCCAGCTATCACACCATTTGAGGTGCCTCCAATCTAACGAAAGATTAGTCACTGCATTCGACAGTGAATACCCCAGTCTCGACCAAAACTCTTTAAAATATTACTTCACCTCTACTACATCCGTCCTTAAATATAAGATTCGATTTGACAAAATTGTACTGTTCATCTATCATGTTTTGATCGTTAATAATATATAAATGTAAATATTAGTATATAAGATCTTGTTTGATTTATTTTAATGAGTATTTTTAAAATATCAAATTTATATAATTCTACTACTAAATAACTAAATATATCATTAGTCAAAAAAGAAAATATATTAATAATCAAAATCGTGCTTTTGCATATTATATTATGATCTTATATAATTTAGTGACGGAGGTAGTATAAAATAGAGGATTTTAATCGATGTGAAAATTGGAGACCAAAAATGTAATTAGACTTATTATATTTTTCATCGGTCAAAATTCGGTGTATCGGTGTTTCAGCCATTATTTCATTTCATCCATCATCTCCCACCACCGCCAAAATATCTTCCGTCGTGTAGCTAATACCAAACACTGATGTCTTCGTCTTCTTCCTCCGCCGCTAACGACGGTCTTATGCGCAACCGCATTCTCTCTACCAAACTCTACTTCGATGTCCCACACTTCAAGGTAACCACCAACTTCCACTAACTAACTAACTTCTTCAATCGCTTATTACTTTTTTACTTAAGTTTTTTTTTCACATTTCAGGTTCCGCTTATCTACTCCAACTCTTACGATATTTCCTTTCTCGGCATAGAGAAACTGTAATAGCCAATTTTAATTTGTTTTAAGCATTAAGCTACCGATGATTCTTTCTGCTTATGCACTTTGGAATTGTGAATAATCGCGTTTGGAATTGTGTAACCGATTGTTTATTTGTTTTAGGCATCCTTTTGATTCGTCTAAATGGGGAAGAATTTGTAATTTCCTTGTTTCTTTTGGTGTTTTGGATAAAAATCGTATTGTTGAGCCTCTTGAAGCTTCTAAAGATGATCTTCTTGTGGTAATAATCACTCTCTTTGGAAATTGTTTATGAATTATGATTATGAATGTGTTCTCTTTTCTCTCATTTGGACTTATTTAATGTTTCGAAGAGTTCATAAATGTAAACTACATACTAAATTGGGCAAACCACCTCTCTAATATCTCTTTATTTAGTAATTTTATGAACTAAATTGATTAACAAAAAACACATTTGAGCACTTATCTCTTCTCATAGGAGTTTAATTAAGCTGTTTATTCTAATGTTTCATCCATTTTTAGTGTAACCAGTAGCTAACACTAGTTAATAAATTAATGAGTAAAATAAAATGTAGTAAAACATTTAGTACATTAGCAACTTAAATAGGTTTAGTTTTGCGCCCTTGTTAACATTTGTCCTTTATGATATTTACCATGTTAAATCATTTTATTCGAAAGATTTGATTTGTACTGTCCATCATCCTGAAGGACAGAGAGTTATCCTTGGTTTTGGTGGCTTATATTATGAGATTATGGTTGTTGAAGTTACTTGGTTGATTGTTTTGTTTACCATTTATGCTTTTCATGCTGAGAAAAAAACAGTGTGATTCAAACTGATGCATTTTAAGCGTCTAGTGCTAAATCCATTTTATTTCTTTCCCTTTTCAATCTAAAGGTACACTCAGAATCATACTTGAAGAGTCTGAATGAAAGTTCGAATGTTGCCAAGATAATTGAGGTACTTTTCATTTACATGTAAGCCTCATGCAGTTATTTACTCTTTTTTTGTGGTCGAAAAGTGTTGTTGTTCCTTTCTGTTATAAAAATTTATGGTGCCGGTGTAGAGTTGAAAGAAACTTATATGGTGTTGCTGGAATTTTTTGGTTTATTTGTTTTCATTGTTTTTCTGATAACAGAATGGCATATGCTGGGGCTTTATTCAGTTGACATGTTGAAGATTATTTACTGACATAAAGTAATTAAATATAGGTCCCTCCTGTGGCATTATTTCCCAATTGTCTTGTGCAACGTAAAGTTCTTTTCCCATTTAGGAAACAGGTAAAACAACATTTTCTTTCTTTCTTGAAGCCTGTTTACGTATCTGAGAAATTGAGAATCTATTCTTACTCCTATACTAATGGTAGGTTGGAGGAACTATATTGGCTGCAAAACTTGCAAAGGAGAGAGGGTGGGCCATTAATGTTGGAGGAGGTTTTCATCACTGTTCTGCAGAAAATGGAGGTGGATTTTGTGCTTATGCAGATATTTCTCTAAGCATCCACTTTGCTTTTGTTCAGTTGAATGTATCAAGGTACTCTCACATTTAGCCTTTAAAATTAAAATTTCAGGTTAGCTTATCTTATTTTATTAACACCGGCGCAAAATTTATCTGCAAAATCTTCAGGGTGATGATTATCGATCTTGATGCACATCAAGGAAATGGTCATGAAATGGACTTCGCCGATGATAGTATGGCCAAAATAATTTCTCCCCCTTGTGTTTGCCTTCATATCACTTAGGATTTTTTTCACTGATAGGACCTTTGTAATGGCAGACCGAGTCTACATTCTGGATATGTATAACCCTGGAATATATCCTTTGGTAAAGCTCTCTGCTCCTACTCCTAGATATTTTATACCTCTTTTTTCCATATGAAGCGGATGTTTCTCCATTTTTCTTTCTTCACATTTGCCTAGTCTATTTGAAATTTGCGGTTGAAGTTGGACATGCTGCCTGTGTCCTGTGGTTCTATCAGCCATCCAGATCATTGTACCCTCTGTCTTGGTGTGAAGGATGAATCCCATTGTGAGCATGTCATGAAAAATATATTGTAATGGATTTTGTTTTTCTCCAATTCCATTGGTGGAATGAGTGTGAGCCTTAGTACAGCCAGGACATTGCTTTCTTGTGTGATAAAGGTCATGAATCTGGTTTTGAAAGTATTATGTCCACTCCACTCACGAGGCTAACTTTGTTAAAATGTACTGAAATTGGTTTTTATTAAAAATCATTAACACCTAATCTAAACTGCAATGCTTTGTCATTAGGATGTACAATGTTTTTGCACGTTATATGAAAAAGTGTTCTAGTAACAACAGTAAATCATAATTTGCTTTTAATCTTGAATGTGTGTGTATTATGGCATGGCCATCTTCTATTTATCATCTTAAGACCGACATATATCTTACTATTCCTTTCTGTGTTTTATAATAGGATTATGAGGCAAGAAATTACATAAATCAGAAAGTTGAAGTGAAGGTATATTCAATGTAGCAGTTAAAACCTGAATCATATTTTTCTGATTTTCCTCTGTAACATTTCTCTCTCTCGTTGTTCACCTTGAACTTTCAGAGTGGGACTCGTACAGAAGAGTACCTGCTGAAATTAGATGAAGCACTTGAGGTATGTTACGATAAAACTTTGCGGCTCTCTAGTTTCTTAGCTTGGTTACCCCCTACATTACTAGGATTATGTGTATTTGTATATATACAATATTTTTGTTTTGCTCTGTCCCATCTAATTATTCAACTGTATTTAGTGATCATTTTCTCTTGCCTTTACCATCTTAAGTCTAAAGGTCAAAATGAGGGGGAGGAAAATCATCATTTAATCACAGTCTCTATCCTTTCCTTCACATTTCCTCCGCTACTGCTCCTAACTCGCAAACATACCCATTAAATATTATAGAATTGTTTATCAGTTGAAGACGTTATATTAAAAAATAACATTCAAGTCCTTTTGTTTATTTTTGTTATTCATACCGATGTGATTCAAGGTTGCTGGGCGAAGGTTTGACCCTGAGTTGTTGGTTTATAATGCTGGAACTGACATCCTAGAAGGTGACCCATTAGGAAGGTTGAAGGTAATACCATTCTCGAATTTAGTTTATTGCAATAAAATGTTACCGTTTATTGAATTGAATTGGCTGGTCTTTTGTTCTTGATCTATAGTTTCTGGAAGGAAAAATTAGCCCTTATTATGAGTTACTGCTTTTGTAATTTCTTTACCACACATTGTAAGTATTGCTTGTGCTACTTTTTGCATGCAGATTAGTCCTGATGGAATTGCACTTAGAGATGAGAAAGTTTTTCGGTTTGCTCGTGAGAAGAACATTCCAATTGTCATGCTCACTTCAGGTTTGCATTTTTCTCTCTCCTAATCATATTTGGGCCATGATGTGTTCACAGGGAAATTAAATAACAAAGGCCCAACTTACATTGGGGAAAATAAAAGAACAAGTATTGAAAAGCCATGGTAATTAAATATGATCAAATGAAGTATCAAATCAAATGCGACTAATCTCTAATCAGTTATAACTTATAAGACACAGACGAGCACTTTTGGAAATTTTGATATTTAGGTTAAATGGAATCTTACATAATAATTTTCTCTAATCTTGTATTTTTTCCATGTTCTATGCTGATATAATATGCCATAATGGCAATTTCTTTTTTCATTTGATAAAGACTTGGATCTTGAATTATTTTAGCATCTATATATGATATATAAGCTTATAATGTTACTATGTCGTTTGTTTTTGATATTTTATTGATAATATATCTTATGATTCATAATAAGATTCGATTTAAGATTTGGAAAGTAGATCCGATTTGAATCTTGATTTGATAACAATGATGGGTTCTAAACCAATTTGTGCAAGAAGCATTTTTGCAAACTTTCTTCTATTATGTTCTCAGCCTATTCGAGATGTTTATCAGGTTTTCTTAATCTTACATTCCATGTTTCAGGTGGATACATGAAGTCCAGTGCTAAAGTCATTGCAGATTCAATAGTCAATCTGGAGAAGAAATGCTTGATAGAAACAAGTGGAGATTCAAAGGCTGATTAGCGGTAATCCTACACTTCCACCAAGTGTGATTTACTGACCCCGAAAAAATGGTCCGTTGTAAGAGTTTCTGTTTGTATATTAATGGAAGAGGAATGCTAGCAACACTTTCTCTACACTTCAATGTATAGTGTTTGGTAAAAAAAAAAACTGATGAAAATGTGTTTTACATGTGTGAACTGTAAGGTGTCTGTAAATGTGAGTATATTATAAATGCATAAATGAGTTGTATTTGCATGTGAAACTTTAGCTACCTGGGGCATTGTAAATTATTCAACCCACTTGAATATGGCAGGTGGCAAATGATAGCCGCCACAAAGGATTTTTTTTTCCTACTACTAAAGTGAAAAGATGAATTGATGCAGTAAAAGTTCTATATCACATTCACTAAGAAATAAACTTTTGTGTGCATGTTTTTATCCAAACTTTTTCTCAAAATTAAGATCTAACTATAGAGACAATCTCTCTCCCTCTCTCTCTAAACTTTAAAATATAATATTCACGGAGTTCTTTCGCTTTTTACTAAAAAAAAAGTTTAAAATATAGTAGTATTTTTTATAACTTAATCACAGTAAGTAGTAGTATTTACTATTTAGATACTTAATACGTGTCTTAAAAGAGACATGTTACAAATTTACAAGGGTGTAAAATTTTACATTAGTGAGGGAGTAATTGAAAGAGTTGAATTTCTCTCTATCCTTTTCATTCAACTCTCTTTCCATTTCCTAAATCAAGCTTTGTCAACACAGAAAGTACTACTTGCCAAATCCAACTAACTGACGAAAGTGTATTACCAACCAACGAACAAGGGTTCCATAAATTCCAGCGAATCAATAAATGAACGTTGACAACAAACAAGGGTACATTCGTCAAATGACGACAATGATAGATAGTGTCTGAATTAATCAACAACGACTTCAACTTGACCCCTTCACCAATCACCACTCTCTCTTCACCTTACTAACTCACCGGTCCTCTCTGTCTCTCTTCCCGCCGGCGAACACTCACTCATTACCGTTAACCGCCAACCTCCGCCGGCGTGGCAATGGTAACACCAAAATCACCCTCAACCTCACACTCAGTTCTTCTCCTTATTTTCCTCTCTCTTCTTCTTCTCCTTCCTCATTCCTCTCTCGCCATCCGACCTACTCACTCCGATTTCCAACTCATCAACTCCACTGACTCCAATGTCTCCATCTCCGCACCTCGACAAGGCTCCTTCGCTGATATCATTGATCGTGCTCTTCAGCATGAGTTCACCGCCGACACCGATCAAAACGAAGGTAGTCATTCTAGATTCCAATTCGCAACAAAGAACTAAACTGATTAATTATGATTCCATTTATTTGAACTTCATAAGATCTCGATTCATTTACAATCATTCTGTTGAATGTTCATGATTTTATTTTTAGTGAATTGAATAGGATATGTAGTAGTAGCAGCAGCAGTAGTAGAGAGTTGAAGAATTTCGAAACTTTTTTTTTTAATGTTTAGATTTAATTACAGTGCCTGATGCGGGAGGTTTCAACAACAGTGTAGCAGAGCAACAGGTTAGTCTTTGATTTCAAGTAATAATGATTGAATACTAGTTTAGATTTAGACTAAGATTAATTTCTGTATTAGTATTAACAGTTATAGAAAAATACTAATTAGTTAATAACATTAGTTTTTTAAATAGTAGTTATAGTATGCTGTTTAAGTTGTAAGCATTTATAGTTAAGCTCTCTAGTTTAGTTTCTATTTATGCTTACAAGCTTATAATGCCATTTTTGTAAGTGAAGAACAGTAACTTATTTGAATTAAAAAGCTCTTATAATTAGAAGCTATAGTAATCCACATAATAGGCAATAGGTATTAATGAGAGATTATAGACTTTAATGTCATAATTGAGGTAACTTCTTTTTTTAATGAAGTGTTTTCATTTATTTCTACTTAAAGATTTTAGTTAGTGGTGAATGTTTTGTCCCTCCTATGAATATGCATCAATGGTACTCGTATGTTACATAATTTCTGTAAGGATGATAATATGCTGAGTTACTCCTCTTGCCTTGTCTGTGGATCAGGCTGTTCTAGAGACTGTGGCCAGAGTCACGCCAAACAAGAATGACACTAAAGATGAAAAGTACTTAATTTATTTCTAATTTTTTCTACAACTTGAATTGGTTGTCTGAGCATTTTATTAATGTGATTTTCTGAACTTACAGGTCATTTCAATTCCATCGTGTATTCAATAGAGGTGAGGACACCCCAATGTTAATAGATCGAAAGGTGATACAGCTTAATGTTTGATTTTTTTTTTTGCTGATATTCAGTTTAGTTTTGCAAATTTTAAAGGTGTAAACTGTGCATCTTTCAGGACAATATATTTATCATTTCTAACTTTAAATCCAAGTATCCGGTGCTGCAGCTAGATTTACGGTACTCCTCTTTTCCTTGTTATATTTTCAGCTAAGATGGGTTATATACTTATATGAAAATAACAGATGGGAACTTCTTTCATTATTACCTTATAGATTGATTTCAGACTTGGTAGTTGCTATTGTTTCAGCAACTTGTGGTGGTGTTGCATTTGCTTTTGCTGGACAACCGGTATGTATATTCATATTCAAAAGCTTCATTCTTGACAAATGCAATCTTACCATCCGTTGCATTATATCTTCTGTTAAACCTCTATTAGAATTACCTGAAAGTATTCTATGGCAGGTCATTACTGGATATCTTCTAGCTGGCTCCATTGTTGGACCTGGAGGCTTTAACTTAATCAATGAAATGGTGCAGGTATCTGGATACAGCAATTAATTTCTCCTATAACATTTTATTCTGTTATCTATAAAAAGTTGCTGCTCATCTTTTTGGTACACTTTTAGAGTTCAGCTTAGTTGGATTTCACTTTTGTAATTTTTTAATCTCTAAAAGTAAACCTAACACGTAAAGGCATTTCTTGAAAGACTTTGATCTGATATGTGCAAGCCTGAATAACTTAGGTTGTAATCTTATCAAATTATAACGATGTTGGGAAAAATTTAGGTTTGTGTGAGTGTGAAGATTTGTCCTATACTTCGCTCTGATAGCCTAATAGGTAGGGCAAATTACACTCTCTGCAGGATGACACTTACTCAGTCTCATCAACCAATATTACATGTTCACCCGCTTGACTAACATCATATTACTTTGTACTAAATATTCTTTCTAACCTTGCATAACCAAAATATAGAACTGAAGTCATTCTATTGGTGTTTGTGTTTTACAGAATAACAAACAATTTGAGATATTAGTAACTTCAACTCTTCCACTTCTTCTCAAAATTTACAAGCTTATTTATCTGAGCATTTGTTCAAATATGTAGGTGGAAACAGTGGCTCAATTTGGCGTAATATTTATTCTCTTTGCATTGGGCCTCGAGTTTTCCATGACAAAGGTTGGCTTATTTTCTGGTTTCTTCCTCATTTCTTTTTTTATTATGTTTATGTTGTACTTAACTTTGATTACCTTGATTACCGTACTTTATGCCTATATGCTTGCAGCTTCGAGTTGTTCGATCTGTTGCTGTTCTTGGAGGCTTACTTCAAATATTTCTATTTATGTGCATGTGTGGTTTTACTGTGTTGGTATGTTTTTATAATTTTGATCCACACCAATTCTGAGCTTTTGTTTGTTATTCTGCTTATTTTGTTATATAAGTTAAAGTTAACGGGGAATGCAACACAAATCAGGAACGAACGCTGCAGCTCTGATTTTATGCAATTTTGCAGTTATGTGGTGGTAAAGCTTCAGAAGGGATTTTTGTTGGTGCTTTCCTTTCTATGTCTTCAACAGCAGTGGTATGACAACACAAGCAATCCGATTCTGTTCCACTTTAAAGTACACTACACATTACACAGTCTAATCACTAATGAACTTTCGTGCCGATAATAGCTTTTCTGATTTTTCACCGTTTCTTGTTCAGGTCTTGAAGTTTTTGATGGAAAAGAATACTACCAATTCCCTTCATGGCCAAGTCACAATTGGGACCCTTATTTTACAAGTAGTTTGTCATTCTTTCTTCATTATTTTTCCATTATGGACGAAACGCCTTCAACTAATGCTCTATTAAGACTTATGAATTTATTGTTTTTCATGAAGGATTGTGCTGTTGGATTGCTCTTTGCATTGCTTCCTGTTTTGGGTGGCACCTCAGGTGTTTTTCAAGGAGCATTATCAATGACAAAGCTGTTAGTATATAATCTCACAAGTCTATGGCTTGTAGTGATGTTATTTCGATGAACATTTCCACATAGTTTATTCTTCTCATCTCACTTTTCCGACGAAAAATCGTAACAAGTTCATGCATTTTTTTTCTTTCAAAAATTTGATTACTAAACAAGTTTTTCATAAAAGTTATACTTAAATCATTTTTAAAAGTGTAGTTATCAATATTTGTGTTGCAATATCAAAGGATAAAGTTCTCAAAAAAAAATCAAAGGATAAAAGGTGATTTAACGTGTAAAAATGGATGGTGAACCAAAATACCACCAATTGACACTCTCGAAAAGAACAGAAGGATATATCTATTGCTGCTGCAGCAATACTATGATAGGTAGTAAATGATGTGAAGGTGCTTACATATCATTATAATTTCATGCTCCCTCTGGAGGGAGTATATAACTAGTGTCACTGACCACTTCTTGATAAGTGTTCAGTGACATTACTTTGCTTATTATCACTTTAATAAATTTTATATTTTGGTTTGGATAGACTCTAATGAACTGAAAAGCATTTTAGTTAGAATGTTTTTCAGCTCAGCGTGGAGATATTCAAATGCACTTTTTATCCATTTTGCGTTCATTTGAGGATTTTACTGAGTATACGACCATTTACTGTAGAGTTTTTATCTAATATATGCAACATGGTACTGATACTCTGTTTCTAATCCAGGTTGGTGACATTGATTGCATTTCTCTCTATTTTGTCAATATTGTCTCGCACTTGCCTTCCGTGGTTGCTTAAACTGATGATCAGCCTATCATCACAGGTTCATATTATTATCCCTCTTTAATGATAAAATCCCACCCCTTTTCAAAAAAAAATGATAAAATCCCACCCGTGGAAGATGTTGCTTTTTTTCTTTCTTAATATCATACAATAATGGCTGGGGTTGTGGAATTGAATTGGAAATTTGTATTTTGGTTCTTTAGTTGTTGCCATTGTATGGCAATTCATTTTTGTCCAACTGTTTTTGTAGTTGAATAAAAACCTTGTTTTTGCAGACAA
This sequence comes from Trifolium dubium, assembly GCA_951804385.1. Classification (NCBI taxonomy): domain Eukaryota; kingdom Viridiplantae; phylum Streptophyta; class Magnoliopsida; order Fabales; family Fabaceae; genus Trifolium; species Trifolium dubium. Next base: position 43,516,789 of record OX638068.1, read on the forward strand.
ATGAACTCTATCAGCTGGCGTCTGTTGCATTCTGCTTGCTTGTAGCCTGGGTTTGTTCTCTTCCTTATTTTTTGCATGCCTGAATTTCTATATTTCTTTTTGAAATGCTTTACGTTTCCTTTGTTCTTAAAAGCAGAAAGAATTATACAAATATCATTATTTGTTGTACTTCACCCTTATTTTTAAAGGGTCTCAGCAGTAACTTACATACTTGCGTGTGCGCACACTTTGTGCTATGTTTTTCTTGTTTTTACGTTTAAAAGGCCTTTTATACCATTTCTTTGGCATGGGTTACACATCTATGTATCTCATAACTGTCTAGAAATAGTGTACGAGTGTTCTGTTGCTTTGATTACCTTACTGTTACATGTCAAGCACTACCTTTTTTAGCTGATTGCACTTGTACATTTTCAGTGTAGCGATAAGCTGGGGTTAAGTCTAGAACTAGGTTCCTTTGCTGCTGGAGTGATGATTGCAACCACTGATCTGGCTCAACATACACTGGAGCAAGTAAGACATTATACAGGATGTGGTGCGAACATAGACACATATCAATTGATTGTTGACATGCATTGATGTAATTTGTATGTATTCAGATAAATGCATAGAAATTTGAGATATTGGTTGCATAAAATGCATTAGATTCTGTATTTTTATCATCAACCTTATTGAAGGACTAAAGGTAATGAGTGAAAAGGCAACATATTACCATTTTTAGTATCAGTATGCTAATTTTTATAGTGTGTTCTGGATGAACTTAGATGACATCCATGCACTTCCACTGGTCATTTTTTTCTGCATACTTCATATGTGGTGTTGTAAAAAATGTAAACTCTTTTCTCTATGAACCAAATATTTAGGGCTATATATGTAGAATTTCCTCTGGTACAAGCTGGTGCCTTATGATTGTTCAGGGCATATTTCATGGTCCATTTTTTCTTGTATTCTTAATTAATTTCTTGATAATAAGATGTTTATGGAAAAATTTGACAATTGTTCCTTTTTTTTTGTAGATTGAACCTATTTGCAATCTTTTTGCCGCTCTTTTCCTTTCCAGCATTGGAATGCTGATTCATGTTCATTTTCTCTGGAACCATGTCGATATTTTGGTAGCATCGGTTATTTTAGTGATTGTTATAAAAACAATCATAATTGCTTCAGTTGTGAAAGGATTTGGTTACAATAACAAGACTTCAGTACTTGTAAGCTTTATTTCATAATATGAATTTAGAAGGTTATTATAATGCTGTTTTTTTTCTATTCATTTAATGATTGAGGTACCTGAACTCGCGCATTTATAGGTAGGAATGTCCATGGCACAGATAGGAGAATTTGCTTTTGTTCTTCTCAGTCGTGCTTCAAATCTTCATCTAGTTGAGGTTAGTGACGGAATGAATTTTTGCAATGATGGTAATTATGTGTTCAATTGCTTGACTTCTAAAGAAGACCATGCCACCACATGCTCTTGTTACTTAAAATGGATTAAGTTGACTCACTAGTTCGAATAATAAAATATTATTTACTTTGTTATACATTGCCAGTTAATCTTGTTTTTGGTTTGACAGTTGTTTTTGAACCGACTATTATGTTAAAATTTTGAGCATGAATAGCTGAGCCTAAAATATTTAAATAATGCAAGACTTAATATTGACTCACCAAGATTGACTGGCCTGTGAGCTTCGAGTGAACAAAATGAATAGGTTCTATTTTTTTGCTGAGCTAAGCTTGAACTAAGGTAGCTCAGTCCAACTCAGTTCCAGGTTCCAGCCAAGACTTGTAGTTGTGATGATATTGCTTGAAACTTAAGCTTAAATTTGGAAGTAGTGACCAGCCTTTATCGATTCTGATATTTGATTAATTTCAGGGTAAACTATATCTGCTGCTTCTTGGGACCACAGCTCTTAGTCTGGTGAGTAATTATTTTAATATTTGAATAATAGTTACTAGGTTCCATTGCTGACCAATGCAGCTTTCTTCTCGGTCTTTGATCCATGATGAATGCTCAAGAACTAAATCTATTTATCTTTATCAGTGGAAGTGCCGGCGTTTTCCTTCATTATCCTTCGTTATCTATATTGCACATTAGGATTTAATCATTTAAACAATTAACTATTTTGTGAGTTTCTAACTTTTTTGAAAGATAAGTGGGTGGACAAGGAGCCTTTAGTTCTGTTATAATTTCTTTATAGTCTTATACTCCAATACAACGGTGCAGGCAGTGCATATGCATTGGCCTGTTTGTTTTCGAGAAAAGTGTTTCTATTTTTTGTTTATACTTTCCAGGCACAGCCAGTTTATTGAATAATAATAAAAAATTCCCGAATAATATATGAACTCATTTCTGCAGGTGACGACTCCTTTACTTTTCAAGCTGATTCCTGCTGTAGTGCATCTTGGTGTGCTATTGAGGTGGTTTTCTCCTGACAGTGCAGCAGAGGTAATTACCTGCCATTTAGTTGATTCCCTTTGGCTGATTCTTTTGTTTCATTACTCTGAAGCTCTGCTGAATTTTTTGTCTAAGCATAGATTGGATATAAGGTAGACAACCTCCTTCGCTCAGATAGCGCTAAGCAACGGATAGTTTTGATGGACAAAGAAGCTCGTGATTGTTAATCATTGCACTACACCAACGAATTTCTGTTTTTGCATGTCATTATTTTTCAACGGGATTAAGGATGCGAGTGTCTATCATCCAAACCTGTTCCATGACGGATACTTGCATACTAAACTGATCAAATACCAACCAAGGCAACCAATCCAAACCCCATTAAAGAATAGGGGAAGCGATTGATATAAGAGTAAAGAAAACTGACAAGACAAATATTGATGCTGTGGACAATATTTATTCCATAACTTCACTTTACTAGCGGAAAGATAGGATATCAGTGCTCATCGATTTATTTTTTTAGTGTTTTGTTGTATATATTGTAATGTATAATATCTGTATCTGTATTTAATTCATTTATTTCAGTGTCAAGTTTCAATATTCATGTTGTATGTTTTTATTGTAAATTTGGGAGAGAAAAAAGGTGTTGTTAAGGACAATTTTGTAATGGAAAAGTGTCAAACTAAAACTTGTAGTTAGTTGTGAACTGGAGTTCCCATAAATATGGTGTAGATTTCAATTCAGATTTTGAAAAGAAGCCAAGTTGTTATGGGTAAATTTATCTAAGAATAGACCAACCAATAAGTAGGTATCAGTGGGTTTACTTTAAAGTTTTCTTTATATAATGATATAGTAAATTTCTGCAAGAGCAGTGCAAGAATTGTTAATTAATTCTATCATCAGTGCCATCAATTGAATGGTTGGGGGCTTTGTATATCTATAAAGGCTAAAGCAATTTGTGTTTTGGATATAGCAGTTTATAGATACTTATGTGTGTATAAATACAATGATATCAATTATCCACATTTTTAGGTGTTCAAAAATGAAGTAAAGAATTATTTACACGTTTGTAAAATGACACCATGTCTATTTGGTAGAAGTTTTTTTTTTTGACGAAAACGTCTATTTGGTAGAAGTTGTCTCCATAAACGCTATCTTTCGCCAATGTCTATTTTTGTAAGGTTGAATTGGTGTCTCTCAAATTAGTTGAATCTTTAGTTCAAATAAAAATTTCGTTAGCAATATTTTTTAAAACAAAATTAAATACTCTAAGAATATGATTGCTTTATTTTAATATATTTTGACCATTTAAGCGGTTGACATGATATTGAGTTGTGTGCTTACTTGTTTTTTTTGTCAAGAAAATACTTTTCACAACGTAGACAATAATTGAATTGATGGTCATACGAATATTTAAAACAAGGGTCTTGTTAACTAGTGCCCTTGGGGCACTAGTTAAGTTTACCAAAAAAAGTAATATTGCATTGAGATTTGTGTTATATTATTTTAGAAAAGTACAATGCACAAACTTTAAGAGTATTTTTTCTATTTTTGTTTCCTTAACCATTGCCCTTCCATGGACAATGTTTATCATTTTTCTTAAAACAAAAATGTTGTAGATGTTTTATGTCGACCAGACCACCGTAGTTGCTGAATTTGAGTGATACAAAGGAGACCACTCACAAGTCACAACAACATATTCCATGTGACAATTGCATGAATGACAAAACTAGCTTAGCTCAAGCTTTCATTGGATTGGATGCAACAAAGGTTGGCATTTTTTTATAACTTCAAGACCTGCATGTGCCTGCCTAACCCAATTTGCAATTTACTTTACTTAGCAATTCAGAAATTCCTCCAATACTAATTAGGGAACGTTGTTTGTAGCTTTTCCTCGTTCCTAGCATTGCCTAGATTCTTGTCTCGATTAGGTGAAAATATCTATGTTACGTTCTTGAATGGTCTATTAGGAGTAATGTTGATTGACTGACTCAAGGAAGGATAATTGGTCCAATCAAACTCAGATTTGAGGATTTTTTTTTTTTGACTAATCATAATCATAGAATTGAGGATTTTGTTAGTGTAACAGTGAGTAATACTACTGTAATAGTACTCCCTGAGTCCCTTCCAATCCATCACTGTATAATACTAGTAATAATAAATTCACCTTATGTTTATTATATTCTCTTTGTCTTAAAATAAATGTCCTACTTATCAAAATTGTTTATCCCAAAATAAATGTTTTATATTATTTATAACATTAATTTTTTCTATTTTACCTCCTTACAACAATTATTAGATGAAAGAAACAAATACTCAAAAATTTACTTGTTAATATTTCAATATCTATTACCAATAAAAAAAAGAATAATTTTATAAAAATCATATTATCTCTTTCATTTACTTTAGTCAACTGTGATAAATAAATTAGGATGGAGAGAGTATTGAATAATTGATGTGTTGATTATTTTCAACTTAAATGGATGTGTTCAGTTGATCATAATGCATGAAATTTCAAAATAATGACGATGAAAGAACCATATTCTCTATATCCGTCATATATTATATACTACATGCTATAGTTCTACGGATTTGTGCATGTTATTGAGGCAAGTTTGATTCGTCTCAAAATAATCAAATAAATTGTGGCGTGTAATATTGAACACAATGAAGAAATCACATCATCAAGTGAGAGTGCAACTAGTTTGGCTCATCCATGATCTTGTTGGTGTTTAATTTCTACTTATTTTAATTTATGTCTTTAATATTAGTCCTTAAATTTCATATTATTTGGTATGTAATATGTTGTTATTGTATTTGATTTAATGAATGTTAGCTTTTTTTTCAACTTTTGTGTTTTTATTAGTGCGTCTGAATTTTAAAATGCAAATGTTTAAATACTAAATTTTGAGTAAAAATGAGATTCTCTTTACTTTGAAGCAATAAAGATATATACTCTCACTTTACTGTTGTTAAAATTTGAGGATACAGCTTTGCTATGCAAAAGCTGCATGCGTCTCTCGACCACACATTAACTAGTAATATATACATATACTAATGCAGAGTGTAAACAATTCATGATAATTAGGGAATCATGTATATTCAAAAGTAATTTAAACACTACATTATCACTAATAAAATAGAATTAGTGACTAATAAATTGGAGACAAAAGATTAAAAAAAATCTTTAAATTTTCTCTCTCACACTCACAAACACACTTATATTTAAAAAAAAAATGAGAATGGAGTAATTGACTCTTATTCCATAGCTAAATTTAATAACAAGCGAGTTAATTAGTTATGAATTTTATTTTCTCTTCGATAATTATTTTGGTTGTTAATAATATTTTTTTTTAAGTATTTGTCAATAAAAATATACTTTTTTAAGCAGTGGTAGGCATTTAATAGAAAACATGTAATAATGTGAAATGACTCAACGAAAAAAATTAAATAAATAGAAATTATGAATGAGATATTATGTCATAAAAAACATTATTGATCCTGATGAGATGATCACATAATAGTGGAACCAAAGCCATATTTTAAAAACCACAACTGTATTAAATTTTAGAAATAATATACTATGTACTACGTCTCATGAGTTTAGCTCAATTGATTGGATATATTATACGAAAATATAGGGACCAAAATTCGAACCTGGTATATTCACTTATTCACTTTTAAATGATAACTTTTTTGCCACTATACATGACAAAAAAATATACTATGTACTACGAATGCCCACAATGTGAGAGACCTCATTGTTATAGCATGTAAAAGATTTAAAAACGAAAGAAAGAGAATAATAATTTTATTAAATATAGATAAGAAGTGTTGACTTTAGATTGATACGTTTAGTATTATCAAATACTTGATATGATCAAAAAAATTGTTTAATATATATTACAATAAAATGACATTCATTTATTAGAAATTGTTTTCACTCATCTTTTAGGCTAAAGAAAAATGCAACACATTGACAACCAATAAATATTTAAAAATAGAAAGAAAAAATAGTCAATGTAGTGCTAGACCTACCATATACACATAACTTAGACTTGACTAATTTAAAAAATTAATATATCATTGAGCACTAAATGGACCCAATCCACATATAAATTTTAAAATCGGATTAAATTTGACCATAATTAATATTCAACGTATATTTTCTTATTCATATTTTTTTATTGAATTATTAATATGGTTGGTGCATTGTCCACTCATTTTTTTATAAAAATAAAAATAAAAATGTCCACTTGACACCCTGCCTTACTTTTTTATGGGTTGATTGAAAACTATGCTGCAAAGTGAAGTTTATATCACACGGACAGTTTGTTAGAGACTTCACATGATTCGTGAATATCCATCTTATCCTTTTCAAAGATTGCGACTTACTTTCTCAATCTAATCACTTATCCAATCTTGCCCTTACTCTTCTATCAATGTCACAATCTTAATCCTTTCTCAGTTTCTCAAAACACATTTGATTATTTACTATTTACCACAATTTTAAATCTACCACTACCATAGATATGGGCATATGCATGGCATAAAAAAATAATGGAAAATGATAAACATTGCCCTAAGGGCAATGGTTAAGAAAACTAAAATAGTAAAGATTCTTTCGAAATTTATGTTTTTTACTTTTCTAAAACAATATGTACAATTTCCAATGTAACTATTACTTTTTTTAGTAACCTTAACCATTACCCTTAGGGCACTAGTTAACAAGATCCAAAAATAATAACACAAATAAGTAATAATTATTATTATTAATTATCAACAAGTAATCCATATTTTTGACTTATCTGAGATTTATATATGATTATCACTTATATTATACGAAAAGAAATGTAAGTATAAAAAGGAAAGGTAATGGTCAACACGATGCACAACAAGTACTTGTTATTAATTAAAAAAAAGCTGACGTTATGTGTGTGTATATATATATTCCTCAAAAGTACCACCGAATAAGCTAAAAAAATGAGCAATATTTGGAAATAATATATTATTATATTAAAAAAATGGTAATTTAATTTTGAGAAAATTAGTCTAGTGGTAAAAAATAAATTTTATAATAAGAAGTTTGTGCATTATTTGAGCATGTTAATACTCTTAAAGAAAGAAAAAAATAATTTTGAAACTTAAAGTCTTTTATATCATGATCATGGCCTCATAAGCCGTGTCATTTTCTGTTTCATCTAAAAATTTTAGTTAAATAATTTAGTGGTCCAAATTTTATTTCGTATAAATAAACGTATAATGTACTAAAATTTAAATTTTAATCTCTACATCTATTAAAAAATATCCCTACAATGTAAATTTTTTTCATCAAAATAAATAAATAAAATGTTATAGAGTATAGAGACAACACCTTTCCTCATGCAGCTAAAGTTATATAAATAAACCAGCCTGTCGATTCTCCCTTACTTAATTGGTAAGCAAATTAAATATATTATATTATTTAGATAAAATAAAACCACACACACTTTTTGATCAAAATATCTTTCAATAAATTAATAAACTAATAAACTAATACAGGGGCCTGATTCCATAACAATGACTTTTACATAGTTTTTGTATTATAAAAATAATAAAAATGAACTGTCAAGGACATATCCGTCCAAAAATAGAAAAAAATAACAAACACCAAACATTAATATAAATATATAAGTGTTCACATCTCCATGTCTTGTTTTTGCATATCATTTTCTTTGCATACTCTACATCTCCTTCTTATTTTTCTTCTTCTTGCATGATATTTGCTTTTCACACCCCCTCAAAAAAATGGCTTCACAATTATCCCACCATAATATTCAAGGTCTAACACAAGAAGAGTTCAAAGAACTTGAACCAATCATAGAAAAATACCACATATTAGAACCAACACCAAACACATGCACATCAATTATAACCTACAAAATTGATGCACCATCAAGCATAGTATGGCCATTTGTTAGAAGCTTTGAGAATCCTCAAAAATACAAACATTTTGTCAAAGGTTGCAACATGAAAGGCGACGGAAATGTTGGAAGTATAAGAGAAGTGACCGTTGTTTCAGGTTTACCGGCTTCGACGAGCACCGAAAGATTAGAGATTTTAGATGATGAAAAACATGTACTAAGTTTTAGAGTTGTTGGTGGTGAACATCGTCTTCAAAATTATCGATCGGTTACTTCGGTAAATGAATTTGTCAACAATGAAGGTAAGGTTTATACTATTGTTTTGGAATCTTATATTGTTGATATTCCACATGGAAACACTGAAGAAGATACCAAGATGTTTGTTGACACTGTTGTCAAGCTTAATCTTCAGAAACTTGGAGTTGTGGCTATGAGTTCATGTTCATCAATGCATGGACAATAATATTCAATCAATTATATTAATGTTTTAGTTAATTAATTACTAATTAGGATTATCCATTATGGACTCTTTATGTTTGAGTTCATTAGTTATTGTTTGTTAATTAGTGTTAAGAATTATTATAATTTTAATTTATAATATGCATATGTTTCATTATCTTTCTTTTTTTCTTTTTTTAACTAAATGTTTCATTATCTTTCTTCTTAATATAATTAATATTCTTCTCATAAAAAATAATAATATTGATATTTATTTATTTTAGTTATTAGTTTTACCAATATAGTAGTATAATTATAAGTGCTTAAATGTCGTGCAATTTTAAATGAGACCAATTATGTGGCGGTTACCCTTTAGGTTAGTAATTGGTTGGAATCTAACAGGAATATTGAATACAGATTCTGCGTTTTCTTGACGTGGAATAAATCTTAAAATAAGTAGTACTACATTTGATTTGTCATTTTCTGTCTTTGGTAAGTAATAGGCTGTGTTTGAGATGATGATTATGATGCTAACTTTAATTTGCTACTGACGTAATTTAAGCATATACACAAGTTGTGACATTTTTTCAGGCACGCTATATATACAAGTTGAGGCATTTGATTTTTTTATTTGGGTACAAATTGAGGCATTTGATTAAATATTACTTAAGCTTTGTCTTTTATCAAAAAACTAATAATAACAACTTAAGCTTGTTTAATTTGTAGCTCAAATTAGTTAAGCTATCAAGCCCTCATTCCAGTTTGGTTGCTTATTATTAAAACAATTTTTTTTTATTGCAATTTAGTTTGGACTTCTCTTATAATTTGATGTGGAAGGTATATAAGGTTCAAAAATTGTCAATTTTTTATCTTGTTTCGATAAGTATTACATGAAATTAATATATACAACTGTAAAATCTTGAGCTTGAATCTAAGTAAACATGTTTAGTTTAATAATATCGACAAAAAATTGTCAATGGTCAAATTTGGATCTAGTTGTTTAAAGTTTGGAGAAACAAATAGTAATGAATTTTGTGTCAACTGATCGATCAAGCATGCGGGTGGATGGTAGTTGAGTTAGTATGTGGCTTATGAAAAATGTCAACCCCCTAATTCAACGGCAATTGGACAAAGAAGTGAGAAAATCTCGTGATGACTTTGTGACCAACCTTCAGAAACATGTGATGTGAGTATCAAAATATATGGCTATAAAATTTCACAATATTGGGACTTGCACAACATCAACATTATGTTCTTTTTTGATAATTTAATGCTATTTCAAAGGCGGCAAGAAGCAACATGACAGTTGGTGAATACGGTTTATATTTGTTTCGTACATAGTAATACAGCTAATGATTTATTTATTTTTGGTTCTAGCTCATACAACTATTTTGGCTATGGTATAATGTTATTCCTTTCTCAATTGTTAATGACATCATATGTTATGAATTAAAAAGCTAAGAGACTAAAACTATACTAATGAACTATAAAATTAATTTCATTCATCTTTTGCTTTCTTGATTATACATTTTCATGCCTTTTTTTTATAGCATTAGTAACCTACTAAAACCTTCTAAAAGAATGACTCATAACCTAAAACAACTTGAGTCTATTCTATTCAATTGGGTCTGTGTTGGTTAATTACATCCTATTATATATGCAGAGGTCGGATACCGCCGACACTTTACTTATTCATGGTGAAATTTTTAGCCTAGACTATTGGACGCCAAAAAAAATACATTCAATTGATAAAAAATTATACAGACATTTAATATTGTATTTATGGAAATTGAAGTTTTTTAAGGCAGAAAATTGGAGAAATGAGAGTAAACTATTTAGAAAATAAACTCTATATACAAATTTTTAAGGCCCATGTTTTTTTTATTGTATTGGGCTAGTCATGCCAGTCTGTTGTTGGTCATGCTTGTTGCTTATTAATGACAGTCAAAGTGATTCTATAGTCAATATTTGAAAATTGCTATTTAGTTCCCCAAAATTACTCTTGATCATAAACCCCCAATTTTATTTTTGTCTTTACATTGAGGGGCGTGAGGTTTATAGAATAATTTTCTAACTCATTAGTCCACATAGTCTATAAAGATGGGATCGTGAATATTAATAGGGTTAAAAATATTTTTGGTCTCTATAAACATTTAAATTTTTTACTTTTAGTCTATTTAAAATTTTCTGCCATTTTTTGATATCTATAAAATTATTTTGCATGTATTTTTAGTCCCTAATGTTAAATTAATGTGTAAATGATTTTTTCGTAGACATGTTTAGAACAATGTAAAAAGTTTCTCGAAAAAATAACTTAAAATTTTGAATCTTATACTGTCTTTGTAGGATAGTTCAAGTGATAAGAGTTGAGAGACATGAGTTTGGTAAGAAAGATCAGGAGATCAAATTATAGTAAGAACAATTTATCTTTTTGATATAAAAAAGATTGTATCTTATGTTTGACAACTCTAAGATGATTGTTCATTCTGCCTAAAATGCGACATTTTAACAAATCTAAATTCTCAATTATTAATGGATGTTAAGCCCAAAAGGTTACAACCACAACTTAGGCTAAAAGGCCCACAAAAACAGAAACAAGTTTGTCGTTTTTGAGCATAGGGAACCAGCCTTACAAACGTGTTGATAGTGCCCTGTGTGTGTCTTCTAAAAGGATATATAGGGTCCATATACTTATCCTTGTCTCGTTTGATATAGTAATAGTATCACTTCATTATTACCCAACCAGTTAACTTGACCAAATCACCCAAAAACTATACCTTTATAGGGAAAACAATTATTTCCCCTCGATCTTTCTGAAAAAGGAGTGACCCTATTTTCTGTACAAAAGTTATCAAATCTTATACAGTACATGTGGTTTATTAATAAGTTAGTAGTGATTTGTAAATTCTTATTTTCCACTATTCATATGATTGGTAAGAAAGTTTTCACCAAAAAAAGTATAGAAAGTTAATCCATAAGCTTAATTACGTGAATTTTAGTAATTAGTAACTTGATAATATTGTGGTGATTAATCTCACAATTAGTATTTAAGACCCGTTTGGTGGTTAAATATGATTCAGACATATAAGTATAACAATATAACATAGATTTGAATAAAGATATGATAAAATGTAGACAAAATAATACATATATTTGATCATACATTTGATGCACACACGATAATAGTATTGTTTTTCTTTTATAGGACAATGCTACATTGGCACAATAAAATATGAAAGTAGTCTCTCACTATTAGAAATTTTTGTTTTTCCTTATGCAGGAAAAAGAAAATAATACATAAAGCAAGACACCCTTGTGCTAAAAAGTATGAAAAATTTATAATGGACAATGATATGCTTCAATGATGGCCCAATGTTTTAAAAGATTTAGTGCTTGTTTGGTGATAAAGTGAGTTTATGGAATCACTTTAAGCTTGTTTGGTGAATAAGAGCTGATTGTACATTAATTTTTTTTTTTGTCAGGTAGTTTAGCGGCTTGAAAATCACCTTTTAAAGGTGAATAAGTAGGCATATCGGGTTCGAACCCCGGTCCCTGCACAAATATGCATAATGTCCAACCAATTGAGCTAAATTCATGGGACTGATTGTACATTAATCTACTCTAATGTGATTTGGTGAACCATTATGTCAAAATATTTGTAAAAAATAAATAAAACAAATTCAATTCATAGAAGAAAAAAAACTTACTATCTAGGTGAAAATGTATTTCCACAGCAAAGTTATATATTGATATTCTTTTTACTTAAAATTTCATATCAAATTGGATATCATTAACACAACCGACACTTGTGGTTAATTAAGTTTGATGGATAATAAGGTGTTTTAATTCAACCAATAATGAATTAGTTCAAGTGGTAAGAATTTTGGTCCGCTTAAACATGTGATCAGAGGTTTGATTTCTGATTCATGCGAATGTAGAAAATTTAGTTGGGAAGGAATAACCTACCTTGTGTGCCCCACAAATTTTTCGACGAATATTAATCATCGCTAACAACAGTAGAAACTTTGTATCAATATCGTAGTAACAAAAAAATGTTCTAACTCTTTAATTAATAATTGTGGTGGATTTGTCTTTTTAAGTTATCACCAACAATCATTGTTCTAACTCCCGAACGGAGTTGAAGTCCCCACAAACACACCAACACATCAACTTCATATCCCTTTTTAAATGACAAAACCAATTCTCTTAAAATCTATATCTTGATATATAGGAGACGTTATGCATGATTCTTTGAACTCTTTTCAAAATATTTACAGTCTCGGATGCTAGAAAACCAAAAGTGTCAAATACAAAAAGTATAAACGCATGTTGATTCTCAGAACACGCTCTCTCATGTTTGAACACTTTACTTGAAACAACTTTAAAAACAATTTGTCATACAGTAAAATTTTCATTCGTCAATTTCACAAATGGGGAAACTTCAATCAAATTTACACATACATTTTTAACACACAATCTTAAGACACGTATTACATCTAAAATACATGCATTAGTTGCAAACAAGAAAAACTTACAGCTTAAAATTAACACTGAAACTTACAGCTTAAAACTTACAGTATAAAAATTATAAAAGTTTAAAATTATAAAACTACAAAATATGATCTTTTACTCCTATTAAAATTATACTGAAAGTTTAAAATTTTGAGCCATTGTCTCGTAGTCGTAGGCACCTTGCACTTGTTGTGGGCCTAGCTCCAATTATGCCCATATATTATTTTTGCTATAAGTTTATATTTTATTTTATTTTATGATAAATTTTATGGACTTAATTGCAAAAATTAGTCATTGTAAGGAACATTGAATCATTTTAAGCGATAAGAGTTTAAAGTCCTTCAACTCTTAAAGCGTATGAAAAAAATTCAATTGAAAAGAGATAACTCATTTTAGGAAAATGTTATATATATTTTCGGGACATTTGTTGTTAGTATACTAATAAAAGAAATTTGTATTAAAACTTATACATTGTATATTTTTAAAAGTTAAATATTATTTTTTTAAGGGTCATGCTAAACACTGCCTTTGAGACACTTATTGTCTCGGTCACTTGTTAAGCATATTAAAAATCAAAATATAAGATAAAATAAATATGTTTTTTACACTTTCGATGTATTGAATGCACAAATTTCAAGACATAATTTCCTTATTTATATGTTTAATTAATATCCCTGAGGTACTCCCTCCGTCCCGAAATATAAGGGAAAATAAAAAAAAAAAACACACTTATTAAGAAAACATAAATATGAGAATTAGAAATATAGTTTTGTGGGATTTTTCTTAAAATAAACGCATGGAAAGATGTAAAATCAATTTTGATTGGTTGTTGTTTATAGAGAAAAGTGGAGAGAGAGAAAAAAAAAATTAAATGCAATTTACATTTAATTTCATGAGAATAAGGAAAAACATTCTTGAAATTGATTTTTTTCCCTTATATTTTGGGACAAAAAAAAGTAGTTTTTTTCGCTTATATTTCGGGACGGAGGGAGTACTTGTTAAGCATTTTTATAAAAAAATTACTATTTTAAATTATTTTTTTGACAAATATTTTAAATATCCTTAAAATGTGTCTTAGAACACATGTTATAACCCTTCAACACATTTATTCTGCATTATGCAATATAGATACTTGTAGCGGATTATAATTCAAACTTTATATCTATATCATGATACAAAAATTAAAAAATATAATAATTTGTATATATAATGAATAGTAGGTTGAATATAATATGAAAAAGTGAAAGTGAGAAGGGGTATGTGTTGATATGAAGTGTATATTGTTCCCTCTTCCCGCCGAATAACTACTGAACACATGATTTGCTGCATTAATAATATTCAGAACTATAGAGATGACAATTCATACCCATATCATACTCTAAATTACGTCATTTTATATATCCCTTACATCATAGTATACCCTTTCTTTAATCTCTTCTCACTATTACTATCCCTCAAAAGCAAAATAAAAAAAGTACACTATACACCTACTACTATTACTATTACTACTATTAAGAAGCCAATGACACAACATAACATAACACTGAAATTGCAATATTTCTTCTTCACATCACACGCCACTAATAATGTTCTTTATTTGCAACATTTTCTTTACCTTTATCACAGTATCATCTAGTAACTCTTTGTTTTCAAAAATTAGCTATAAAAAGCTAAAATGTTTCTTTCTGTATACACATTGCTCTGCTACTAACTGCTATGCTATGAACAGAGAGAAGAGAGAGATTTTGCAGTGATTCAGAGATAAATGATCAGAGAGAGAGTGAAAAGATGGGCCCTCTAAAGCCTGAAACAGAAATGAGTGGCACTGCACCACCAAACACTATACACAATACACTGTGTGCTAGTAATACTAGTAGTATAATGCAATGTTATCATTTTTCTCTCTCTTTATTTCCTTCTTTTATTTGTTTCTCATTTTTCTATCTTCTTCTATCTCATTCATCTCCATCTATAGGTGCACCATAACACTAGCATTTCCTTTTCTCTCTTCATTTCATTTTTCTGAGTTTTTTATTTTACACTCTTTAATGCTTTTGTTTTTGTTTATTAGACTATACTCCTATGATCTATGATATGATATTATAATATAAAGTTTTGAGCTTTTTATGTGTATTGGAGTTGAGAATGAAGGGTATGTAATAAATCTTGATGGGATCTGTGAAAATTAAAAAAATATGCTTTTGGGGTTTGAGATATTACTTGATTAAATATTTGCTAATGTTCATGCAAATTGAACCAATGCATGCTTTTGCTTCTTATTCTTGTTTTTTAACAAATTGAGAGCTTTGTTCTTTAAGAACAAAATTTAATGATATTCTTATTTGTTGAATGTAACACAAGCAATTTTTTTTTTTTTTTTTTCATGCTTCTATGTGGTTTTGTGTTTACTAGAGTACAGTACTAGATTTTATAGGGTGTAGGAGAGAAATGAAAATTTGAGCTTTTTTGTGTGTTTTGAAGTTTAGAAATGAAGGGTAAGCAATAAATCTTGATGGGATCTGTGAGAATATAAAAATCTGCTATTGGGTTTTGGGATACTTGAATTAAAATAATATTGCTAATGTTCATGCAAATTGAACCAATGCAAGTTTTTTATATTGACATTATTTGACATGTTTTTTTACTTAAGATGGTTTTGAGTCTTATCTTGTTAATTTTGAGACCAAAATTTAATGATTCTCTAATCACAATGCTTATGTTTTTGTTTTTGATGTTGCTTTGTGTTTTTCTAGATTCTCAGAAGGCAAGGCAGCTACAAATCCTATAAAGAAGTTGTCAACTGTTTGAAATTTGGAAGATTTATGTAATGTTTCGTATGGTGTCTCTGTTTTTGCAGGGTGGTAACTTATACATAGCTCATTAATCCTATTGTTATTAAGATAAGGTTGGTTCATATTTTTTTACTTTAGTTTTTTCTTGAAATTTTTCTTGATATCAAATAAGTAATAAAAAAATCAATTTTCTAAGTTGATTTTCTTCTCATTTTTGTAGCATATTCTAATAGTTATGTCTATGGACAATGATATGTACAATGCTCCAATGAACATGGCTGGTCAAATTTCTAATGTCGCAGAAGATTTCACACAAAAGCCACTAATTCATTGCTATTCATTTGATCTTAACAACCAAAACATTTTAACTGGAATTCCAATACTTTCTGGTGAACAAAATCAACATGTTGATGGTAGTAGTATTAGCTTCATAAATCAACCAACTATTGCTATTGCTGATTCTACTTCATTTGTTACATCGCATCAAGGAAGGACTATTGTGGAAAATCCCTCAAATCTCATCGTTAACGACAATGATTTTTCAGTTCCTGCTAGAATTGGTCTTCAAGAAAATTTAGAAGCTATGGTTCCATACATGTACAATAATTGGCATGATTCATCAAATTCAAACCCTTTGTGTGCAACTTATGTTGATAATAGTAGTCATGTCAACAAGTTTTTGAAAGCTCAAGAGGGTAATGATAATGGATTCATGTCATATTCGTCGATAGCGAACATTGATCCGAATGGATGGCAGTCATCAAATGTTGCTAACTTAACTAGTCTTGCTTATAGTTCATCAAATTGTAGCAATGAGCTTTCACTTAGTCTTGCAACATCTCCGAATTCAGGCCAGTGTTCGGAGATTAGTTGCTCTGACTTGACTCATAGCATGAATGGAACAAGATCGGGTTTGGAACAATCATGTAGTAGTATGGAACTTTCTATGAGTGTAGGGAATGATAAGCATGTTAAATTTTCACCTGCGATATTAGGATCGAGATACCTTGCTGTAATTCAGGAAATACTTGTTCAAATTGCAACATTTTCATTTGAAAATCTAAATCTTGATGAGATAAGCCATTCGGCTTCCGGTGTTAGAGGTCGTGGAAATAAATCTAGTTCATCGAGCACTGACAAGCGAAAGATGGGAATAAACCGCGATATGAGTTCTATGTCAGAAGCATATGCTGATTCTACATTGCAAAGACATGCCGCTGAATCAAAGAAATCACAACTTCTGATGCTTCTACAGCTGGTACACTGCTACTTCTTACATTACATTCATTTGGTATTCGTTAAATCGTTTATGGTTCCAGTCGAATGAGAGACACAAACATGTTCACTTTGCAATTTTCACTGTTCCAAATTTAGTTTATACAAGAAAAATTTCTAATACTAATTCAAGACAAAAAGTTCGAAAAACAAATTACAGTGACTTTGAACTGTAATATATTAACGATTGTGCTATTTCAACATCAAAATACAGACACGTGTTTGACATCGAAAATGTTTCTCACTTTTTATTTAGGTGGACAGTCAATATAGTCAATGTTTGGATGAGATTCACACTGTTGTATCTGCATTTCATGCTGCTACTGAGCTTGATCCTCAAATACATGCACATTTCGCTGTCAAAACAGTTTCTCGACTATATAAGGACTTGAGAGATAGGATTAGCAATTACATTCTTGCCATTGGATCAAATTTTAACAGCTCATGGTCAGAAGAGGATAGGGAATTGTCTGTTGACACTTCATTCATTCAAAAGCAATGGGCTCTTCAACAGTTGAAAAGGAAAGACCATTTATGGAGGCCCCAAAGGGGCTTGCCTGAAAGATCTGTTTCCGTTCTTCGTGATTGGATGTTTCAGAATTTCCTCCATCCGTAAGTATCTATTACCAAACAGTGTGATTGTACACAATCAGCCACATTTGGACTGTCCAATTCAAATTTCATTGCCAAATTTGATTTGTTTTTAAAATCTAATATACCGAACTTGAAATCTGGATAGGCCGATCTTGATCAGACAAACCAAATGTGGCTGACTATGTGCAGTCACAGGGTTGTGTCATGACAACCAAATCTCAACTGCGTATGTTCTTAACTACTAGTGTTATGTGATGGATTTTCAGGTATCCTAAAGATGCAGAGAAGCATTTACTTGCAATAAGAAGTGGGTTGACTAGAAGTCAGGTACTTAATTCTAATGTCACATACATCGCGTGATTCCGTATTTGCCATGAAAAATGTAGCCCTTATTATATATAGAAGTTATGAAACATCTTGTTAAGAGTTATATTTGTTGTTGTTGACTAGGTATCCAACTGGTTTATAAATGCGCGTGTCCGTCTATGGAAACCATTGATTGAGGAAATGTATGCTGAAATGAATAGAAGAAAAGCTTGTAGAAATGAAGGAGAAAATGAGAGCAGTGAAAGAAGCAAGATAAGCATTAACAATCAATTGTTTAATATGAATTGAAGGTGAAGAAAGTAACATATGTAGCATTATATAATATAATATCTTGTTAGTTTTGGATTATGTAAGAAACACAACCAGAGAATTGTGCATAATGCTCTACTTAGTGAAGCATTACTATTATTATATGAAGATTTACAATTCTCTTGAAAAACATGTTAATGATCATGACTCAAGTTAAAAAAAAAAAAATCAAAATGTGGATTGTATTGATCCCAACGAAAGCCTATCTCATCCCCTTTTTGTAAGCCTCTTCTAGCTACAAAATCTTTGACCAATCTGTTGATGAAAATGTAGCTTCCTAAAGATCGTATCTTGAGTTTGAGAGAGTGCGCGGAGGAGTTAGTGTTGATATCACATATGTTTACTTTGATTTCTACTCGAATTGTCAATATCACTCTTTTTCAACACTCTTTCATCTTCCAAGAGTCATCATTGAATGTCTTCTTCTTTGTTGCACCACCAGTTGCTTATTTCACAAGTTTCCTCTTCTTGATGGAAAAAGCGACACTTATTGTGAGAAATCCAAAAAGAAAGAATATGAAACTTGTATTGATATCTTGATATTTCACACAAATTGATACATATAGTTAAATGGATTCATTGCACCATTTTAATTGTTCTTATTGTTTTTATTGTTAACACGTTATGCGTGAAAATTAATTTATATAATATTCTGGTCTTATTTATAAACAAAATTGACTTTTTAGATTCATTAAAAAAGTAATGTACTTTGTCTAATCCGCTACTGCTACACTATAAAAATATGTTTTCAACTTTAATTTGAGAACTAATGTGTGGTTAGCAGTCCACTTTTAAGTAAATAATGAAATACTTAATATACTCCATTTCAATGAATCTTATACTTAGAATGGTGTCACGATAATGAGAGGTTTTAGTGCAGAGGGAACCAATGTGCTACATAAAGCTACTAGCGTGTAGAAGAGAAAGAAGGTGCTTTGAAAACATGAAATCTTCTTTTGAAAAACAAACATAAACTTGAAGAACATTAATACAAAAATGGTTGAACAATTAAATAAATAAAAATTTCAATAATCTTGTTGATAGCAATATTATATGTAACATGTAGATATCCGAATATAATTTATCTTAAATTTTTTTTTTAAATAGACAAAATAATAATAGTCATTAAAAACTCACACAAATTGAAGAGTCGGAAGTTTTTACTAATTAAGTTAAAATTTGGAAGTCATTAAAATAATAATATTCAACTTAACAATTTAGAAGTTTTTACTAATCTATTTATATTTATTAAATTAGAGTCTCAAATTTTCTCATTGACACATCATCCTTTTTACGTAATCTCCATTTTGCCATGTCAAATAATTTCTTAGACTACCCACAATGGTCTAAACACCATTTCCCCTCTCAACACCACTTTTTACACTCCACATCATCTCTCAACACACACTCAACCCTTAACCTCTTCAATGGTTTTTTCATTCAACACTCTACCCCACCACTTTATATATCATATTCTTATTTAAATTTAAATTTTTGTTTTTATAATTAAATAAAATTACAATTATCGATTAAAATTAAATTAAAATAATAAACACTTAACAAAATTTATTTAAATTTAATTTTTTGATGAAAGATCTATTAGGATCGATTTTACTAACAAAAAAACACTTAAACTTTAAAATTAACACTAATAATATGATTAAAGTAGTGAAAAATTCGATTTTTTTTCTGTGTCCAAATCAAATGAAACAAGTCTCTATTTATAGAGAAAAAAAAATTACAAATTTTGGTGAAAAAATAAAAAAATAAAAATTAATTTGCAATGAAATAATTGAGTTTAAAGATAAGGATGTAATTAAAATCCCGCCAGCCAATCAGAACGCGCCGCGTGTCACTCTCTATCCATTTCCCATTCTCTCTCTGCGTTACTCTGCGCATCACGCGCCCTGTCCCCGCGTGTACTGCATGCGCCGGATTTGGCCGAATAGAAGCGCGCCAAGTGGCCTGCGGTGTCAGTCTCAACAAGAGATTACTCCTCTAATCTTCTCTTTCCGGAAACCAACAAATCTCTATTATTTTAATACTTTTTTTGCCTCTTAACACATGGTCTCAACACCCCATTGTGGGTGGTCTTAGGTGGCACCCTTCAAAACACTCTAAATTTGTTTCCCTATCTTGCTTTGTACCAAACTTATTTCATAGTGTTGTTATTGTAATTCATGTATACTCATTTACTCTTATTCATAGACTCATTTACTCTTATTTATGGCAAATTAGGATAGAGATTTAATTTCATATGATATGTAACTTATAGCTCACCTAGACATTGCGCTAATTGCCAAGAATTTAATTTATCCTTTTACACCCCTCTTCATTTGTTCTATTTCTCTACTCTCAATAGAAAGAGACACAATTCATATCAACACAAGAATTTTGTTCAATCTTTGTTGAATTTATCTTTTCTATGTATTTGTTTTCTTCTGATATTGTTAGTGTTTCAACAAGACACATAGGAACCCACTTTGCAGGTAATGGTAAAATTTTGTAATTTATGCTGTTTTGTGTTTTATATCTTTGTCATTGTGTCTTTTCTCATCTATTTCTCCTACTATTTTCCCTTGCAGAATTTTTCTGATATTCATACATTTTTTGCTTATCTTTTACTGGATAAAATTGTGTTCTTTGATTTCATGTGTGCTCAATGCTAATTTGTTGTCTAATTCATGCTAAAATGCTTGCACAAATATATTGAGTTGATAGGAAAATTATTACACTTTTATCATGATTGCAATTTTTATTGTAGGAACTCATTTTCCATCTACATTTACATGAAACTCAAATTGTGGTTTGTACCAAAAAATGAACTAAAATTGTGTTTATTCTACGGTCATTATAATAGGACGGTTTAAAAAGATGTAAAATCTTCTCTACAAGAGAAGTAAATATACTTTCAATTTACGTGTTACGACAATTATATATAAAACTTATCGAAATACTTTTTCTGTCCCGAAATATAAGGGAAAAAACACTTTTTTTTTTGTCCCAAAATATAAGGGAAAACGATTTTCAAGAATGTGTTTTCCTTATTCTCATAAAATTAAATGCAAATTGTATTTAATTTTCCTTCTCTCTCCTTTTCTCAATAAACAATAACCAATAAAAAATGGTTTTACACATTCCTATGTAACTTATTTCAAGAAAAATCCCACAAAACTATATTTCAAATTTTAATGATTATGTTTTCTTAATAAGTGAGATTATTTTTTTTCCCTTATATTTTGGGACGGAGGGAATAGAAGATATTAGGGGTTAATAATTTAACATTACACTTGAAAAAAAAATGGTTTTTACAAGTAACATTTCTAAAAACAATAGTCAAAAGTTGAAATGAAGTGTTCAAGTATTTGGATTTATCAACAAATTTCAAACATAAAATTCACAAATTCAAAAGTAATTACAATTATTTATCATTACGCATAAAAATAATCATAAGCCCGCGCATCGCGCGGGTCACTGTCTAGTTAAGTTAAAATTTGTAGACAACTAAACCATTTTTCTAATGACAACTACAAACAAGTGGGATACACATAGATCATCCTGCAATTGATAGCTTACTTGGATTAACTTCTTTAGTAGGTGGTTAAACTTTTACCATTTATCATTTGTAGTTAATCAATGTCTTAATGACCGTCATTAACTATTAATTTATTTTATTTTAGGATAAAAGAAGTTACTCACACAATATATATAGATGTCCACTTAATGAATTACTATCATCGTTAGAAGTAGAACATTTTTTCTGAAAATCAAAGATATGAAAACTCTCTTCGTTCTTTTGCTTATTTTTTCAATTAATTTTGGTATAAGTTATGTTACTTGGATTTATTTTGTTTGAAATTTTGTGTTTCTTTAATTAACCATGTTTATGATAGACAATATTTGTGCTTTGTGCAGGAACTCGGGTGCAAATGCTAGAGGCAAAACAATGCCATCGTGTGATAGATGGCTTTTGTTATAGATGGAAGAATTTTATTTGCAAAGCAAATTGCAAGTTTGTATGCAAATCAATTTTTGCGCATGGACAGTGCCTCAATGATCTTGGTTGTCATTGTCGTTGTTGTTAAATGCTTGATGCTTGAAACGTGGGGTTACAACTTGTGCGAACGCATGAGTCTCATATTAGCAAATGTACCGGTCTCTTATTAGTATATGTGAAATTGTTAACTAATAATTATATTAACAAAGTGAAAAAAATAAAGTGGGTTGCACCTAGTATTTTCCCTTTTACCAAAGTTTTAGTAGTTATAGTTCTTCATGGTTCATGTTTACACAACGTATAACAATATTTGTTGACGAAGGTTGGCCAGCTCAAATCTACCGTTCATTATTCTTTTCTTAAATCAAAAGTGTAAATGATAAAAAAAGTAACTAGTGCCCCAAAGGCACTAGTTAAGGTTACTAAAATAATTATTTTATATTGAAAATTGTGTTTTATTATTTTAAAAAGGTAAATTACACAAGTTCCAAGAATTTTTTACTTCTTTTATCTTCTTAACCATTGTCGTAAGGGCAATATTTATCATTTTCCATAAAAAAAAACAATAACCTAGAATTTCACTTGATAAAAATGTGATTAGAGACAATTTCCAATTGCTTGTTTCACAAGTTTTACTCTTGGTCAAAAAGGGACGCATACTGTGAGAAATATAAAATGAAAGAAAACATATAAAACTTGTATCGAATACATTACTGTTTCACACAAATTGATTCATATAATTAAATTCCTTTGAGTAACACAATCTAAAGGATAATTAAGCGTATTATTAGGCCTTCGTTTGTAGTTTTTACATATTAATTATCTTATTGTGATTATTATGGCAAAAGGATAATTAAGAAAAATTATAACAATGCAAAAACTTAATTAACGCAGTTGTCCTGTGATTAATCAACATATATACAAAAATCAAAACAAATCTTTGACGACTTATTAAAAAAGAGGGTAAAGAATAATCAAAAAACTCTTAAAACTGAAAAGTAATAAAAATACACATCACATACTTCCATTAATGAATAATTTGTTAAGCCTGTTGTCTATCTTGATTGGCTTGAAGATTTGAAAAACCGTGAAATTAAAACGTCCATTGTATTGATCCCAATGAAGGCCAATTTCGTCCCCTTTCTTTAAACCCCTTCTAGCTACAAAATCTTTGACCCATCCGTCGACAAAAACATAGCTTCCTGAACTCCATCTCTTGAGTTTGAGAGAGTGCGCGGATTTTGTGTCGATATCCCATATTTTCACTTGAATTTCATTCGCAGCATTAGCACCCAACACAGGCAAAATCAAATCCTCAACCAATTTTTTATCGAGCAACAATCTACTTGAATGATCAATGTCACTCTTTTCCAACACTTTCTTGACCTTCCAAGGATCATCATATAGCATCAACTTAGTTGACCAACCCCAGCTTTGACTCCCTATATCATTGCATATCTTCTTTGTTTTCTTTGTTGTACCATCAGTTGCTTGTTGCTTAAGTTTCCTCTTTTTGTTGGAACAATTCAAGACTTGTGTCTCACTAGTTGTCGTCGTTGTACAAGGGTACACACTTGGTGATAAATAGTCACAAACCTTGTTGGTAGTAATGGCATTGGCACAAGAACGTGGATCCAACAGTAAACGTGAACAAACAACATTGTTGTTGCTGTAAGCCATGGTGATTGGTAAGTCTTCTTTTTCTCGCTGTGTTTTGCAAACTTGCAAGTGTAATTGTAAAACTTGTAAACCCAAGTTAATCTTTTATATGCAGTTCAATATTTGATAAGTTTATTACAATTTTTTTTTTGGTCTCAAATCTCACTAAATCTGATTAGATTTGATTTATTTTTTTTGTCCGAATGTATATTTTATCTATATAAAAAAAAATTATATACACCAATTCACCAAAATATATTTTTTTGGGTAAATACACCAAAAGATTTTATTTAGAGAAATATATTAAAAGATTTTATTAACTTCCGTCCATGAAAAACAATCAGGGTTACTCTAACTGCAAATATAATTTTTTTTTTCTTTTCAAATTAAGGCATGAATTCTATCGCATACACATGAGGAAGCCAAAGAGATTATGCATAGTGTATATATAGGAATGGCAGACATAGCTGATTGAGAAATTTACTCTTCCAACCTTCAATATCTGTTAATATATGAACAAAATCACTTTTATAAAATGCAAAAACAATAATCGCATAGGCAAAACAACCAATAAAATATATATAAACAGTGAAAAAGATGTCGATTGCCGACAATAACTTTTTCAATGTAGGAGATAGACTTTTTGTGCCTCCATGTTTGCTTTATAGTTTACAATTGTAATCACAACTTCCTTTGAACAAAATTAAATACAAAAACAACAATTCTGAAGCTACCAACTTTAGGCTTCAGACTATAAAATCTATGATTACCAATAAATGAAATTACTATCTGTTCATTTCTTCTAAACTCTTACCTTTTCTTTCCTTTTTGTTGATTTCTTATTTCCTTGTCCCATTATCTATACAAACAACTTATGGGCTATGGCATTCCCTATTTCATCATCTCTTTCTCTAATCATAGAAACATTAACATGTTCCATGAACAGATCAGACCGGGAACCAAATCGCCAACCAAACACTATTCGTCTACTTCTACATATCCCCAATTATTCTTGTCTTTATTGGTTTCAATTTCAAACCCATACTTTCTGGTGAAAAAAGCTCAGGAGAAATGCAAGATGGACTCAAGGGACTTCTTGGGCTGACACTCAACTTGGATGGCCTGTACAGACCATATCCCATGAGAAAGTACTCCATTGGTATTAACATAGCATGGGGCTGCTCCTCCGTTACCATAGACCCGCATGCTTGAACCTGTAGTTTAATTCAACACAAACAGCTATTAAATATAAGCTCATTCTGATATTCTGATCTGATATATATATATATATATATATATATATATTTTCACCTCATACTAACAGGAAATTGAACTATTTACGTACCTCAACTAAGGCACTGAATCGTCTGTCTAACTTTGAAGTGATATGAAGTGCCTCTGAGTGAAATGGAGACATATCCCCAACAAAAATTAGTGACCGGCAATGTAGTTTTCTCAATCCATCACTTAGGTCAGGTCTCCTGTAAGATGCCAACACAAGGTTAAATAATGGAATACAGTATTTTCCTAAGCAACGTATACATTGCAGCGTGGTCCCTAAACATATTGAATTGTAATCTTAGCAATAACTAACATGTTGCAGATAATTGGAAACCACCATTCCTAAAACCCCCCACACATTGTGCAAACAAAAAAAAACCCACTCAGAGAAAATTAAAATCAAAACCTAGGAAGTAAAATATCATACCCATTAATAGCTTCGAGGAACCGCCACACATTCAAGCTCTGCCTCTCATCCAATGACTGTCATAAAATATCAAAACAGAGTCAGACAAAGAGTGTCCAGCTTCACAAAACCAGTAACCGAATGAATAGATTTACCCACAATAGTCAAAGCACATTCTACCATTCATATATTAGGTTTGGAATCAACCAACGTGATTTTCGAAGGACAACCTAATTGTAACGTGAGTTGAAATTTGAATACTTATTTATGAAATGGAACGTTGAAGACATGCAGACAAGCTTTTTTCATTGCCATTAAAGGGGTAAAGTGAGGAAATGACCATAATGTCCAAATATCAATTGCTTTGGGCAACAATGATGTCTTGCTGATACTTCAGGGCAAAATGATAAATTACTGAATTACCGGGTGGGATTGAACAATAGTGTGGGTCATATGTGCTTTTGACCATGGTGAGCAAATCTAGTGATTAACCCATGTTAAATGCCACTTAAACCCAATCGCTACACGAAAATAAAAAAATGTTGACTAACCCTTCGGCATGCTTTGACTATATCTGACTCCGGTAATTGAGTACCACCGCGAATTTCCTATCACCACAAAGAGAATTAAATGACACAGCCTAACACTGGAAGTAGAACAAGGAATGCTTTTGGATGTAAATATACCTTGCTAAAGTACCGCTGCAGCAATACTTCCTTTACCACCCCACACATGCCATAAAAGTACAGTAAATTTGACATGACCTGCAAGGATTACATAGTCTTTAGCAAAATGTGAGATAATTTTTTACAAGACATGATGTTTCGGCAAAGAAAAGGAACCTTGTTGTACAACCATTCAGACCAAGATGGTTCTTGACATAGAGGAGAAACAAGTATCAAACCAAGAACACGCTGCCGATATTTCAACTGTTGTCAAGAGTTAGAAAAATATGTTAAGTAATTTAAAGTCATTTGTGAGAGAGAGGAAGGGGGCGCACATGAAAACTTACAGCAAATAAAGTAAGTATGTAAGCCCCAGCAGTTACTCCCATACACATAACTGCATTAAGACTGAAATAAAAAGGAGCAGCAAAGTTAGATTCCATGATGCAGGGAAGAAAAAATCATCTGCTAGAATCAGTTACACAAATTATTGATCCATCACTTTCAATCTGTCCGTTACAGAAGGAACTTGAAATTGTCAATAAATAAAAAATAAAACCGCTGATATTTAAAGCCAGATGGAGATAGCTTTAAAGCAATTACTTCATGTCACTAAATGGAAAGCAATTGTTGATTAAACTTGAGCACTCACCCAAAATAGTTAAGCACCTCGGCTATTTGATCGGCTAAGTCATCTACAGATAGAACAGGGTAATCTGGATCAATTGCAGCTGCTCCCAACTGCAATAGCTCTTGAAGAAAGCACAAGATGATAAGCAACCAGGTACATTATAAACATTCAACAATATACAGATTGATAACAGTGAGGACATATCAATCAAGTAATATCATAGTAAAGTTTCAAAATATAAAGCTACAGACCTCATGCCCAGGTGGACTAATGTGATATATGCAAAAATTGTGGAGCAGCAAGTAATATGCTTCCGGACAAAATAATAATCCCTGAAAGCAGGAGACGTCTGAAGAAACCGCAATACCGCATTCATGGAAAGAAAAAATTAGACTGTTAGTATATAAACAAAACGACAAGAAACGTCATTTAGATTTGATTTTCTCTGTATAAAACATTTTAGGAACAAACCTTAATGGTTAAAAAAACAACAAATACTTTAATGAGGAAACATAACGTATATTTTAAAAGCAGCAGACACAACCCAAACCCATTTAAACTTACAATTTAAACCCAAATCAGGATAAGTGATAAGAGCTGGCTTGTCCTGGTCTCCGTACACAGCAACAGACACAGAACCATGGCATGTTCTGATAATATGTTCCTGCAGAGACGTATCATTAACATATCAATCAGTAACAGCTCATCAAGTTAACCGAATCAGACAATAAATTGATTGCAATTATACCATCGCATTTAATAGCAAAAGATATGAAACGAAAGGCGAGTAAATCAGGTCAGGGAGCAGCTCGAATTTATGCTTGCATTGAAGAAAATTATGTTTCAATCTTCCACTCAAGCTTCGTTGCAAAAGTTTAAACGGAGTCAAAAAAATTGGAAGTTGAAGGAAGTCTAAAACATGGAAACCGTAATCCTGTCTGCGCATTTTGCCATGCAAAAAAATGTGAAAAATGCTTCAAAGATTACTTCAACACACAATATGGAAGTCACACATAAAGAAGCAATTCGCTATATGAAAGTTCAAACCTTTCAAGGTGGCAATGTAGATATAGCATTTGAAGATAATCAAAGTTATTTTACTAGGGCTTAGGGTTTTAATAAAAGGTATGTGATCACGTTCTAGAACCGGACACCAAGTTTTTTATGCCTTTGCAAGCACAACACAGCTGCTACTGAGGCAGAAGCAACCTCATTTGACCAAGATTCATTGCAATATTAATAATCAGTTTTGGACTGCGACCGATAAAGCAACCGCAATTCTCTATAATATCGAGAATACTTTTTTAAGTTGAAACTTTTGAATCAAAATTATTCTACTGGGGTATAGGGTTTTAATAAAAGGTCTGTGATCCTGTCCTAGGCCGCGACATCAAGTTTTTTCATGTCTTGGCCGGAACACAGCTACTATTGAGGCAGCAGCAACTTCATTCAAATCAAAAATTATTTTACTAGGGTATAGGGTTTTAATGAAAGGTCTGAGACCGCACTCTAGGCCACGGCACCATGATTTCCGATGTCTTCATAGCCGCAGCGAAGCTGCTATTGAGCATCATCAACTTCATTTGACTATGATTCTCAGCAATATATCAATAATAGTTGAAACCATTATCGCGAAACCATGATTTTAAAACCTTGTATATCAACAAACAATATTATCATTGAAAAAAAATATAACACACACAAACTCAATAAAACTTCACTTCATCTTCATTCTTCAAACCTTTCAAAAACTCTCAACTAACTCATATCCAAAAAGAAAACAAAAAAACTAGTAGCAATAACTTCATCAAGTAACCATTTAACACCAACACCATGTATAATCAAAACTTCACATTATTATTCACATGAAGCTTCATTCATTATCAATTATCACATCAACGATCATAGAACCAAAACAATACTGAATCAATCTTCAGTTTAATCTAATAACAACTTAATCAAACTTCAACAAAAATAAAAAACAGCATAACAAACAAAAAAACGGTTAAGAAGCAAAAAAAAGAAATAATTATAGAAAAGAAGAAACGAAGAAGATGAAAAAGGAGAATGCAGATACCTTAGGTGAAGGAGAAATGGAATCCATATCGAGCGAGACAGAATCGGTTGAAGTTGAATCAGCCATTTAAGCGGTTTTGAAGATGAAAATCGCTTATTCTGCGTTTGGGTTTGGAAATGCAGTTAGAGAAATGGTTTGGTTTGATTTGATTTGATTTATATTGCATTGGAAATGGAAAATATAAAGAAAACAAATAATCGCGTTTTCTCTTTCTGAGAGTCTTTGGTGTTGTTGCTGGTAATTAAATTAAGAGTTTAACTCGAACGAGTCAAAAACGAGTCACCGACGATTCTAAATCTCGTGTTCTCACGAGCGGTCTGCATCAACAGTTGGAACCTGAGACTCTGGTTTAATTAACCATGCTTGGGTTTAACTTGGGTAAGCCGACACATTTTTTCTTTCTCTTTTTTCTCCTTTTACATTGAAAAAACAATTTATGGAAATGTATTAAACTCAATTGAATATTGTAAAAATATTTTTGGTCAAAAAATATTATTATAAAGAATTTTTTTAGTCAATTAATGAAATTAGTTGTGGTATTTAAAGAATAAAATTAAAATTTCTGGTCAAAAACTAAAATAAAATAAATTAAAATTAAAATTATTCTTAAAAAAATATAGTATTGTGGTTGTGTTTTTTTGTTGTCAAAATCAGGGTATCTACTGTCAAAAGTTCTAGGATGCGCTCAACCACACCCTCTCAATTAGTATTGTGTTTGTATGTGTACATATTTTATTTTGGAATTTTTTTGCAAAAAGAATTGAACATAATAAGTATTTGTGTATGTAATTAGTAAAAAGGAAATTTTATCAACATTAGGTAAGAATACAATTAAGTTTTGCTTAAAATTTGGAGTTCAAATTTTGTTTTTTTTTTTTTTGTTTTAACCACCAGTTTGATATGATTTGGGAGTCAGTTCTGTCATCAAGTGATTTCAGTCCCCTCCCGATCGCAGTCGTGGGGATCGTTCAAATTTTGGTTTTGATATGAAGGTTTTATATTGAATTGAAAATTTAAAATGCATCCATGAGCAACTTTGATTTTATTAGACTTTGAAACTCAATTCGTTTGACAAGAATCTTAAACCCGACATCTAATGATTGAGTTAAACATGGATACTAATTGATAAGAATTGAACCTAACTATAATTTAAAATCATGACTCAAATGAGATGATTGTCCAATTTTATAGAAGCTCTCACACAAGATTCATGTGTCTCGTTATAAAATTCCAAGTTGAGTTGATGAATCATGAAGCTCTTCTTTATATTTTTATTCCTGAATTTTGTTCATCACATTTTAAATGAGAAAAAAGAAATTTCCTAGTAGTAAAATATTTGTACGATGACGTGTTATATTAAAGTTTCATTCATTACGTTATCAATGAGTGATAAATATGGGGTCTTTGTTTTGGACTAAAAGTATGTATTCCTTTATTTGGTTTGTACTCTTAAATTACGGATTCATATTATATTTAAGTAAGAAATGTTAGTACAATGTAATAATTGGACCATCCAAAAAAGTCTTTCTGTTTTCTCTATGTACTTGAATTTTTTACCCAAAGAAAAATACGAAACTAAATTCATACTTGCCTATCTAGCCATCAATCACGCTTTCTATTATCAGAATAACAAAACTGAAAGAGAGTACACTGTTATTTTGTTTTTTTACAAGCTATGGTAATACATATAAAGAATATTATGATCCTTGTTTACGGTTAAGGCCTTAAATGATTCTCCTAAATTTGAAAAATGTGACAAATAATCTCCAAATATGACACTATATATTGAAAGTGTATATCCTTTTATGTTTTTGTGATAAATGACGCCATGATTTCGTCCTAACCTTGTGGACAAATTTCCTAGATTTTCTTTTAATTTTATGGAAAGATATTATTCTAATATTCTCAAGCATTTTTAAGCATTATTAAGCATTTTAAACATTTATAAAGGTACTACTACTAGTAGTATAAATAAAGTCAGAAGTGTAACAACCATGCAATATTGCACTTTGAGACGTGTGTAGCAACTTAAATGAAAATGGGCTCCACTAATTGATGCATGGGGACGAATATATATCACTTTCAATTAAAAATAGAATCCATTGTCCCCTACAAATCTACGTATATATAATCAAAACAATAATTCAATATATAACCATGCAAGAAAATACAAAAAAAAAATGTAAAAAAAAATTAGGTTGAGAATGGATGTGTAAAATGGATAGTATAAGTACTAGTACATGTCGTGATTATTGTTTTTTTCCCTTTATAAGATCAAACAAGTACTTTCTTCCCCCACAAGATAATGTTGAAGGAGAATATTTTAATTATTTTTTTCTTTTGTTAAATATTCAAGCTATATTAGATCTTAGCCAAAACGTATAAAAACTTTTTACACTTGATCAAATAATTTAAGATTCTGGTACTATGTGGTGACCACTAACATTGAATGACAACTACTTAATTACGTTGAAAAGGCAACAACTTCAAAGAGATCATTTATGAGTTTAATTTCAATAAATTCACTAAAGAGTAGCTGGAAATTTCCATTCCAGCAAAAAAAAATTGTTGGAATTTCCAATTAAATTAAACTCATATGGGTAATTGGAAATTCAAGGAAAATTATAATTATAGATGGTTGAAATGTTTTACTATTGACTTCTCTTCTCTTCATTTCAATTTTTTTGTTTTGTTTGATAGAGTAATAGTCTAAAATTCTTCATTCTTAAACTTTGATGGGGAAATTTTATAAATTTTATGAACACTTTTTTCAAGTGCCACTGCCATTACCAATTAGATATTAGGGAGTTTAATGGTACTTGTAAGTTTCGATCTTGATTTAATATCTGGGTCAAAGAAGTCTTAGTCCCCCTTAATCCTAACTAATTGTATTTTATAAGAAAAATGGACATGTGTAGAGAAGACCCACATAAGACTAGAAGGAAATATGATCCATTGTAGGACCTAATATGGTGTTGTTCATTCAATGTAGCCAAATGTCTAGTGGGAAAAGACTTTAATTGTTTTGAATGTTTGATAATGAACATAATTTTTTATTTAGTATCTATGTACAAGCTCAAATAATTAATTTTGGTCTTATTAATCAAAATAATTGGATGTTTAGTGATAATTAGCTTAACCTTTGATTGTACTTATCTCAGCATGTATTTTGAGAAACATAATTTATACTCTTTGTTTTTGTGCCAAGAAGAACCAAACATCATAGAAAAGATATTTAGTTGCTGTCTTAATCTGTTTTAAGTGAATTGTTCATATATTAGTTGTGGTCCATGTCGATTCCAAGTTGTAAGCATTTTGTATAGTTGTCGGCATATTGCATATTCTTGAGTTTATAAACAAGTAGGAAAGGCAAACTCTATATTTTCTACATTAATGACAATAATCGGACGACGCCAAACAACCCAAGCTAAGACTTTAGGTCTTAAAATTGAGTTAAAAAAAAGACCTCTAGAAATTTTCAATTTTGTTATAAATATATAATATGGCGCATTACAAGGGGTTGATAAGTATAGTAAATCCTGATGCAAAAATAACCTATACTAATATGTTGGAGAACAAACAAGGCATTTTTGTTCTATATATATACTCCCTTCAAATATATTTGTATGAGACAATTAACCACTTTTTAAGTCCTTAATGTAAGAAACATAATACATATATGACTTTTTGACATTATAATCAAAATCTATAGTAGGGATTATGAATTTAAAAACATATTGTACTATTTACATTTATTTAATGAAAAAAACTTAATTTGATTTAGATATTTTATTGTATTACTTAACCACAAACTCTCCTCAAATCCCATTTTTGACAGTGTCAATAGAGTATCTGGCTAGCAACAACCTCATACCACTACAAACAATGATTTAGTACATTGTTCAATGAATCTAAAAAGTAAATTGTGTTTTATAAAATGGAATGGAGGTAGTAATTGATTGAAAACTTTTGGATACACCACGTGTTAATTAAATAAGAAAAAGCAGAGTTCTAATTTTCACCTCCAACAGGAAGCAAGAGGAAATAGCTAAAAATAGATTATACTTGCATGAAAAGTCACAACTAATTTGCCACTTAATAATAACTCTTTTGAGAAAATAATCACAATAACTTAATGGATTGGACAGAGACTAAAACCTGAATATTAGACAAGAGAGTAAAACCAGGTCAACAAATGAATAGAGAACTAAAATGAAATAAAAAAAAAAGTCGAACATTTAAAAGGATAAACATATATATTCAAATATATTTAGTCGAATGTGTATTAGCATTAATGGATTCGAGAACAAATCAGATGCCAAATGAGTACATTTAGGTAATTTGAAGCTGCAAAGTACATCATGTCATGGCATTATGCCAACCAAAATGAAATTGCAGGCGCCTATCCCAGAAGATCATGTTATGCTCAATGTTTCCTATTCACCAGCAGCAAAAATAACCAAAATAGATAGCCACAAAAAGTTGCTTATTCTGCGGATCTCGTGATTTTTCATCAAAGATGTTGTGCCATTACTTCCTATGCTTCGTGAAACCAAAATACCTCGCCAAACTCCCACTAGCCAAGCCATCATTGTTGCCTGAAAATAAACGAATTTTCCCTCACTGAATTCTCATGAAACTGACATCTCATATACTTCAGCTGTGCTTTCGTATCATCGTCAATTCCTTCTTTGCGTTTTCTGGTCCCATCAGTGGTGGCTGTGTTCATTCTATCTTCACCAGACAAACTTGTGGTGTCCACAGTATCAGGCATCTCTACATCACCACCACCAACTATATGTGCCACAAACCCTCCCCGTGTAGAATTTAAAAAGTTATGTTTGACCACTGGAGGCATATACACGGTTCTTGAAGAGAAAATGAAAGCCTTTGCACGATGCTTGGCAGTTCCACAACCAAATATTGCCAGTCCGTGATCCTCAACAACTAGAAGCCATTCTGAATATGAAATCACTAGTTATTAGCTACACAACAAAACAAAATGAAAAAATCTAACAGACAAAAGGAAAGAGACTACACAAAATTGGCAGCTTGTCTTAGTTAACCATAGTTGGAAACTTGGAATCCAATCACCAACAACACTGATACATCTTGAAACTGGGTGCAGCCACATTCAACTATACAGCTTGTCGAACTTTTTTGAAAATATAAAAACCTCTTCACCGTCAAAGAGAAGTCGAAAGAATAACAAATAAAATGGAGGGGTAATTGGAGGAACTCACTTATAAGATCTATGGGAGAGGAAACACTTGGTCTGCCGATCTTTCTGTCTATGCCACTTTGACTAGTAACCCAGTTGATCAATTGAATGGGAATGCAGGACCTACAAAAGGCATTTACATAAGAAGTAGCTTTCCCCTGATCACCATTTTCCCTGTGGCCAAGCAGATTATAAGACTTATCAGCTGAGACATTCTAGAAACCCTTTCATAATTCATCTCTCACAGGTACAAACAACAGGACTTTCTCATACCTAGCAGACTGTATAGCTAATTCAGCAACAAACAACCAATTAATAGCAAAATCTTTCAGGCTGTTGGCATACAGCGAAACTCCAGCTTGATGATTGATGAATGAATAATCCATCGTCATCACAGAATTGTACAGGACTTCTTTTAAAAGAACTTCGTTTTCGGAACCCTATAGCAAAATGACCAGTTAATTGCTCAATATAATAGAAACAATATGAGATGGGCAATAAAATCTATCATACATTTCTCGAAGGGAAATGAAATAAATAAGTCATTCCATAAATCAGACAACTAAAATTACCAACAGAAAAAGGTTGGTCAGTACTTGAGTCAGTGTTGAGACTTGAGAAGATTTACCGCAATGAATGATCATTGCAGCTAACCAAGTAGTAGCCCTTTTTCAAAGAGAGTATACTGGGAACTATAAACGAATCATTGGTGAACTGAACAATTTCTCCGGAAAGGTTAATATTTCCAACATCACTTAACATCATCAATATTTCAACTTCTGGTCTAACCTCAATTATCGTATGAAAAATAAAACTCGAGTATTAACTTATTATTTAAACTACCTAGGATCTTATCGCCAGCTAACCTAAGAGTGTTAGGTAAATGAATTGGAACAGAACATGAGTTTTTCTTCTTCTATGTTTGGTGCATATAAAAACGGAACATAAAAGGAAAGATGGATAAGTGAGTATGTTATGGTTCTATTCTATCTAAAAGGGAGGGAAAAAGGAACAAACCAGGTTGATCTAATTCATTCTGTCCGTGTGATAAACACTAGTATTTAAGTAACATCTCTATAGAGGAAAGTGGCATCATGACATGAATGGCCTCAGTTTTACATATGCCACGTGGGCTAATAAGGAGCTATAAATTTTTTGAAATTAGTATTACACAGACATATATTCCTGGGACAAAAATATACCACGACCTTAATGCCAAATTAAATCATGGAATGATAAAGCAAAAAGATGGTATGTTGGTACTGACCAGCAAAGAGATCACTGGCAAAGCTGGCTCCAACATCATCCTGAAAAGGGTATCTGGTATACACCAATAAGCAGTCAGGAAGTGAATAAACGAAAACTGTAATGAAGTCATCCAGAACGCAAGATGTTTCAACCAATGTCAAGCTGACAATTAAAGGCAAACCTTGAACTAAGAAAATTTACAATTCTGAATGATCAGATTGACCCATACAAATACAGGAGACAACTCTAAATGGAAGGTTCATGCATGAACATGAAAACCAACCTGAGTATTAAGACACAAATATAAATAGACAATCAAATTTATATTTCGTCAAAATCCAGCTTCCTAAAATGATCTAGAGCCTTAGGCATCATTTGAGTCAAAAGAAAATCAAAAGCATCATTTGAGGGAAAAACATTAAATGAAAAAGTATACTTAAATACAAACAGCAATATTATTCATTACAACAAAATTGTTACTACTAATAAGGTAGCTAAGGAAGAGAGAGAGAATGCATGACAATAAATGATAGTCTATATAACTAGTTATTTTGAATTTATCAATCCCCGTCCCCTTATAAACATTAGTCAATCATATACATTAAAGTAGTTGTTTGAAAATCGTCTAATTACTAGTACTAGGGCGCAGTTATGGCAGAAACATCGTATTTTTCCACAAATTTGCAATAGCAACTGCAATTGAGAATAACATTAGCCATATTTGACTGCAATATCAAAGAAAATCGCTCGTAATTAATATGAGAAGTAACAAGTTCTTACCCAAAAAGTAAAAATTCCGAAACCCCATCATCATCTGAGCTGCACAAGCTTGCAACTTCTTCTCCGTCTCCCCTCGTGTGATCGCCGCATCGAAAATCAAACACAATTTCAACAAAAGAGCTTCAAACATAACAACCCCAGCTAAAACACCAACCTCACAACCCATCTCAATTCGCTTTCGAACCTGATCACTCACCAAAGGGAAAAAACCCTTCAAACTATCACTACCCCCAAATTCACCATCACCACCACAACCAACCAGCCAAACAGGCATCAAATCCACAAAATCCTCCTCCAAAACCACAACCCCATCACCACCTAAAACCTCAACTTCACTCTTCAAACAATAAATGCTACAATAACTAACAACCCCTTCAACCAAACCCTCAATTTCACTCTTCATCACTTCTTTCTCACAAACCATCAAACGGTAAAGCTCAAACACCAAAGGCGCAAGAACACCGATCCTCTTCATAGACACACACCCATCAGAACACGAAACCAGCAGCTGAAACAAACTCTTAACCGCCATCACCGAAGTTCCAGAACCTTCTTTT
Source organism: Trifolium dubium (assembly GCA_951804385.1). NCBI lineage: Eukaryota > Viridiplantae > Streptophyta > Magnoliopsida > Fabales > Fabaceae > Trifolium > Trifolium dubium. The sequence continues at coordinate 43,553,847 of OX638068.1, forward strand.
CCCATACCCAACCTATTAGTGTGAAATTCAAGCGCGGAGTAGAACCACAGAACTGGAATTGGTAGCTCCGGCGTACTATGAAGCGTGCGGGAAAAAATTAAACTAAAATCGGTGAAATTAGTAGCGCCGTTTCGGTATTCGGTTAAGAATCGATTGATTGATTCTTTGAGCATTGGTTGGTAGTGAGGTGAAAGCTGTTTTGACAAATTTTGGTTCATTTCTGGAATTGAAGTATTGTTGAAGGAAGTAAAGGTGTTGTGAAGTGTTGAGGTGAAGAGTGAGAGTGTAACGGTTGCAGAGTCGCCGGAATTTAGAGAGTGAGAAAAACCCTAGGTTTTGGGAGTGGTTGGGAATGGAGTGAGTGAGTACATATGGAAACGGGAGAGGGAGGGAATATGCACTTTTTATAACGGCCAACTTTTTGAATTTGGTGTTTTTCTACTTCCTTTTCTAGAAAAAAATGTTAGTATGTATGATCACTATTGTCCATCCCGTGCGATGCACGGATCAATAGATTTTTTTTATCATCGGTATTTGGTTTGTTGTACCAACTAATTTGGTTGGGAACGTGTTCTGACGTCAAGTAATTTCAGTCCTTCTCAAATGTAATTGTGAGATCGAATCATGGTATCTTTACTAAATCCAACATCAATCATCATTGACCTAACTAATATTTTGTGGTTCAATAAAATTTTACAATATAAGTAATTTTATATCAAATGTCATATACATTAAAACTAATATATTATATCTATTGTCAATGTGCATTTATGGGTGGTCATACAAATTGCAATGATGGATAATTTTGAAATTTAAAGTTTTTTTTGGAATAATAAATTAGAAAAATCATTTTTCGTGATTTATGTATTTTTGGAGATCGGCTCTTATAAAATACTCCAGCTTCCGTATTAATGTATGTAGCTTATAAGGAAAAAAACTATTTTCAAAGATGTTTTTTAACTTATTCTCATGAATTGCATTTAATTTTTTTTCTCCCTCTCTCCTTTTCTCAATAAATACCAATAAAAATTACTATTACACCTTCTCATACAACTTATTTAAAAAAAAAAAAGTGTAAAATCATACTTCAAATTTTTATGTTTTAATTTTCATAATAAGTGGGATTTATTTTTACATTAAAACAAAGAAAATATTTTATTGAAGTATATGAAAAAATAAACCATGTTATTACAGTGTAAGATAATGTGGGATAGGAATACAATAATATATAAGTCTATAATTTTTTGAATGAAAATAGGGGTAGATAGCTCTTGAAGTGGGACAGCCGCTAGTGAAAAAAAATTCATACGTGAAAGGTTTTTAGCAATTAGAAAGCAACATAAAAGATCTTAGAAGGATGAACAGTGCACTTTTAGTGCATTTCAAAACAACTGCTTTAGTAAGGTTTTGGATTATTAGAAATTTCATGTTAATGTCTAGAAGTTCTAGTTCAATTGGTAAAAATATCGAAATTGTTAGGTTGGACATCTGTGACCTAGGTTCGAACTCCAGTCATTCTAATTGTGTGTGTGAGTTTATTAATGATTTTGTTATCTTGTCTATGTATCAACAAAAACACTCATGTTATTGTTAATTAATTGAGTATTATGTACCAAAAAATAATAATTGAGTAGTAATGTACTATATAAATAATCATCTTTCTTAAAAGTGAATAAATAAAGTTTTAAAAGTTAGGTTAAACATCTATTACTAATTTCAAATTTCAGTCTCTCTAATTTAATGTGCACTAGTTTATAATAGCTTGTTGTTTCTTCTACAAACTAAAAAAAAATTAACCATTATACACCTTAACATAAAAACTATCAAATTCATTATTAGATAATTTTATGGACGTTTGGGACATCTATATTAGAATGAATTTAACAAAGAAGCACGAGATTACCCATTTTTAAGTTGGTGATGGTTTAGCAAGTATGAGATAAAATGGTGACACTAAGTTTTTTATCTATGAGCAACTCCGTCTCAAATTTATTATTTACTTTTTGCAAACTCTATAGAGATTTTGTAACAAACTTCTTTCAATACTTATGCTACTAATTGTCATTTTCTACACATATATGTTTTAGTTTAATAGTATTAATAATTAAGAAAGTTTTTACAGTATATTTGAACTGATACATTAAGTTAACAAACTCATGAATTAACGAAAAAATTAATCAATTAAAGAACTATTTACCGATTATTATGTTTTAGAGATAATATATTTCATAAAAAAACATAATAAGTGCGTCAAAAAAAAGTATTACAATAAGTTTTTACAATTTTTCATAAGAAAATTAAATATTCACCATAATTAAGAATAAAAATTAAAAACAAAATTAAATTTATATATTTCGATAAATAATACTTAAATATTTTAATATTTTTAATGATAAATAAAAAATTTCTTTCAAAAATACTAATTTAATTATGGCTAAAATGCACTTTTGGCCCCCTAACTTTCATAAACTTGCAATTTTGACTTCCTAACTTTCAAAATAACACTTTTGGCCCCTTTTGCAAAAGGTTAATTTTGACCAAGTCAACTTGCCACGTATGCAATTTTGGCCACATCAACAATAATTAAAAAAATAAAAAATAAATATTAAAAGCCAAGAATGCTTGCACTGTTTCCTTTTTCATCTTCTTTCCCAAATCAACTTCATTCTGCAACTTCCATTTTCTTTGTTGTCCCAATTTCACTTTCGTACTTCTCCCATCGATTTTTCGTTCTTCTCCCAAATCAATCTTTAAGCTTCACCGTTGTTTATTATGTTTCAGTTTCACACATTTGCATTTTCAACAATGTTATCTTCTTCATCATGTCCGTTGATTCCTCATTATTAAAACAAGACAAAAATTATTTGCCATTGTGATGTTGATTTTCCATTTAGAATTTAATGAATTTATGTTGCAATTTTTGAATTGAATTGAAACTGTCATATTATAGAAACTATCATACTATAGAATCCTTTCCATGCTTCAGAACATCTCTCTTTCTAGTACTACTATTGTTCTTTCTCATAATTCATTGAACATAGAACAAATATTAGCATCAAAAGAAGGCAATACACGTGTCAAGGAAATCAGCAACGAAATCGAGATCGAAGAACAACAACAACAAGGAAATCGTAGAAAAGTAACAAAATTGAAATCGAAGAATAACCACACGAATCTCATAAGCACGTGATGTCATGACCTTTGTATGTTTTGAGAACTAAAGATTCACTTTGCCTTTTGCGTTTTTATCTGATACAAACTTTTTGTGTTTACTAATTTTAGATTTTTAGAACAAGCACATGATTTAGCAAGCATTCCTGTTTTTTTTTTTTTGACGTAAGCTTTGTTGGATTTTTAGTTATTTATTTTATTTAATTAATGTAATTGATGATGTGGCAAAAAATATAGATGTGGCAAGTTGACTTGGTCAAAATCAACCTTTTGCAAAAGGAACCAAAGATAAGGGGCTAAAAGTGCTATTATGAAAGTTAGGGAGTCAAAATCGCAAGTTTGTAAAAGTTAAGAGACTGAAAGTGCATTTTAGCCTTTAATTATTAATTTTATAATATAATATACCGGTACATTTTAATGATAGAATTTCCCATTAATTAATTCTTTTGCCTTTAAAAAAAAAACTTTGTTTTTACCAAAAGATTAACTATAATTGGTGTGGATATTGTTTTGGTATTAAGCCACTCTTTGAGGATTTGACACACGCGCTACTCTGATTTTTCTAACAAACAGAGAAAATAAAGCGGAAAAATGAAATTTATATCAGAGCCTGGTTTCGATCCAGGGACCTGTGGGTTATGGGCCCACCACGCTTCCGCTGCGCCACTCTGATTTATTTGATAACTCTTTCATCAATAATGTATAAAATTACTAGCAATTCAATCTTCGTGAATTAGATTTGGGCCATTTAATATATGGGCCTGAACGATTCGGCCCGTTAAAAGAGTGAACTTTATTTTTTCTTTTTTGGTTACAGAGTGAAACTTTATTTTTTAAAAGGAACTCATTGAGTCATTGTTGTCGTTTCTTTAGGTGAAAGTTGTCGTTTGAAGCACTCAAAATATTAAACTTGTGAAAATCTCAATTGCAAAATAGCAAGAGATGGATCCAAAATTGACCGAAGTTTCACAGCTTTTTGATCGATTCAAGGCTGCGTATCTCAGAAACGACTTTGATTCATCTTCTAATCTCCTTTCACAGCTCAAGGTAACTCTAACCCCATAAAACCCTAGTTTAATTGTTACCCTAATTTAAATTATTGCTTTTTCGCACTTTTTTTTTTCTTATTGAAGATCAATTCAATTACTTTATATAATGGGTATTTAAATTTGGTTGTTGTTTTGAAGTAAAATTTGTTTTGTGTTACTTCAGTTTGAGATCGTCATGGTAATTGTGTGTTTTTTAGGTTAGATGTATTATAGTGAAATTCATGTAATTTTGTTGTTGATTTAATTAGTTAACTTGTAACCCAACGGAAAAAAAAATGTATGATTGGTTTTCAGAAATTGGGGTTTACTCTTGATTAGTGATGGTTTTCTGCGGTTTAGTGTGCTAGATTTGAATTATAAGTATATAACCTAAAAAAGGAATATATTTTAGAGGGAAATTGGATGGTAAATTTTCGAGTTTCTCGTCAAACCTAACGGTAGAAAGGGAAGTTATGTTTTGAAAACATGGTGGGTTGTTAGTTATTTGGTTGATATGATTACTACAAGCAGCTTGAACTCATAGCTCTGATTTATATTTGGATTTAGCCTCTAGCTTATCTGAACTATTGTAATTAAAATAACTTTATGATTATTTGCTTATGAAAAATACCTTATTAAGTCCTACGATACCCTAGTTCTTTTCTATCCTAATATCAACGAATGTTGCATACTCTTTCTTGCTCTTGATGATCACTTCATTTACTTTATATAATGGAAATTTGAGTTTGGATATTCTTGTGAAGTACAATGGTTTTGGGTTTCTTCTTTGTGAGATTGTTATAGTAATTGTACATTTTGGGCCCGATGTATTTTGTGTCACCCATGTAATGTTGTTCTTGATTTAGCTAGTTAGCTTATAACCCCAAGTAAAAAAAAAGTAAGATGTGTTGTTAGAAATTGGGGTTTATGATTCTTGATAGATGGTTGGTACGTGTTTTGCGATGCATTTGTGATGTATTCAAGTTAGTGTGATAGATTGGTGTTTTTAAGTTTTAACTATGTAACCTAAAAAGGAACATATTTTAGAGGGAAGTTGGATGGTATGTTTGTGAGTTCCCCTTCAGTGGTAGAAAGGGGAAGTTTAGCACTGATTAGTCCTTGTTAGGATCTAATTTCTAGCTTGTGGTAACTTTTTTCATTAAAATAATGTGTATGAATTGTGATTCATTGCTTATGAAAAGGTCTTATAAGGTACATGCAAGTTTTTGAAAAACAAATTGAGATGTAAACGTTAATTACAACTTATACTAAAAACTCAGTGTGCGATTCAGTAAAATTTCTTTTTCCACAGTTGGTTGCAAATTTGTCTAAATTGGCTCATAGTTTCTAACTTAGTACATAATTGCAGTTGCAACTGATTATGTTTTGTTCTTCAATTCTCAATGTAACTTTTGAGTGACCTTTTTAACTTTCAGGTGTTATTAACAGGATTCAGAAGCCTTCCACCTTTGTTTGCAGATACACCTAATGCAGTTCAGGAGTTAACAATAGCAAGTAATGTTCTTCATTCCAATTGGTTACTCTGGTCTTTTGCTTCCCGTCTTAGTTCATTCTCCTGCATTGTTTTCTTACCTGTATCTTTTGTTAGTAATAAAAGAAGACCCGGTTAATAAAATATCCTATGAGTGAATCTTAAATTAGGTTGATATTTTAATGAAATTTTAATGGATTAGTTTGGCTATGAGTTGTTAATTGTATTATAAATTAGAATTAGAATTACTTTTCCATGCCTACTGTTGTTTGTTGTTGGAAAGGTTCTCCTGTTTGTTCTTTGAACCATGGTTAGTAAGTTGAAACGTAACTTTGCTATCTGGTTGTAGTCGAATTAGTATTACAAGTTAGTCTTTGTTTTTCTGTAAGCATCACAAATACTGTATATTAGAGGAGACAAAAAACCATATAATAGTTTTAAAATTTGAAACTGTTAAGATGCTTCTACAAAATAAAGTGATGAGCCATTTGCCTATCAATTTTACAAAATAAAATACTAAAACTTTTCTCCTGTAACTGAATCATATTAACATAAGATCTACTTACGAGGAAGACATTACTAGCTATGGGTTCTTTGTAGGAAATGTGTTTTTTCTCATGTTGGCTGTTAAAAATTTCAGGGGATATCTACGAGCATGCTGTTGTTCTTAGCGTGAAAATTGAGGATCAAGATGCTTTTGAAAGGGATTTCTTCCAGCTGAAACCTTATTATACTGATGCCCGGTAACTAATTCTTTCCCCTTTATTTACTAGTATACATAATATAAGTTTCTGGTCTTGGACAACTGAATCTGGAACCTAAACTATAGGCATTTCCTGATCTCTTAACATTCACATCAGAGTATATGCCAAAAAACAGAAAAGTAGTATTTTTATCAGACAATTCTGATCCTACTCATATGCTTTCTTGTTGAGCTATTATAATTTAGGGTGTTTTTGTGTGTTGCAGTAACCGTCTTCCACAATCACCTCAGGAGTACCCAATACTTGGTCTCAACCTGTTGAGATTACTGGTGCAAAATAGGATTGCTGAATTCCATACTGAGTTGGAATTACTTTCATCCACTGCTCTAGAGAATCCTTGCATTAAGCATGCCGTGGAGCTGGAGCAATCTTTTATGGAAGGGGCATACAACCGTGTCTTGAGTGCCCGACAGACCGTCCCACATGAAACATATGTGTATTTCATGGATCTTATAGCAAAGACCATCAGGTAATAGTTATTATTATTTCTTGTATCCTACCAGATGATTGAACTCAACTTCTAAAACGGAACTCCATCTATATTTCTTTACTTCTGAAGTTGGACTTGGCATGTTTTTTTTTTATTCTCCTCTGAACTAATTCCTATATTATAACTATTATGTTTTGAGTTATTTTATAATCTTGAAGCTTTACGCTTTGCCTGTATGTTATTTTTCCGTTTTTGTACATCTATATCAATTAGCTAATCAGTCTGTCTCTTTCTTCAAACATTCAGAGATGAGATAGCAGGATGCAGTGAGAAGGCATATGATTATCTGTCAATTAAAGATGCTAAGCAGATTTTGTTGTTCTCCTCAGACCAAGAACTCTTGGAATATATTAAAGAGGTGAGAAATATCATGACTCTTAGTATAACTAATGAGAGCATGAAAAGAAAGAAACATTAATCTTAACTATGCACTGTACATTTGTGTTATATGTTATATAATCAAGATTAATTTCTTGAATGCATGATTTTATCGTATATGTTCATGTTTCCAAAAAATATTGCTCTTTTTGTGCTTTTACTCCATACACCTAAATATCATTGCATGATATTGTTTGTTCTCCGGTTTTAAAATCAGTATCGATTGATTGCAGGAGCACTCTGAGTGGGAAGTTAAGAATGGATCTGTCTATTTTCAAAAGGCAAAAGAGTCAGCTCCTTGCAAAGAAATACCATCTCTGCAACTCATCAACCAAACACTTAGCTATGCTAGAGAGTTAGAGAGGATTGTCTAAAGAAATCTGTGCGACCGGCCTTTGTGTTTTCCAAAATTACTAATCATGTGCTTTGATTGTTTAATTTTGGTTCATTGTGGAACTATAAAAATATTTTAATTCTGTATTTTGGTCATCTAGTGGCTGTATTATTTCTTGGATTATTTCTTGATATACCCTTTTCTTTCTTCTTTACTGTGCCAAAAATCATTCTACACTTGTGTTTACTTCTATATTGTAAGAATTAGATGGTCGATGAGAATGTGGTATGAATTTCAAATCCATTAGAAGGTTCATATTCATTTTCAAATTGTGGTGATATAAATGTTAAGGAGCCTTGAATTCTTTGATCACTTTAGAAAATTTAGAATGGTGGTTCGTTGCGGCCAATAAGACAATCTGAACCAAATTGCGGCCAATCATTTCATTTGTTAACTTCCTGTTGAACAAGAGTATCTTTGGATACTTCAAACTGAACAGAGTACAGATGGAATTGCAGCCAATCATTTTATTTGTTAACTTCCTGTGAGATCTCGGGTTCGATCCGAGTTACGACTTAAGAAATTCAACCTTTTGCCTTCTAGAATGGTATCCCTTTTCTTTCTTCTTTATTGTGCCGAATTAGGTGATTGATGAGAATGTAGTATGAATTTCAAATCCATTGGAAGGCTCATATTCAAATCATGGTGATATAAATTTTAAGGATCCAAATTCTCTCCTGCACTTCATATCCTGCTCTCTATTCTGCTCCATCTCAACCGTCCATTCAAGTTATTTCTCTCTCTCTCTCTCTCTCTCTCTCTCTCTCTCTCTCTCTCTTCAAAATTGTTTGTTTTAATTAATTGTTTTTGTAAATTATCGGCCCTTGGATGAAGAGTAGGAGAGATGGAAGAACATGAAAGGAAGGAGAACATCTATTTCCGGTTGAGCCTTGAATTCTATGATCACTTTAGAAATTTTAGAATGGTGGTGTGCAAGGCTGATAAGATTTTCTTAGGGTCTATTTGGATTGATGGTATAAAATGGAGCGGAGCGGAATGAAATGGAACGGAGTGGAATGGAACGGAACAAATTTCCCACTCCATTGTTTGGAAAGTGAACGGAATGAAATGAGTTATAACTTTTTTATTTCAATTATACCCTTTATTTATAAAATCTTATCTTAATATCGTACATTCATTACTCAATTCAACCAATTAAAAAAGATCGACAAGTAGCCAAAGCCACTATCTTATTCTACAAAAAAAACACTATCTTATTGGGAAAAAAATGTATTATCATATATTAAAATAATACTATTGTAGTATATATTGTCAGACTAAATAGTAGTACTAATTTAATAAAAAACGGAGAGAAGAAGAGTATATATGATGTGAATATTTTTTCATACACTAATATAATATAATAACAAGAATAATAAAATTTTAGTCAATAAAAACAAGAATAATAAAATTGGTTTGTACAAAAAAAAATTAGTTGCAGAAGAAGAGAAGATTAGGGAGGGAAAGATACACTAAAGAATTGCCTTTTCAAAAAAATAAATAAATAAATACGGATAAAATTGTATTTATGTTATTAATTTATTCTATTCCACTGCACACACCTCAATTTGGGCGGAATGGAAAATTGAAAGAATAAATGGTATTAGATGGAATGAGTTCCATCACATACCATCTCATCCCATTTATTACTGACAAAACCAAACAATGAAACATAAACATATTCCATTCCATCTCATCTCACCACATTCCATCAATCCAAACATACCCTTAAGCAAATTGAGGTCAATCATTTCATTTGGCTGCTTCTTGTTGAATAAGAGTATATTTGGCTACTTCAAACTAAAATAAAGTACAAATGGGATTGAATGAGGCGAAATAGAACCAAACATCTTTGGAGTATTTTGTGAAGTATCCATTAGAGTATTTCGTGTAACATCGGAACTAGGCATCCTCGTGTAACCATTGTGAGTAATCTCCTTTAATTCTATAACATTGAGTCTATATCTTGTCGATAATAAATCTCAAAAGACAAAAATCCGATTAAACCTCTATAATAATATTAAACAATTCTAGTCCACACCACAAAAAAAAAAAACAATTCTAGTCCATACATAATAAAAAATCTATCTTTAAAAGAGGGCTTGCAAGTGGACGGTGAAATTAGTCCCCTCAAATTAATTATATTTAGGCGGATACCGAGTGTTAAAAATAAAATATTAACATAAGAGATGATACAAGTGCAATTCAAATATGTCTTGAGAAATAGGGGTATAATTTGTAATTTTTACTCTTTAATTTTATTATATTAATAATTATAATTATCAAAGAAAAAAATACAGTAGATTTTTAGTAAATATAAATATAAATAAAAAAATAAATAAAAAGAAGGAGATATTTTGGGGAGGCTAGTAGGAGTAGGACCAAAGCAAATTGAGCAAAACTATTTGACCCCAATTCTAGTTCATATAAATAGAAGCAAGACACGTGACACAAACGCATCTTATCGAACCTATCCCTAACTAACTAACTAGGGTTTCTTCTTCTTCTTTTTTCTCTCATATTTCTTCAATCCAATTTCAATGGCTGACGAATCCCACTACGACACCGTTCCACCCACCTTGAAACGCAAAAAATCATACGATGAACAACCTCCTCATTCCAGAACCACCGGTTTCTCCGACGGACCTCCTCCTCCTTCTTACAACAACGTCCCTCCTCCCGCCACCGCCGAATTTATAGCCATCAAACAACACGCTCAAGAAGTCGCCGCTCGTCTCCTCAGCCGCGCCGCTCCTTCCGATATCGCTAAACGCACCAAATTCGATGACGGCCCTCCTCCCTCTTACGATTCCTCCGGTTCGTTAGGGTTTTTATCCCTTTCTCTCAATTAATTAATCAAAACTATTTTCATCTAATTGATTTATTTAATTATTAATTATGGTTAATTATTAATCATGGTTAATTATTTCTCTGATTTAGATTTGAAGAGTCAATATTCAGCTCCTATGAATATACCTTCGTATACGCATCAAGGTTCGAGCAAGAAAATTGAAATCCCTAATGGGAGAGTTGGTGTTATTATTGGAAAAGGTGGAGAAACAATCAACTATCTTCAGTTACAATCTGGTGCTAAAATTCAAGTTACTCGTGATATGGATGCTGATCCTAATTCTCCTAATCGAATCGTTGAGCTTACCGGTACTTCTGATGCTATTGCTACTGCTGAGAAACTCATTACCGAAGTTCTTGCTGAGGTACTACTTTATTTATTCGTTAACTATCATATTCATGTTGTTCATTCAAATTTTTACTCACCTTATTAGATTATTTTTTGTTATGTAATGAAACAATTTTTTTGTTTGATTTTTTTTTGTGTTTTTACCAGGCTGAATCTGGAGGTAATGGCCTTGTTACCCGACGAATGACTGGAGGGGGTGGCGCTGATGAGTTTTCGATGAAGATCCCAAATAACAAGGTGTGCAGGAGTTATGTAAAAACACTATTTTTTTGTTTTTGTTGAGTTCTCTTGGACTCAATTTCTTTCTTTTTTGGTTGGGATGGGTTTTTCTTGGGTATTCAGGTTGGCCTTATAATTGGTAAAGGCGGGGAAACAATAAAGAATATGCAAGCCACAACTGGAGCAAGAATTCAGGTTTTACTTCTAAAGCCATGTCTTCGTTTTTTGCGTGCTTTTTATTACACCATTAATTACCATCATGGTTGTTGTTATCATTAGTTTTATAGTTTACTATAGCTTAATGATTACTTCTAATATTTGACTACTGGAATATATGTTGTTGAAGATGTGGAAATCCCTTTTTATTATTGTTTTTCACACAATTTGGGGTTGTTGTATGTTCTTTCAGGTGATTCCTCTTCATCTTCCCCCAGGTGACACATCCACCGAAAGAACATTAAAAATTGAAGGGTCCTCTGATCAAATTGAATCTGCAAAACAATTGGTTGATTCAATCCTCAGTGGCGAGGTATGTTTTGTACCCCTTTGCTTCATTGTTGGATTTGGCCTTGGCTATAGCTTGTTTTGCTTGCCAAATGCCAAGTCTAGTTTTGCTTTGAAGTTTTATTCTTGTGTGTATCTTGTAGTTATTGTTTATATCTCTGTAATCATTATGTTAAATTGTTAGGATAGATAAACTAAATGAATTTATGTTTAGAATAATGTTATTGCTTACTTATTGATGCTATATGCTAATTTGTTATGATTGCTGCACGAGTGTTTGTAAATAAATCTTAAAACTTAACTATTTCTAGGAGTTCATTAAATAGGTATGCATATGGTTAGATCCATTTGTTCTGTGATATTTGCTATTGTTCATGTACTGCAGCTGCAGGTGTAATAAAATCAACTTTTACTTTGGTAGAGATAAGTAGAAAACAAGTTTTGACATATTTTAACCTTGTGCAATTTGGATATTTTTACTCTGTAAAAGTTAGTTCTTACTAATGATTTGGGGTATAATAAGCTTAGCCGAATGATTTTTTTACCAAACTTAGCGTAACGTTTAGATGGTAAGAAATGCAAGCAATTTCTTTATGTCTAAGGCGTTGTTTATCAATATTGAGTTTTTTTTATATATATTTGTATTAGATCAGATTAGATTCAGAAGATTAAATACTCTCATTTCCTTTGTTATATTTATCTAAATATGATATAGGTTAACAAGTCACTAATTTTAACTATTAGTTGTACTTGCTTTTGATTAAAATCTTTTAACATAGTTAAAGTGTTTCAAACTTTCAGTACAGTATTATGTTTATAAAATCTTGAACTTGTCAGTCCTTGTTGCTAACTCTATTTTGTGTCTATAATCTCCTATGATGTGCATAAATATATCTGTAGACTGCAGCCATTTTATGTATTCCAAAAATTAATTTGGAAAGATGTTGACATCTGTCTTTAGATATTGAATAATCAATTTTGTTGTCTAGAGATGCCAATCTTTTGCTCAAATTCTTAAGTATGTCTAGGTCTCCTCTATTATTTTGGCCAACATGGATACTCATCAAAATTATAGTATAGCCTGTTCAACCGTGGTCTTATTAACTGTTGTATCCTATTACTGATCTTGTTATTGAGACAATTGTAGGGTTAGTTTGTATCGGACCATTAGTGACACCAACATGGAATCCCTTTGTTGGTGTTTCTTGCACATGCAATGGTATGGTTCTAAATCTCATTTTGATATTTATTTGACCAGCAAGTCTTTTATTGATGTCAATATAATATCATTGATCGTACAGTATAAATATACATGGTAGACTAGACATACTTTTGGACGGTGTCATTTTTACAAAACTAGTGCTTTTTCGTAGTGTCTTGTACCAGACATGCATTTGGCATAATAGCCTTAACCTCGTCTATGGCTGAATTCTTAGCTTTTCCTCCCATATATTTTTAATGATGTCCACTTTCAGTCATGATTGATTCAACTAACAATTATATAAAAACATATTGTCATTCTTTTACACAATGCTTGTTGGGCTGATTAGTTCATTGCCGGAAAGATCTACGATATAAATTTAAATAATGTTGTCCTTGTGCCGTATGCTGGACTTTCATTTGGCATGAGAAGCAAAAGCTTTTTATCCTGAACCTATTATTTCACTATACCGATATTTTTGTCCATTTTTCACTGTTGTTAAATTGTTGGCAACTGTTTCTTATATGTGCTTCTAACTGTAAACATTTTCATTATACAATATCTTCTTGCTATACGATGTGACACTTCACTCCTATCTCTTTGTTATGGTGCTATATTATCTCTTTTATAGCCTTTTCTCTTAATCTGTCTGTCATTATTTGTGATTTTTGGTGTGGTTCTTAAATCTGCACTCTACATTTATCTCCACGCTTATTTATCCATTGATTCCAGTCAAGGTTTGTACTCTTAGATTAGGTGAATATTGGGGGGAGGAAAACTTTCTATATAACTGTAGCAAAGATTTGTGAAGTCAATTATTTTGACTGTTTTTATATTTTGGAGTCATGGTTGCCGCTACTTATGCAGTCTATATGTAAGTCCCTTCATTTAGCTTGTTGAGGTAATGAGAATGATTATAATATCAATGTAGTACCCCCATAATTTGCATTACAATTGGAATAAAGTACCCCATATTTTGCGTTACAATATAGTCAATTGCCTTGAGGCAATGAATAAATATCATATGCTTGTCTACTTCTGTGGATTGTGCTTTCCTTTTGTACCCATTCATTTCGAATAGGGAGAGGGTGTGCTTCTGCTGGAGTAACTCAGTTATGTCTCGAACTGGTACGGTATGTTGGCCTTTATTACCCCTTTCTAATCCAATATGGTATCTGATAATGTAACGTACCCTTCATATTGTGTTACTTATATGTTGATTTATAACTGATGTATGTATTGCTTGTCTATTTGTTTGTGCATCCATTTTTGTATGCAATACAACACCTTGGGTGAGTGCACTTGTTTTATTTGTGGTTACGATATTTATTTTTGCAGAATCGTCGAAATCCATCAATGTCTGGTGGTTACTCTCAGCAAGGTTACCAAGCTCGGCCACCGTCTAGCTGGGCTCCTCCTGCCGCTTCTTTGCAACAATCTGGTTATGGCTATGTGCAGCCTGGAGCATACTCTGGTCCATCACCCCAATACAATGTGCCCCAGCAATCATATGCAGGTTATCCTCCTCAGTCAGCTGGTGGATATTCTACTAATTGGGACCAGTCCACTGCAGCTACACAGCAGTCTGCTGGGTATGATTACTATAATCAACAGTCTCAGCAGCAGCAGAATCCTGGTGGTCCTGCCCCACCAGCTGATGGGAGTGCTTACAATTATGGTCAACAACCTTCCTCTGGTTATAGCCAACCGGGACAGGGCTATGCTCAGGATTATGGTGCATATCAACAACAACCACATTCGGGATATGGTCAACCACCACCATCATATGATCAGCAGCAAGGTTATGGATCGGCCCCAAGCTATGGCTCTGCACCAGATGGCCAAACTGCCAATTACGGATCACAAGCAGATTCATCCCAAGTTCCACCTGTCCAACCTTCCCAGCAAGGTTATGGTAGCGGCCAACAGCCTAGCCCAAATGCTGCTAACTATCCAGCTCAAAGTGCTGCTCAACCAGGTTATGGCGTGCCCCCAACCTCCCAAGCAGCTTATGGCAGTCAAACTCAAGTACCGTCTGGTTATGGAGCCCCTCCATCTCAAAAGCCTAGCAGTACTCCACCTGCATATGGACAATCACAGTCACCTAACGCAGCAGGTGGTTATGGTCAACCAGGGTATCCCCCTTCCCAGCCCCCACCTTCTGCATATTCCCAATCAGAAACAGGCTCTCAAAGAGCACCACCATCAGGTTATGGCGGTGCTGTTCAACCAGGGTATGGTCCTCAGTCGTATGGTGCTCCAGCAGGCAGTCAATCTGGTTATGGTCAGGCACCACCGTCATACAGCAGCGGTTCTTATGGTGCTGGGTATTCTCAGGCCCCGGCATATTCTGGCGATGGTAATGCAAGTTGGAATAGTCGTGGTGGTAGCTATGATGGAGCACCTGCACAGGCAGTTCAGCAGGCTAGTGTTGCAAAGTCACCTCAGAGCTGATATCATAGTTTGTTTGTTTGTTAAGGATTTCTGAATTGATGTGTTTACTCTATTTTCTTATGTATTATTAATGACATATCTACCTAGCTTTGCAACAACGACATTGAATTATTCTCCACTGTTGAAATTAGTTAAACTTTTATTTTATCTTTTATAAATTCTTGAGGTTGCATCTACACATTACATGTGCTGAAGAATGAAAGTTACTTCAAAAGCAAGAATGGAAAAACTGTTATAGTTCCTAATTCTTTGTACCCAGTTTCTGGGATTGTATGCTTCTAATAGAATCATACCCTGGTTCTTCCTATTCGATTTTGGAACAAACTCAATTTGAGGGCCACCTCAATGAATAAATATAATCCTATTTTGGCAACATCAAACTTGGCAAGATGTAGTTTTATTCAATTTAAATTTTGAATTACTTAGTTGGTGATATATGAATTTCTTACTAAACTCTCTTAGCATCGAGTGAGTAACAATCGTGGTGATTGGCTTACAATTGTTTTAGCCCTTTTCTTGTTTTTTTTTTAATTTAAATTCTTTTGATTAACAAACATTGGAGTATAATCAAGTAAAGCTAACTCAGAGGGTGTGGTTAAACATATGGGGCTCATTCTTCTTTAATGTCGATGGTTTGATCTTCGTAATGGGTATGAAATTCGACGGTGAATACCCTGGTCTCGATCAAAAAAACATTTAGACTGCCGAAAAGAACTTATCTTAAGAAACATACTCTTATGATACTTGTTAGTCATTAACACGACACTATGTTGAAAGATGCAAGTCAATTCACTGCTTGATTACTGTTTTCCGTGCTGACCATTTTATCACAACTTTCAAGTACTACTTAGTTTTGAACATTCTACCTGTACTAAAACTTGGAAATTTATCTGTCATAGACGGAGTAAAATATTTTGTAGAACAAATGTTACAAAAGACTTATCAAGTGAGGGGACAAGAGACTTAATAAAATATGGGTTCCAATACAATTTTTACCTTTTTTTAGTAACCTTA
This sequence comes from Trifolium dubium, assembly GCA_951804385.1. Classification (NCBI taxonomy): domain Eukaryota; kingdom Viridiplantae; phylum Streptophyta; class Magnoliopsida; order Fabales; family Fabaceae; genus Trifolium; species Trifolium dubium. The sequence continues at coordinate 43,570,155 of OX638068.1, forward strand.
ACTAGTGCCCTTGCCCTAAGGGCACTAGTTAAGGTTACTAAAAAAAGGTAAAAATTGTATTGGAAATTGTGTTTATTGGTTTAGAAAAGTAAAAAACACAAGTTTCAAGAGAATATTTATTATTTTTATTTTCTTAACCATTTCCCTAAGGGCAATGTTTATCATTTTTCATAAAATATAGTTGGATATTTTAAGAGCAGGGTGGGGGCAAGAGACTTAGGGGTGGGGGGCAAAGAAATTTACTTTAGATATCCTGCATCCCATAAGGCCCATGCCATACATAGTTGAACTTAATAAAGGGTGTTTTGATCTTGGGCCTAAGAGGAGGTGTTTTCGGTAATTTGATATCCAAAGCAACATTAGGGTTTCCGCTCCGCACAAGTATATATATTTCCACATCTTTTGTCTTTGGCCAAACACACTAAACCCTACTCCTTTCCCAACCCTCCTTTGATAAGGAAGCACTTTTTCATTTTAATAATCTTTTGTTTTTTGTCTTCTATGATTTGTTGTATCTTTTGTTAATCTGCATCTCAAATGTTTGTTTGTTATTATGAAATTAATCAATTATTATTAGAATTAGAACTATTTTTTTTTTGACGCATTAGAATTAGAACTATGATAATAATAAGATTAGTATGAAAAATGAAAGGCTCTATTTTATGAGTCAACAGCAGGAGCTTATATTCAATAGTTACCTGACTGCCGCTTAGAGCCTAAATTAAAATACCAGATGAAGATCCTTGAAATCATTTTTCAATTGTTTCAAGACACAATTTCTGGTCAAATTCCTTTGTTTTATTAATTACTAATTTTTTTTTCATGTTTTATAATGGATGAACTTTATGTTTTATTATTACCTTCAAATATCAACCTCCTAATGTCCATGCTGTTCTGTCTCTTCTATATAGATTTGTGTTTTTCTTTGATTCCATATGTATTTAATCTTACTTTGTGATTTCAGAAATCCTACATTCAAATATGAATTTGATTGATGATGATGATGACAGTATTAACAATCTGCTGTTAAGAAAATAAAAGGTATTACTATTTGAAGTGGATATGAATTATGGCTAAGAGCTTTGAAGTTATAACATTCTCAACAAAAATTGAATATAACAAATCTATTATTGTACAGAATCAAGTGATAAAATATACTCCTTACCAAAAGAAAGTGATAAAATATTCTAATACATTTCATATGAATGAATCATTCATAATAGTGAATAATGTTATAACCAATTAGGACTTAATAATACTATGATAGAAAATTTCTTATATTACACCTTAAAATTTAACTTTTAAAATGATAAATGATATAATTTGGTCGAAGATCAATTCTTAGAACATTAAATGATTGTCCCAAGCAAGAAGATAAGTACAAGTCAAATTAGTGTTGCAAACAATCGCTTTTTTCATCATGAACACTTTTCTTATCTCATCCTTCTTCAGGGATGATAATGAAAAAAATAAAATAATGAACTCATTTTGGTATGGGCAAAGTAAATGGTTGTAGTAGCTGCAAAATTTTCTCTGTACCAATACCTTTAGCTAGGGTGGACATGTTTGGTTTGACTTTAGATATAATTGATTTTGGTAAAAATGATTTTAGTATAATTGATTAATATTTGAATACATTCAATCAGAAGTGAATTGAACAGTATATTTCAGTGGAAAAATCAATTCTAAAACCAGATGCTATAATTTTTAGTTTCAAGCAGAATTAATTTTAATGACAGAATCAATTTTACTTTAGTAGAAATCAAACTTGTCAGAATCAATTCTACACGTTCATAATCAATTCTAACTCCTAAAACTGAAATCAAATATACATGTAATGTGAGTCGGACAATGCTCATACAAAATCAATTGTTATTTGTAATTGCATCCGCCCAACAGAACCTCTCAATCCAAACTCAACAACTTATTGTATAGTAGATTTAGAAAACGTTTTAAAATTGTTGTCGTTGATTATACAAATCAAATATTCACTTTGTTTAGAATAGAGCCTCATTTTTAAAATTAAAACATGACCTCCAAAATGATTAAGATGTCTTGACATTAACTAGTAGCAACTTATACTCTAGCATGAGATGTTTTAATCCAACAATCAATGTGATAAGATAAAATGGTATACTTATGGAATTCAGTTCTCCATTTTGTTATTTCTTCGACATAAACACGACCGTCCAAATGATAATCTAACAGAGTTAGGATAAGGGTTTGACCCTTAGATTATCCAAACTCTATACATGTACTTTTATTAACTAATGCTCTATTTTCTAATTCAAAAAGGGGTAGCGGCGCAACTTGGTACCCGTTTACATTCTATTCATTTGTAATTAAATTTTTTATATATATAAATTTATCAAATAAAAAAAAATGAGTTTATTATTTATCAAATAATAAAATAGTTTGAAGTGGGAGGTGAAAATTACTTTACTAACGGGTTTGATATTTTACATTCCATGAGGCCCAAACTCAGTTTGACTTATTAAACAGTGATTTAATATTGGGCCCAAAATAAGGTGTTTTAGGACATTTCACACCCGAAATATTAGGGTTTCCGCACAAGTATATAATACACATTTTAGCATTGGCCAAGCAATCCAACACTTTCCCAACTAGTTTAAATTACATTTTCTGTTGTCTTTCTTTTGAGATTTGTTGCATCTTCTGTTTCTGTTCTTCTCTTTCCTCACCATCTTAAATCAATTTTTAGTTTACTATCATGTTTATGTTTTTTTATTATGAAATTAATCATTTAATGATTATATGATTATGAAAAGTGAAAGGCTCTATTTTATGAGTCAACAGCAGTGGCTTATTTTTAATAGCCATCTGACTGCCGCTTAGAGCCAAAATTAAAATACCAGATGAAGATCCTTGAAACGAAAATTCAATTGTTTCAAGACACAATTTTTTGGTGAAATTCAATTATTTATTTAATTTATTTATTAATTTTTGATGGCACTTAAGTCAGACACGGGTGCTTGTTGATTAATTTCAAAATAAGTTACCTTTTGCAGTGTGCCTATATATAAATTGGCTATTGTTTCACGATTGGAGGAACCTTCTTTTTATGGTTCTCTTCAAATTTCAATCAGCTATATTTTATTTTTCCAATATTTCACTTTGTTTGATCTTCATTTCATATCATATCATTTGTCATTGCACATAATTCAGTTGCTAGTAGGACATTGTAAAATGCAGATTTTAGAGTTCGTGAATTCTATAATAATAGTTCTTAAAGCCAAATCTATATTAACATTAGCTAATTAGATACTCGTTGTTCATGTTCTTATGATTAGTATCATCATACATAGTGTTCCCAAATGTTCTTTTTGGTGTTTTTACTATTTCCATTATAAGTTTTGATACTCTCTAAACATCTTGTTTCTTGTTGATTATACTTTAAACTTTGAATGGGACAAATAATCAGAACAAATTGAACAATAAATTGTTATGTACATAATTGTGAATTTTCATACTTTGGGGAGCTAACCTAATGTCTTGGTTAATGGTGAATTTTCATCGCATGTTCCCACTTCATATCCAATCAATGATCACATTCACAATAGACATAAATATAGTAGTAGCATAAAATAAAAATGATAATTACCGAATTTTAAAACAATGCAAGAACTAAAGTCTAAAGAATAACACTGTTCTAAATTCTTAAGAACAATAAAACAAATCTTAAAACTAAGAAGTATCAACACAATCTAACGCTCTTTTCAACCTCATAAGAGTATAAATCATTATCAAGGGTCTTCTGAAATAACTTCATCTTTGACTGACGCTCTTTTCAACCGAAGTATTGCTTTCAACGAATCCGGTTGGAAGTCTGCATCAGGCGACACAGTCATCGTTTCTAACATAGGAGAATATAGAAGTAGAAATTTGATGAAATCTAATTCCGACTTGGTAGCAGACATGCCATTGCCCTCTATCCACAGATGTCGCACTGGTAAGGGCATGGCTGGCCCTGAAAAGATATCTTCCCAACAATAGGTGGCAAGTGTCAAAGGGACAGATTGAACCCAAATCTTGTGTCCCTACATGCAATTGTTACAAATTCATGGATCAAACGGGAAAGATAGCATCCATAAGAGAGACATAGAACATTAAAACTCTGAAGGTATCATTGAATTGATTGATAAAAGATGAAAAATGCGGTACATAACACTAGTAGTCTCTTATTTTATAGGAATCTACTACACTGACAATGTTAACTAACTATATAAAAACAAAAACCAAAAATGATGTGCAAGTACAACCACAAATGAGCAAGCAACACAAAGCCAGATGGGTACTCACAAATATTTCTAATTTTCGAAGATTAGGTGAGCTTCTGAGCAAGCAAAGAGCAGCCGAAATTTCCTCTAAGTCAAAGAAGTCTATGCTTATGGAAAGAAATCTTAGATCAATACAAGGTGTAGGAAGCTTTACTGGCAAAACACCTGCAGCCAAATACTGAAGCAGAACAGAAAAAAATGACTCTAAATTAGAATATAATCTTTTTAATAAATACAGGTGAGGAGTTGCATACACATGATTACATGATTAAGGTTGGTATTAAACAATAATAGATGACTCTCCTAAAGTTACATTTAAAATTCCGATGCTCAAGCAATTATACCTTTAAAAAACGAGAACCAATCTCTAGGCTTTGAATGTGAGGTTGATGATCAAAAAATTTGAGCATATTGCTAGAGCATCCAATGCTATTGCTAGAGGCTACAATGCTTTCAAAGTTCAAATCCAGCCATTGATTGATGACTATCTTAGTTAATTGGAAAGTGCTGTCCAGGCTAATACCCTCAAATTCACTAAAAATTTTCAAAAACTTAAGATTTGGTGCATGGATATTAATTTGGTCTAAACCTTGAACTTCTCTCAACTTCAATTTTTCAAGAAGGGGGCAATTGGATATCAAGTTTTCAAAGGCATGTTGAGCCACTTTAACAAATATAAGATCAATACTTTTCATGTTTCTAAAACCTTCAAACGTCATTGGAGGAATAAGCCAACACCATTTTAATATTAAAGTATGCAAACTTTTACATGAGAATAAACACCAAGGTATCACGTAACGTTCATTCAATGTTAAAGGTTCCAGCAAAATCTGTTTAATAGACCTTTTAGATAGATGAAGAATCCATCGATCAATATGAGCACTATCACTCACAAGATCCCCGCGGTCAAATAACTTGAACATGTTGATTGGCCCAGAATGAACTAAAAGTACTTGATCAACAATTTTCAAAAAGTTGTTCTGAATAACTAAACGGTCTTCGTAAGCTACATGAGAGACACAATAGCCATCAAACACAAGATTTGGTAGTGTGTGCCAATTGTTCCTCCATTTGTTGGATAAAACACTTGTTCTTACTTACAGCTTCCTTAATTGGCAAGTAAGATAGAATAGAGTCAATTACATGACCTGGTAAGAAACTAATTCTATCCTCCGGCTCCACATCAATCACTTTTCGGGGTGTAGTCTTTGTTCGCTTTCTTCCCTTTAGATAGATACATTCATATTCACACAGAGGTACGTACATACATGAATCAAAAACAAATTACGTTAGTATCCATATGTATCTTCTAAGTATGCAATGCTTACAAGAATCATAGCTATGTCCACAGGGAGATAATCTTAAAATTCAAACAAAATGGTGTTTTAGTTACACTTACAATACATATTATATTAAATATTACACAGACAGACAAAGAAGAAAAGTTTACCATTATAAAGGTACCGATTGAAAATAGTTCCAGCAAAAGCACACAATGATTGCTTCAAGCCTACAACAAATAAAAAGATAAATTAATTTGAGGTGAAAAATAAAGAAGAAATAACGAATTGCATATTGAAAATCAAATGAACGAGAAGTTGCGGAAGAAATTAATAACCGAAAAACAGAGTGGGGATCGTTTAGAGAGAAGGATTGGTTCCAATTTGAGATTTGCTTCAAAGAGGATTCTCAAATGTATGGGAGTTATAGTTGTCTAGAGTTTGGACCGAGTTATCAATTAACGTTTGATAACAACATTGATGTTTGTTTAAGCTGATATTGTGATTTACTATTAAACATTATTAATACTGAATAATTGAACACAACAAATTACAAATTTTAATCTCTCTTCCTGTTGTTACACAAGTTTACAAAAAATTAAAAATATAGAAACTTTTATTAGGTGAGTTAGATCTTATAGAATCATAGATTCATCGATACCAAAAAATCTCCAAGTCTCAAAAACAATTACAATTAGATCCACAATATTAGGACAAGACATTTTAGTTAACATTTTATATATTTCTATTTGATTTTTTTTTGTTATAAGTTCTATTTGACTGTCAACGTACGAAATAAAATACACAAAATTATGTTGTGCAAATCACAACAATATATAAAATACTGCAAAATTTTGCTCACAATCTTGAGAATGAAAATAGACATGATAGGCTTATAGGATAAAGTTTGAATATTGTTCAACATATAGTAACAGAGTGTATAGCTATTAAAATTGAAGGATCGTTTTACTACTTCAGATTTTGCTTCTAGGAATTTGTTAATCCTCTAATTTAATCCTCTAGTTTTTAGGAGAATGAAATTTTAGTGGTCCAGAATTGTGAGATAAGTAAAATATAATAAAAAATTGTTCAAGTCATGAATTCAAACTTTGAGGAGCTAACCTAATATCTTCGTTAATGGTAAATTTTCATCGCATGTTCCCGCTCTATATCCAATAAGTGATCACAAATAGACATAAATATAGTAGTAGCATAAAATAAATAAAAAAATTGATCATTACCAAATTTTAAAACAATGCTCCGAATGAAAACCAATCTCATCTTGTTTTCGTAAACTCTTTCTAGCGACAAAAATTCTCTAAGCCATCCATCGATTAAAACATAGCTTCCTAATGACCATCTCTTGAGTTTGAAAAAAATGCGTAGAATTAGTGTTGATATTGAATTCCTTTCGTAACATTGTCCACATTAGCATCCAATCCAACACATGTGACATCAAATCTTCAACCAATTTTTTATCGAGCAACAATCTACTTGAATGATCAATATCGCGCTCTGTTCCAACACTTTCTTTATCTTATCATATAACATCAACTTAGTTGAGTAACCCCACATTCTACCTCTGTTGTTGCTATAAACCACAGTGAGTACTTCATTTTCTGTGTTATGCAAAGATGCAGTGTAATAATTGTTAAACTCTTACTAATTCCCACGTTAATCTTTTTACATGCAGATCAATATTTGAGAAGTCTATTATAATTTTTTTTGCCTCAAATCTTAGGTCCTGTTTGGCCCAACTTATTTTCTACTTTTTTTCTTCTCCTTAAAAATAATAAAGAAAGAAAAAATTGTGTTTGACTCCACTTCTCTTTATTTTTTACTCAATTTCTGTAATACTTTTAAAGAGAAATATTGCTAAATTCAATTTTATACTTCTTTATTTCATTTTTAAAAAATAGAAAAGTAGAAGTTAAGCCGGGCCAAACGGGCCTTACTATATTTGATTAGCTTTTTTTTTTCTTGGGTCTGAATCTATATTTTGTCTATAACTCTATATCGAAATAAAATCACACCAAAAGATTTTATTACTACTAACTTACAGCAACCAACATATTTTTCTTTTTTAGATAAAAAAAACATCAACACCGTATAAAAATTAATCATTTATAACTATTATTTAACTTGAGTCAAAAAAAAAAAACTATTATTTAACTTAAAAAGAGGAAAAATTAATAAAAATATAAATAAATGACATTTACACCACATGACAATGTTTCACGTGCATATTCATATTCATGGATCATTTTTTTTTTTTTACGATTTACATCTATTAAAACACAAAAAAGAACCTACAAAGCAAAGTAACACTATTAAGGATAAAGTTTGAGAATAGACATGATAAGATAAGCTTATAGGATAGAGTTTGAACATTGTTGAACATATAACAAACTAACAAAGCTATTAAAACTGAAGGATCATTTTACAACTTCAAGCTTTTTTTTCTAGGAATTTACTAATTCCCACCACTTCATGTATTTACGTCTAAATATAAAACTATAAAAGAACCTACAACTACAAAGCTAAGTATCACACACCAAGATATGAATAAGGGTAAACAACATCACAAGTTCACAACAGTTGATAAGGATGTTTACTTATGACTTTGGAACTGTTCATTAGATGAGAGTTAGCTTGTTAATTGCTACAGTCAATTAACCAATTTCAGAAATTTAGATAATGCAGTGATGAGAGGATGAAACTGAAAATGCAGGGGGAAATTCTTCATAGTAGTTTTATTTTTCGGCTGCATCATATCATTGACTCCTCAACTGTGTGTGACGTTCCGCTTTATCTCTTTTGGCTGTCAAATAAATATGAAAAAATAATGATCATTTAGAAACACCAAATGTATTTTAAAACACACAACTTTCAAGCTTGTAAATTGAATCATTCTCCATTTTTGAAAGACCGAGAAAAATAATTGGCATCACTTCTACCTCATAAGAGTACAAATCATTATCAAGGGTCTTCCGAAATATCTTCAGCTTCTACTGACGCTCTTTTCAACCGAAGTAGTGTTGCTTTCACAAAATCCGGTTGGAAGTCAGCAAAAGGCGCCACAGTCATCTTTTCTAACATAGGAGAATATAGAAGTAGAAATTTGATGAAATCTAATTCCAACTTGGTACCAGAGATGCCATTGCCAACTATCCTCAGATCTCGCACTGGGAAGGGCATGGTTGGCCCCGAAAAGATATCTTCCCAACAATAGGTGGCAGGTGTCAAAGGGAAAAAATGACACGGATACCTCAATGCCTGCATGCAATTGTTACAAATTCATGGATCAAACGGGAAAGATAGTATCCATAAGAGAGACATAGAACATTAAAACTCTGAAGGTAACATTGAATTGATTGATTAAAGATGAAACATGCGGTACATAACACTAGTAGTCTCTTATTTTATAGGAACCTACTACACTGACAATTTTAACTTGCACTGACAATGTAACTAAATTTATATAAATTGCAACGGATATGTAACTCCTATTAGCAATATTGCAACCCACATCTACAAGTCTTAGAAAATAACTTCCAAAGCTAAACACTAGATGTTTACTTCGGGCAAAAAAGGTTTGTAAATTCCAGAGTTATATAAAAACAAAAACCAACAATGATGTGCAAGTACAACCACAAATGAGCAAGCAACACAAAGCCATGTTAAAGTAGATGGGTACTCACAAATATATCTAATTTTCGAAGATTAGGTGAGCTTCTGAGCAAGCAAAGAGCAGCTGAAATTCCCCCGAGGTCACAGAAGTTTATGTGTAAGGAAAGAAAACTAAGATCAATACAAGGTGTAGGAAGCTTTACTGGCAAAACACCTGCAGCCAAATACTGAAGCAGAACAGAAAAAATTGACTAAATCAGAATATAATCTTTTTAATACATACAGATGAGGAGTTGCATACACATGAATAATTAAGGTTCGTATTAAACAATAATAGATGACTCACTCCTAAAGTCACATTTAAAATTCCGATGCTCAAGCAATTATACCTTTAAAAAACGAGAACCAATCTCTAGGCTTTGAATGTGAGGTCGATGATCAAAAAATTTGAGCATATTGCTAGAGCGTCCAATGTTTTCGGAGTTGAAATCCCGCCATGCCCTGATGACTATCGTAGTTAATTGGAAAGTGTTGTCAAGGCTAATATCCTCAAATTCACCATTAACTTCCAAAAACTTAAGATTTGGTGCATGGATATTAATTTGGTCTAAACCATCAACTTGTGTCAAATTCAATTCTTCAAGCAGGGGGCAATTGGATATTAAGTTTTCAAAAGCATGTTGAGCCACTGTAACCAACCCAAGATCAATACTTTTCAAGTTTCTAAAACCTTCAAACGTCATTGGAGGATTAAGCCAACACCAACATAATTTTAAAGTATGCAAACTTTTACATGAGAATAAACACCAAGGTATCGCATAACGTTCATTCAATGTTAAAGGTTCCAGCACAAGCTCTTTAATAGACCTTTTAGATAGATGAAGAATCCATCGATCAATATCAGCACTGTCACTCACAAGATCCTCAAGTTGAGAGAGGTTGAACATGTTGATTGGCGCAGAATGAAGTAAAAGTACATGATCAACAATTTTCAAAAAGTTGTTCTTAATAACTAAAGGGTCTTGAGATTGAGAAGCTACATTAGAGACACAATGTTTATCAAACACAAGATCCGGTAGTGTGTACCATTTGTTTCTCCAATTGTTGGATAAAACACTTGTTCTTACCGCTTCTTTAATTGGCAAGTAAGATAGAATAGAGTCTATTACATGACCCGGTAAGCAACTAATTCTATCCTCCGGCTCTACATGAATCACTTTTTGAGGTGTAGGCTTTTTTCGCTTTCTTCCCTTTATATAGATATATTGATATTGAAACAAAAGTACATACATGCATGAATCAGAAAACAAATTATGTTAGTGTCCATATGATATAAGTATGCATACAAGAATCACAGCTATCTATGCCCATTGAAAGAAAACCTTAAAATTCAAACTAATGTATGTATGTATGTATGTATGTATGTATTTACTTACTGATGTGAACTTAAATCATAAATATGGTTGGTGTGGTTAAATTTACAATACAAAGTAGTATAATATTTATAACTTTAGACAAAGAAGAAAACTTTACCATTGCCAAGCTACCGATTTAGCAGTTCGACGAAATGCAGGCAATAATATTTTGAAAGTGATTGCTACAACAAACAATAAGATCAATTAATCTGAGAAATAATAATAATAATAACAAGTGAAAAATAAAGAAGAAATTTGCATAATGAAGAGGAAATGAAATGAACGAGAAATAATGGAAGAAATGAATAACCTAAAAATGGGGTGGGGATCGCTTAGAGAGAGAGAGAAGGATTGGTTCCAATTTGAGATTTGCTTCAAAGAGGATTCTCAAAACCCTAACTGGAGCTGAATATCATCAAAAGGGTTTATACAGTCAAAACTGAATATCAAGGTCTTTAAAATTATAGTTGGTCTCTTACTAAAGTTTAAAATGGGAAAGTGATAATTTTTTTTGTTTTTTTGTTTGTCAAACTCTAACCTGAAATTAGAGATTTAAAATTTCAAATTATTATAATGCTAAAAACCAAAAAGATTGAATTAAATATTACTAATTTTTAGTGGTATTAAATTTATATATGATGTACTTTATCAATTTAATTGAATGAATATTCTTTTATTTTTGTTAACCCTTACCCGAACTATTTAATATCGATATTAATATTAGTTTTTATTTTATTTTTAATCAATATTGTTGTAAGAGGATAAAAAAACCCAAAATTGTTATCTAATAATATTCAAATAATTTATTAAAACGATGAAATATGGTAAGCAAAATGATAGTTTAATTGATATTTAATCTTTTTAGTGATAGTTAAAGTGAGAGTTAAACTTATGAAAGTTTGCAATCATATCTAATTAACCAGGCTAAAACATTATTATAAAAAAAAAAAAAAACTAGGCTAAAACATTACCATGCATCTTTCTCCGCTATTCCCTATTACCCCCTCCATTCCAAATTACAAGCATGAATTCGAAAATAGTCTAGTCTCAAAATATAAGTCCACTTTCAAATCATTCAATGTATTTATTACTATTTTTTTTCCATACACATACCCTTAATTATTACTATTGACTTTCATTAGAATACAAAAAGTCAAATTTTTACACATACAAACAAAGGATAATTTAGTAAAATTTACACACAAAATAGACACAATAACTATACTATAGGGGCTTATATATTGGGACGGATGAAATATCTTTTGAATTATGCACGTAGATTAAAAAACAATAAAGATTGATAAGTTAAGTCTCTTTTAATCCTTACTTTATTAAAAAAGATAAAATATATTTAATTAATGTTTCAACTTTTATAAGGGTATAAATGATAAACTAACATTAATTTTACATTGATTTTCGAAAAAAAACAATAGTTTTGAGACAAAACTAAAAAGTTAAAAGGACAATAATTTTACGGCTTGTTCCACCCTTCATATCCAACCAATGATTACAATAAACATAAATGTAGTAGTAGCAATTGTAGTGATTGGTCTTCATATCTTGATAAACACTTCCATTGCTGAATGATTTGTTAAATCTAGTGTTTATCTTCATATGCTCGAAGAATAGAAAAATCAAATTGTTGGCTGTATTGATCCCAACCCAATGAAGACCAATCTCATCCTTTTTTTTAAGTGTGTGTTTGGTTTGGCTTTTGATAAAATTGATTTTGATAGAGTATATGTTTGGTTTCAATTATGAAGAGGTTAGAATTGATTCTGGATATGTAAAATTGATTCTGACATGTTTAGTTTCTGTACAGTAGAATTGATTCTGCCTCTATAATTGATTCTGCTTGAAGGTAGAAATTGTAGCTTCTGACTTTAGAATTGATTTTTACACTTAAATTTACCATTCAACTCACTTTTAGTTGAATGTATCCAAACATAAATCAATTCTAGGAAAATCAATTCTGATAAAATTAATTCTACCAAAATTAATTCTATTAAAATTAATTCTACTTAAAGCCAAACCAAACATACCCAGTATTGATTTTGGTAGAATTGATTTTATCAGAATTGATTTTAGCATAATTGATTTATGTTTGGACACAATTATGTAAAAGTGAGTTGAATAATAAATTTCAGTGTAAAAATCATACTTTAAGCCAGAAGCTATAAATTCTAGCTTCTACCAGAATCAATTCTGGAGGCAAAATCAATTATACTTTAAAATAACTAAACATCTAAAATCAATCTAAAATCAATTCTACACCTCTAGAATTACTGTTGGCTCTTCTAAAAGTTAAACCAAACACATACACCTTTTTTAGTGACAAACTCTCTGATCCATCCGTCGATTAAAACAGTTTCCTGAAGATCATTTCTTGAGTTTGAGAAAGTGCAATATCCCATATTTTTACTTCAATTCCTTTCACAATATTATCCGCATTAACATCCAACACAGGCAACAATATTAACACTAAATCTATGCACTTTCTCAAACTCAAGTCCTCAACCAATTTTTTATCAAGCAACAATCTCCTTGAATGATCAATATCACTTTGTTCCAACACTTTCTTAATTTTCCAAGGATCATCATATAACATCAACTTAGTTGAGTAGTCCCACATTCTACCTTTGTTATTGCTGTAAACCACAGTGAGTACTTTCTCTTTGTGTTATGGAAACATGCATGAGTAATTGTTAAACTCTTAAATCCCAAGTTAATTTATTTTAAGGTTAATAGGTATATACCCTCCTGTAAAGTACATGATTTTTGTAATACTCCTTATAAAAAAAAAATTGAGAATACCCCCTGTAATATTTGAATTTTTGCAATATCCCTGACTTTTTCAACCATTATATTTTGCGGGGGTTTATTTTTGCGGCGGTTTAAAACCCTCGCTTAATTATATTTTGCATGGGTTTTTTATTTTGCGACAGTTTAAAACTCCCGCTAAAACCATTCTATTTTGCGGGGGTTAATTTTAGCGAGGGTTTTAAACCGCCGCAAAATAAAAAACCCCCTCAAAATATAATGATTGAAAAAATCCAGAGGGTATTTGCAAAAATTCAAAATTAACAGGGGGTATTCTCAAAAAATTATTTTACAGAGGGTATTGCAAAAATCTTGTACTTTAAGGGGGGTATATACCTATTAACCCTTTATTTTATATGCAGTTCAATATTTGAGAAGTTTATTAGATTTTTTTTCACCTCAAATCTTATGATATTTGATTAGATTTTTTTTGGTCTGAATCTATATTTTATCTATATCGAAATAAAATCATACCAAAAGATTTTATTAAGTTACATCAACCATCACACTATCATTCAATTACATATTTCTTGTAACCAAAAAAAAATAAAATTCAATTACATATTTCTTCATCATATATTCTTACTTTTATTTTGGGTACAAATATGTTGGTACTCTACGTACAAAAAAAAACTTATTTGTCCCAAAATAATTGACCTACTATTTTTTATAAAACAATAAAAAGAAGAGTAATGTAGTAAAAATGTTATTCTCTCTCTTTCATATATACAATTATAAATTGGTCAACAAAATCCATTATTATGGGATGGAGAAGTATTTGATTCTATTTCATCCAATCTAATTTTTTTTTGTCGAGACTGGGATATCTACTGCCGAACGCAGTGACTAATTTCTCGCTAGATTGGAGGCACCTCGATGGGTAGAATAGCTGGCCCAAGGATTTAAATCTGCTCTATACCCAAAGTGAGGATCGAACCTTCGACTCTTGGTTAAGGTAGGATGAGCCCCAACCGCTCAACCACACCCCTTGGATTAATGTATAATCTAATTAAAATGTTTTATGTATACATTCCAATAGATTTATTCAAATGTTTTATGTGAAAAAATGTTTTAATTAGATTTCTTTTACAAGATTTTCTCAAAAAATACACTAGCTATGACTTTCTTACCGTCATTGACTCCATCCAGGTTTCTATACATTTTATTATCATAATAAAATCTTAAAAATACCAGCTCAAGTAGGAAACCTCGTTATACAAAAGTGTTTTAAACGGATGTACTTTTTTTTTATATATTTTTGACTAAATTTTAAAAGTAGATTCCCATACTAATATATGAAAATATGACGTTACTTTTTTTTGACGCATTATGGTTTTGTTTTACTAAACGCACACAATATATGATGTTACTTGAGAATTTAAAAATTGACAATGTATTTTTTTCATAAAAAAATAAAAGAAATAGTTACCACCGTATAAAAATTACTACTAATTTATAACTATTGGTTTAACCTCAAGAAAGCAAAAATTAATATAAAGAAATGGCACTTACACCATATGACAATAGTAAAAATGTTTCACAAGCATATTCGTATTCATGGATCGGAATAGTTTTGTTGATGACGATTTACATTTAATTATAAAACTCAAAAAAGAAACTACAAAGCTAAGAAAAAATTAAGGATAAAGTTTGAGAATGCACATGATAAAACTATAAAAGAACCTACAAAGTTAAGTATTAAGGAGAACCACACAACAAGATATGAATAAGGCAAAGCAACATCACAGTTGCTAAGGATGTTTACTTATAGTCTCACATGCCTTTGAAAAAGTTCATTAGATGAGAGTTAGCTTGTTAATTACTCTAGTAAATGAGGGTCGTCCCAAATAACTTCAGCTTCTGCCGACGCTCTTTTAAACTGAATTAGTGCTTTCATCAACTCGAGTACGTATGCAACAGGCTTCACAGTCATCTTTTCTAACACAGGAGAATGTAGAAGTAGATATTTGATGAAATCTAATTCTGACTTGGTACCAGAGATGCCATTGCCATCTATCCTCACGTGTTGCACTCGGAAGGGCATGGCTGGCTCTGAAAAGATATCTTCCCAACAATAGGTGGCGGGCGTCAAAGTGACAATATGCACGTTAATCCTCCGTGCCTACATGCAATTGTTACAAATCCATGGTTCAAAAGGGGGAAAAATAGTATGCAGAAGAGAGACATAGAGCATATTAAAACTCTAAAGGTAACATTAAATCCATTGATAAAAGATGGAAAATGAGATACACTACTACTCTTATTTTATAGGAATCTACTTGACTGACAATGTCAACTTGCACTGACAATGTAACTAACTTTATCTAAATTGCAACGAATTTGTAACTCCTATTAGCAATATCGTAACTCACATCTACAAGTCTTAGAAAATAACTTCCAAAGCTAAACACTAGATGTTTACTTCAGGCAAAAAAGGTTTGTAAATTCCAGAGTTTAATAACTACATAAAAACAAAAACCAAAAATGATGTGCAAGTACAACCACAAATGAGCAAGCAACGCAAAGCCATGTTAAAGTAGATGGGTACTCACAAATATTTCTAATTTTCGAAGATTAGGTGAGCTTCTGAGCAAGCAAAGAGCAGCCGAAACTTCCTCCAGGTCATTGAAGTTTATGCTTAAGGAAAGAAAACTTAGATCAAGACAAGGTGTAGGAAGCTTTACTGGCAAAACACCTGCAGCCAAATACTGAAGCAGAACAGAAATAAATTACTCTAAATCAGAATATAATCTTTTTAATAAATACAGATGAGGTCGATGATCAAAATTCAGATGCTGGAGCCATTATACCTTCAAAAAATAATTACCAAACTCTAGGCTTTGTATGTGAGGTCGATGATCAAAAAATTTGAGCATATTGCTGGAGCGTCCAATGTTTTCGGAGTTCAAATCCACCCATGAATCGATGACTATCTTAGTTAATTGGAAAGTTTTGTCAAGGCTAATATCCTCAAATTCACCGTCAATTTTCAAAAACTTAAGATTTGGTGCATGGATATTAATTTGGTCTAAACCTTCAACTGCTGTCAATGTCAATTCTTCAAGCAGGGGGCAATTGGATATCAAGTTTTCAAAAGCATCTCGAGCCACTGTAACCAACATAAGATCAATACTTTTCATGTTTCTAAAACCTTCAAACGTCATTGGAGGATTAAGCCAACACAGACTTAATTTTAAAGTATGCAAACTTTTACAGGAGAATAAACACCAAGGTATTGCATAACGTTCATTCAATGTTAAAGGTTCCAGCACAATCTGTTTAATAGACCTTCGAGATAGATGAAGAATCCATCGATCAATATCAGCACTATCACTCACAAGATCCTCACGGTCAAGGAACTTGAACATGTTGATTGGTGCAGAATGAACTAAAAGTACATGATCAACAATTTTCACAAACTTGTTCTCGATAACTAAAGGGACTTGGGAAGCTACATGAGAGACACAATGCTTATCAAAAACAAGATTTGGTAGTGTGTACCATTTGTTCCTCCATTTGTTGGATAAAACACTTGTTCTCACAGCTTCCCTAATTGGCAAGTAAGATAGAATACAGTCTGTTACATGACCTGGTAAGCAACTAATTCTATCCTCCGGCTCCACATCAATCACATTTTGGGGTGTAGACTTTATTCCCTTTAGATAGATACATTCATATTGAAACAAAAGTACATACATGAATCAGATAACAAAGAAGGTTAGTGTCCATATGATTATGAATCTAAGTATGCATATAAGAACCATAGCTATGTCAATAGAGAGAAAACCTTAAAATTAAAACTAATGTATGTATGTATGTATCTAACTTAATCATGTGAACTCAAATCATAAAATGGTTAACTTAAGTACATAGACAAAGAAGAAAACTATACCATTGCGAAGCTACCGATTGAGTAAAAACGGAGTGGGGAATGATCGCTTAGAGAGAGAGAATGATTGGTTCAAAACCCTAACTCAATATCAAAAGGGTTTAGATATTAGTATACACTAACACACCAAAACTATTTCACTCTTTATTCTCACTAAAATGGGAAACATGATAATAGTATTTACTGTTTTCCAGTTTCCGCCCCTTTATCTTCTTCTTCCTCTAAGTTCTAACGTATTTTTCTTTTTGCCTTTCATGGAAGAAGGGTTGATTTTGGGTTCCTATCCATTGAGTATTTTTTTAACTTAGGATGACAAATCAACGTCGATCGACCATTGATTCAATCAGTGATTAAGTTCCTCAACGATTTTTTTGAATTTGTTCGCACATTAATCGTTTACATTTTTTAACCATATTAAAATTTATATTTGTATATAATATAGACTTATTTGAATGAATGAATATCTTTTTGTTTTAATGAAAAAATAAAATAGAAAAAATAATTGTTTTTATTATTTTTTTTTTGTCAATTGTATACTCCAATCGAAAATTGGAGATTAAAAAAATTAAATTATAGAGATTCACTTAATAGTCTGACCATTTAAAGTGTATAAAATGTGAAACTGTGATGTGATGGATTAAAATAAATGTTTTTTTAGCATGTGGTAAAAAAAATGTTAAATTATCAACAATAAATTGGTTAAAGTGGTAAATATTTTAGTTCGTTTAAGCATGTGATTAGAGGTTCGACTCATGGCTCATCATGAGTATGCAGAAAATTCAATTGAGAAAGGTGAACACATCTTGTGTGTTTCATAAGTTCTCCGACAAAGATTAGTCATCATTAATAGCAGTGAAAACTTCATACCAATGTTATGGTAACCAAATTTATTTTGCTAAATTCATATAAAAAAAACGTTAATTATGATGCTAATTTTTTTTATAAGAGAAACTGAGAGTGATTTGTGTTGTTGATATAATTCTACTGAAAGACAAATTGTTTTGACTAATTTAACTGCGTAAAAGTTTACAAAGAAGCGATTTCATTTGACATTTACATATGATTTCATCGAACTACATAAATTTACTGTCTATAGTAAAATGTCTATCATTTTTATAAACAATAAAAAAAACTATCTATCATTTTATCAGCCACATCATAAGTTGACAAAAATAAAAAATTATTTTTTTATGCTAGTTGAACTTAACAAGTAGTAACTTATCTTCACCTTTGTGAATCTTCTTATGGGATGTTCAATCTCAAATGTTGAATTCTCGTCACTGATTCTTATATTCTTATATTAAACACATTGTACTGATCAAAATAATTTAAGTAAGTTTATTAGAAATTCCATATTCTTCTTCTTCTTTTTTTTGACAAAAAGAAATTCCATCTCTAAATCTACCACATCATCACTTCAATTCTTCAAATTCAAATCTCCCTACAAATAATAATGGACTCAACATGTAAGCTCTCACTCAATCTCCTCACAATTTACCAATGTCGATGATACAACCTATAAATAAACTTCCTTGTGTCTTATGGGTTTATTCTCCCATCGACACATAAACATAAAGATTTAGTTAACAATTGATAAACAATAGTGCATGTTTGTCGAAGGTAATGTTGTTATTTACTATTACACCAGCATGACAACAAGACCCAGACCCACCCGCCTCCGCCCCCGCCCCGAACTTAGCGGGGAAAAGCCGTTTCAACTGGGTGTGGGGGCGGGTGCGGGGAAAACTCGAATTTAGAATACGGGAGTGGGGGCGGTATGACCTTCCACCCGCCCCGCACCCACCCCCGCCCCCGCCCCCGTTTTGTCCAATTAAAATTAATATATTTCCCTTATATTTAACAATATTATTGCATATTAGTCCTTCTTAAATGTAGTAAACTAAATATAATATTTTTTATGTTATACTATGTTTATTCATTTATTTATCTTCTTTAAAAAAATCATTTTGAACCATAATATTTTTCAAAAAATGAAATAAAAAAGTAATTTTTTTTATTTTAATTTATGCGGGTGGGTGCGGAGGCGGGGCGGGGAAACCTGTTCTTTGTTGGGGGCGGGGGTGGGTGTTGAAATATTACCCCCGACTATATTTGGAGGCGAGGGTGGGGATGATAGAGGGAGGCAGGGGCGGGGGTGGTATTATTTAAACCCGCCCCCGCCCCGCACCGTTGCCATGCCTGTATTACACATTGTTAATACTTAATACTCAATAATTGAACACAACAAATTATAGATCCTTAATCTTTGATGTTGTTGCACAAGTTTACACAACAAAAATATAGAAACTTTTTTTGGATGAGTTAGATCTCATATAAGCATGGCAACAAGACACGGGCCCACACGCATCCACTCGCCCTGAATTTAGTGGGAAAAAGTCGTTTCAACTGGGTGTGGGGCACGGAAAACCCAATTAAAATTATTATATTTCTCTTATATTTAACAATATTTTTGCATATTTATCTTCTTAAAAGTAGTAACCTGAAATATAGTATTTCTTATGATGGATTAGGTTTATTCATTTATTTATCTTCTAAAAAAAACCAGTTTTTAGACATGAAATTTTTTCAAAAAATAAAATAAAAAAGCAATTTTTTTATTATAGTTTATGCGGGTAGGTGCAGGGGCGTAGTGGAGAAAACTGTTTTCTGTTTTAGAAATAATATAAAACTATTGACGTGGCCTTTCCTAACAACTTAACCTTTTGGGATAATCGGTCATTTGACATGGTAGAGCCTATATGACTAAAAGGTCTAGAGTTTGATTCCCGTTCCCCTCACTTTCTAATTAAAAGTGGAATATTAAGCATATGGTAGGTGGGCCTATGCATTATCCACGCTTCAAGCCCAATGGGCTCTTGTGTGAGGGGGCGTGTTAGAAATAATATAAAACCATTGATGTGACCTTTCCTAACAGCTTAAGTTTTTGGGATAATCGGTCATTTGACATTCTGTTGGGGGCTGAGCTGAGTGTTCAAATATTATTCCCGACAGAGTTTGGGGGGGGAGGGGGGATTGCCGTGCCTAATCTCATAGAATCACAAGATTCATCAAGACCAGAAAAGACTCAAAAAACAATTAGATTCACAAAATTAACAGAAGACATTTTAGTTCATTTTATATTGTTCTATTTGAATGTTAACAAGCGAAATAAAATACACAAAAGTATGTTGTGCCAATCACAAAACAATCCACAAAATACTTCAAAATTTTGCTCGCAATCTTGAGAATAGACATGATAAGCTTATGAGATAAAGTTTGAATATTGTTGAACATATAACAAAGCTATTCAAATTGAAAGATCATTTTAGAACTTCAGATTTTGTTTCTAGGAATTTACTAATTCTCACCACTTCATGTATTTACGTCTAACTGTAAAAGAAACCTACAAAGCTAAGTATTAAGGAGAACCACACACAAGATATGAATAAGGCTAAGCTAAGCAATATCACTGTTGTGTTGCAGTAAAGAGAGGATGAAACTAAAATCGCAGGGGAATTCATAGTTGTTTTATTTTTCTGCTTAATCATAGCATTGACTCCTCAACGAGTGTGACGTTCAGCTTTATCTCTTTTGGCTGTCAAATAAAAAAAAATTAATGATCATTTAGAAACAACAAATCTATTTTAAAACACACAACTTTCAATCCTGTAAATTGAATCATTCTCCATTTTTGAAAGACCGAGAATAATTGGCATCAACTCTACCTCATAAGAGTACACATCATTATCAAGGGTCTTCCCAAATAACTTCAGCTTCTACTGACGCTCTTTTTAACCGAAGTAGTGCTTTCATCAACTCCGGTACGAATTTTGCAACAGGCACAACAGTCATCTTTTCTAACATAGGAGAATATAGAAGTAGAAATTTTATGAAATCTAATTCCGACTTGGTACCAGAGATGCCATTGCCATCTATCCTCACCTGTCGTACTCGGAAGGGCATGGCTGGCTCCGAAAAGACACCTTCCCAACAATAGGAGGCAGGTTTCAAAGGGACAATATGAGCCCCATACCTCCGTGCCTACATGCAATTGTTACAAATTCATAGATCAAATGGGAAAGATAGTATGCATAAAAGAGACATAGAACATATTAAAACTCTGAAGGTCACATTGAATTGATTGATAAAAGATGAAAAATATGGTACACCAGTCTCTTATTTTATAGGAATCTATTACACTGACAATGAAACTAACTCTATCTAAATTGCAACTGATCCATAACTTTCTGTTAGCAATAACGCAATTCACACATACAAGTCTAAGAAAATAACTCCAAAGCTAAACAGTAGACATTTACTTCAGGCAAAAAAGGTTTGCGAATTCCAGAGTTTAATAACTAAACAAAAAATTATGTGCAAGTGCAACCACCACAAATCAGTAATCAAGGCAAGGCAAAGCCAAGCTAAAGTAAATGAATACTCACAAATATTTCTAATTTTTGAAGATTAGTTGAGCTTCTGAGCAAGCAAAGAGCAGCCGAAATTTCCTTCAAGTCATTGAAGTTTATGCTTAAGGAAAGAAAATTTAGATCAATGCAAGGTGTAGGAAGCTTCACTGGCAAAACACCTGCAGCCAAATACTTAAGCAGAACAGAAAAATGGGTCTAAATCAGAATATAATGTTTTTCATACATACAAATGAGTAGTTGCATAAACACAATTGTGGTTTGTATTAAACAATATTAGGTGTCTCGAGCTTTATACCTTTAAAAAATAACCACGGATCTCTAGGCTCTGTATGTGAAGTCGATGATCGAAAAATTTGAGTAAATTGCTAGAGCGTCTATGCAATCTACTTTGATTGCTTTCCGATTTCAAATCCAACCATGAATTAATGACTATCGTAGTTAATTGAAAAGTGTTGTCAAAGCTAATACCCTCAAATTCACCAACGACTTCAACAAACTTGAGATTTGGTGCCTGAATATCAATTTGGCCTAAACCTTCAACTTCTGTCAATTTCAATACTTCAAGTAAGGGGCAATTGGATATCAACTTTTTAAAAACATCTTGAGCCACTGTAACCAACATAAGATCAATACTTTTCATGTTTCTGAAACCTTCAAACTTCATTGGAGGATTAAGCCAACACCATCTTAATTTTAAATTATGCAAACTTTTACATGAGAATAAACACCAAGGTATCACATAACGTTCATCTGTATAAGCTTCCAGCACAAGCTCTTTAATAGACCTTCCAGTTAGATAAAGAATCCATTGATCAATATCAACACTGTCACTCACAAGACCTACACGGTCAGAGAACTTGAACATGTTGATTGGCCCAGAATGAACTAAAAGTACTTGATCAACAATTTTCAAAAACTTTTTTTCAATAACAAAACGGTCTTCGGAAGCTACATGAGAGACACAATCTTTATCAAACACAAGATTTGGTAGTGTGTACCATTTCTTCCTCCAATTGTTGGATAAAACACTTGTTCTGACCGCTTCCTTAATTGGCAAGTAAGATAGAATACAATCTATTACATGACCCGGTAAGAAACTAATTCTATCTTCCGGCTCCACATCAATCACTTTTCGCGGTGTAGTCTTTGTTCGCTTTCTTCCCTTTAGATAGATACATTCATATACAAACAAAGGTACATACAAGAATCAAAAAACAAACTAGGTCAGTGTCCATATGTATCTAAGTATGCATACAAGAATCATAGCTATGTCTGCAGAGAGAAAACCTTAAAACTCAAACTAATGCATCTAACTTCACTTAATAAAAAACACAAATTAGAAACAAATGTGAAAGAAAAAAAAGAAAACACAAATCATAAAATGGTGTTGTTACATTTACAAAACAAGAATGGTTAACTTAACTATAATGTCATAATTAATATATAAAAAAAATTCACATTATAATGCATATTATATTATATTATATATTACACAGACAAAGAAGAAAAGTTTACCATTGTCAAGCTATCGGTTGAGGAAAAGCACGCAATAATATTTTGAAAGTGATTGATACAACAAACAAAAAGATTTATTAATGAACGAGAAGTGATTGGTTCCAATTTGAGATTTGATTCAAAGAGGATTCAAAACCCTAGCTACATATCAAAAGGGTTTATGGTTCCCTCGTGTGATCAAACAATTTTTTTGAAAATATCAAATATATAAAAAAAATGTCTACTGTAATTATTATATTTATTTTCAATATTCCAATTTTATCCTTAATGTCCAATTTTATAAGAAACACTTTGAAAAAATCACACCTCATCAAAGAAGCTCATTTTTTACATTAATAATTCTAAAATTTTATTAATGTTTCATTCCAAAGCTAATCTTTGACTAACATGGAAAATAAGTCTCTTTAATTAATGCATTAATATTAAAATTGATTATTAATAAAGGTATAAATAAAATTGTGCAACTAATAAAGAATAAATTTAAAGAGTATTTTTTATAAAAAGGACCAAATTTTTTTCCAAGTGTTCCTTATAATAATAAAAAGGACTGGAGGGAATAGTATTTTTTTCATCATTTAATGTATTTTATCAACTTTTTTAAATAATGTATTTTTTTTTACTTACATTATTATTACATACAAGACATCTTAACATATGTCCTTTATCTAAATTTTGGTCTTGAACACTTATTAGCATGATATCTTGTAGGTAGTTTAAATTTTGGTTTTTTTATTGGTGTTCCGCATATATACAGCGCCTTTGGTTTGTAGCTTCTCTTTTACTAATTTCTGCTCGTCTTATGCAGAGATTTAGTTTTATTAATAAAATATTTGCCGTTCAAATTAAAAATCATGTTTGCCACTCAAGTAAGGAGTTCAGGTCGCCTACATTTTTCACTTCTCATTTATAGATGTATGATAAGCGGTGGTTAAAAGTTGTGTAATGATTTAGCGATGGACAACATTTTCATATTCCAAAACCAATTTTAAAATTATGGCTTAAATATTATTTTCGTCATTGTATGTACGCGGAATTTTAGTTTTAGTTTTTGTATCGATTTTTGTTCTAAATAAATTATTGAACCAACTAAACTTTTTGCTTTTGGTCTCTAGCTAAAATCCGCAAGAAAACTCACAATTTTCCTACAAATTTTCTTACGATTTTTTTTGCGAATTTTAGCTTTAGAAATTAAAATAAAAAAGTTTGGTTAATTTAGAGATTTATTTAAAACCAAAATAAATATATGAGCTAAAACCAAAATTATGCATATATACATTAACAAAGATGATATTTAAACCTAAAATTAAACATTGTACAGCTGAAATTGTGTCGTCACATACTCTATTTCGAAGCAGATCAACTACATACTCCCTATAATACGAAAATTTCTCTTCTGCCCCCCTACATTTCTCTTTCACCCCCATAACTACCTCATTTGCCCTCATAATGGTAAATTCGGGACGCACAAACCGAAGTAGGATTCGGGAGATACGTCCCGAAATTTTCTTCCCCAACACCCCCACCATTTTACTTCGTGACGAGCATCCCGAATTCAAATTCGGTTTGCAAGTCACGAATTTTCTTCAAAAAACGCAACACCCCCTGTTGTACCCCAATTTTGGACCTAAAATCCGCTTTCTCTTTTTTGTATATATATTATATATCTTTTTACAAAAATCATCGCATTCCTTTTCGCCGCATTATTTGCGCTCGTTATCGCATTTTTGTCGTCGTACTTTTATGTCCGCCTATTTATCATCCTTTTTTTTTTTTTTTTTTTTTTTTTTTTTTTTACCATTATTATTATTATCATCATTCATTGTTTCACCCTTTACCTTTATTATTACCATTATATATTATTATTACTTTTTTATCAAAAATCTCTTTTTCAAAAAAAGTTTCACTTTATTTGTTAGTACTATTAATTCAAATTCCTTTTTCACTCTACTTACTTTGAGAAAATGTGATTACAAAAAGAAAACAAAAACAGTTTTTTAGTAACTCCTCCCTTTTCTTCCTTCTTTCTCTTTTTCGGTCACTTATTCTTATTAGACTACCCACAATGGTGTAAACACCATTTCTCCTCTCAACACCACTTTTTACCCTCCACATCATCTCTCAACACACTCTCAACCATTAACCTCTACAATGGTTTTTTTTTCATTCAACACTCTACCCCACCACTTTCTCTACCCCACCACTTTCTCTACCCCACCACTTTTTTTTTCATATTCTTATTTAAATTTAAATTTTGTTTTTATAATTAAATAAAATTACAATTATCGATTAAAATTAAATTAAAATTATAAACACTTAAAAAAAAAATTCAAATTTTTGATTAACTTAAAATGCAATACATTACACAAATCCACTAATTAGTACGATACAAATTAACTTAAAATTCAATACAACACACAAATAATATAATTAATACGATGCAAGTTAACTCAAATTGCAATGAAACACACAAATAACATAATTAGTCGATACAAATCATCTTCAGTCACGAATCATTCCAAACTTTGTCCATATGTGTTTCACTAGATCTGCTTGCAGTTTGTGATGACCTCTTGGATCACGAATCTCGGATCTAGTACGCACATGATTTGCGTAAGCGGGTAATACTTCGGTCGAATATGGTTGTGGTGCACTAGATCCACTTTCATCACAAGGCTCAAAATCGGACCAACGTTGAACATATGTACCTCGTTCATCCTCAACAATCATATTATGTAATATGATGCATGCCTTCATGATGATACTTAAATCGGCAAGTTCCCACAATCGAGCTGGTTCACGGATGATTTTAAATCGAGCTTGAAGCACTCCAAATGCACGTTCGATGTCCTTCCGATAGCTCTCCTGATGTTTTGCAAATAATTTATCGGGTTCACTTTGAGGAAGTCTGATCGATTTGACAAATGTTGGGTATGAAGGGTAAATACCATTGGCAAGATAGTATGTCATATTGTATTGGTTTCCATTGACAACAAAAGTGACTTTGGGAGTATTCCCTTGTTCAACATCATCAAAAACAGGAGAGCGATCGAGTACATTAATATCATTCAATGTACCTGGACATCCAAAATATGCATGCCAAATCCATAAATCATGAGATGCAACAGCTTCAAGAATAACGGTTGTGGTTCCCTTGTCTCCTCTAGTAAATTGACCTTCCCATGCTTTGGGACAATTTTTCCACTCCCAGTGCATGCAGTCAATACTTCCGATCATCCCTGGGAAACCCCGACTTTCGCTAACACGCAATATTTCTTGCAGGTCATTTTGGGTTGGTGCTCTTAAATACTGTTGCCCATATAATTGTATGATTCCATTACAGAATTTACGTAAGCATTGCAATGATGTTGTTTCACCTATTTTGATGTACTCATCTACTGCATCTGCTGCCATGCCATATGCTAACATTCGCATGGCTGTGGTACATTTTGCTAAAGGTGATACACCTGTTTTGTTGGCAGCATCAACTCGTTGAGTGAAGTAGTCACCAATAGTTGAAAGGTCCCCAACGATTCGAAGGAAAAGATGTTTTTGCATGCGATAGCGACGACGAAACATTGTATCGTCATAAGTAGGCTCATTGGCGAAGTAGTCGTCAATGAGTCTTTGGTTTGCTGCTGCATGATTTCTATTGACATATTTTCTACTACGAGATGCACTATCTTCTAATATTTTGTTTTGACGCTCTCTCAATCGGTTGCGCATGTAAGTTTCTTCAACTTGACGATTTTGCATGTAGGCTGCGACATCAAAATCAAATGGATCCATTTTTGTGATATTGGAAGTAAATTGGCTTAGAATTTTGATATTGGAAGTAGATTGGTAGAGATATTGGAAGTATAATAGCTTAGATTTGTGATATTGGGAATGAATGTATGAGTCCCTATATATAGATTCATATTGGACTACTTACGGATTTGAAATAAGTTATTGTATATAGTTAATTATCAGATAAGGATTGTGTGGTGGACACAATAATTAAAGTAGGTTGGGTGGTGGACACAATAATGAAAGGAAGTTGAGTGGTGGATACAATAATTAAAGTGTAACACTGACATATTCGAATTGAGTGGTAGACAACTGGCGGATTTGAAATAAGTTATTGTATAGAGTTAATTCAGATAAAGATTGAACACAATAATTAAAGCAAACATATAGTACAAATACTTAAAACAAACATTACACTGACATATTCAATCACACTAATCAAAGCAAACATTACACTGACATATTCAATCACACTAATCAAAGCAAAGACTACACTGACTTATTCAATCACAATAATTAAAGCAAACACTACAGTTGAATACTTAAAGCAAACACTACAGACAAATACTTGATTGAAATTAATCATCAAACAGTTCTTTGGCCAACTTTTCCTTCAATTGTTGCCTCCGGTCATCGAGATGGTCAGCCTCACTTAACTTCATATACATCTCCATTTTCTTCAAGTGGTTATGCTCTACTTGACTGGATGCTATTATTTTCAATTGTTCAAATTCTTTCTCCCTGAATTCGTTGAGTCGTTCCCAGTCTTTGTCCACCACCTCCAAGGTAGCTTTCTTTTTACCCTTTTTTTTTGCTGCATCCCTACCTATAGGACGAACACTAGATCCTACGGAGTTTGAGTCACATGCATCCCCGTGAGAGCGCTTAGATCCACTACTTCCTGAGCCAACAGTTGCTCCTACTTGACTACTAAAACGTGGTTGATCAGGGACAGCAAGCCATTCTGACATTAAAGTGAATTGAACATTCTTTCCACATGAATATAATTCCTGTGCTTTTGCCAAAACATCATTCTCCGACCAACCGCTTCCTTGCAAACGCTTAGCGGCATCATAAGCACCAACCCATTTATTCAGTAATTTGCTCATATAATTAAAACGATTTCGGCATATAATAGCATCACGCGGAAGATCGAATGAGCAATACTCATTACAGTAGTTGGCAATTTTACCCCAATATGTTTCACCTCTCTGGTTTCTCCCAACAACACTGTCAGTTCCAAATTTAATCCATCCACTAATTAGCACCAAATTTTGTTCAGTGGTCCATACAACTGGTTGATTTTTCTTGCTCTTAGGAGTTGAATCTTCTGAATTTGGAGTGGATTCATTAGCACCGGTCACTTGTGTTGAAAATATAGGAAATTCATGTGCACCATCACTAGAAACATTTTCATTTCCCATTGGCATATAACCATGAAA
Source organism: Trifolium dubium (assembly GCA_951804385.1). Classification (NCBI taxonomy): domain Eukaryota; kingdom Viridiplantae; phylum Streptophyta; class Magnoliopsida; order Fabales; family Fabaceae; genus Trifolium; species Trifolium dubium. The sequence goes on from OX638068.1 coordinate 43,598,660, forward strand.
TGGTGGTGCTTGAGAAGAATTTTCCATCATAGATCCATGATATGAATTAAAGGGTGAACCATATAGATTATGGAAATTTGGTGGATAACCAATATTATGCATGTTTTGAGGATGTTGGTTGTAAAATTGACTTGGATTTAGAGAAGTGTTTGGATTTTGAGAAGTGTTGGGATTTTGAGAAGTGTTGAGATTTTGATTGAAAGATCTACTAGGATTCATTTTACTAAAAAAAAAACACTTAAACTTCAAAATTAACACTAATAAACACTAATAATATGATTAAAGTAGTGAAAAATTCGAATTTTTTTTCTGTGTCCAAATCAAATGAACCAAGTCTCTATTTATAGAGAAAAAAAAATTACGAATTTTGATGAAAAAAATAAAAATAAAATTAATTTGCAGTGAAATAATTGAGTTAAAAGATAAGGATTAAATTAAAATCGCGCGGACCAATCACGTCGTGACACGCGTCCCTGTCATTCTTTCACGCGTTTCTCTCTCCGGCCGTCCTGCGCTCCACGCGTGCTGTCCGCGCGTGTTTCCCACGAGCCATGTTGAAGCCAATTAAAGCTTTACGCGTGGCCTGGCGTGTCAGTGCAAACATGTGATTACCAGCCTCAACTTCTCTCTCCGAATCTCATGCAAACACTATTATTTTATTAATTTTTTTGCTGTAAACATAGTCTCTCAACACCCCATTGTGGGTGGTCTAATTATTTACCATTATCATTATCATTACTACCACTCATTTTACTATTTTTTTATCTCCTATTATTATTATTATTATTATTATTATTATTATTATTATTAATTACTATTTTTATTATCCAAAAAAACAAAAAAACAGTTTTAATTCCTTTTTCTTTTTGCTTTTTTACGGTCAACTCAATTCCTCTTTTAAAACAAAGAAAAAAAAAACGCAAAAGAAAGAAGAACAAAACATGGATATCACAAGTTTGAAAAAGGATGGAATCCAATGCCTCTTCTGATTTTTTCCAGCACAACAACAATGACAGTTCTTGTCTTCTTCCCCATTTTAACACAAATTTTCAAACTAACATCTGATTCAACAAAGCATCCTGTCTATTTTTCTTCATTCATCCTAAAACCCTAAAACTTCTCTATAACAGAACCAAAAGTTCACAGAACAAAAGAGGATCAAGAACGGCGAGAGACCAAAAAAAGAAAACAGAATATCAAAAAAATACAGAGCAAAAACACATCCCTTCAAACAACCAAATACATCATCTTCATCAGAAACAAAACAAAACCCTAGCCTCTTAATCCTTCAAAACCTAACCTGACCGTAAAAAAAAAACAAAAAAAGGAACTTCTTCACACTTTGTGAAGAACCTGTTTGATTTTTTACACTCCCCCTTTTGAAACTTCACAGCTTCCAGTTAAAACCAATTTCAACCTCACAAAAAAAAAAAAAAACGAGCAAAAAAGGGTCAGAGAAAGAATCAAAGGAGCAAAAAAAACGAGAACAGAAGGAGAGTAGATCGGAAGCAGAGAAAAAACGTGCTCACCTTCAAGACTCACTGCAAAGGCTGGTAAAAACATCGTTCTTCATCCTCTTTCATTTCGGACTTGCATGAATACGTAGATCTAGGATTTCAATCTCGTTTTTTTTTCTCTGTTCAAGTATGATTTTGTCGTTTGCTTGCATGATTGAACCTTGTTTTGCACGCGTAAGAACAGATTTGGGTAGTTAGGGTTTCAGATTTGATTTTTTCGGTTTAGATCTGGGAAGGCCGATCCGGTCTTTTGGCTTGCTTGTTTGTGATTTTGGTCGCCGGATTCATGTTTAGGACGTGTTTTTAGGTAGGGTTTGTATTCCAAGTTTTTGATTTGAACAAGTTTTAGTGATTTGGGGGGATTAAGGTTCATGAGGTTGGTGTGTTCTTGAGAAGAAACAAGAACAATGGAAAAAATGAAAAAACAGAAGAGGAAAGAAATGGAGAACGGTGAGAAGAGAAAATGAGTTTTAACCAAAATGGGGAAAAACTAAACCTAGTAACCCCTTAATCAATTTTCTCACCGCGCCCCCCAATATTTTCTCAGCGCGCCCCCTTAACCGGTTACCGAACCGGGTTGTGGGCCGGGTCTGACCCGACCCGGTTCTCTCTCTAAACTGGGTATTGGGCCTGTTTAGGCCCCAGTACGTTTTTTTAGGTCTTTTCTTGTTTTTTTCTGTTCTTTTTTATTTATGTATTTTATTTTTATTTCTTAATTTGATTTTATTTCTCCTCTATGTGTTTATCTCACTTTAATAATTAGGTGTATGTTTGGGACAATGATTTTCTATATAAAATTGTTGAGTTCAAATTATTTTGCTAATAATCAAAGTTTTCTTAAACCACAAAAAAATATGTGTGAGTTTTTTAATAGTTAGTATAAAAAATTCCTTTACTAGAGGAAACAAAAATTCATCTTTAGATTAAAAGTTTTTTTTTTTAGTCACTTTTGATGTCAGAAAAATTAGTTTGTTAGTTATTTTTATTTATTTATTTAGAATATCAAAAAAATATGAAAATAACAAAAATATTAGAAAAAAAGTTAAATATGCTATGATTTATTCTTTTTTTTTTGTGATGATTGATAACATGATTTTGTCTTTGTTTAATTTCACTTTATGAAAAAAACATATAACATGCCTTATTTAAAAAATTCACATGCATACATGCATTTAAAAACCTTACATTTTGCACTACATCATATTATGCATTTTTCATGTCACATAGCATTTTACATAATTTTCTACATCATATTACATTTTTCATATCACATAGCATTTTACATAATTTTCTACATCATATTACATTTTTCATATCACATAGCATTTTACATATTTTTCTACATCATATTACATTTTTCATATCACATGTTCACTACACATTTTTACATGCATTTGCAACATTACATTTTTACTACATCACAATCTACATTTTGCATTTTTACATGACATTGACACTAATTTTTACATCACACTACAATTTCACATTACAACTTCATTTTACATTTTTTTACATGCATACATGCATTGCATTTAGGATAGGACATGCATCATTTTAAAAATGCATGTTAGAGACAATATTTTAATTTATAAAATCATTGAGCTCTAACATTAGCATTGATAGTGAAGGACCTCTTTTGGTCTAAATTCATTCTCATAAAAAAAAAATGAATAAAAAAAAAACTTTCCTTTGATAAATAAAATTTGTTTTTGCTTGTATTTGTTAGTTAGAATTATTTGTTGTTGTGAGTGACTTTCGAAAATGTATTATCATGTCTTTGCCTCCGACACATTTCTTTCACACACTCCACTTTTTAGTTAGAATATAATATCTTGCTATGTTTGTTATTTTTGATTGATTAGATGCATATTCATTATCATATTTATTTTCCGCACCTGCATTTTACTTTTATGCATTGCTATTTATTTATTTATTGCCTCTTATTATTATTTATTCATTCAAATTCGATATGGTTGTAAATTAATTATTCAATTGGGTTGTAATAGCGTAGGACTTTATTTATCGCTTTTATTGCTTTCCTAGCTCACACATCACACATAACGCCAAAAAATTTCATTTCCAAGGGAGAGGACTCGTAATTGATTTCAAATTGATTACGAGACTTTTCGAAACAAAAACTTCTTTTTTTCAAAACAAACGTACGATCTTTTTTATAAGACAAACGCAAATTCACCTTATAATTATCTTTAACATGATATTGTCTACAATTTATCTTCTTTACCACATCTTTCTTTTTTCAAACCCACAAAAAAAAAAAAATACGAATACACTTTCATTTTCGAACATTTAACTTCTTTTCTTTTTTTTACATAACAACATTTACACTTTCTTACTATTTCTTTTCTTTTAAACATTCTCTCAATAAAAATTCTCTCAAAAAAAATCCTTTTACAAGCAAAAAATATATTTACCTTTCTTTCCTTTTATTCACCTTATGGAAAATCCTTTTAACCTTTTTTTACCTTTTACTTACACTTAACTTTTTTTTCTATAACAAGACTTACACTTTCTCACTATTTCCTTTCTTTTAAACACTTCCTCTACAATACAATAATTACTTTACTCTAAAAAAAAAATCCTTTTACAAAAGAAAAAATATATTTAAGTTTCTTTTCTTTTATTTACTTTAAGGAAAATTCTTTTAACTTTTGTTTTACTATCTTTTCACTTTTAAGAGACTTTTGTCATTCTTAGTCTCAAATTTTGACGATCCTTATAAACATTGCAAGAATTCAATCATTCTCCTATCAAAGGGGGAATGGTTTAGTGTGTTTATATTGATCTTTAAAAGGTGAGACTTAAAATGACATTAATTTCTTTTTTTTTTCTTCTTCTTCTATACAACTTCTCCCTCCATTTTTAAAAGCATGTATATAAAAAAGCACAAAAACATATAAGAGGTTACCATGGAGTACCATGGGCGCTTGGGGTGCTAACACCTTCCTCAAGTGCAACTAACCCCCGTACCTTAGAATCTCTTCTTTTAAAAAGGTTTTAATTTTTCCCCTCCTTTGGAAATGAAAAATAAAACTGTAGTGGGGTAATGTCTCAAAAATCCCGCAACAGAAAAATGGCGACTTCACTGGGGAATTCTCTCCTTAAGAGGGTTGAACCTAACTTATATGCTTTTATGTGCTTTACTTGTTTACATGCTTAATATATACCTTGTGGGATTCTTTGAGTGGTGAGACAAGCACAATACACCTGCTTGAGTGGACAAATAAGATAGGAAATTGTGGTGAAGTCATAGTGTTGTGCTTGATGTTAGGTCTTTGCATAAACACATGTGATATGGCCACGCTCAAGTGGAGGGTTTATGAAGGTGGGGTAGTCGGCACGAGTAAATTGTGTTGGCGATACCATTTTTGTAGATTCCGAGAAGCTTGGGGACCTTTTAGTTACCTTAACCCATCTTGGCCCTTAGAATGTAGCGCGGTGGCTAAAATCACGAGTCAATTTTGGTTTTAGTTGTCACGCGATGCTACGCTCAAACGAGACTTCTCCTTTGGATATTTCATTGAGCCATGAGTCAATTATGTGCGCGTGGTATTCAATAGGAAAGTTGATGACGTTGGGAACTTTGTAGAACCCGTGTTACAAAAAGAAGATAAACCAATAGTTCATACCTTGTGGGTGGTTCTTACCTTTGGCCCCAACATTGTGACATCTCAACCAACCATGTTTGCTTATGTTTGTGTTTGTTGCATCATTACATCTCATTCATCCATGCATCCATGAAACTTTTTTAATCATCCTTCAAAGGACCTAAGAAGTTGTTGTTGTATCATAGATATGGATCAAAGAACAAGGAACACAAAGAAGTTCACTTTCAGAAATCCAGACTTGAGGAAGTTGAGGGAGCTAGGTTCTCACATACCTTTCCGCCCCGACTTTCAACGCGAGTATGGAAAACTTCTCAACATCCTTGATACTTATATAAAAAAAGGGATTCTCAACACCCTCTTGCAGTTTTATGATCCTGTGTATCATTGCTTCACGTTCAGAGATTATCAGCTCGTCCCTACTTTAGAGGAGTATGCTTATTTGACTGGTTTACCTGTGAATGACAAGCTGCCTTTTAGTGGTTTAGAAAAGGACCCCAAGACCTCAGAGATTGCAGCAGCTCTCCACTTGAATGTGTCTGAGGTACATGACAACTTGACCACAAAAGGGGGATTTCGTGGGTTGACTTCGAAGTTTCTGTTCAAGAAGGCTTTTCAGTATGTTGAGACAATGAGTTTTCCGGTTGTAGAGGCTATTTTTGCTGTTCTAGTTTATGGGTTGCTGTTCTTTCCTAATATGGATGGTTTCGTTGATCTCCAAGCTATTCAAATTTACTTAATTGGAAATCCGGTTCCTACTCTACTCGGAGACACCTATCATGCTATGCACACGGTCGCTAAGAAAGGAGGAGGACTTGTCCCATGTTGTGCGCAATTACTCTACAAATGGTATGACAGTCATCTGCCTCAAGGTAGCGCGTTCAGAGATAACAAGGATGATGTTCTTTGGTCTCGAAGAATCATGCCTCTCACTTACAAGGATATACATTGGTATGATAGCTTTTATGATAAGGGTGTAATCATTGACAGTTGTGGGGAGTTTTCTAATGTACCCCTTATTGGTACAAGAGGAGGCATTACCTACAGTCCAGCACTTGCTAGGCGCCAGTTTGCACGTCCCATGTTAGAAGCTCCCAATAATCGTCTTCTTTCCGGTGAGTACTACGACAACGAAGATAGGGATGGGGTCATGAGGCAGAGGTTCGCAAAGGCTTGGAAAACAATAGTCAGAAAGGAAGGGAACCACTTGGGGAAAAGAGATGTGGTTGTTGCTCAACCCTATGTCGATTGGGTTATTGATAAAGCTTTGAGACTCAAGATGCCCTATCCTCTAGAAGCCCCTATACTTCCTCCACCTTTGCGAGATGATAGCTCAGTTCCTGCACCACCACCAGTTGCTACACCGTCTAATGCTGTGATAGTTGACCTTAGAAGATCCTTGGCAAAAATGGAAGCTGAAAGAAATAGTTGGAAGAAGAAGTGTCTGGCAGCCGAACAAGAGAAGGAAGGTTGGAAAAATAGACATTTCTTTGAAGAAGCTGAGAGGGAGGCCTGGCAATCAAGGTGCGGTGATCTTGAATCTGAAATAGAGAGGTTGAAAGAGGAAGCGAAAGGCGGCAAGCAAATGATCGAACAATATGATACATGGCTGTTCGAGAAGACAGATGAGCTCGAAAGACTCAAGAAGCAAAGACAAAGTGGCTAAGAAACAAGTAGTACGAAGAAAAGGACCAGTAGTCTGTTTGTGTCAGTCTATGTAATGTTCAGTGTTTTAATGGTTGTAATGTGTCTTTTCTATGTTTTTTTTCGTTTCTCTGGTGTATTTTCTTTTTTTTAGCAGTTGTTATGTGTGTTTCAATCAGTTGTAATTTGTCTGTTTTTATTAATGAATCAAGGTCCCTATTTTATGATCCTATTCTACTTTAAGGTCCTTTGAATACGAGAAAAATACAAAAAAAAAAACAACAAAACAATATTCACATTTCCTTCATTTTCTTTGCATAACATATCATGCATCATTTGCATTCATGATTCGGTTTTCAAGGTTCTGAGTCTCTCGTTCTTGACAGATTCTGGCCCGACGCAGTCGTTACAAGCCAACTCGCACATACAATACTCGTGCAAACTTCAAGAAGAAAATGGAAGGACTTGAACAAGAGAATCAACAGTTGCAAGAACAGGTCACCGCTCTGCAGGCTAGTGTAGCCCAATTGACAGCTATGTTTGAATCTTTGAATGCGGCGGGGGCTATCCCTCTTCTGCCTCCTCCAACACAGGGTTTGAATGTCTCTATCCCAGGAAACATCCCGGTCTCAGCTCCATTGGTCTTCGTCAGTCAACCAATGTCCACTGCTCCAATGCATTTCTCATGGGGTATGCCTGCTAATTTTGGCGAAGAGTCTCATCAGAATCATTCCAATATTCAATTCCAGGCTGTTACCATTCCACAGGTTACAGTTCCTATCCCGCCTCCTGCAATGACTACTGCACCTCTCACTATGAATGCTATGCCACTAGTGACAGAACCTATCTATCATGCTAATCGAGCTGAAAGCGTGATATCTGTTGGTTACAATGAAGAAATCCAGAATCAGGTTGACGAAATCCAGCGAGAACTTCGGGCTCTCCGCGGTAAAGAGTTGTTTGGAAAGAATGCTCATGACATGTGCTTAGTTCCAGATGTTGACATGCCTCCTAAATTCAAAATGCCTGACTTTGAGAAATACAAGGGGGATTCTTGCCCACAGAGTCATTTGATCATGTATTCCAGGAAAATGGCTGCATATACAAGAAAGGACCCGCTGTTAATTCATTGCTTTCAAGATAGTTTGACTGGTGCTGCTCTGAAGTGGTATGTGAGCTTAGATCGTGAGAAGATTCAATCTTTTACTGATGTGTGTGAAGCATTCATGCAACAATATAAATACAATGTTGACTTGGCACCTGATAGAGATCAGCTTCGCTCTCTGTCCCAAAAAGAACGGGAAAGCTTCAAAGAGTATGCTCAGAGGTGGCGCGGACTGGCCGCACAGGTTAACCCGCCTTTAGATGAAAAAGAGATGACGAAGACGTTCCTGAAAACACTCGACCCATTCTACTTTGATAGGATGATCTCCAGTAACCACCGTGATTTTACTGATGTGGTGGAAACTGGCGTACGTATGGAAGAAGCGATTAGAGAAGGACGTTTGATGAGAGATGCCTCTGGTTCTAGTTCTGGAAATGGCAAAAGGTACGGTGCTGGATTTGGGAAGAAGAAGGAACAAGAAGTGGGCATGGTCGCTCATGGTAGGCCAAGGGGAAATTATTTTCATCAGTCTCAACATCATGTAGCTGTCGTTGCAGCTCCTCTAAATGTTGGCTATCAACAACGGCCACCGAATCAACCACAAAATCATCTACCACAGAATCAAAGACTACAAAATCCACCACAAAATCAACCACAGAACCAACAACCACAAAATCCTAATCGTACTCAAGGACCGCCTAGGTTTGACCCCATTCCCATGAAGTACGCTGAGTTACTGCCCGCATTACTTGCAAACAAATCTGTTCAGCTCAGGCCACCTCCACCAGTGTCTAATCCCTTGCCATACTGGTATAGGGCTGACCTTACTTGTGCATATCACTCGGGAGCACCAGGTCACGATGTCGAGCACTGTTATACCTTGAAGGGTGATGTACAAAGATTGATAATGAACGGCAGGTTGAGATTCAAAGATACAAACCCAAATGTGCAGGCAAATCCACTTCCTCTGCATGGGGCTGCCACTATTAACATGGTGCAATGTGATGCAGATTCTTATCGGGTGTTCAATGTTCGACAGATTAAGGAATCCTTGGTGCAAATCCATGTCGATTTATGCAAGCTATCTCTGTTCCAACATAATCATGCTGCTTGCATGACTTGCCCAAGAAATCCTAGAGGATGTCAGAAGGTGAGGGATGACCTACAGACTTTGTTGAATAAGAGAGAACTAGTTATCACATACAAGAAGAAGGGTGACGAAGAATCTGATGATGAATTTTATTTTGACAGTAGCGACGATGAAGTGTTTGTGATTATTCCAGAATTTACTGCTCCAAGATGCCTTGAATTGACATATAACAGCCAAGAGCACATTGTTGAGCCTTTAGTGATCTGTTTGCCCGGTCCTGTGCCTTACGCTTCTGATAAGGCAATTCCATACAAATACAGTGCTACCATGATGAGGGGTAACGAAGAGGTCCCTATTCCTGCTTTGTCTTCGGTTGCCAATATTGTGGGATCGAGCAAAATGATGAGAAGCGGTCGTGTGCTGCCACCTCCTACCTTGAGAAAGACTGATGCTCCTACAAATGAGCCATTGGTGGTGGAAAGGCCCGAAGTATGTGTTGATCTTGACAAGGGTAAGACCAGTGTTGGTTCCGATGCTGATGAAGTGTTGAAGTTGATAAAGAAGAGCGAGTACAAGATTGTTGATCAGTTAATTCAAACGCCTGCCAAAATCTCTATGTTATCCCTCCTGTTGAACTCCGAAGCTCATAGAGACGCTCTGATGAAAGTGCTCGACCAAGCTTATGTTGATCACGATGTGACAGTTGGCCGTTTTGACGGCATTGTGGGAAATATCACTGCTTGTAACAATCTGAGTTTCAGTGATGGAGACCTTCCCGTTGAGGGGAGAAGCCACAACCTTGCTTTGCACATATCCGTGAATTGCCAATCTGATGCTTTATCCAATGTGCTTGTTGATACCGGCTCATCTTTGAATGTAATGCCGAAGACTACTCTTGACCAGCTGAGTTATAAAGGTGCTCCGATGCGGCGAAGTGGTTTGGTTGTCAAAGCTTTCGATGGAACGAGGAAGACGGTGATGGGTGAGGTTGATTTGCCCATTACCATTGGACCGAATACTTTTCAGATTACTTTCCAAGTTATGGATGTTAATGCTGCTTACAGTTGTTTATTAGGGCGCCCTTGGATTCACGATGCAGGTGCTGTGACTTCGACTTTGCACCAAAAGCTGAAGTTTGAAAAGAATGGCAAGATCGTAACTGTGTGTGGCGAACAAGCTCTGTTGGTAAGCCAACTATCATCATACTCTTGTATCAGTGGTAGCATTGTGGATGGAACCCAATTCCAGGGTCTAACTATTGATGAAGGAACAAATGATAGGAGAGGTAGTGTGTGTATGGCCTCCTTGAAGGATGCACAACAGGTGCTATCTAATGAATCTACTACAGGTTGGGGCAAGTTGGTTGAATTGCCAGAAAACAAGAATCGAGAAGGTCTAGGGTTTGGCTCGATTGGTAAGGCTCCTGAATCTTCTAATATTGTCAAACCTCTTAAAGATATGTTCAAGAGTGCTGGTTTCATCTACCCGAATGTTTCAGATGAGAAGGTGAATGTCGTGATTGATGAAGAGCCCGAGGAAATTGCTGATTTGGTGGAGCGTGGAGGAATCTGCTGCAATTGGAGTGTTGTGGATGCTCCTTCTGTTGTATCTCGTTCTGAGTAATGTCTTGTCGTTGTTTTCTTTTTCAAAATCTTTCATTCTGCCCAAGATGAAAGTATGCATGTTTTAGGGCCTATGTTTTAAGAAATAAATATTCCTATCGCTCTGCCCAAAGCGAAGGTAGAACAATTGTCGGGCTTTATTTTAATGAAATCATCAAATAATAAAGAGTTATTCAGTATCCACTTTATTCGTACATTAACTTTTTATTGCTTTCTGCTTTTTTCTGGAATATGGTAACACAAAGAACATAACAATATATCTTTTAAAAAAAAAAAAATCTGCATATGCTCATTCTTTTATATCTGTTTTCTAAAAAAATCAAGCATAAATCATAATTGCAGATTAATTGTTGATAAACCCGTTGAACACAATGAACCTATGCCCTCTCCCAACTTTGAGTTCCCAGTGTTTGAAGCTGAAGAGGAGATTGAGGATGACATTCCTGATGAGATTACCCGGTTACTTGAGCATGAAGAAAGAACCATTCAGCCTCATGAGGAGCCTACAGAAGTAGTTAATTTGGGTACTGAAGAAGATAAGAAAGAAGTCAAGATCGGCGCATTGTTGGATGCTAGTGTCAAAGACAGATTGATAGAACTTCTCAGAGAGTACATGGAAGTGTTTGCTTGGTCTTATCAAGATATGCCAGGGTTGGACACCAGTATTGTGGAGCACCATTTGCCGTTGAAGCCTGAATGTCCGCCGGTTAAGCAGAAATTGAGAAGAACACGTCCGGATATGGCGATCAAGATAAAAGAAGAGGTTCAGAAACAGATTGATGCGGGTTTCCTGATTACATCGGAGTATCCTCAGTGGTTGGCCAACATAGTACCAGTTCCGAAGAAAGATGGTAAGGTCAGAATGTGTGTTGATTACAGAGATTTGAATAAGGCGAGTCCGAAAGATGATTTTCCTTTGCCTCACATTGATATGCTGGTTGACAATACAGCAAAATTCAAAGTTTTCTCCTTCATGGATGGTTTCTCTGGTTACAATCAGATACGGATGGCTCAAGAAGATAGAGAGAAGACTTCCTTTATTACACCATGGGGGACTTTCTGTTACAAAGTAATGCCTTTTGGTTTGAAAAATGCGGGTGCTACATATCAAAGAGCAATGACAACTCTGTTCCACGATATGATGCACAAAGAGATCGAGGTTTATGTTGATGACATGATTGCCAAGTCCAGCACTGAAGAAGAACATGTTGATAATCTTCTGAAATTGTTCCAACGGTTAAAGAAATACAAGCTTCGTTTGAATCCCAACAAATGCACTTTCGGTGTTCGATCCGGAAAACTCTTGGGATTTGTGGTTAGTCAGAAAGGTATTGAGGTGGATCCTAGCAAAGTGAAAGCCATTCGTGAAATGCCTGCACCAAGAACTGAAAAGCAAGTAAGAGGGTTCCTTGGTCGATTGAATTACATATCCAGATTTATTTCTCACATGACTGCTACCTGCGGACCAATATTCAAACTTCTCCGAAAAGACCAAGGAGTGGTGTGGACGGAAGATTGTCAGAAGGCTTTTGACAATATTAAAGATTATCTCTTGGAACCTCCTATCCTGATTCCTCCTGTTGAAGGAAGGCCTTTGATCATGTACCTGACTGTGTTAGAAGATTCCATGGGTTGTGTGCTTGGACAACAGGATGAGACTGGTAAGAAGGAACATGCTATTTATTATCTGAGTAAGAAGTTTACAGACTGTGAATCTCGCTACTCCATGCTTGAGAAGACTTGTTGTGCTTTGGCTTGGGCTGCTAAACGTCTCCGCCAGTATATGATTAATCACACTACTTGGTTGATATCTAAAATGGATCCAATCAAGTATATTTTTGAGAAACCCGCTTTGACAGGAAGGATTGCACGTTGGCAGATGTTGTTATCTGAGTATGACATTGAATACCGTACTAAAAAAGCAATTAAAGGAAGTATTCTTGCTGATCATTTGGCGCACCAGCCAATTGATGATTACCAGTCTCTTAAGTTTGATTTTCCCGATGAAGATGTCATGTACTTGAAGATGAAAGATTGTGATGAACCACTGTTTGGAGAAGACCCTGATCCTGAATCCAGATGGGGTTTGGTTTTTGATGGAGCTGTCAATGCTTATGGGAATGGAATTGGTGCAGTTCTTATTGCTCCTATGGGTAATCATATTCCATTCACTGCCAGGTTACTCTTTGATTGTACAAACAACATGGCAGAGTACGAAGCGTGTATTATGGGTATTGAAGAAGCTATTGATTTGAGGATCAAAATCCTTGACATCTATGGAGATTCAGCTCTTGTAGTTAATCAGATCAAAGGAGAATGGGAGACTCGCCACCCTGGCTTGATTCCATACAGAGATTATGCAAGACGCTTGTTGACTTTCTTTAACAAAGTTGAATTACATCACATTCCTCGTGATGAGAATCAGATGGCAGATGCTCTTGCTACTTTATCATCCATGTTCCAAGTGAATCGGTGGAATGACTTGCCTCGTGTCAATATTACTCGCCTCGAGAGGCCTGCGTATGTGTTCACAATTGAAGAAGCGGTTGATGATAAGCCGTGGTTTTATGATATTAAGAATTTCCTACAACATCAAGAGTACCCGCCTGGGGCATCTAGAAAAGACAGGAAAACTCTGAGAAGGTTGTCTGGCAGTTTCTTTCTGAATGGTGATGTTCTTTACAAGAGAAATTTTGATATGGTTTTGCTTCGGTGTGTGGACAAGCGTGAAGCCGACCAACTAATGTATGAAGTACACGAAGGTTCCTTTGGTACCCATGCCAATGGACATGCTATGGCTAAGAAGATGTTGAGAGCAGGTTACTATTGGATGACAATGGAATCTGACTGTTGCAAATATGTGAGAAAATGTCATAAGTGTCAGATTTATGCTGATAAGATACATGTGCCACCGACTCTGTTGAATGTTATGTCTTCTCCTTGGCCTTTCTCTATGTGGGGGATTGATATGATCGGAATGATTGAACCAAAAGCTTCGAATGGCCATCGTTTCATCTTAGTGGCTATTGATTATTTCACCAAGTGGGTTGAAGCAGCTTCCTATGCTAATGTTACAAAGCAAGTGGTTGTCAGATTTATCAAGAATCAGATCATTTGTCGATACGGTATTCCAAGCAGAATCATCACTGATAATGGATCGAACTTGAACAACAAAATGATGAAAGAGCTGTGCGACGAGTTCAAGATTGAGCATCACAACTCTTCTCCTTACAGGCCTAAGATGAACGGTGCTGTTGAAGCTGCAAACAAGAATATCAAGAAGATTGTGCAGAAAATGGTTGTCACTTACAAAGACTGGCACGAGATGTTGCCTTTTGCTTTATACGGATACCGCACTTCAGTTCGCACATCAACTGGGGCAACTCCATTTTCTTTGGTATACGGTATGGAAGCAATACTCCCCGTAGAGGTTGAGATCCCGTCAATGAGAGTTTTGATGGAAGCAAAGTTGACAGAGGCTGAATGGTGTCAGACCCGGTACGATCAGCTGAATATGATTGAAGAGAAGCGCATGACTGCTTTGTGTCATGGGCAGTTATATCAGAACAGGATGAAAATGGCTTTTGACAAGAAAGTTCGACCTAGAGAGTTTAAAGAAGGTGATCTTGTGCTCAAGAAGGTCTTGTCTTTTCAACCAGATGCTAGGGGCAAGTGGACTCCCAATTATGAAGGCCCATATGTTGTCAAGAAAGCTTTTTCTGGTGGCGCCATGATTCTTACAAACATGGATGGTGATGAACTCCCTCGTCCAGTGAATGCAGATGCAGTCAAGAAGTACTTTGTCTAAACAAAAAAAAGGAAAAAAGAAAAGTGTATATAGCTCGTCAAGCTGAAAACCTGAAAGGGCGGCTTAGTCAAAAAAGAGGGCGTCTTGGTGGATCGAAAACCCGAAAGGGCGGTTCATACAAAAAATGAGACATAAAAAAAAGAAATATACACTTCCCGGTAGATCGAAAACCTGAAAAGGCGGTCTAGGCAAAAGTTAGGGAAACAAGACAAAGTAACTGCATTCACTTGAGTTCGATCAGTTGGGGCATGTGTTTGCTGATGAAGAAGTTGTGATTAGAACCATTTGTACTTGGAAGCTGAAGACACAGTGGAATTCAAAAGTTGTTAGGGAGAATAGATTTATTGTGTTCAATGTACCCTTTCCATATTAATTACCAATTCCAACTTTGTAACGATCCATGGAGTTACGCTATTGGCGGATTACCATTCTTATACATGAAATTGAGCCTCGTTCTCATTGTTTGGATGTCATTTTTCTAGTCTTACAAAATTTCTTTATATTTTGATGATTTCAATTAAAATAAAAAGGACATATTTCAAAAAATATACATATACTTTTAAAATAAAAAATAAATAAATGCGCTTTTGATTAAAGATGACGACAAGCATTTTCTTTAGAGCGAATACAAAAAGAAGGAATATCCGCGACTACTCCAATTGTGGTTAATTCTAATACGCAAGTTTGATTCTGATGAGGGGGGCATTTTGCTGAAAGGAGGATACACCCCCCTATGAAAGTTGACAATGTTGTACAGTCAAGTTTAGTATACAGATCGTTTCGGATTGAACGATCATTCCCCAGAGAAGTTGTTCCTTCCCAAGAAGAGTTCTCTTGCTTTATCTACAATAACATCTACACTTTGTAGAGATATCCCGAGCAGTGACGCGACGTTGGCTTGTGTTTCCGGTTTGGTCACTTTGTCTGTCCGACAAAAAGATGTTTCACATACATACATATACACATACATTCATAACATACAAGCATTCATACATACTTCCATATATTCAAATATAGCATTTACATGTGCCATGAGCATTTACATTATTCATACCTTGTTACATCATATACTATATTCCTATCTCTTTTGTCTTGTCTGTGTCTACAAAATAGAGTCGGGATGGGCATGTTGTTCTTTCCAATTAGAGTGTCAGTTTAGGCAGATAAATGTACATCTCTCTTGTTTCAAAAATTCCCCACTAGACTCTTCTCTCGTGGATGATGGTTGTTGCAGTTTTTCCTACAACAAAAGGAAAATTGCTGATTGAATTTATTCTTCAATTGGACACAAAGTCTTGTTTCAATGTTTTCCCTCCGGTTTGTTCCCGGATTGGACATCATACAGAACAACAAATGACAAGTTTTTCTCACAAGAAGCTTGTACTTTACAAGATACATTTTACAATTCCTCGGGCGGGTTTATCCCCAGTGAACCTTATCAATACATTGCACAATAGATCACACAAATCTTTTCTCTCCACAAATACATACACTTATACAGTTTAATCAACTTGGATCACTGTTCGAAACACTCGTCAGAATTACTTCCTTTTAAGAGAATCATGTTACTGGTGGGTGACATGTAGAGGTTGTCTTTTATCTGCATTCCGTCTTTGTAAGGCGGTGGACAATGCTCTTGTTCTCTATGGAAATTGTCTTATTTATGCAATCCGTCTCGTTGTAAGGCGGTGGTCAATATTCCTATTCCTTATAGAGGTCGTCTTTTATCTGCAAGCTGTCTCTTCGTAAGGCGGTGGACGATTCTCTTATTCTCTATAGACGTTGTCTTTTATCTGCAAGCTGTCTCTTTGTAAGGCGGTGGACAATGTTCTTATTCTTTATAGAGGTCGTCTTTTATCTGCAAGCTGTCTCTTCGTAAGGCAGTGGACGATACTCTTATTCTCAGTAAATGTTGTCTTTTATCTGCAAGCCGTCACTTTGCAAGGCGGTGGACAATGTTCTTTTTCTCTGTTAACGTTGTCTTTTATCTGCAAGCTGTCTCTTTGTAAGGCGGTGGACAATGTTCTTATTCTTTATAGAGGTCGTCTTTTATCTGCAAGCTGTCTCTTCGTAAGGCAGTGGATGATACTCTTATTCTCAGTAAATATTGTCTTTTATCTGCAAGCCGTCACTTTGCAAGGCGGTGGACAATGTTCCTGTTCTCTGTTAACGTTGTCTTTTATCTGCATTCCGTCTCTTTGTAAGACGGTGGACAATGTTCTTTTCACCATTACTGTCATCCACATAATAGTAATTAATATTTTCCCCAGTGTTTCACTTTATTCCCCAGTGGAATTCATTCTTCCAATGGACTTGGGGCACATCTTGTTTTTTCCCAGTCGGACCATGTTATGTTCTTCCCCTGTGGAATCCTGACTATGTCTTCTTCCTTTGTCTGTCTTTTACAGCATTCATACAGAAATTCAAAAAAACTGATCATCTGCATTTCATGCATTCATATTTGCATCATAAACACTGTTAGAGGATTTTAGGTCCAAAAATGGTGCACGTTTTATATTTAAGTCTCTTCAGTCCCGTCTAGACAAAGATTTCAATCTTCATCTCTCCGGGTGAAGAAACTTAAATAGGGGCAGCTGTTGTACCCCAATTTTGGACCTAAAATCCGCTTTCTCTTTTTTGTATATATATTATATATCTTTTTCAAAAATCATCGCATTCCTTTTCGCCGCATTATTTGCGCTCGTTATCGCATTTTTGTCGTCGTACTTTTATGTCCGCCTATTTATCATCCTTTTTTTTTTTTTTTTTTTTTTACCATTATTATTATTATCATCATTCATTGTTTCACCCTTTACCTTTATTATTACCATTATATATTATTATTACTTTTTTATCAAAAATCTCTTTTTCAAAAAAAGTTTCACTTTATTTGTTAGTACTATTAATTCAAATTCCTTTTTCACTCTACTTACTTTGAGAAAATGTGATTACAAAAAGAAAACAAAAACAGTTTTTTAGTAACTCCTCCCTTTTCTTCCTTCTTTCTCTTTTTCGGTCACTTATTCTTATTATTATTTACCATTATCATTATCATTACTACCACTCATTTTACTATTTTTTTATCTCCTATTATTATTATTATTATTATTATTATTATTATTATTATTAATTACTATTTTTATTATCCAAAAAAACAAAAAAACAGTTTTAATTCCTTTTTCTTTTTGCTTTTTTACGGTCAACTCAATTCCTCTTTTAAAACAAAGAAAAAAAAAACGCAAAAGAAAGAAGAACAAAACATGGATATCACAAGTTTGAAAAAGGATGGAATCCAATGCCTCTTCTGATTTTTTCCAGCACAACAACAATGACAGTTCTTGTCTTCTTCCCCATTTTAACACAAATTTTCAAACTAACATCTGATTCAACAAAGCATCCTGTCTATTTTTCTTCATTCATCCTAAAACCCTAAAACTTCTCTATAACAGAACCAAAAGTTCACAGAACAAAAGAGGATCAAGAACGGCGAGAGACCAAAAAAAGAAAACAGAATATCAAAAAAATACAGAACCAAAAACACATCCCTTCAAACAACCAAATACATCATCTTCATCAGAAACAAAACAAAACCCTAGCCTCTTAATCCTTCAAAACCTAACCTGACCGAAAAAAAAAAACAAAAAAAGGAACTTCTTCACACTTTGTGAAGAACCTGTTTGATTTTTTACACTCCCCCTTTTGAAACTTCACAGCTTCCAGTTAAAACCAATTTCAACCTCACAAAAAAAAAAAAAGAGCAAAAAAGGGTCAGAGAAAGAATCAAAGGAGCAAAAAAAACGAGAACAGAAGGAGAGTAGATCGGAAGCAGAGAAAAAACGTGCTCACCTTCAAGACTCACTGCAAAGGCTGGTAAAAACATCGTTCTTCATCCTCTTTCATTTCGGACTTGCATGAATACGTAGATCTAGGATTTCAATCTCGTTTTTTTTCTCTGTTCAAGTATGATTTCGTCGTTTGCTTGCATGATTGAACCTTGTTTTGCACGCGTAAGAACAGATTTGGGTAGTTAGGGTTTCAGATTTGATTTTTTCGGTTTAGATCTGGGAAGGCCGATCCGGTCTTTTGGCTTGCTTGTTTGTGATTTTGGTCGCCGGATTCATGTTTAGGACGTGTTTTTAGGTAGGGTTTGTATTCCAAGTTTTTGATTTGAACAAGTTTTAGTGATTTGGGGGGATTAAGGTTCATGAAGTTGGTGTGTTCTTGAGAAGAAACAAGAACAATGGAAAAAATGAAAAAACAGAAGAGGAAAGAAATGGAGAACGGTGAGAAGAGAAAATGAGTTTTAACCAAAATGGGGAAAAACTAAACCTAGTAACCCCTTAATCAATTTTCTCACCGCGCCCCCCAATATTTTCTCAGCGCGCCCCCTTAACCGGTTACCGAACCGGGTTGTGGGCCGGGTCTGACCCGACCCGGTTCTCTCTCTAAACTGGGTATTGGGCCTGTTTAGGCCCCAGTACGTTTTTTTAGGTCTTTTTTTTTTTTTTTCTGTTCTTTTTTATTTATGTATTTTATTTTTATTTCTTAATTTGATTTTATTTCTCCTCTATGTGTTTATCTCACTTTAATAATTAGGTGTATGTTTGGGACAATGATTTTCTATATAAAATTGTTGAGTTCAAATTATTTTGCTAATAATCAAAGTTTTCTTAAACCACAAAAAAATATGTGTGAGTTTTTTAATAGTTAGTATAAAAAATTCCTTTACTAGAGGAAACAAAAATTCATCTTTAGATTAAAAGTTTTTTTTTTTAGTCACTTTTGATGTCAGAAAAATTAGTTTGTTAGTTATTTTTATTTATTTATTTAGAATATCAAAAAAATATGAAAATAACAAAAATATTAGAAAAAAAGTTAAATATGCTATGATTTATTCTTTTTTTTTTGTGATGATTGATAACATGATTTTGTCTTTGTTTAATTTCACTTTATGAAAAAAACATATAACATGCCTTATTTAAAAAATTCACATGCATACATGCATTTAAAAACCTTACATTTTGCACTACATCATATTATGCATTTTTCATGTCACATAGCATTTTACATAATTTTCTACATCATATTACATTTTTCATATCACATAGCATTTTACATAATTTTCTACATCATATTACATTTTTCATATCACATAGCATTTTACATATTTTTCTACATCATATTACATTTTTCATATCACATGTTCACTACACATTTTTACATGCATTTGCAACATTACATTTTTACTACATCACAATCTACATTTTGCATTTTTACATGACATTGACACTAATTTTTACATCACACTACAATTTCACATTACAACTTCATTTTACATTTTTTTACATGCATACATGCATTGCATTTAGGATAGGACATGCATCATTTTAAAAATGCATGTTAGAGACAATATTTTAATTTATAAAATCATTGAGCTCTAACATTAGCATTGATAGTGAAGGACCTCTTTTGGTCTAAATTCATTCTCATAAAAAAAAAATGAATAAAAAAAAAACTTTCCTTTGATAAATAAAATTTGTTTTTGCTTGTATTTGTTAGTTAGAATTATTTGTTGTTGTGAGTGACTTTCGAAAATGTATTATCATGTCTTTGCCTCCGACACATTTCTTTCACACACTCCACTTTTTAGTTAGAATATAATAT
Organism: Trifolium dubium; assembly: GCA_951804385.1. Classification (NCBI taxonomy): domain Eukaryota; kingdom Viridiplantae; phylum Streptophyta; class Magnoliopsida; order Fabales; family Fabaceae; genus Trifolium; species Trifolium dubium. The sequence continues at coordinate 43,618,733 of OX638068.1, forward strand.
CTTGCTATGTTTGTTATTTTTTATTGATTAGATGCATATTCATTATCATATTTATTTTCCGCACCTGCATTTTACTTTTATGCATTGCTATTTATTTATTTATTGCCTCTTATTATTATTTATTCATTCAAATTCGATATGGTTGTAAATTAATTATTCAATTGGGTTGTAATAGCGTAGGACTTTATTTATCGCTTTTATTGCTTTCCTAGCTCACACATCACACATAACGCCAAAAAATTTCATTTCCAAGGGAGAGGACTCGTAATTGATTTCAAATTGATTACGAGACTTTTCGAAACAAAAACTTCTTTTTTTCAAAACAAACGTACGATCTTTTTTATAAGACAAACGCAAATTCACCTTATAATTATCTTTAACATGATATTGTCTACAATTTATCTTCTTTACCACATCTTTCTTTTTTCAAACCCACAAAAAAAAAAAAAATACGAATACACTTTCATTTTCGAACATTTAACTTCTTTTCTTTTTTTTACATAACAACATTTACACTTTCTTACTATTTCTTTTCTTTTAAACATTCTCTCAATAAAAATTCTCTCAAAAAAAATCCTTTTACAAGCAAAAAATATATTTACCTTTCTTTCCTTTTATTCACCTTATGGAAAATCCTTTTAACCTTTTTTTACCTTTTACTTACACTTAACTTTTTTTTCTATAACAAGACTTACACTTTCTCACTATTTCCTTTCTTTTAAACACTTCCTCTACAATACAATAATTACTTTACTCTCAAAAAAAAATCCTTTTACAAAAGAAAAAATATATTTAAGTTTCTTTTCTTTTATTTACTTTAAGGAAAATTCTTTTAACTTTTGTTTTACTATCTTTTCACTTTTAAGAGACTTTTGTCATTCTTAGTCTCAAATTTTGACGATCCTTATAAACATTGCAAGAATTCAATCATTCTCCTATCAAAGGGGGAATGGTTTAGTGTGTTTATATTGATCTTTAAAAGGTGAGACTTAAAATGACATTAATTTCTTTTTTTTTTTCTTCTTCTTCTATACAACTTCTCCCTCCATTTTTAAAAGCATGTATATAAAAAAGCACAAAAACATATAAGAGGTTACCATGGAGTACCATGGGCGCTTGGGGTGCTAACACCTTCCTCAAGTGCAACTAACCCCCGTACCTTAGAATCTCTTCTTTTAAAAAGGTTTTAATTTTTCCCCTCCTTTGGAAATGAAAAATAAAACTGTAGTGGGGTAATGTCTCAAAAATCCCGCAACACCCCCAGTTTTACTCCGTGAGCTACATCACGAACAAGAATTCGGGATCTAAGTCCCGAAACCTTTTACACAGGTTTTCATATAATTGGTGATGTAGTTGCTCTGATTGACTTGCTTGGTGTGGACCAAGTTTTTCTTCTGGGACATGATTGGGGTGCTTTAATTGGTTGGTATCTATGCATGTTTCTTCTGAGGTGAATGGATCTTAGAGCAGAGGAAGATATGATGAGAACTGAGGGGCTACCGGGAGGGATTTTACCTCCTTCATCATCACCTTCACAGAGCACTTTTCTCCAACAATTCCCAAAAAAATTCGGGATCCAACTCCCGAATCCTACTTCGGGACCGTAGTCACGAATTAAATGTGGGCTGGGGGGGGGGGGTTGGGCCTAAATTCGGGACGCAGGGTCCGAATTAAAATTCGGGATGCATCTCACGAATTTTTCTGGGGGTGAATTTTTCAACTTTTTTTCTAAATTCGGGACGTGCGCCCCGAACCCAACTTCGGGATCTATCTCACGAATTGAAATTGATACATATTTTTAAAGGTATTTTGGAGTTTCAGGAGGGTTAAAGAGAAGGATGGGGTTAAAGAGAAATTTTCCTATAATACTAACTTGTTTTTATAAGAGAAACTTAGGGTGACATGTGTTGTCGATAATCGATAATATTGTGACATATTTTATTCTGCTATGAAGCATGTTGTTTTGAAGGATTTATCCGCGTAAGATATCCTATATAAGTAACCAACATTAACGTAGGTTATTTCATCAAGCTACATAAACTTTTTTTTCTTTACTAAAGCTACATAAACTTATTCCCTATCTGACATTTTTTCAATGATACCATAAGAAATTGACGAAAACAAAAATTATACTACAATAAGTTAACTTTTTATGCTAGAAGAACCAACAAATAACTTATCTTTACTTATATGAATTTTTTATTATAAGATCTTCAATTATAAAGGTTAAATTTTCATCACTTGTTCTTACTTATATTAAATATACATCGTACTCATCAAAATAAGTAAAGTTATTTCAAGTTGCATCTTCTAAATATTCCACATCATCGTCTCAATTCTTCAAATTGAAATCTCAACCCACAAATAATAATGGACTCAACATGCTTCCTCTCACTTTGAACCCCTCACAATATATTTCCTTAATGTGTCTTATGGGTATATTCACCATTTGACCATAAACAAAAATATATACTTAACGATTGATAAGCAATATTGATGTTTGTCTAAATTAATGTGATTTTGTGATTTACTTTTAAACATTATTGTACTAAATAATTGAACACGACAAATTATAAATCCTTAATCTCTCCCCTTGTTGCACGAGTTTACAAAAAAAAAATCTTATAAGAACTCTTTTTGGGTGGCTTAGATCTCAAAGAAATAAAATGCACAAAATTATGTTGTGCAAACCACAAAACAATATACAAAATACTGCAAAATTTGGCTCACAATCTTGAGAATAGACATGATAAGCTTATGGGTTAAAGTTTGAATATTGTTCAACATATAACAGTCTATAGCTATTAAAATTGAAGGATCACTTTACTACTTCAGAAATTATAAAACTATAAAAGAACCTACAAAGCTAAGTAGTATTAAGGACAACCACATTCAGATATTAATTTTAATATGCACTGAAGAGAGGATGAAGCTGAAAATTCTTCATAGTTGTTTTATTTTCTAGTGCATCATAGCATTGACTACTCCTTAACTGCGTGTGACGTTCTGCTTTATCTCTTTTGGCAGTCAAATAAGAAAAAATAATGATCATTTAGAAACAACAAATCTATTTGACAACACGCAACTTTCATGAATGCAAATTGAATCATTCTCCATTTTTGAAAGACAGATAATAATTGGGGCATCAATTCTACCTCAGAAGAGTGCATGTACTAAACCTTTTTAGTAACATAGGTTTTACATAACATGTGTTCAAGTGTTACGAAAACTAAATAGTAACATTTTTTTTTATTTAGTAACATTATTTAAATGTGACTAAATCCCATATTTCTTGTACTGACAAATCATTAAAACAGTCTTCCCAAATAATTTCTGCTTCTACTGACGCTCTTTCGAACCAAATTAGTGCTTTCATCAACTCCAGTACGTTTGCAACAGACTTCAAAGTCATCTTTTCTAACACAGGAGAATGTATAAGTAGATATTTGATGAAATCAAATTCCAACTTGGTACCAGAGATGCCATTGCAATCTATCCTCACATGTCGCACTCGGATGGGCATGGCTGGACCAGAAAAGATATCTTCCCAACAAAAGGTGGCAGGTGTCAAAGGTTCATTCACCTTAACCATCCGTGCCTACATGCAATTGTTACAAATCCATGCATCAAATGGGGAAAGAAAGTATGCATAAGAGAGATATATATAGCATATTAAAACTATGAAGGTAACATTGTATTGAGATAAAAGATGGAAAATGAGGTACACTAGTCTTATTTTATATGAAGCACTGCTGTGACAATGTATAGCAAGTGACATCTACAAGTCTTAGAAAAAAACTTCAAAAGCTAAACACTAGACAAAAACTTAAAGCAAAAAAGGTTTGCAAATTCTAGAGCTTAATAACAACATAAAAAAAAATGATGTGCAAGTACGACCACAAATCAGCGAACAAAGCAAAGTAAAGGTAAACTAAATGAGTACTCACATATAATTCTAATGTGTGAAGATTAGGTGAGCTTCTGAGCAAGCAAAGAGCAGCTGAAATTTCTTTCAAGTCATCGAAATTTATCCTTAAGGAAAGATAACTTAGATCAATACAAGGTGTAGGAAGCTTTACTGGCAAAACACCTGCAGCCAAATACTGAAGCAGAACAGAAAAAAAATGACTCTAAATCAGAATATAATCTTTTTAATATAGACATATCAGGAGTTGCATACACATGATTGTGATTTGTATTAAACAATATTAGTTGACTCACTCATAAAGTCAAATTCAAAATTCAGATGCTCGAGCATTGTACCTTTAAAAAGTTACCACCAATCTCTAGGCTTTGTATGTGATGTTGATGTTCAAAAAATTTGAGCAGATTGGTAGAGCGTTCGATGCTTTCAGAGTTCAAATCCACCCCCTCACCTAATGAATATCGTAGTTAATTTGAAAGAATTGTCAAGGCTAATATTGTTGAATATACCATAGATTTTGCAAAACTTCAGATTTGGTGCACGAATATTAATTTGGTCTAAACCGTCAACTTCTATCAATGTCAATTCTTCAAGTAGGGGGCAATTAGATATCAAGTTTTCAAAAGCATCTTGAGCCACTGTAACCTTCATAAGATCAATGCTTTTCAAATTTCGGAAACCATCAAACGTCTTTGGAGGATTGAGCCAACACCGTTCTAATCTTAAATTATGCAAACTTTGACATGAGAATAAGCACCAAGGTATCTTATATCTCGCATACCAAAATTCCAACACAAGCTCTTTAATAGACCTTTTTGATAGATGAAGAATCCATCGATCAATATCAGCACCATCTCTCACAATAAGATCCTCACTTTCAGAGAGCTTGAACATGTTGATTGGTGCAGAATGAAGTAAGAGTACATGATCAACAATTTTAAAAAAGTTCATAATGAGATAATGATGAAGGTCTTGAGGGACACAATGTCTGTCAAACACAAGATTTTGTAGAGTGTACCATTTGTTCCTCCATTTGTTGGATAAAAGACTTGTTCTCACAGCTTCATTAATTGGCAAGTAAGATAGAATACAATTTGTTGCATGAACCGGTAAGCAACTAATTCTATCCTCCGGCTCGACATCAATTACTTTTTGGGGTGTAGACTTTGTTTCCTTCAGATAGATACATTCGTATTCAAACAAAAGTACATACATGAATCAGAAATAAAAACTAGGTTAGTGTCCATATATATATATATATATATAACAAGAATCACAAACTATGGTTCACTCATGGAATGCATATTATATTATATTATTACACAGACAAAGAAGAAAAGTTTACCATTGTGAAGCGACCGTACGCAATAATCTTTTGAAAGTGATTAAATTGGTTCAAAGAGAATTCAAAACCCTAGCTGGAGATCAAATTGTAAAGGGTTTAGGGATTATATATATTACACACCATAACTCTATGTCAACGCTATATATATTGAGAATAATTTTTAAATATATTTTTTAAGATTTTATATTTAAATATATTTTAGAATTATATATGAAATGAATATAGTAATTAGGATTTAAGATTTATACTTTTATTTAAAAATTTTAATATTTGTTTGTTTTTTAAGATAAATATAATTTAAAAATATATTTTGTATCTCTATTTATAGAGTCATATATCATGAATATTAATGAGAATGACAAAAATTATATATTTAGAATATTCTTCATATAACAATATATATATCTCAGGAAAATTTCTCCGTATAAAAATATATCTCAAACCGAGTAATCAAACCAAATTAATCTATTTAGTTTGATTCGAATTAAAAACCAAATTGAACAAAAGAAAATCGAACTAGTACGATTCAAATCTCATATTTCAATTTAAAAACCGATGAACTTATCAACCAAACCTCAAATTAATACTATTTTTATAAATATTAGATAAATAATATTGTTCAATGCATAACAACTTATGGAAATATATATTTTTTTACCAAGGAAATGAAGTTATATGAGTTTCTTTGGTTTTGTATTATAAAAAATTGCCTAATAAAATAAGAAAACAGAATTATGCTGGTTTATTTGATTTTGAGTGTGATGTATGAATTTATTTCATTTGAAGTATTTTGAAAAAGAGAGAACATGCAATAGTTTACAAAAAAAAAATAGTTTATAAAATTAATAGTAAATAATACACCGAAAAAATAATGATAAATAACACACGATAAATGTATCTTCTTTTTTTATTTAAAAAAGAAACATTTTAAACCGAAACAAAACAGTTAGTTTAGTTCGGTTCCATTTATAAAAAACCTCAAAAATTCAACCAAATCTTTGAAGACTTCATCGATTTAGACATTTTTTTGACCAAAAACCGTTTCAATTACACCACTACTCATACTAGTAAACATCTTCAATCTATTTATCCTATTTATTTATAGTCAATTTTCCCACTCAAGTAACATCTCCATATGGTGATACTATTATTTTCATTGATTAGTTTTTGTTTTATTATTTAAAGTTTAATTTTAATTATATTATTGCAAGTATAAAATGTGAAACGTGATTATTATTATTTTTTTTGTCAAATGTATACTTCAATTGCAAGTATAAAATTGTTCAACATAGAACAGTCTATATCTATTAAAACTGAAGGATCACTTTACTACATATTTTTTTTTTTTGAGTTACTTATATAAGTACAAAGTTTTTACCGCTTATGCGATGACTAATCTCCGTTAGGGAACTTGATGACTAATTTCCATCACTTGATTCATTTACATCTAATTATAAAAATAAAAATAACAAAAATAAAACCTACAAAGCTAAGTAACTATTAAGGAGAACCACACATCAAGATATGAATGAACAAGGCTAAGAAACATCAAACTTGTTAAGGATGCTTGTTTATAATCCTTTACAACTGTTCATTTGATGCGAGTTAGCTTGTTATTTGTCACAATCAAATAACCAATTTCAGAAATTTAGATAATGCAGCGAAGAGAGGATGAAACTGAAAATGCAGGGGAAATTTTTTCATAGTTGCTTTATTTTTCTGCTGCAATATATATAGCATTGACTCCTCAACTGTGTGCACGTTCTGCTTTACCTCTTTTGATTGCCAAACATGACAAAATAATAATCATTTTTTTAACGCAAAAATAACGATCATTTATAAACAACAAATCTATTTTAAAACATGTAACTTTTAAGCATGTAAATTGAATCATTCCCCATTTTCTGAAAGACGAAGAATAGTTGACATCAAGTCTACCTCCCAAGAGTAAAACTCTTAGAAAGGGTCTCCCCAAATAACTTCAGCTTCTTCTGACGCTCTTTTGAACCGAATTAGTGCTTTCATCAACTCCAGTGGCAGTACGTTTGCAACAGGCTTCACGGTCATTTTTTCTAATATAGGAGAATATAGAAGTAAAAACTTGATAAAATCTAATTCCAAATTTGTACCAGAGATGCCATAGCCACCTATCCTCACATGTCGCACTCGGATGGGCATGGTTGGCCCCGAAAAGATATCTTCACAACAATAGGTGGCAGCTGTCAAAGGTGTATTCTCCTCAACCATCCGTGCCTACATGCAATTGTTACAAATCCATGGATCAAATGGGGAAAGAAAGTATGGATATAAGAGAGATATAGAGCATATTAAAACTATGAAGGTACACTAGTCTTATTTTATATGAATTTACTACTTGACAATGTAACTAACTCTATCTAAATTGCACAGATTCACAACTTTTGTAAGCAATATAACAAATCACATCTACATGTCTTAGAAACCAACTTCCAAATCTAAACACTAGACACACTTAAAGCAAAAATGGTTTGCAAAATCTAGAGCTTAACAAACAACATTAAAAAAGGATGTGCAAGTACAACCACAAATCAGCAAACAAAGCAAAGTCAATCTAAATTGAATGAGCACTCACATATATTTCTAATGTGTGAAGATTAGGTGAGCTTCTGAGCAGGCAAAGAGCAGCTGAAATTTCGTTCAAGTCATCGAAGTTTATGCCTAAGTTAAGAAAACTTAGATCAATACAAGGTGTAGGAAGCTTTACCGGCAAAACACCTCCAGCCAAATACTGAAGCAGAACAGAAAAATGGCTCTAAATTAGTATATCATGTTTTTAATATAGACATATCAGGAGTTGCATATACATGATTGTGGTTTATATTAAACAGTATTAGTTGACTCACTCCTAAAGTCAAATTCAAAATTCAGATGCTCGAGCATTATACCTTTAAAAAATAACCACCAATCTTTAAGCTTTGTATGTGAGGTCGAGGATTGAAAAAATTGAGCAAATTGCTGGAGCGTCCAATGCTGTCAGAGTTCAAATCCAACCATGAATCAATGACTATCGTAGTTAATTGGAAAGTGTTGTCAAGGCTAATACCCTCAAATTCACCAACGATTTCCAAAAACTTAAGATTTGGTGCATGAACATTAATTTGGTTTAAACCTTCAATATCTGTCAATTTCAATTCTTCAAGCAAAGGGCAACAGGATATCAAGTTTTCAAAAGTATCTTGAGCCACCATAACCAGATTTAGATCAATACTTTTCAAGTTTCGGAAGCCTTCAAATGTCGTTGGAGGTTTAAGCCAACACCAATTTAATTTTAAACTTTGCAAACTTTGACATGAGAATAAGCACCAAGGTATCACATAACGTTCATCTGTATAAGGTTCCAGCACAATCTGTTTAATAGCCCTTTTAGATATATGAAGAATCCATCGATCAATATCAGCACTATCACTCACAAGATCCTCACGGTCAAAGAACTTGAACATGTTGATTGGCGCAGAATGAAGTAAAAGTACATGATCAACAATTTTCAAAAACTTGTCCTCAATAACTAAACGGTCTTTGGAAGCTGCATGAGAGACACAATGTTTATCAAACACAAGATTTGGCAGTGTGTACCAATTGTTCCTCCATTTGTTGGATAAAAGACTTGTTCTCACGGCTTCCCGAATTGGCAAGTAAGATAGAATACAATCTATTACATGACCCGGAAAGGAACTAATTCTATCCTCCGGCTCCACATCAATCACTTTTTGAGGTGTAGGCAGCTTCTTTCGCTTTGTTCCCTTTAGATAGATATATTCATATTCAAACAAAAGTACATACATACATGTATATGTATCTTCTAAGTATGCATATAAGAATCATTCATAGCTATGTCCACATAGAAATAATCTTAAAACTCAAAGTAATGCATCTAACTTCATTTAATAAAAAAACACAAATCATAAAATTGTGTGTTCATTTAATCAAAGTATGGTTAACTATAATAATGTATGTAATGACATATGAAAAAATTGAGTAATGGAATGCAGAAAAGAAAAGTTTACCATTGTGAAGCTATGAATTGAGAAGTTCCAGTGCATTACTACATCCTTCGAAAATGATTGCTACAAACAAAAAGATTAATTAATTTGGGAAAAAGTAATAACAAATGAAATTGAAGAAGAAATCAAATGAACGATAAGTGGTGGAAGAAATTAATAACCTACAATCTACTTACCAATTGGTTCCAATTTGAGATTTGCTTCAAAACCCTAACCGGAGATCAAATTGAAAAGGGTTTATATTATTACACACTACTAGCGGGCCAGTGCCGTTTGTGTGGTATTAACAATTTTTTTATTTGTAATTAACATCGTAACTTCTTCTTTAGTTGTTCCTGAAGAAAATATTAATTATATAAACAAATGAAAAAACTCTTAAACCACTTGGAGAGTAGGCTGAGTATTCTCTTGGCAAGCACTTCTTGGGCGGGTTCCGACAAGGTCAAATCTAGCGCATAGAGGGATAATCCAAAGTGGAGAAGCGGCTCGGTGTGTTTGGTGTGATGATGTTTTGGAAACGGAAAATCACCTTTTTTGTTCTTGTCCTTTTGCTTGGGAGGTTTGGAGCAAGGTTCATTTTTGGTTTGGCGTTACCACTACTAATCCGGGGTCTTTATCTTCATTGTTTGAGAGCTTTCTTTCTCCTATGCGGAAGGGGAAGAATGGTTGGAAGGGAGTTTTATTAGTTTGGCATGCAGTTGCGTGGGTGTTATGGCACGCCAGAAATGATAAGATTTTTGGAGACAAGGTGCTTGAGGTGGGCGACGTTATTGAGTTGATCAAGTATACCTCTTGGAATTGGTTGTTGTCGAAAAAGGCAAATTCACTTTGTTTATTTTATGAATGACATGCATCACCTTTGGATTGTATCCTTAGATAAGTCTTTAGGCTGAGGATTGTTGTATGTTTTGATTCTTGTTGGTAGAGTATGACCTGTACTTTTCCTCCGATGTCGGTTGAGTACCTCTTGTACTTTTTCTTACTTTATATATATAATAAAATTATTCGCTGTTAAAAAAAAAAAACAAACAATGTAGTACAAATCGAAGAAAAAACTATGAATTCTACATAACAAAAAGGATGAAGAAACAAAGTGAGAAGAAGTTGAAGAAACAATACAGGAGCACATACCGCGATGTGTCGTGGAACCATAGTTGCTCGTGCGATCAAGACCACTACTATGCATTGGTTTTTTATATTGTCATTGTTAAGGGTACCACGACTCTCTTTCCCTTTTCTTATCTTTTGTTTGAAGTATGAGTAAGACCAGAACTATGTTGGAAACACTGCTTTGAACAAAATAGATCATCGATTCCACAAATTAATGATGAAACCAAAATTGAACTACCAAAAAGTAAACATAGAATAAAATCAACATTCTCAACAACAATAATAATAAATAAAATGGTATACATGCAAAATAGACACAAATTGACACACACAAAAAATTAGGATTAGGAAGAACAATACACTAATTTTCTTTCTTGACAAAATTAATAAACTGCTAAAAAAATTATTTTCATTATACATTTAGTATTACAATTCATCAAATGAAAATTAATTTTACCAAGCCATCAAACAATTATTCATTGATCCATGTGAATTGTGAACCAAATACCTTGATTTAATTCTGAAAAATAAATAATGATTACTCTATTACCATTGAAAACACATGAAGAAAAAAAAAATAAAGCAATTGAAATAGAACAAAATAAATAAAAAATAATGAAGAACAAAGCAATTGAAAATGTCTTACATGCTTCCTTAGTCCCCTTTTCTTTCTCATTTATCTATCTTCATGTCAAATTAAAGTCATTGGTTTTTCTCAAGTTTTCTTCAAGTCCATCACATACCTTTCTCTATAAAATTCCATTATTCGGTTCCTCCCTCTTTTTTCATTTATTGTTGTCCTGTATTCTTTTTTCCATAGTTGGCAGTTTTCAATATGTAAAGAAGAAAAATATAAATTAATTACCGTTATGTTGTTTTTTATTTTTAAACATGAAAAGAGGTAACTTCTAAAAAGGTATTATTGGAATCAAATTAGGCTACACCAAAATCATGTTTTGCCTTTATATATTGTTATAGATAAATAACTCTACGTAACGCGGTTGATAATAATAGAATATAATGTTTAATTTTTTTTAAATTTTTTTATATTTAAATATGTTTACGCTTTTTTACCAAAAAAAAAAATGTTTACGCTTTGTATTTAAAATAAATAAAATATAATTTAAAAATATATTTTTGTAGTTTTATATATGGAGTAATATCCGTACCAATATATATATATATATATATATATATATATATATATATATATGGAGTAATGTATCATGAATAATAATAAGAATGATCCTTTCAAAAAAAAATAATAATAAGAATGAGAAAAATAATAACAATAGTATTTCTGAAGAGTTTCTCCATATTAAAAGATATCTTAAACTGAGGAATCATACCAAACTAAACTTAAAATTAATCGATCTAGTTTGATTTGAATTAAAAACTAAACTGAACCGAAGGAAATTGAACTAGTACAATCAAATCTGATATTTCAATTTAAAAACCGATGAACAGATGAATCGATCTCAAACTAATATTATTTTTATAAATATTAGATAAAATAATATTGTTCAATGCATAACCACTTATGGAAATATACCTTTATTTACCAAGGAAATGAAATTATATTGGTTTCTTTGATTTTGTTTTATAAAATATTGCCTAATAAAATAACAAAACAGAGTTATGTTAGTTTTTTTGGTTTTGAGTGTGACGTATGAATTTATTTACTTTGAAGTTTTTTGAAAAATAGAGAGCATGCAATAATCATAAGAATAGTTTAAAAAATTAGAGCTAAACACTAGACAAACTCTTAGAAACTTTAATTGTGCAAAGTACAATCTAGAGCTTAAAAACACCATAAAAAAAATGTTGTGCAAAGTACAATCACAAATCAGCTCATATGATTGGCATGAATTCCTTTTTTTATGTTGACAAATACACATAGTTCTTGTTAAAGAAGCTAAAAATGCTCAATGATTATAAAATAACAATACAGCTTCTCAAACAAAAGAGTTTGGTTTTCAAATATATAATGAAAATACACCATTGTTCATCAAGACTTCACGAATGAATAAAAAAAAAAATACAACCGAAAGCACTAAAATCATAAGAAACTAAGATTGACATGAATAGAAAATCGAAAGGACATGAATACTTAAAATTGCAAAATTAGTAGGAATTCCGTCGACACCATCAAGCGATATCTTTCTCAAGTTCTTGCTAGCTAGTAGGTGTAGTAACTGAATCAGCAGCAACAAATTCTTCTTTGGTTGAATCACCCCCTTCAAATAGGGAAAGAAAGTATGCACAAGAGAGATATAGAGGATATTAAAACTATGAAGGTAACATTGTATTGAGATAAAAGATGGAAAATGAGGAGGTAACTAACTCAACTGACAGTGTAACTAACTCTATCTAAAATGCAACTGATTCATAACTTTTGTTAGCAATATAGCAACTCACATCCACAAGTCTAGAAACTAACTTCCAGATCTTAATAACAACATAAAAAAAAAAGAGGTGCAAGTACGAATGTCGACCACAAATCAGCAAACAAAGCAAAATCAAGGTAAGCTAAATGAGTACTCACAGATAATTCTAATGTGTGAAGATTAGGTGAGCTTCTGATCAAGCAAAGAGCAGCTGAAATTTCGTTCAAGTCATCAAAATTTAGCCTTAAGGAAAGATATCTTAGATTAATACAAGGTGTAGGAAGCTTTACTGGCAAAACACCTGCAGCCAAATACTGCAAGCCAAATGACTCTAAATTAGAATATAATCTTTTTAATACATACAGATAAGAAGTTGCATACACATGATTAAGGTTCGTATTAAACAGTATTAGGTGGCTTGAGTAAATTACCTTTAAAAAATTACCACCAATCTCTAGGCTTTGTATGTGAGGTCGATGTTCGAAAAATTTGAGCAGATTGGTAGAGCGTGCGATGCTTTCAGAGTTCAAATCCACCCATGACCTAATGAATATCGTAGTTAATTGGAAAGAATTGTCAAGGCTAATAGCGTCGAATTCACCATAGATTTTGCAAAACTTCAGATTTGGTGCACGAATATTAATTTGGTCTAAACCCTTAACTTCTATCAATGTCAATTCTTCAAGCAGAGGGCAATTGGATATCAAATTTTCAAAAGCATCTCGAGCCACTGTAACACATGATAGACTAATGCTTTTCAAGTTTTTAAAACCATCAAACGTCTTTGGAGGATTGAGCCAACACAGTTCTAACTTTAATTTATGCAAACTTTGACATGAGAATAAGCACCAAGGTATCTTATAATATCCCGCTGTCTGAAATTCCAACACAAGCTCTTTAATAGACCTTTTAGATAGATGAAGAATCCATCGATCAATATCAGCACTAGCACTCGCAAGATCCACACTTTCAGATAACTTGAACATGTTGATTGGCGCGGAATGAAGTAAAAGTACATGATGAACAATTTTCAAAAAGTTGTTCTCAATCTCAAAAGGGTCTTGAGAGACACAATGTTTATCGAACACAAGATTTGGTAGAGTGTACCAATTGTTCCTCCACTTGTTGGATAAAACACTTGTTCTTACAGCTTCCTTAATTGGCAAGTAAGATAGAATAGAGTCAATTACATGACCCGGTAAGAAACTAATTCTATCCTCCGGCTCGACATCCATCACATTTTGGGGTGTAGACTTTGTTCGCTTTAGATAGATACATTTATATTCAAACAAGAGTCCATACATGCATGTATCAAAAAACAAACTAGGTTAGTGTCCGTATGAATCTGAGTATGCATACAAGAATCACAGCTATCTATGCCCATTGAGAGAAAACCTTAAAGTTAAAACTCAAACTACAAGTATGGTGAAATTTACAAAGATTTGTTACATTACAATACAAGTATGGTTAAATATAATGTCGTAATATATGAAAAAAATCACCATGCATAGTATGTTATATATTACACAGTCACAGAAGAAAAGTTTACCATTGTAAAGCTACCGATTGAGGAAAAGCACGCAATAATCTTTTGAAAGTGAAATCGCTTAGAGAGAATGATTGCTTCCAATTTGATAATTGGTTCAAAGAGGATTCAAAACCCTAGCTAGAGATCAAATTGTAAAGGGTTTAGGGAGGATTCAAAACCCTAGCTGCAGATCAAACATATTTTATATTTGGTTTTTTCTTGTCTACCCCCTTAAGATTTGGGGGTATTTACCCCCAATCACTAATCTTTTTTTTAACCAATATAATTTTTTATAAAATACACCGTTTGATTAAAAGTTTATATTATATAGATCATTTGTGTAAAATTTCAGATAAATTTAAAATCATTTGATATGTTTTTGAGACGCATCAAAATTAACGGTTTCTGTGATATCTTAAACATCGTTAATCTTAATGTGTCTCAATAACATATCAAATAATTTTATATTTGTTTGAAATTTTACACAAATGATCTATATGATATAAACTTTCAATCCAACGATGTATTTTATTAAAAATTATATCGCTTAAAACTTTTTATAGTGATTGGGGGTATATACCCCCAAATCTTGTGGGGGTACACAAGTTGTCACCTTTATATTTAAATATGTTTTAAATTTATATTTGAAATGAATATAATAGTTCCCATTCAAGAAGGATTCAAGTTTTATATTTCTATTTAAAAATTTTAAGATTTATTTGTAATTTAAATTAAATATAATTTGGTGGATACCCCGGTCTCGAAAAAAAAAATATATAATTTAAAAATATATTTTTGTAGCTCTATTATATACAGTAGTCGTATGTCATAAATATTAATGAGAATGAAAAAACAAAATTGAAATATTCTTCATATAACAATATATATCAAACCAAGGGGTGTGGTTGAGCGGTTGGGGCTCATCTTCACTTAACTAATGATCGAGGGTTCGATCCTCGCTATGGAGCAGTTTTAAATCCTTGGGTCAGCTATCCCACCCATCGAGGTGCCTCTAATCTAGCGAGGAATTAGTCACTGCGTTCGGCGGTGGATACCCGGTCTCGACCAAAAAAAAAATTGAAACAAAACGGTTGGTTCAATTTCATTTATGAAAAACCTCAAAAATCGATCCAATTATACCGAAAAATTCTCTTTCCACCCCCCCACATTTCTCTTTCCCCCCCAATATACTCTCATACAAAAAAAAGTTTACTCTCATACAAAAACCATTTTGGGAGGGGAAAGAGAATATTAAGGGGTGTAATGAGAAATTTTCAATTATACCACCACTTACACTAGTAAACATCTTTAATCTATGTATCCTATTTGTTTATAGTCAATTTTGCCACTCCGACTCAAGTAACATCTCCATATAGTGATACACACTATTATTTTCATTGTTTAGTTTTTGTTTTATTATTTAAAGTTTAGTTTTAAGTATATTATTGCAGGTATAAAATGTGAAGCGTGATTATTTTTATTTTTTGTCAAATGTATACTACCATTGAAGATTAGAGATTAATCTTTCAAATTACAAACATTTATCTAATGAAATGACTTTCCTTAAAAAAAAAAAAAAACTAATGAATTGACCATTTTAAAACGCACGAAGTGTAACATTTATCCGAATAAGACCTTATGAAAACAATCTCACTTGACATATATGGATGATTTCATCGAGCTACATAAACTTATATATTATCTATAATGCAGTTTTAATATTTTCTCAATCACACCATAAGAAATTGACGAAAATAAAAATTAATAATAAATTGATTTTTTATACTAGTAAAACTACCAAAGTAACTTATTCTTATCTTTATGAATCTTCTTCATAGAATCTTTAATTAGGAAGGTACGGTTAAATTCTCATCACTTGTTCTTAGATATATTAAACAAAATGTAGTCATCAAAATAAGTAAGTTTATTCAAAGTTCAATCTTCTAAATCTTCCACATCATCACCTCAATTCTTCAAATTCAGATTTCAACCCACAAATAATAATAATGGACTCAACATTTATTATACTCTCACTCGAACCTCTCGCAATATATCGAGGTTGACGATGCAACCTATAAAATAGATCTTACCAATAAACTTGTGCCTTATGGGTTTATTCGCCTTTTTTGACTAGTAAACACAGACAGATATGTGCTTAACATTATTTATCTAACTCACATCTAATGAATTGTCCCCAAGCAGGGCAAAAAATTTCATAGTTATTTAATTTTCTGCAGCAACATAGCATTGACTCCTCAATTGTGTGTGGACGTTCTGCTTTACCTCTTTTGATTGCCAAACATGACAAAATTATAATCATTTTTATAAAGCAAAAATAACGATCATTTAGAAACAACAAATCTATTTTAAAACATGTAACTTTTAAGTCTCTAAATTGAATCATTCCTCATTTACTGAAAGACCGAGAATAGTTGGCATCAATTCTACCTCCCAAAGAGTAAAACTCTTATAAAGGCTCTCCCCAAAAAACTTCAGCGTCTCCTGACGATCTTTTGAACTGAATTAGTGCTTTCATCAACTCTGGTACGACGTGTGCAACAGGCTTCACGGTCATTTTTTCTAATACAGGAGAATAAAGAAGTAAAAACTTGATAAAATCTAATTCCAACTTGGTGCCAGAGATGCCATTGCCATCTATCCTCACATGTCGCACTCGGATGGGCATGGTTGGCTCCGAAAATATATCTTCCCAACAATAGGTGGCAGGTACCAAAGGTTTATTCACCTTAACCATCCGTGCCTACATGCAATTGTTACAAATCCATGGATCAAATGGGGAAAGAAAGTATGCATAAGAGAGATATATAGCATATTAAAACTATGAAGGTAACATTGTATTGAGATAAAAGATGGAAAATGGTACACTAGTCTTATTTTATATGAATGTACTGCTTTAATTTGACAATGAAACTAAGTAACTAACTATATCTAAATTACACATCTACAAGTCTTAGAAACTAACATCCAAAGCTAAACACTAGACAAACTCTTAAAGCAAAAATGGTTTGCAAAATCTAGAGCTTAATAACATAAAATAAAATGTTGTGCATGTACAACCATAAATCAGCCAACAAAGCAAAGTCAATCTAAATTAAATGACTACTCACAAATATTTCTAATTTTCGAAGATTAGGTGAGCTTCTGAGCAAGCAAAGAGCAGCTGAAATTTCCTTCAAGTCATCGAAGTTTATGCTTAAGGAAAGAAAATTTAGATCAATGCAAGGTGTAGGAAGCTTTACCGGCAAAACACCTGCAGCCAAATACTGAAGCAGAACAGAAAAATGGCTCTAAATCAGAATATAATGTTTTTAATATAGACATATCAGAATATGATTGTATTAAACAGTATTAGTTGACTCACTCCTAAAGTCAAATTCAAAATTCAGATGCTTGAGTTGAGCATTACCTTTAAAAAATAACAACCAATCTCTAGCCTTTGTATGTGAGGTCGACCATCGAAAAATTTGAGCAAATTGCTAGAGCATTCCACGCTGCCAGAGCATTCAACGCGGTTAGAGTTCAAATCCAACCATGAATCAATGACTATCTTAGTTAATTGGAAAGTATTGTCAAAGCTAAAAGCCTCAAATTCACCAACGATTTCAAAAAACTTGAGATTTGGTGCGTGAATATTAATTTGGCCTAAACCTTCAACTTCTGTCAATTTCAATGCTTCAAGTAAAGGGCAATTGGATATCAAGTTTTCAAAAGTATCTTGAGCCACCGTAACCCGATATAGATCAATACTTTTCAAGTTTCTGAAACCTTCCAACGTCATTGGAGGATTAAGTAAACACCATTCTAGTTTTAAACTTTGCAAACTTTTACACGAGAATAAGCACCAAGGAATCTTATATTGTTCCTCTATAGAAACATCCAGCACAAGCTCTTTAATAGTCCTTTTAGATAGATAAAGAATCCATCGATCAATATTAGCACTATCATTCACAAGTCTACGTTCAGATAACTTGAACATGTTGATTGGCGCAGAATTAAGTAAAAGTACATGATCAACAATTTTCAAAAAGTTGTTCTCAACAACTAAGGGGTCTTGAGAAGCTACATGAGAGACACAATGTTTATCAAACACAAGATTTGGTAGTGTATACCATTTGTTCTTCCATTTCTGGGATAAAACACTTGTTCTTACAGCTTCCCTAATTGGCAAGTAAGTTAGAATAGTATCTACTACATGACCTGGTAAGCAACTAATTCTATCCTCCGGATCCATATCAATCCCTTCTTGAAGTGAAGACTTTGTTCGCTTGCTTCCCTTTAGATAGAAATATTCATGTTCAAACAAGAGTACATACATGAATCAGAAAACAAACTAGGTTAGTGTCCATAATTATCTTCTAAGTATGCATATAAGAATCATAAAATGGTGTGTTGTGTTACACTTGCAATACAAGTATGGTTAACTATAATGTCATAATATATGAAAAAAATTCAGTGATGGAATGCATATTATATTATATTATATATTACACAGACAAATTAAAGAAGAAAATTTTACCATTATCCTTTGAAATTGACTGCAAACAAAAAAGATAAATTAATTTGAGAAAAAATAATAAGTGAAAAATAAGGAAGAAATAACGCATCGCATATTGAATAGGAAATCAAATGAACGAGAAGTGATGGAAGAAATTAATAACCTAAAATATTGTATTTTTGCTTCAAAAACGATTCAAAACCCTAGCGGGAGATCAAAAGGGTTTAGGGATCATAGATAGTCGCGGGGTTCCAATTAGAGATTTGCACTAATAATAGTTCTATTGGTTCCAATTTGAAGGATAATATATATATATATATATATATTAAAAAAATTACAAATAAACAAGACAATTTATTTATTTTATTTAATATACTATTATCAAATAGTAGAATCTATCCGCTAAGTAACCAAGAAAAAAGTAGTAGAGTCTATCCTTAAAAAAAAAATTAATCTTTAATCTTAATATTCTTTTTATAGGCAAATGTTATGTTTTTTTTGTTGTCGAGACCGGGGTATCACCGCCGAACGCAGTGACTAATCCCTCGCTAGATTGGAGGCACCTCGATGGGTGGGATAGCTGGCCCAAGGATTTAAAGCTGCTCTATACCCAGAGTGAAGATCGAACCCTCAACCCTTGGTTAAGGGGATGAGCCCCAACCGCTCAACCATTCAGCAAATGTTATGTTAGTTGTTCGTATATTAATCTTTAATATTTATTTATTAATATTATAAGTTTGTTACGTTGTTAGTCAAAAAAAAAAAGTTTGTTATGTTGAACCTGTAGTTGAACAGTTATGACTCATCCTTTTTGTGGATTCGATTATCGCTTTGGATATGCAACAGCTTTAAATCTCCAATCTAACGAGAGAAATAATCACTGTTCAGCGTTGGATACCCTGATCTCGACAAAAAAAATGTTTGTTATGTTGTTTGTCACTAAAGCAAGAACTTAACCCTAATGCATAGCACTCCTAAGGGTGCATAATAGTAAGGGATGTATGGCCATTGGCGAACAAATCCATTGACAATGCAAGTGGGTTTTTGTGGCATCAATGCACTGTTATTTTAGCGTTGTTGTAACAGAGTCTAAAAGAGCAACAATGCAATAAATTAGAAATTTAAAAGACCTATTTGTTGCTTAAAAGATTCAAAAGACTTATTTGTTACCTATTTAACTTATAAAACCTACCTATTACAAACGAAAAAGTTAAAAAAAATCTCTAGATGCAGCTGGCTTAACAGTATAAGACATTTTAGTTTATTTTATATTGTTCTATACGAAATAAAATACACAAAATTATGCTGTGCAAATCACAAAATAATATACAAAAGACTGCAAACTTTTGCTCACAATCTTGAGAATAGACATGACAAGCTTATGGGATAAAGTTGGAATATTGTTGGACACATAACAGAGTCTATAGCTATTAAAATTGAAGAATCATTTTTATTACTTCAGCTTTTGCTTCTAGGAATTTGTTAATTTCCATCATTTGATTCATTTACATCTAATTATAAAAAACAACAACAAAAAACCTACAAAGCTAAGTAACTATTTTAAGGAAAACCACAGACCAATATATGAATACGGCCGAGAAACATCACAGTTGTTAAGGTCTTAAGGATGTTTGTATATAAGCTTTAGGAACTGTTCATTGGATGCGAGTTAGCGTGTTATTTGTCACAATCAAATAACCAATTTCAGAAATTTAGATAATGGAGTGAAGAGAGGATGAAACTGAAAATGCAGAGGAAATTTTTCATAGTTGTTTTATTTTTCTGCTGCAACAATGCATTGACTCCTCAACTGTGTGTGGGCGTTCTGCTTTACCTCTTTTGATTGCCAAACATACAAAATAACGATCATTTTTTTTTCATGCAAAAATAACTATCGATTAGAAACAACAAATAAACATGTAACTTTTAAGTCTGTAAATTTAATCATTCCCCATTTTGTGAAAGACCAAGAATAGTTGGCATCAATTCTACCTCCCAAGAATAAAACTGTTATAAAGGAGGGTCTTCCCAAATAACTTCAGCTTCTGCTGACGCTTTTTTGAACCGAATTAGTGCTTTCATCAACTCGGGTACGGCGTTTGGAACAGGCTTCACGATCATTTTTTCTAATACAGGAGAATATAGAAGTAAAAACTTGATAAAATCTAATTCCAACTTGGTACCAGAGATGCTATGGCCCTCTATCGTCACATGTCGCAATCGGATAGGCATGATTGGCCCCGAAAATATATCTTCCCAACAATAGGTGGCAGGTGTCAAAGGTGTATTCACCTGAACCATCGGTGCTGCCTACATGCAATTGTTACAAATCCATTGATTAAATGGGGAAAGAAAGTATGCATAAGAGAGATATAGAGGATATTAAAACTATGAAGGTAACATTGTATTGAGATAAAAGATGGAAAATGAGGTACACTAGTCTTATTTTATATGAATCTAATACTTTGACAATGTAACTAACTCTATATAAACGCCCAGATTCATAACTTCTGTTAGCAAACACTTAAAGAAAAAATGGATTGCAAATCCTAGAGCTTAATAACAACATAAATTGTTGTACAAGTAAAGATGTTGTACAAGTACAGATGGATTGCAAAACACTTAAAGATGTTGTACAAGTACAATCACAAATCAGCAAACAAAGAAAAGTCAATCTAAATTGTTCAAGTACTCACATATATTTCTAATTTTCGAAGATTAGGTGAGCTTCTGAGCAAGCAAAGAGCAGCTGAAGTTTCGTTCAAGTCATTGAAGTTTATGCTTAAGGAAAGATAACTTAGATCAATACAAGGTGTAGGTAGCTTTACCGGCAAAATACCTGCAGCCAAATACTGAAGCAGAACAGAAAAATGGCTCTAAATTAGAATATATTGTTTTTAATATAGACATATCAGGAGTTGCATATACATGATTGTGGTTTGTATTAAACAGTATTAGTTGACTCACTCCTAAACTCAAATTCAAAATTCAGATGCTCGAGCATCATACCTTTAAAAAATAACAACCAATCTCTAGGCTTTGTATGTGAGGTCGACGATCGAAAAATTTGAGCAAATTGCTGGAGTGTCCAATGCTGTCAAAGTTCAAATCCAACCATGAATCAATGAGTATCGTAGTTAATTGGAAGGTGTTTTCCAGGCTAATACCCTCAAATTCACCAACGATTTCCAGAAACTTAAGATTTGGTGCATGAACATTAATTTGGTTTAAACCTTCAATTTCTGTCAATTTCAATTTTTCAGCTTTAAAAAAAATAGATTTTTTTTTGTATTTTTGAAAATAAATTTTATAAAATTGTTTTCTAAAATATTACAAGTTTTTTTTTTTATATTAATTTTTTCTAAATTAAAACACTAATTTGGACATCATATAACATAAACACACATTATTGAAGATTAAAACATAATCAAAATTTCAATTTTTTCAAAAAGTATTATTTCAAAAATGATTTTTATGAAAATCTATTTGAAATAGCTTCAAAATTAAGTGATTTTTTAAAATTTTGATATCCAAATTTTTTTCCGATAAAATGATGAAAATCTAAAATAATGTTTTAAGATTAACTATTCAAATCAAATTTTCATTTAAAGCTTTTATAAAAAAAAAGTTCTTTGTAAATTTGTTTTACACAAAATTGTTTAACACAAAAAAAATTTATTTTTTTTAAAGCTGAAACAAACATGCCCATAATCATACTATCTGAATTGTTTGACTTCAGCTTTTTCTTCTTAGTGGAATCTTTTATATCATGTGTGTGGTGCCCTTTAAAAGATTAGTACATAAACTAATATTTTAACAATGTGTCAATGCTTCATCATCAAATAAGGATCAATTATCATAAATAACTCTGAACTATAGTTTATATTAGAAAGTCATACACCTTTGGTGATTACTTTGGAAGAATACATCCCAAATGTCCCTTAAAGCCATTATTGGGACAGTCCAATTGAACAACTAACCATTAAAAAAGTCAATTATTTGATATAAGAAAAGTTTAAGCTATCATATAAGGACATTTATTTATAACAATTATTTGCTATATATAAGGGTCCTCACAAAAGCCTAAGGACTTATAATTATTAAAAATAATAATTACATAACAAGTAAAATGGGTATCTGCATATCCGTTGCATCTTCAGAGATTCATGGAATCCCTCAAGTTCATGATGAGAAGAATATCATGATATTTGAAGCAAACAAGATTCAATATGAGACTCAGAGACTTTGCTCTGTTTACTCTAGACAAGGTACTAAAGGTCTCAACCAAGATGCTGCCTCTCTTTACAAGGTTTGTATTTCAATCATGAATATTTAACTTTTGGATAATTTGCATGGTTACAAGGTTTTAAATTGTAGTCGCAGAGTGTTCGGGTCTTTGATATTAAGGAAAATTGCTATCAAATGCAACTCATGGTGCGTCAATCACAGCGTATCACAACTTATTTTTTGGCTTAAACATCGTTTTAGTCACTATATGTATGCAGAATTTTGGTTTTAGTCTCTGTATCGAATTTTGTTCAAAATAAGTCCCTGAATCAACCAATTTTTTTTTATTTTAGTCCCTAAAGCGAAAATCCGCAGGAAAATTTGCATGTTTCCTGCAGATTTTCCTGCGGATTTTCGCTTTAAGGACTAAAATCAAAGATATTACGATAAGAACGACCAAATATGACTGAATGCAGCCGCAATCACATTTGGTATTGCGGCTGAAATTGTAATTGCGAACATTTTTCCATGTACTTTTGTAACTATGATCTATCAATCATGCATATAAAATTAATAAAACCCTATATCTCTCATTTTTGTTTATTTTTATTTCTTGTTAAAAGGGTTATGGGATGGAAGATGGAGCATTTTGTGGTGTATATGATGGACATGGAAGGAATGGACATATAGTGAGCAAAATAGTAAACAATAGTTTGCCCTCTCTTATATTGAGCCAAAAGAATGTTATTAAGGAGATTGATACAACAAAAAATGGTGTTGACAATAAACAAAACCAATTTTCAAAAAACTTTCTAAAAATGAAAGAAGCTATTCTTGGTGCTTTTAAGGTGATGGATGAGGAAGTGAAGCTACAAGAGAATCTAGATTGTTCTTGTAGTGGAACTACTGCTGTAGTTGTTATAAGACAGGTTAATAAACTCTCATATATAAATTTCTTCAATAATTTTTCATCTTTACTATGAAAAATATTGATACAATAAGAACAATATATATAATAAACAGGGTGAAGGTCTTATCATAGCTAATCTTGGTGACTCAAGAGCAATATTAGGGACAATCCATGATGCAAAACTCAAAGCTATTCAATTGACCACTGATTTGAAGCCTGGATTACCTTGTAAGAATAACAAAATTTATCTTATATCTTCACAATTATAATTTATAAATTTGTCTTTTCATTTCAAAATTTGGTTTGAGGGAATACTTTTATGTTTTTATTTCTTGTTTTCATGTTTAATTGCAAAATCACTGTTTTGTTGCTTAATAGAATAATTTGTATCTAAATTAAAACGCAGGTGAAGCAGAGAGAATAAAGAGCTGCAACGGCTGTGTATATTCGCTTAAGGAAGAACCACATGTCCAACGAGTATGGTTACCCAACGAGAACTTTCCTGGTTTAGCCATGTCTAGAGCTTTTGGTGATTTCATACTCAAAGACCATGGTGTTATTGCTATCCCAGATATTTGGTATCATCCTTTAACATCAAGTGATCAATTTATTGTTCTTGCAAGTGATGGGGTACGTGCCATTATTATTTGCATACAAAATATTAATTTCTTTTCATACAAGATTCTAAAGAAATGAAAATAATGAAGCATAATTTTGGCTCTGATTATTTATAGATTTTATTTTTCTTATAGGTTTGGGATGTACTAAGTAATGAGGAGGTTGCATCAATTGTGTGGATGGTGAAAAGTGAAGAGGCAGCTGCAAGGGCAGTGGTGGAAGCAGCCACAGCTGCTTGGGCAAAGAAGTATCCTTCCTCTAGGGTAGATGACTGCACAGTGGTTTGCCTTTTCTTGCAGAAGAAACTACAATATTTGGGGTATATGAAAAATGGAAAATTAGGTTAAATGCATTTTCCATAGTTATTTTCTAGATATAAAGGTCTAGCTAAAATGTGTAAAACTACTACAAAGAAAGAAGGTATCAAATGTAAGGACACAAAATTGAAACATGGAGTAAAGTCTCAATTTAGTGTGTGAAGTGTGACCAATGGTCAATATCATAGAAGATACAAATCATTCTACACATTTTTTTTTTGTGAAATATACAATTTATGTTTAAGAAAATCCTTACTTTTAAGCTCAAGGACTATATTGAGGGGAAAATATAATTATTTCAAAAGACTTTGGATAGTAACTTTCATTTTTATAAACGTTGGGTATTGTCTGGTTCTGAGAAACTATATTTGTAACTCATACCAAGATAGAGTACTTGATTGATCAAGTAACTCCAACAGCATCTGTTGTTTTGTTCATAATCTTTTAAATAAAATTTTCAAATGGAGGATGTTCACACATCAAGAAACCCAACCACATTTTTTGACAATGTTGGACCAACAGTGTATCTTCCATTAAAATATTTTCTATCATCCTACAACTGTATCAAAATTTGAAATGCCAATAAACTATGTTAAGTCAACATCCTATCTTTTCAACACAAATAGCTAAAATCCTTCCCGACAAAATCCAAATGGATCCATACTGCTGCTCCATCTGTGAACTTGTTTTCGCAGAAGAAAAAATAAGGCTGAAAACAAAGAGGGAAAAGACGAAATGGATAGAAATAGATTAAAATAAATGTAACAGGATGAAGGCTTTCTCCATTCAGGGTAACGTTGCATCATTTTCGACGCTCGTTCCAAGTAGGTCGTCGTCGTAGGAAACAGGTATCCTTAACCTGTCATGAACAGGAACACGTTTCTCTTCAGAACCTGATGGTTTATGTTGATCTTGCATTTGGGATGTGCAAGATGGATTGTCGGAAACAATCCCCTCATGCCCGCTAGAAAATGTACAGGGCACCCCTTCAGAAGAATCCTCCTTTTTTTGCATGGGTGGCTGCTTAAAACTTGGCTGCCTGAATTGCTTCTGTATTATTATAAACAAAACAAGATGAGCAATCACGAAATAAACTAATTATTGCAAAGCAAATAATGATTTGAATGGCATAGGCTGGTCATTAATCAATGCTATTTTTAAGAGCAACTGAGCAGAAGTAACACATCAAAAGCTGCAGGCCTGCAGCTATCTTTAACGACTTTTTGGACTCATGTTTGGGTGTTGCTAAGTAAAGCTGTTTTTGGTTTTCAGAACACATTAGACTAAAAGTGAAAAAGACGGACTTTTGCATGAGATTGGACGGATAATTTTATACCAAGTTTTACTTCAACCTTACTTTTGAGAGAAAAGTTTCTAAACATAAATAACTTTACTTCAAACTCACTTATTAACTAAATCAAGTTTGAAAAATTAAAGTTTGCAAACGTTCAACATTTTCTTGGATCATGTCATAGCTGAAACTTCATAGCACCAGGTTGTCTCTTTTAAGGTTTATGGTCACCTCAGAACCATATAAGTAATGACAGTGACAATTGAATTATCTTCGCATATTAACATGCCTATACAAACTTGTGAATCAGAATGCAGATATAGAAGCTATAAAAAACAATTATGTGCCCCCTTTAAAGTTATGAATTGTGGATGCATCCGGAAACAAGCTACCATGTTGTCAATGCATACAGGGAACAAAAATGTAAAAAGAAAGTGTTTAAGCAGTAAAAATTAAGAGTCAATCACACACCTCAAACTCCCTTGCTTTTGTCATTATCTCTTTGTAGGCATTTGGTTCTCGAACTTTAATAATGTTCCACAATACACCACCCCCTGAGCGAAAACGCTTACCATCAGCAGTCATCTGGCCTCCACAAGACTGTATTGCATCCACCTGTGACTTTAACAATTAATTATACGTGATGCACCAAATCGGACAGCTTAAGAAAGAGCACTGAACATAGTTAAGCCCAAAGACAAGCCAATTCATTTATCACTAGAAACAGGTCAGTAATAATAATATAATCTAGAAACGGTGGACATTATCCACTGTGACTTCTGAAGAGTATAATGTGTCGTATTATAAAAATAATCCAAAACGCATTGCACAAAATGGAAAGAAAAAAAAAGTACAAAAGGAGAACTAAATACCTAATATGTGTAAGAAGGAGAATAGACAAGTAAGACGTGATGCATAGGTAATGGAAACTCGCACATTTGAATGTCATCGGACTATTACTTGGGCAACATTTGACGAAGCAAAATCAATAGGACTGAGTTGTAGACAGTCTGAGTAAATAGTTTATTCAATTATTAAGATATCAGAATTCATATCAATAAAATTTTCAGCTATATATTATCCAAGTAATATAATTCGCTCATGAATAGGTGGTTCCTTTTCTTTTGATAAAATTGTTCAGGCTGTTACAAAATTGTTTTAGGACATCCTGAATGGCTATGAGATTTCATACAGAACTGTCTAGGTTTTTCTAAATTGTGGTCAACAACTGCAATTGCAGCCACAATATTATGCCATTTGGACAATCATAAAGCTACCCTATCACACATGAATTAAGACCATGTTCTCAAGATGAAAAATCAACATTGCAAGGAATGACAAAGTTCCAATACCTCTTTGACGAGATCACTCAACGCAGAAACCCCGAGGCATCCTATAGCTGTGTATACCATGTAAGACTTTTTCTCTTTCAGACGCCGACATGTCTCTATCACAAACCTGAAAAGGGCACATAGTTCACAATAAATTCATTAAGTGCATACTTATGTGATGTCAATAGGGAAAAATCAGCAAACAACGGTCCCATTCATGATTAAATGAAATGGAACAAAGAAATTCAAAGCCTTGAAAATAATCAATAACTTAACAGCAGAATTCAAAATTATCCTGAGCAAGAATAATAATTAAGTTCATTTATCCATCACATGTCCGAACAAGGAAGCACTAACACTTCAAAACAGTAGCTGCCTTCATGTTAAACACTTCAGAGTTCAGATACACCATACAACATTTTATACTGTAATTGGAGTTAATTGTTCTAATAGGGTTTCCTCTCCTCGTGTTATATCCTAGGAGAGAAAATCAAGTTGGCACTTGCAAACAACTCATTGCACTATCTCCCTTCAACCCATTGAGCGAAGTACAATTACTCATACTAACTTTTAAGATATCAAATTCTCTTTTGATCGAAAATATATTTTGAAACTAATTTCACATGTTATAACTATAATGGTGTCATTATCATGCTTTCTAAATGGTAAAGAGTTTGGTTTTTCAATTCCCTTTAAGTAAGGGTTCCTCTTTCATTTTAGTGTGCTAACCCTCCGGTTTTCAAGGGAAAGGGACCCTGGTAATTCAGAGTTCAACCGAAAGGTAAGTAAAATTAGGTCAATAATTATTCCTCCCAAAATCAAACTCAAATTCTCTTCTTAGAATTTGGATTGGGATTAAATAACCTTACAAAACCGACTTGTAAGGTGAGGACTAACTCTACCCTACTTGTAAACTCATGTTCAGACTATCTCTCATCCAACGTTGGACGCTTAAAATCTCCCGAACGATTCATTCTTAAGGGGGAGCTCATTAACCACCTGAGCTCAGCTCAATGACTTAGTTTAAGTAAGGGTTCCTCTAGTAATGGAAGAGTCTAATGCTATTTCATTAACATCAAAATATTGTATCTAACTATCTATTTCTTCTAAATTCTAAAGTAAAAAATAATCAAAATCAATAAATATAATACACTCAGCATTAGGTATAAGATAAACAATTGAACAAAATAGAGCAACAAAAAAAAGGGTTTGAAATTAGGAAGAGTATGAACCTGTTAATATCGATGGGATCAGAGCCTAAACCCTTTCTCTTTCTCTTGTTAGCTTTACGCTTGCGACTTTTACTGAGAGGTTTTGGTTTATGATTATTATTGTTACTATTTGCTTCATCAATGCGATTATGATCTTGTGCGACGACACCGTTTTGATGATGGTCTTCAACTAATTCACCTTCTTCAACATCAAGCATTTCAACATCTTCGAAGTTATCGTCATCTTGTTCGTAGATAGCATCTAGAATGTTCTCACCACCCTCCATCGTGAATGACCAAACTCCAATGCTTGCGAAACGGTAACAATCTCGACTCTCTAGTGTTGGGGAAATTTTTTTTTATATTTTTTAGATTAATACTACTATCATTTTTGTAAAATATATTTTACTCATAAAAGTATTTTATTAAGAAAAAAATTGACACTATAACCAAAAAAAATTGATACAATTTTATAAAAATAAATAAATAAAAAACAAGAAAAATAATTGGAAGCAAACTATTTTAATAAATTAAGTTTACTATTTTTCATGGAAAAAAATTAAGATACAATTCATTCAAAGATATTATCTCATTTGTGCTGAGAAAAATAAGTGTGAATAACATGGGAAAGTTCCGTATTGGTTAGAAATGTGGAGACTTGAGCATTAGATGATACACAAACTCATTGCCTTAAAATTTTTGGTAAAAGTGTGGTGTCCAACTAATTTGTAACAATGTTCTTGGTCAATTTGTGGATGATTCTCAAACTATCCCTCGTACACTAACAATTCGATTATTGATTAAACTTAACTCATTTGAACGTTGATTAAACTTGACGGAAAAATAAAAAAGCTCAAATTGTGGTGTTAGTTGTGATGGCTTTTTGAGAATATCGTGATGTTTAAAATTATTGTTAATTATATGTTGATGGATTCACTTTTCTAATTTTTCTTTTCTACAAGAAGCATCCATTGTGTTATATTTTTCCATTGTTGATGTATTGTATAATGAGGGAGCAGTGTCGAGTGAGGAAGAAAGTTTAAAATCTTACAATTTATGTTTGATTTTGTCTTGAGATAGGATTGAGACTCCAGAGAAAGAAGCGTTAAATAGCATGTTGTTTGTACTGTATCGTTTGACGATGAGACGACTCGTTAAATAATAACATTAGTTAGAAACACTATTATGAGTTTTTAATGAAATACAAGAGACTTAGAGATTTTCTGAGGGGAAATGATAGTATGACATTAGGACACCGTAATTTGAGGATTAAACATGAGAAACAAGATTTGAAATACTGAATGAAATTTAATTTTACTTGTGTATTTGCTTCTTTTCTATGCTTGCTCCCATAATTTAACATGAATATCTAAACCTCTTTGGAGTTGGAGTTAGATGCTAGGTGTTTTGATGTATTTGAGCACATTTATGAAAAGATGTAAATGTAAATATTAGTTGGATAACAATAACATAATATTATTCACCAAGAAAAATGGGATTACATGCTTGACCGGTTTTGTGATATAATTATGATTGAACATAAGAACATATCACTAATGAAGGAGATGATCAAAACTTTTGTTGGCAGCTAGATAGATATTTTCTTCTCTAAAATGGAAACATGTGCAACAACCACTTATTTTAGTTGATGATATTTTTATTTTTTATATTAACATTAATGTGTGGGTCTTCAATCACTTGCACACTAGGAGTAGGATGTATTGTGTTACTGTGTACATATCACACATGTATCTCTTAGCTTATTTGTTTATTGACTAAAAACAAGAATGTCCTTAGAAACCAAAAAAATTAGTATTAATACGGTGAAAACTTGACAGAGCATTTGGATTGAATGAGATTATGAGATGGTAATAATTTTTTCCAATTTAATTAGAGGGTTTTCCAATTTTTTTCCAATTTAATTAGTGTTCAATTTTTTTAACTAGTGACTTTGTCATTCTTTTTAGTTTTATCCGACTTAAGATATTAATCTCTGCAGTTGCGCATAGAGAATATCTAGTTTAAATCAAAAACAATAATAATTACTAATTGGTACATAAATATAACTTAATTTTTTACAAATAATAATTGCCCAAATACGTTGTATTGCATAAGTTTTTAAACATACAGTGTGCAGTGAGTAGAGACTAGAGAGCATGATCAAAGATTCAATGACATTGGTACCACAATTTGTACCAAAGGGAAAAACAAAAAAGTAGGCCCTACAAAGAAACTTCGCCCAATAATGCAAGTGGAGTGATCAACCAACACTCTTTTGTCGTAAGCATTGATATTCTTTCCTTTTAAAAACAAAAAATATTAAGATTCTTTTTTATTTTATTTACTTTTCTTTATAGTAATAAGATTCTTTTTACATTATTATTTTTATTCAACAATCAACATATATATTTCAATAATGTAAATAAACTTTAGACAAGTTTATATATTTTTATCTTTAATTCTTTTAATATAATTCTTTTAGTAAGTATACAAAAAAAGTTACAAAAGAATTAAATAATCTACTAATTAGTTGTACTTTGATTTTTTAAAAGAATCAAAATTCTGTTACAAAATTTATATATCAAAAAATTCTTTTTATTTTGTCCACATGTCTCTCATTTAAAACTTTAGCAAAGTTACCAACACCTTCATAAAATTGACACTAGATCAAATTTAAAACTTTGAGAGGATTACATTATAAGGTTTCTAACCAATATTACTAGGTATACTCAAATGGATTAAATATTATAAGATGATTTTTTTTACGTAAAGTGCTTATAGCATTTCATTAATTATAATGTGTTTAATATAATATGGTATATTAACTAAAATTTGGGGATTAGCTGAATATGTGGCTGTCTTAGCTAAATTATGAGCAACCTCATTTGTTTGTCGCCTAACCAACTCAACACGAGAGTTATTATAAAATTGGGGGAAAAGACTCTTACAATGCATGATTATATCACCGAATTCAGTAGTATCATGTGTACGTGCATGAAACCTATCTACCACACTTTCTTTGAATCGAGTTCAAAATCAACCGGTCCCAAGTTTAACTCATGAACCCAAGTAAGAGCATAAAGTAAACCAAGAGCATCACTAATATGAACTGCACACATATGAGTAAATTTGTCATACCTAGCCAAAACAAAGGATCCAACCTCGTCTCTAATGCATATGTCAATCCCCACTTTATTATATTGAGACGAGAAAGAAGCATCTATATTACATTTCATACGTCCTGTGACAGGCTTGGTCCATGAGAAAGAAACATCTATATTACATTTCATAAGATGACGATATGCTAAAAATATAGAAATTTTCTATTAAAAATAACAATTTAAATTTTAAAAAGATGAATAGATATCTACTATGATATAAATTTTTATCCTGTTTGTTGTGGATAATTTTAAACTTTAAAAAGGATGAATAATTAACCACCTAAACTTTAAAATTCTCTCCTTAAAAAAACAAAATAATTAACCACCTAACCTACATTCTAAAATTCTACCTATTGGTACCAAAAAACACACATTCTACTACCTTTTTCATACAAAAACTTCCACCCATTTTTGGTAAATTAGACAACATAACTCTATAAATACTAATGTTGCCTATTTTTAAGGCTCGATTCAAATCACAATAAAAAAGCAATACTATAGTTAATGAGATATTTTTTTTGGCAAAACAATCAATGAGATATTATATTTAATTATTTATCCATATTTTATTGCTAAAATGAATACGTAAGGTAGCCAAGTCATGATGAATTCATTCATCTAACTTCATACGCTACTTCATCTACCTCTCTTCCCTTTATTATTTAATCTTCTCAACATTCACTTCCCTCTTCATTCACTCATTCATCATCCTCCTTCAATCATGGACCTTTCTCACTTTTCCACTTTCCTCTTTTTCACCGTCATCTTGACCATCTTCTCCGTCGTCTCCGGTAGCCGTGACCTCCCCGGAGACTATATCCGATTGCCATCTCAAGCCTCCAGGTTCTTCCGTGAACCTGAAAATGATGACAACGTTCAGGGGACTAGGTGGGCTATCTTACTTGCTGGTTCTAATGGTTACTGGAATTATAGGCATCAGGTATATATAATTATATATAATTCTTCAAATCTCTATATGGCTATCTATTTATACATAAATATTACTCTGATCAAATCATATAATAATAGATATTCTAAAAAACTAATCTAAACAAGTGGAATCACAGAGATAATTTGATTGGATTCACGTGTAAAAATAGTTTTACACTGTCGGATGTATGAAAATTAATTTTATTTCTTTGACAATGTTACTTACTAATCCTTGAGTTTTTTTTTTTTGTTTGACTAAATATAATCCTTGTGTTTGCATCAAGTATTATTATTTTCTTAATAAAAAAAATCTAATGAAGTGTGAGGAATTTAGATTTGAAAGACTGTGCAAGTCTGGTTATGACTTTCTTATGTACGTGTTACTTGGTTTTAATTTGGTTTAATTTCATACGAATTGTGTAATTTTATTTTTCAACTTGGTTATTACTTCTTACACCTCACTCTTATGTTATGACACTTCAAGAGATTAGTCAGTTTGGTTTGGGTCACTTGCAAGTAATTGATGATAATAGAAGTTGAACAATTCAAATAAAAAGTTATAAATTAGTCAAAAAAAAAAGTTCTAAGAATTACAATAATTATAAATTATGCTAATCAGATCAGACAGTTTCATATTTATTGGCTTATTTGATTAAAAATAATAGAGCATACTTTTGCTTATAAAATATCAGATCAACATGTTACTATATTATTTTTATAATATCAAAAATGAAAATGAAAAGTTTATTATTTTCTTAATTCTTATGATGATAAATAATTTATAAAATATTATTTGTATGAGCTAGTTCAACAACTAATATTACTAAAAATTTAAGTTCAATTGGTTAATTAATCTAAAGTCAGCTATTAGTTATAAACCATTGACTTTATGTTAGTTTTTTTGTTAGTTTATCTATTGCTTTCATCAAATAGAGTTATAATGGAAATTAGTAGAATTGCTGTATGGCAGTGATGACCAAAATAAAATAGTTGAATGTATGGGGACTAAATTGACAATATTGGGACTAAATGGAAAATTTTCTTTACAGAGACAATATTGAAATTGAGAAGTATTACATGTCATCAATAGCATATTTTACCTTAATTTATGTTTGTATATTGAGTTTTTGTTGCTTGTTTCATCAGGCTGATGTTTGTCATGCGTATCAAATACTGAGGAAAGGTGGCTTGAAAGAAGAAAACATTATTGTTTTCATGTATGATGACATTGCTTCCAATGTCGAGAATCCAAGGCCTGGTGTCATAATTAACAAACCAGATGGTGGTGATGTCTATGAAGGAGTTCCAAAGGTAAAGTAACACACACTTCAGATTCAAGACGTACTATATCAATATATGATGTCTGACACGTGTTAGTGTCCACGTGGTTACGTTCAATAACTTCTATATCTCAAATTATTACTAAGTTACGTGTCAGTGTCATGTTTGGTGTCCGTGTCTATTTCAGTGCTATATAATGTTTGATAATCTTCTAATAAGAACTTTTTATGACAGGATTACACCGGTGCTGATGTACATGCTGACAATTTCTACGCTGCTTTACTTGGAAATAAATCAGCTCTTACAGGTGGGAGTGGGAAAGTTGTAGATAGTGGCCCAAATGATCATATCTTTGTATACTACACTGATCATGGAGGTCCAGGTGTTCTAGGTGAGTAATTCTGAATTCGTATCAGACTTTTTTTTATGAAAGACTTGGATTGTGAGATGTTGGTTGCTTGTAGCACCCCGACACTTCAAATTGAAGGCATGTATAGAGTCTGACACATGTCGGACACAGACGTGACACTGCAGTACATGTGATTCTATTCAATTACTTCTATTTCTCAAACTATTACCGGTGTCGATGTGTTAGTGCCAGTGTCGTGTATGTCTGTGCTTCATTAGTTGTTTGTATGTGTTTCAGCATGGTATAAAAAAAACGTTTGTTTTGTTCCATTTTAATTTCTTCAGGTATGCCTGTTGGTCCTTATTTGTATGCATCTGATCTGAATGATGTCTTGAAGAAAAAACATGCTTCTGGATCATATAAGAGCCTAGTAAGTCACTAATAATAGTCGATTTCACATTGTTTTTATTCCAATCCCTGTTTGTCCTGTTTAATTCTAGCATGTTTGGATTTGATTAGTTCTTCCTAAATAATTTATTTGTCAAAAAGCTCTCATAATTCATGAAGCTTTTGTTTGAAGACAAACTAAGCTAAATAGCTAATCCAAGCTCACACTAAATTTTTCGATTTATGTAATGGTGGTTCAGGTATTTTATCTGGAGGCATGTGAATCTGGTAGTATCTTTGAAGGACTTCTTCCAGAAGATATCAACATTTACGCGACAACGGCTTCAAATGCAGAAGAAAGCAGTTGGGGAACATATTGCCCTGGGGACTACCCTCCCCCTCCTCCAGAGTACTCAACCTGCTTGGGTGACCAATACAGTGTTGCTTGGATGGAAGACAGGTATGTGCATTAGGACAAAATTATATCAGAAATAAGATTGATCTGACGCATTACTTATTTTTGTTTTGCAATCACACATTTGATTTATTATTAGATCAGAAGTTTTTTCTAATAACTAATTTAATTTTTGTTTCACTCGTGAGCAGTGACGTACACAATTTGCGAACTGAAAGTTTGCAACAGCAATATAAATTGGTAAGTTCTTGTTGCAAAACCTTGATTGCTTAATTACATATGAGAAACTTTAGGAATTGTGTAAGTGATGCATTATTTTGGTCATGTGGTTACAGGTTAAGGATAGGACTATTAATGGAGCATACTATGGTTCTCATGTGATGGAGTATGGTGATGTAGGACTTAGCAACAACCATCTCTTTCTATATTTAGGAACAAATCCTGCTAATGATAATATTAGTTTTGTGGATGAAAGTTCCTTGAAATTGAGATCACCTTCAACAGCAGTTAACCAAAGGGATGCTGATCTGGTCCATTTCTGGGAGAAGGTATTCGTTATCACTTATCAAGCAATGTTTATTATTGTTTATGTTTAATATCTCTTGTATTTGCGTATTTAAATTAAAACGTAATGTATAAATGTATCTGACCGGTGTTTCGCAAGAATGCAAGATCAAGTAAGCCATATATTGAGTATTTTTGTTGTTTATCGGCAGTTTCGCAAAGCTCCCGAGGGTTCTCTGCGGAAAAATGAAGCTCAGAAACAAGTTTTGGAAGCAATGTCTCACAGGATGCATGTAGACAACAGTGTGGAACTGATCGGGAAGCTCTTATTCGGCATTGAAAAGGGTTCTGAACTGCTCAACACTGTTCGACCTTCTGGATTACCACTTGTTGATAACTGGGACTGCCTTAAAGCCACGGTAATGCTTCCACGATTCAGCTTCATATTTTCTGCCAAAGCGCTGGAGAAATTATACAATTGTGTGTTATTTTGTTCATCTTAGTCTGAGATATTTTTTCACTTTGATCTGTTTTTCGATTCAGGTGAGGACTTTTGAGACACATTGTGGATCCCTATCTCAGTATGGTATGAAGCATATGAGGTCCTTTGCGAACATTTGCAATGCAGGAATGTCGAATGAACAAATGGCCGAGGCCTCGGCACAAGCTTGTGCTAGTATTCCTGCCAACCCCTGGAGTTCTCTGCAAGGGGGTTTCAGTGCATAGTTCCTAAAATGTGCACTGTGTAAAAACCATGTACAATTGTTGTTACATTATGTTTTATGATCGTATATATACATACTATGCACTGGTCATGATCTCATGTCATGATTCTGTAAATACAATTAGGACATTGGGGAATACAGTTTCTCTTCGTTCCGTGTCTTAGAAATTGAGAACTCTTGCTATGATTTTAGATCATGTCACCTGTTTTTAATACCAGTGACATATTAAGCCTCTTTTCATCCAAAGTCATAGTTATTGAGCTCACAATTTCTTTTGATAAATGGAGATGATTTGATAGTGAACGGGTCCTCTTTTCGCAAACAATGATGTGAATATGTTTTTAATCTATTTGTAAGAAATATAATTTCAAGGGATGATGGCATTTATAACAGAAGGAGGGGTAAAAGACCAATGGTTATGCTTGTTTTGGAGTGTCACAAAGTCGTGCATGAATGAATGCCAATGTGTATAGTGTATAATAGTGTAAGTGTGCAATTGGTGGATAGGAGTACCCTAGACACCTTGCAACATAATTGACAATCCTTTGTATAACTATGTTAGTATGATGTGCTATACTGCTATTCATACAACTATTGTTTAATATTAATGTTGATGTATATATTTGGTTGAATTATATTACAAGTCTTAATAGTTTGTTCAAAATCAATCTCACTTAATTACGGAGTTTTTATATGCTACAAGCTACCAAAAACAACTTATTTTCGATCATAAGATTTTCTTCGTTAAGTATGCTTGATTTTAATTTGGGAAGTGTGAGCTTGTGGGAAGTTCTTAGAAAGTGTGTGAGATCAAAACACACCAAAAAGATTCGTGATTTGTGGGAGCAGTCAACAATACTTTGTATGAGATGTTACAGCCATTTCTACCACCATTGTTCTCACGTTATCTTGCTCTAGCCTTCAACTGCGCCTTTGAGCTGTTGATTAGCCAAAATTTTCACAAAATAACTTTTTGTGCATCCAACATGAGTTTCAAGATGACTTTAAAAAGACACAAATTTTGCACCCTTTAACAATGCATTGTAACTAAGGTCGTCCAATTAACTAAGGTCAACCATGATTTTTCCGTAGAGTTAAGCTCTTTATTTAACCCCGCTATAGAACTAATTATGGGGTTGGAATTTAGATTAAATGCAGCTTTGTGAAGTCAACTATAATCAGATCATCAGGACCGTACGATTAAGATCGAATGGTTTCTATTTAAAGTCAATTTTTATTTTTTAGTTAATACCGTATTAAAATTTCATTATCCAATCATGAACGTGTAATTTTGATCGGACGGTCATAAAGTTACCGACTGTATACAGTCACTGATTTGTGACCACGCTAAATTCAGATCCATGGGGTTGCGCTATATCACAAATTGACAACTTCAGCAATTAAAGTTAGATTAATTTTTAGAAGAGGATAATTTTACCAACTCTCCTAACAAACAAAATGTTGTGACAATTTTGAACAATTTATACTCTCCTATAGTGCACTTCCAAAAACGTTTTTTAGTGAAAAGTAGCAACCCTTTTTCACCTACAGCCGTAAGTGATCGACCCATTATGCTTCTTACAAAGCCCAATTTATGTACCCTAAAACACCACCTACTCATTACTCAAATTGCCATACCAATCATTTCTATTTATTTTTTTCTCAAAAGACATCATCTAAAATTTCACATACACACAACTCTCAAATTTCAAATTTAAATAAAAATGTTTAACTTAATAATATCAAAATTGTATTATGCTACCATAATTTTTTTTTCTTTCATCCTCTGGTTTTTAAGAGAATGAGATCTAGTGGTTCATTTGACATCAAATAGTTTCAGTTTTCTTTCAAGTATAGTTGTGGGATCGATACTACCAATCTAAAAACATAAAATAAAAAATAATTAATATGAAGGATCTGACGGTTGTGCATATTCCGTTTAGATAAAACCAACGGCAAAAAGGCTCTCACAAACGACGTTACGGGTTATCATGGATGGTTCAAGTGCGGATAAACAAGAGCCGCCAGATATATAAAATCTACGGTCAATAATCTTCACAGTGTAGCAGAAGATATATAAAAACATGTCTCTTACACAGAAGAAAAAACAGAGCAATTCATTTCATAGCCTTCATTTTATCACAACAAAAAGAGAACGAACAACAACACCAACAAGAACAAAGATATTTTCATTTTCATTTCACCATTTTCTCTTCATATCAAATCATCATAATCTAAGATCTTAATCTTCATTACTCAACGGTTAACGCTAAGGATCTGCTAATTTATTCAATATAAATTACTATAAGGTTTCTAAATTTTTATTACACAAACGCTTCAATTTCTAATCTCTAATTTCTTTCTTCTTTAACGAGAATCGCTAATTTCGTTTTCTTTTTGGTTTATTTTCTCTGTTTTCAGGTCTTCAATCGCTTCTATTGTTAATTTCAAAGTTATTTATTCTTCTTCCGAACAGTGCATTTTTTCGTTCATTGTTGCTGTAATTTGAAGGTACTCAAAATCTTCACAGTTTCAAAGCTTCTGTTCTATTCTCTGTTTGGCTTTTATACTAATTTTTTTTCAGCTTTTTTTTAATATGCAGATACATAGCTCTATGCAAAAATTTGAAATTCTGGATTCTCTGATGAAAAATTGTAGATCGAAGCTCTGAAATGTCATTGTTAGTTGGATTTTAGGTATGGATTTGTATTTTTCAAAAAATAAAATAAAATATATTGAAATAATGATTTTGAATTTTGATGAAATCTGATTAATTTAGAAAGTAAGTGAAGAGTTGATTTTCATTGAAATCAAGTTTTTACATTTTTTTAATTTTCATTTTTCAGTGGAAGCAGTTCTGGATTTCTCTCTTCATCTTCAATTTCTTCAGAGAAAATAGAAAAAATATATCATTTTCTTTTGGTTGGTGATGTACCAGAAGAAATTAATTATTCACTAATTGTAAGTTTTTTGTTAATTATTTCATTAATTTTTATAGCTTGTTGCTTTTTATTTAATTTTTATTTTCACTCTTATAAATAATTTTGATGTTGTTCTTACAATTTTTTGATTTTTTTTTAAGTCAACTTGATACTACACTTTCGGTGTAGAGTATGCTTTGTACTTTTATGTTCTTTTCTCTTCTTCTTTCTTTTGCTTTGTTTCCATTTTTGGTTATGAATCGAAATCATTGTCAATTGGTTCATGTGTTGTGGTTTGAGAGCAAAATTGGTGCAGTAAATAAATCTTAATCATTTTAACCCTTACAAGTTACAAGCTGTATATTCCATGTGCAAATTGAACCGATTCTCTTATAGTTTAGGTAAAATATTTTCGAAATCTAGTGTCATGTTTTTTTTTTTTTTGAAGGAAAATTTAGTATCATGTTAATATGTTATCACTCATAATTTTCACCATCCATTTTTTTGTCTTCTTATCAAGATGCTCCCTTTGCACTATTTCCATGTCTACCATTTTTTTTCTTCTAGAAAACAATGGACCGTTTGATCAACTTGCTTTATTTAATTATAAGATAAATAGTAGATATATAATTTTACCCTAATAAAAATAGTAGATATATTTTTTTCTTCTTCCAAAAAGTCGAGTGATGAAATTCACACACACTAAGTACTGAAAAATGGGGGATTTGTGGTTCAAATCCGCGCCATATCATATATAATGTCGCTTCAACTTTTTATGGTTCATCTTAGCAGCACCTACGAGACTTTTAAATCATAATATAATGTGTATATGTATGATGTAATATGTGCATAAGATATTATAAATAAATGAATTATTTTTAAAGATATTTATAATGTATTAATGATAATGAAAATGACCCTGGTATAGTTGGAGTCTTTTGCAGATAATATAAAGCAAACTCTAATTTTAAGTTGTAATTGAATATGAACATGCAATAATTTATGTTGTGAGATATTCTTCTAATAATTTTGCTCATATAAAAAGATATTTCCACTTATAACAATTGAAATTTAGCTTCTTTTTTATTTTATTTATTTTATAATATTGATGACAGGTAGTAGTTAGTGATGGATAAGGAGTCACTTAACAACCATGACAATAGTAACAACATTGCTAGTTTGAGAGATGATGATAGAGACAAAAATGGAGGAGGGGATGGGTCTGGTTCCTTGTTATTGAGAGCTAGCTCTGATGGCTTTAGACAATCAACCACGTCAGATTTAGTGTTGCAATGGGGGAACAGGAAGCGATTAAGGTGTATGAAGGTACAAGTTAAACAAGATTCATTAAACCCGGTTCAAAGGACAACTGTTCGGGTGGACCGGAGAGTAGTTAGAACCGAGAAAGATACTTCAAACCGGTTTGCAACATCCGTTACTGATAATAACTTTATCAATAGTCATAGTCATAATAATCCAAATCAGAGTAACGGGTATCCTAGTCTCCGTCAACGCGCCCCTTCTCCGCAGCAACCTCCTCCAAGGATTCTCAGGTATTTGTCATTTCTTTACTTTTCCCTCTTTTGACTTGCTTGATTGCATGCATTAGTATTTGTTAAAAACCATTTTTATAATGTGACTATGATGTGAGTTGTGATATGTAGGTTTTACTATTTGATTTTTTTGCTATTGTAGTGCGATTGTGATTCAGCGCTTATCTGGATTTCAGTAAACCCACTGTGATTCTAAATTAACATACACTGATTAGTGAACAATTTGAGTTTGAGAAGAAAAAACTCGATCTAGATCTGATATCTAACAATTGGTTTTTGATCAATGTTTTTTTGATTGTGGAGCGATTTTGACCGAATCGCGACATTAATTAGGGTTTTAAGAAATTATCGGCTACCACAGCCTTAGTAAAGACATCAATTTTTTCCCTCATGTTTTTGCAATTGAAAATCGATTGTGATTAAGATTGCATTTAACTGCGATTCAACATGATATCAGGATCATTATCATAATGAGGTTGCGATTTTATTGTTTGCTGCAAGATCTTAATATAATAAAAAATCAAAACAAGAGTGAGAAGTCAAGTTGGGGGTAATTTTCTTTGAATTCCAATTGCTTGGGGTTTGGAAATCAGACATTTGATTAGTCATTTGATCTGGATTGTTTAAAATTTGACTTTGATAATTCAAGTCTGAAGTACAAAGTTGAGATGTGATTTGTTTCATCTCTGTCTGATCAAATGATTCATATAAGTGAATGTATAAATACATGTAATCCAAGTCCTATCGTCTAGGAAAATCTCAGTTAATAGCTAGATGATCGTATAGGATTGGTACTGATTGTAAATATCGAAAGTTGTTTCTGCAAAAATGCACAGATATATATAACCTCAAAAATGAAAAGTACAGTATCATTTTTTTAGTCTTCAAATAGGTTGCATATGGTTTGAGTACTTTGGTTGTTCTCTTGAAGTCCTTTTGGTATTGGATCATCCCCATCTTTTTACTATTTGCTGATGGTTTAGGGACAGGGAGTTTCTACTCCTCGTGCTATTTCTGCATATTTTTGTTTGGCTTCAGAGTCAAGTTGATAACTTTTAGGACAATTTTTAGATTCTATGTTTACTGTCGTTGCTTTCATTGTTAATGTGGGGGGTTGAACATGATATTCTTAATCTTATCACTCAAACCCCTTTGTTCCTCTCCGGACCACAAAGTCACCTTATCACTCCACTTTTGCTCAAGGTGGGTTTGGCATAGATTTAGGTTATGCTTGACAAGGCCAAACTTTGAACTTATAACTTATAAATTCATAGTACAAAAAAGACATGTTTGATAACAATTTGAAGATAACAATCTTTTCAAAAAGAGATTTTAACTTATTTTAATAGCTTATAATTTATAAATCATTAACTTTAGGTTTATCAAACAGTTCAATTAGCTATTAGTCATAAGTTATAAGCTATCAGACATCAATCATCAGCTATAAGCTATATAAATCATTAGTTATAAGCTAATTTTTTTTCCAAACAAAGCCTTAGTCAAATATCAGATAAGCTTGTACTGACCAAATTCTTGGTATGATTTGTGTGGAAGTGATAGATTAATGTCTTCCTTAGATGTCATATGAGGGGGCATGAAATAAATAAAACAAATTGAATGTTCAGCTTGAAAATAATGTTACTACTGTGAATGAAAATATAAATA
The DNA here is from genome assembly GCA_951804385.1 of Trifolium dubium. NCBI lineage: Eukaryota > Viridiplantae > Streptophyta > Magnoliopsida > Fabales > Fabaceae > Trifolium > Trifolium dubium. Next base: position 43,661,380 of record OX638068.1, read on the forward strand.
AAGAAATTAGGCATTGCTGGCGAGCCAATTAGATTATCCTATCTATTTAAGTGTCATTCACTCACGATATTTTGTTGCATTTGAGCTGAATACATACATACATACATACTCTTATTATGACCATAAGCCTTATTTTGTGTCCACTCACCAATTGGTAGGTCCTCGCATACGTCTCATCCGATTTAAACCAGGAAACTCACGGTGAGTGCGTGAGATTCCCTTTTTTTTCTTCCCTCAAAATTAATTTCATATTGTTATTATGACTAAGCTAGTACTAATCAGAATTTTCTATTGTTTCATCTCATAGTTGTTGATATAGTTTATTCATGTATATGTATACCATCTTCCGGTGGTTGTTTTGTGTCTGCAAATTGCACCTTTATTAGTATTGGTATTATTTAATTAATTGCTATTATCTCCACTATTTTGCAAATGCTTTTGACATTGATTATGATTAATTTATATATTCATATGATACATGATATACTTCTTCTAAATATGATTGATAATTGATATGATATATAATGATCATGGAGCTTTATCCTTGGGGTATTTTGAAGATCATGTTTTGTTTATGCTTTGTTTGTACCTTATGGATCTAGATCTGAAACGCCGTAAAGTATTACTAGAACAAACAAACAGAAACAACCCTTCATTTTATTTATCTTAATTTTTACAAAAAATATCATCATGAGGGTATTGATAATACCAGACTTTGTCGGGACATGGAACCGAGGGACACTTCCACGTGTCAATCTAAAGTCATTTTCTACAATTAAAACCTTTTAAGGCCGTTAGATCATAAACCAGGTGTTAAATCTGGTACGTCCTATTCTCCCTTTCAACACGTAGTAATAAATAAAGTAAACTTCATTCTTTCTTCAATAGCCCATAAACAATCTAGATCCAACGGTCTTAAACCAATCGTGGAACCAGCTGTGTCCGTTATGAAACCACCTTCACACTTTTCATAACCTCTTTGTCCCTCAAACAAATATTTCTCTCTTTCTCTCTCTTTATCTTACCTAAACCTTTTCATCTAAGTAAAAATAAAGTTTTAAAGACACACACCGAACAAGCCAAAAACCATAAAACACCTTATAATCCTAATCCATTCTCACCACACACAACACAACACAAAACTTGTTGATGTTCCAACTTCTCTAACCCTTCTACTATTTAATTTCAGATTGACCCCCAAGGTCAATTTCGTAAATCCACTTCTCCTTATATTATTTATTTAATTAATTATTTACTTATTCAAACAAACATATTTTATTTTTTAACTTCTTAATGAATATATTTGTTTAATTTAATTTTCCATATTTATCATGTCATGTTTCATGTTCCATGTTCTTAGTCTTAGGTTAACAAAACAAATGAAATAATCATATATTTATTTTTGTTTTTGTTGTTGTTTTAGGAATAATAATACAGAGAGTTCAGGTGGTATGAGAGGAACACAAATCAACGGAAGTGTTAGGGGAATAGCCTCACCGGAGAGGGTTGGGCATGAAAAAAGAGGGACCCACCTTAACAATGAATACAATAACAATAACAAATCTGCAGCTTCATCTGATAACAATAACGCTTTGGATGGCAAGAAAGGTGGAGGGTCTTCTTCAGGGAGTGGTGATGCGACTCCAGCGGTTTGGCCACCTAAATTTGTGATTGCCTTAACAAACAAAGAGAAGGAAGAAGATTTTATGGCTATTAAGGGATCTAAGTTGCCTCAGAGACCTAAGAAAAGAGCTAAATTGATACAACGAACCCTCAATGTAAGCTTCACTTTCCTTAATTCTTTGCTTTTTTTTTCTCTCTCTCTCTAATTTAATTTACTTTATTTAGTTGGTTGTTTGTTTGTTTTAATTGATTGTGAAGCTTTTTGATATGCAGTAGTACTATTTGTCATATTTAGATTGGAAAAATTAGTGCATTAGAAAAATTTAAGCGTAATTGATAAGATAAACTTAGAGGTGTTCATCACGTGATCTTTGCTTACAAATTGAACGAAATAGTAGTACTTTGTAAGAAAAGTCATCAACAAGGATGGTATAATTTTGTTAAAATATGTATGTTTTGGCTTATAATATTAGTATTAGTATGGTTTTAGAGCTTCAAATAGTATAAATAATCAATCAAATTATACATATTTATTTATCAACTGTAACCAAAAAAAAATTCCACGCTTGAAGTGGTTAGAATTGATTCTAAAAATGTACAGTAAGTTTGATTTTGACATGTTTGATTGTTCTCGAGTAGAATTTATTTTGCTTTTAAAATTGATTCTAACATGAAACTATAATTTTTAGCTTTTACATAAATATTTTTAAATATAAATTCTTTTGAACAAAATTAATTTTACACACAAGAATCAGGTCAATGGTTAGACATAGAATCCGCATTACTTGTAACTTTACTAAATTTAAAATCCATTTTTTCCCTTCTTAAAATTGATAGTTATCCTAAGTCTTTTTTTTTTCAGTAAGATCCTAAGTCTTTTGTATTGCCTCATAATTTAACATTTTATTATTAAAAAAAACTAGATTATTTTTAGTGGGCGTCCTATTTTCCTTTTGGTTTGGACCTTATATGCTTGGAAAAGCCATAAATAGAGGTGGCAGCAATGGACTTCTATACACGCGTCAAAGGGACCATGGTTCACATGAGTCTATAATTTTTTCTTTCTTTCTTTCTATTTTAGGTTTCAAAAATGCTACTAGATTTGTTGTTTTTTTCTTCATAAATATATAATAAAAATTAAGTTTCTACACCAACATAGTGTGGCACATAACATAGTAACATATATGGTGTGGATCAAGTGGTAGATATTTTGGCCCTTAACCATCTGGTCTTGGATTTAAGTTATTTCGAGTGGATTAGTCTCTGCAGTTTCGCGCTGAGGATATCTTTGGTTTACTAAAAAAACAAAATTAAGTTTCTAACAAAAATAAAAATATTTACATATAAGGACACATTTTTTTTGTTGTAATAGTTTCTAAAGTACATTATACTATGCTAAAGATGTGCTTTTGTTTTTCTGAAAAAAGTAAATGAGTTGGGAAAAAATGATTAAAAATGTTAATTCAACAGAAATAAGGATTAAAATGGAAGCTTTTATAACTCAACTCAGTCAACCAACAAAAAAAAATGATAAAAAGTTTTCATAAAAAATCTAAGTTCAAATGCAAGTTGCACGCGTATGGTGGTAGAGTGCTATTTGATTGCTTTGTTAGTATTGTTTGTGGTGGAGATATCTAGGGGCATAATATAAAAAGTATAAAGTTGAATTATATTCTGAATTTTGTGTGTGCAAATTGACAAATAATTTGATATATCGTCATAAAGAAAAGATAAATATTTTGGGTAGGGAAGAAGAAAAGAGGTACAACTTGATTAGGTAACACATCCACGTCAATTACTTAATCAAATATCTGGACTAGTCTTTACGCATGTAATTGCTTTTACCCCTCTTTTTTGTAGTTATATTATATACATACGACCTTAGATAGATTATAATATTTTTTTATGCTTAATCAATATTTTTTTATTTTTAGTCTGTAAGTTTTATTTTGATAACAGTCTGTAAAATTTTTGTTGTATGACCACCTTTGTAGATTTTTATTTTTAGTTAGTTTTTATTTATTTTAGATATACCATATTTAATTTTTTATTCTTAATGTTACCTTAAATTTTGTTTATATTTGAAGTTATTAATTCCTATAATATTTTTCATAGTAGTAATATAGAATTTTTTTGGTACGTCGGAAAGATAAATTGTTCCCACCATAAATTGATCACCGGATCTCCCCTTATCCAACCTATATGTCCCTCAGCTCATATCACTTGAGTTATCCTACGAAGATAGATTGAATGAATGTATTATCAGTCATAGATTTATTCTTATATGGTCTACACTCTGCACTTACAAAATTAAAATTAACATAAAACAAATATTGTAACGAGAAAAGCAAAATAATAGAAGTATATTTGTGAAGAATAAAAGCAATGATTTACAGCAACATAAAAGATAAAAAAATAGATATTGCAGAGCTAAAAATATATTTTATACCATGTTTAATTGAAAATTTCGTCGTGGTTCAAATTAGGTAGGAAGATTCTGAACCAACGTGTGGTCTGGGCAGTTGTCCAGGCTTACATTGTGACGCTGGAAATTGGTTGTGTTGAAAGCTGGATGGAGCAAGCTGGGTATCATTAATTTATTAATTTTTTACTAAGAAAAATACCACACACTACTCATAAAAAATACTATAATATAAAAAAATATCATTCACTAAACGACAATTTTTAATGGGATGAATTGTCCACAGCCTCTTTTGAGAAGATTTATAATAATGGTTATTCAGAAAACTATACACTTTAAGATTATAAGACAAAATTTACCATTGAACCATCTTCATATATTTTTTTATGTGTGTATTGTTGCATATTTGATTGATGATTTACATTATAGTCTCCAAGTAACCATTGGTTCATTTTGCTTTGTGTTTCAGCTCGTAAGTCCTGGTACATGGCTATCCGATCTCACCTTGGAACGATATGAAGTTAGGGAGAAGAAAATAACCAAAAAGGTAATAATAATATTGTTGTTATTTACTTATTTATTTATTTCATAGTATTTTATATATCTTGACTTGACTTCATAACCACTAGTTAGTCTTTTGATTCTTTTGCACATGATTATAGAAACTTAATTTGGAAATTTTTATGCAGAGACCAAGAGGATTAAAAGCAATGGGTAACATGGACTCTGAGTCTGAATAGAGGAAGCAAGGAAATGAGGAAAGGGTATAATAGCAAAGGAATAGAACAAAAAAAACTCTTGCTTTATGCTGTGGCTATTGATGTGAGAAATGTTGGCTAGTGTAAAGTTAAATCGAATATATATTACTTAGTTTTGATCCTGTTTTTCTCACCTCCATAATTGTGAAGGATAAGTGACCCATTTTCAGCTGATGAATGGGCTTCAAACTTTGGATGTCTCATTTAGATCTAAATAAAAAAATTGCTAGAATGCTAAAATTTGACTATAAAAATGGTTCCAGTGAAGTCATCATTGTCCCAAAGTAGATTCTTCCTGTTCACTAGTAGGTAATTATTTTCTTAAAAGAAAAAGTAGATGATTTAAGTTAAGATGCTCTTTTTAAAATTAAATAAATGACTTATTATACTTTTGATATATAGAGTTTATGATGGAGAATTGACACAAACACAAAACAAAGTCATATGCAGTAGAAATAAAATTCTCTCAACAAGCAATAACATCTACAAATATATGGATGCAAATGAAATTGTTTCACAACAATACTATGAGATTGGGAAGTCATTATTTTTACTCATCTTTGCTCTCTTTGGTGGATGATCTCTTCACGAAAATACTCTTAAACTTTAATGTAACTCCTCCCCACTTATATAAGTAAGACAGAATAGATTTAAGGGTAAATAGGTTCTCACCCTTGCAAATTAGGTCAATTTTATTTTACCTCTTTAATAATTTTTTTTAAAAATTACCTGTACAATCTCAAGATTTCCTCATTTACCCCCTAACTGGACAATTGGGGATATATCCCTCGTCAAACTGACGATGTCACAATAAGCTAGCATGCTTTTTTTTTTAAGCTTTTCCATAGTAAAATATGTAATTATTTTTGGCTTTGCTTTTCCTAAGGGTCATCATACTAAAATATATGGACTAATGAGTCAATCCATCAAATTCAATCCATTTTGACAGCTATAACAAAAATAAACAATTGATGAAATTGGTTGGACTATTGGGTTTATTGTGGAATGTGGATGTCATTTGCAAACAATATTATTTGTTACTAACTCCATTTCTAATTATATGTTCCCTTTCATAAAAATTAACCCTGAATATAAACCCATAATCCCATATACAATTTATTAGGTGTGTTTATTATTTTTTTTCTAAACATACCTCTAATCAATACTACTAATTCAAAGACCTAAAGCGATAAGCCCAACTAAATAATTCAAAGATTAAAAGACCCAACTAATAAATGTTCAACTAAAAACTACATCTAAAATCTAAATTATTTAATTACTACTAATCCTTCTCTTCCTCCCTTCTGCTCCTTCGTCACAAGCCAAAGCCTGTGTGCAAGTGCAAGTGCAAGTGCAACCAACATTGTTTCTTTGTTTTGTAGTCTTGCTTAAAAATCTTGACAATCTTGTTTGTAATCTTGATTAAGAGTATTCGTAAATAGGTTGTAATATATTTCTTCATATATGGGTTGAAATTAAATCTTGGTAGGAAAAATATTGTAGTATTGGTTGGGTTATTTCTTCATATATACAATAATTCTCTGTTATTTTGTATGTTACTATTTCTCTACTTTATATTTGATTACTTTTACAGAAACTTGATCAACTATGTTTTGTTGACTTCTTCCTTGTACAGGTTGAGGCAAATAATTGAAATGGTTGTAATTAAATCATAATTGTAACCGTAATTTAATCAACATGAGCCATCAACTTGGATCAAATTAGCTTGTTCTATGTAATTTATTATAATCAATGGTTGTATTACCATTCTTAATACTGCTACAGAAAAAATGCTCTATACATTGACTCTATAATAACAGTAAATGAGGTACCAAAAGTGTTGTATTCTGTTGAAATATTAGTAAGTTTATTTACATTAATTCCTCTAGCTGTAAGTTGACATTAAAATGTAAACATTAATTTTGAATGAATGATTCTATTAATTTCTTCATAGTTTTGATGATAAGATTACAGCTTGTCACGAATCACAATGATTGTAATGTGATGAACCAAAAAGCATAGAACGTGAAGAACCTATTTGGCCTTGTAGCATTTTGTTTTATAGCGGTGATCACAATAACAATACATAACATATTCAGTGAATTTTTATTTATTTTTGATACAAACATATTCGGTGAATTGATTCACCAAAACAAAATATTCGGTGGATTCGTATAGAATATAAATGACATGGGTGTAGTGTAGCCTCAAACTATTTCAGTGTTTGCCTATATTGAGTTGTGGGCATGTGAAGGAACATTGAATTGAGATTGTGAGTAACATGCAATAGTCAAAGTATGAGTAATAAGTGTCACATTTTGTGTCCAAAAAAATAAGTGTCACATTTAATAAAAATGTGGGTGTCCACCAAAATTTAAGGGAGGTACTAATATTTGTAATGTCAATTTGTCAAAATAATAAATTGAATTGTCCATAATATTTTTCAAAGTTCTTCATCCAAATTAAGACGAATTAAAAAATGCGGTTTTTTGATGCAGAGAAAAGTAGTAAAACTAAGATATTTCTTGTTTGAATTTTATTTTATTTATTTTTCACAAGACTTAGCTACTTGTAAGTAAAATTTATTTTTATTTTTGCCTTTTATATATAATTGCAAAACAATTGCTTAAATGATCGAAAAACTCGAATAATGTAATTTTAGTAGAATGTTCAATCCTTATCGTATATAGTTGTTCTTAGTGCAATGTGATTTTATCTCGATATTTTAGCCTCCGCTCGCGACCTTACAAGTAAGGTCTCCTACAAAGACAATTCAAAGTCCACTTCTTGTTCTGTTGGGCAGCAATTATTATTGACAAGTAGGGACTTCAAATTTGTGTGGCTAGCTAATCGATTGGAAATGATACCATAGATTTCAAATTGTTGCGCTCATGAAACTTCATATAGAAGTAATGAAGTGAATTTATGTAAAGAAACTACTTTTGCAAAAGTGGTAATTCGAATCACAAGAAATGTTTGAACTTTTTAAAATCTTATAATACTAACATTCTTTTTTAGTTGCACAACTCAACAAAGTGAATCTTTTGAAAAGGTGGTTAGTAGCTACGCATTATTGCTTGTTTATGGGGTTATTGATTAATTAATATTAAGACAACGAAGCTTGGAATAATTTTAGGCATATATTCGTATAATATGTGTTTCATCTCTTGTTTTCTACTACCACACCACGGTGTAATGAATCTTCTTCGGTTTACATTGAACTGAGAAGCATAGAGAAATAATTTTTGTGGATTTGAAATTTGATATGATGTCTTTTAATATTCGAGTGTATTTTTGAAATGTGTGTAAATTATAGAAGATAAAGAAGTTAGAAATAACATACTTACTCCGACTTAAAATGTAAACAAAAGTTAGTCAATAAAAATGATATGATGTCTTTTAATATTGGAGTGTAATTCATTTCATATTTATTATTTAATTCAACCAATAATTTTGTCAAATATCACAAATTTAACATAGTATTAAATTTTCCATTATTAATTATAAGTACATCTATTACTCCCGTATGAATAAATTTATCATTTTCCCTATCGAACTGAATCTCAATTTATTTATTTATTTTTGTCATATAATTTAGTAACCAAAAATTCACTTCTTAAATATAAATAAGTAGACATATTAGAATTCTAATTTCAGTCCCTACATTTTCGTACAATACGTTAAATCAATTGAGCTAGTTCATGAGACATTTATTTATTTATTTATAACCTCAATCTATGTGATTTGATATTCAAATTTGGACAAAACAAAAGCCAATTCATGGAAGTGGGGAAATTCCTTTATCTTTTGTGTTGTTTCAAACATTCGGCTTTCATCGGAAATGACGCCACGCCTGTCCTTGTTGCCCCATTCTTACGGCGTCCACCTTGTTAAGGAATTTGATATTTTATTCTTAGATCATGGTTATAAATATTTAAAGTCATACTAAACTAATTTAAAAATGTGACAAATTCTAACATACACAAGTGGTGCATACTGCATACTCTCTTTCATTTTATTTATAAGTAAAAATTATATTTTAGATTTATTAAACAATTAATGTATCTAGTTTAAGTATAGACTAAATATATTACTTGTAAATAAGGCCGGAGAAAGTAAGGTGTATGATGTATAAGTCGTTGATTCTATTATAATGTACGAATTTTGTAAAATTCATCGCTGAATTAAAAATTTATATCATTTAAATCATTTAAGTAAAATTTAAAAAATATTAGAAATCATTTTATATGTTATTGACCCATCAAAATTAATAGTTGTATTTTTTATTAAATACCATTACTCTTAATAAATTTTAATATTATATCAAATAATTTTCAATTTTTATTAAATACCGTTACTCTTCGATTGTACTAATTAAAGAATGATCTAATGGTTTCACCACCCATTTTGAAAACATTCATTCCAGTAGATTTAAATTTTAAAATGATCCAGAACAAACACGCCAAGAAGTAAATTTTGTGAAAAGGCATATAATTTTTTGCATTATTATTTGTTCACTTTGAGATACTCTGCCCAATTGTGAGAAGAAGTCCATTGACACACCCACACACATGCCGTAATTGATAAGCTTTCGGTTGGGAATTTGTACGCACACAATTTACCAAAAGAAAAAGTGATAAGGCATAATTTCAAAGCATCTTTGAGAGGACAATAGAGAAAGTGGCCACAATCACTCACTTGCTCATTCAATTATGTTCCAAGAAGCGTAAATCACAAAGATCAATATACTGCCAAATACTACTATGAGTTTGTGTATGAATACCGTGGTCCATTTTTGTTTTTGATAAGGTGAAAAGAGGAATAACGTGGTCCATTGCATTGGTAATAAATAAATTATTACTAGTAATAACAATCACTAAATGTTACTTTGGTTGGGCAATCCGTGAATATTACTATTACAACAACAAAAAAAAGTAATACTCCAAAATGTTTCATTTATCAAAAAATGGTTCACATATGTGCAAAACTAGTGTCATTGTCTGTACTGTATCAACGCACTCTGCTTCACTAGCTTTTGCTAAAACCTATTTGTTTACCCATTGCAAAATGACAAATAAATTTGAAATAACAACTGAAATTATTACAGGTTGGTTAGGAGGAGATTCGAAAATCAATTCTTAGAAGATCTTTCCGATGTAAAAAAAATAATTATTACGAATTCTCAATTTAACTCCGGTTTATCAGTTGAACTAAAACTTAAAATAATAGACTACAGAACGGTTATTTTACAAATTCTTTACTAAAACTATAGTTAAGCTATATTAATTTGATTATTTAAATGAATCATGAATACCATTAACTACTAGTAAGATACAAATACTCAATTTTAAATATAATACTTAATTTTTATTTAATCAAAACCAGTTTGAACATCATACTCAAATAATTTACTAAAAACAGGTTAATATTGAAATTACATCTAAGCTATAATTTATATCTTCATGACAGTTACATGTATTAATATTCTTTTAAAATTATAGCACACTCTGTTTTAATTGTGTAATAAAATTCGTTGATGTACGTTATATTAGGTGAAGCTACTTTCAAATTTCAAACTAAGACGCAAGTTAGTTAGTTAGGTGAAAGTGAAATACAAATCTCAATAACTCGATTTCGTTTTTTCATCAAAGTTTTTCAGATTTGTTAACTCAAATCAATTGCTACAATATTTATACGGCATTCATACATGAATCGAGAAAAATCATACAAAAAAGTAGAACAGAACAGAGCCAAATAATGAAATAAACTACGAAGTGAGAAAGAAGAAGCATAAAATATAGAATAAAATCCATTATTATGTACCAGAAACAATGATAACAACGATAATACTCATCAAATCACAAAAAAAGCAACAAGATCCAAAAGTAAAAACGAGAGATAGAGAGTTTTATATACTACTACTCTAGTCAAATCTCATCCTCTACTAAAAATCCACACAAATAATAAAAGTAAATCCATTCTCAATAATAGAGTATAATACGCTCAGATCCGAAGAGTAGATCCAAAAGCGAGAGCAGCAACAGCACCAACCAAACCTGCAACGAACGACGGCGAAACAGCGGTTGCCGGAGAAGCAGGACTTGGAGCTGGTGCCTCAGCAGCGGAGGCGACGGAGATGACGGAGAGAAGCACCGCCATTGCTGCGAAAAGGATAACTCTGGTGGAAGCCATTGTTGATAGTTATGAAGGTTTTGAGAGTTTGAGAGATTTTAGGGTTTGAATGAATTTGTTGATTAGGTTTTGATTTGAAGGAATGGAAATGAGGAAAGGGAGGGTTTATATAGAAGAAAAGAGAGGAAGTTACGGGCAGGTTGGGGCAGCTGCCCGAATTACAGACTGGCGAATGGCGAAAGGTTAATTGCCAGCTGGATGAAGTTCTGTTGTGTCTCTCAACAGATTCAGGTTTCACATGACTCGTTTTTGTTATATGAGACTCACTCGCGCCAACTCGCGCGTATATTTCTCACATTTTCAAACACGAGTTGTTTATATATTTTGCGGTTCCATTAAGAATATTAGGCATGATCTTTTAAGAATAAAATCTTCTAAAAACAAGAAAGAATAAATTAAAATCTTTTATATTGAAAAATGTTTATTATGTTATGAGTTTACTAAATAACAATTTGGTAAGAATAAATTAAAACTTTTTTTTTAGTAATAATACATCAATTTGGTAATGTATATTGTCCAAATTTTTAACCAAATACATCAACTTTATTTGCAATTTTCTCTTATATTTTGGACGGATTAATATGTTATAACCCTGTTGTATAATTGAGTTAATAAGATACTCCCTCCGTCCTAAAATATAAACAAAAAATGGTTAAAGAAAATTAATGTATGTAATTAAAAAGTTAGACTAAATACATTAATTTTAATTGATTAATTTTTTCTTATATTTTATATTTTTTATAGGATTAGTTAAAGTTACTAGAGTTTTAGATCACTTTGGTAAATAATTATCAATGTGATTGATGGATTATGCTTTTAAGAATTTTTTATCAAAATAAATGAAAGAATTCATTTTATGTGTCGTAGGATTCTCTAATAGTAATAAAAAGTTTCGTACTTATACTATTATAATTTAAAATATTATTTTATTCATTAAATTAAGATTTGTCACTTACAAATTAAGAATAAATATATTTAATACTCTATACTCAATTTCAAGCCATAGAAATTTATGTTAGTACTCTTATTTTATATTGGCACATGCAGATTAAATGGTAAGAAAAAAAGATAGTCAAAATTAACAATTTTAATATTCCACGGTTCTCTCAAGCTATTTGAAGAGCGATGAAAGGTTTGTGTTAGCAATAATCACGCCACGGTCTGACCAATTAAGGAATAATCAAACTACTAATGTGAATTTATCAACAAAAAAAAAAAACTACTAATGTGAATGATGCAGTTGAAAGTGGAAACTATGAGTTGGTGTGGGCACCACGGAATGGTAGTCTATAATAGGACGAATAGTGCGCCTACGCGTGTACTAAGATATTTGTTTGCATGTGTTTCCAGAACCTTCTCTTTTGGTAATAATGGACACGTAAATTAACAAATTTATTTATCTTTTACAAAGAGTAGATGAAAAAGAGATTATTAGTGTTAGTATTACATAAGAATGTATCTAGATACTCATCATCTTTGACAAAGGTTGTCTCAGTAAATTAGCTCAAGTAGTAAAAATTAAGAGATATTAAAATTGAGTAAAGGATGTTCAATAATCAATCTCTGATGCGAGCTATTTTTCTGATGTATTAAAAAAAGACAAGCTTAAAATTGTCATCTTTTTATCAAAATTTGAGTTTGAATTCTGTTATGGGTTGGACCTCGAAGAGCACCAAATCCATTTCATATCTGCATGTCCATGATGCCATCTCCTTCAAGAGACTAGCAGAGTCAGCGAATTTATAATAGTGAACATCAAAATGATGACATTTATCGTTCATCATGACTTATTAGTCAAGATTCAAACAACTAATGATGGTGAGAGTGCGATCTTCGTCCTCTCATCAATGACCTTAGTCTAGCATTGAAGAACTATATATAGATCATTCATGACATAACTTCATGTACTTTTTATTTAATCTCTGAAAACTTTCACTTCACGACCTTACTTACTTGAGCGTCGGAGTTTCTTGCAGATATACCCCCTCTATCTCAAAAACTTTCACGGGAAACAGATCAACGAGCATTCTTTCTGATGAGATAAGATCAAATTCATTGCCTAATTAATTTTTTTTTGTTACACCATTTTCAAATTTTTATTTGTGACTAATACAAATAAGTATCAATTCTTTAAGTTTGAAGACTTTAACTCTTGGATTCAATTCACCTGAATTTTATTTAGAAAAAAATGATTAAAAAAGACCCAAACTTTTGTTTTTTTGTTGGAAAAAAATGCCCTAAAAGTTTGTTTGGCCATCTACGTACGTAGTGAGAAATTACTCTTGCAGCTTCCATCCACACGCCAACCAATATGCTGCGTCAATGAAGAAATGAAGACCGACTTTTTTATGTTAATAAGTTTCAGATATATTGAAGGGCCCTTTTGTTTAAGAGAAAAAAATTAATAAACGACATTCTCTTATAAAAAAAACAATATCATTTATTCAAATTGATAAAATTTATCGATGCAATACAAAAACGAGTCTAATTTTTATTCACCTTTTTTTATTTTTATACATATTTAGATCAAAATATAGACAAGTATTTCCAAAAGCAACCAAAAGCAAAGTCTCTATTAAGACAGCAAGGTAGCCGGCCCTGGCTACAACCCATCAAACTCAAACACCTTTTTTCTTTATTATAAAAAATAGTTTTGCTAGGTGCACACTCACAACCTCATAGAATGAGTTGTTTTTTATAAGTAAATATTAGAAATTAGTTGTTAAATTATATATTGTTTTCTCCTCAAAAAATATGATTGAATTTAATATTTCAAAAAAAAAAAAGAATAAAAAACATTACCATGTTCAAAATCTTCACCAACTACAAAAAATTGAGTTGAAATACTCATTCATTTTTATAGTCAAATTTGTGAGAATATTTTTGGAATTTTAATTTTGTCTTTTTAAAATTTTAAATTTCCTATTGATGTGCTTCTCAAATTGTCCAATCAAAATTTCAAAGCTTACATTTTAACTCATACACGTAGTCTCATTTGCATGTCTATAAAGTGTTAGATTAATGGTAAGAGCATGACCTTATAATTTCAAAGGACAAATTTTACCAATGACACTTTAATTGTAGTGTCTTTTGCTTCAAATTTTCATCCCCATTTCTTAAATTAATTAAATAAAGATGCACATTCATTTGAGCTTCCATAAACCCTGAAATTAATACTTTAAGAAAGTGAAAAAAAGATTTTTTTTTTTTTTAAAAATCTAAACAATGAATTAGAAACAAATGTATAATCCAACAAGTTCCTTTGTACATTCAAAAATGACTTAAAAGTTATGAAAAGGGAGGTCATCATCCCTACCATAATCTACCACTCACCAATGAAGAATCACCATGTCATGTCATATAATAAAATTTCTAGTTTTTCTAAAGACTTTAGTTCTACATCTATATTTTCATATGTAGTAACCAATAGAAAATATAAATATATCAGAAGTCTAAGACTTTTGAATTCACCATATCTAACAAAGGTTCCAATGCACTAGGAGCAAATTTTCTTGCAAAAAGAACACAAAGTGTAGAGTTTCTATTGTTATATTTGCATTTTTGACCTCCAAGAACTCTATGGAAAAACTCCTTAGTAATATCTGTCCTTCCAAATGTAGCTGGGTGGGCCCCACCTCTAGACCAGTCCACCCAAGTTATGCTCCTATTCGCCAATGCACTCCCCGCTTGAATCGTTAACATGGTTGGAAAATAGTGCTCATCGACGTAACAAGCCGGTCTACAATATTGTTCGAACTTTGGATAAAATGCGGTGTCTTCCACAATGTTGACGGCTAACTTTCGATTTACTTCAAACCATTGAGAGCCTTTACGCCATTTTGTAATGTTTACCAGAGGGGCCATGTTTGGGTTATAGCGCCCTCTTCCGTATGGACCAGGATCATCAAATGCGCCTACGTAGCTGTATTTGGATTTCATTAAGTAGTTGTAGACTAGACTGAATTTGTAGAGAGGGATGCATGATTCAGACAATAGAATAAACCACTCATTGGAGATGTCAAGCAATGCATTTGCAAGTAGTCTTCTTTCGGCGTCACACATGCTCATTCTTCCCCACTCGGCAATCTGCACAAGAAGCATCCAAGTTCATCATTGGTTGTGTGAATAATAAAACTCTAGCACAAAATTATATCAGGTTCAGAAGAAAATTATTAATACAAATTGATTGGAGAGCGGCATAAGGCTTCGATGTATTTTCAATGTTAGGATGAAAATAAAGGCTCATAAATTCATAATGCATTCCATACAGTCCTTAGGTTTAAAACACACTTCAGAGGCAATAACGAATGATCCTAACAAGATCGGCACCGGAAACACCACTAACAATATGGATTAAGACACACTAAAGATATAACCGTGCATATATAAGAATATGGATTAATGAATATGGATTAACATAACCTAAGCAAAAGCAACAGATGCAACCACCAATAGTCTGCACACGACATTTATAACATGCCTTCATACTTGTTTATAAATAAACCATCCTGCATAACTTTACAGCTTTTTCGTTGCACTTTTCATATCCTTAAAGAAACAACGACACATAAGGACTCGAGAATGAATGCAATATGATTTTATTGATGAGATCTCCCGTAGGCTGGAACAGTGATGAACCTAGGTTAGGAAGAGAAAAAACGAATACAAGTTGTTCTTTGTAAGATTTTATGAGCTTGAGATCTCTCCCTCCAAAAGGACCAAAACCAATCCTAATTGAAGAAAATACACCTAATCTAAAGTTGTAAACCAAGAGTCAGTCTAAACTCTTGAATTCTCTGTAAACTTGACTCGTAAATTCAACATGCGAATTAACTTAACACAAAATTAATGTTTAAAACATTTATCATAGAATCTACACACAAATTCAGCATTCCAACGTAAAAATAATTTTCAATCGAGGTCAAGGCTGAGTGAGAACCACGAGAAATTGGCAGCAGCGAGAAACATAGGTTGCTGCAAGAGAGACTGAAAGAATGGTTCCATGATTTAAAACTCAAGAGTTTTGAGAACCATGCAGCCTAACTTCCTATCCCTACCTCTTGATAGCCTGTTTCTACCAAATTCTATTAGAATTCTAATTTCTAACTTACAAGCACTAACTATCTCTAACTCCCTTACCTAACATAAATCGCATTGGGGGCTCACCTAACATTCATTGCCCGGTTAAAATAATTTGTGCTTCCTTTTTCGCCGTAGGCTTTTAAGCATTTGAATTTTGTGATCACTTCCCAGCTCAAAGCTGCCAACAAAGTCAGGGAGTTCTATAAATTGTGATCACTCCCTGCTGGCTGATAGCAGAATGTTAGGTTAAGGCAATAATCACTTTAACTATATCAGGAATATTAGGCTATAAGCTTCTTTTTGTTTGGGAAAGCCAAATAATATATACATAAACTATATTCAAAGCACAAGATGTGCCAAGAATAGGGACCACACTACAAGAGATAAAAGGCCAAAAGAACAAAACAGGACCACCAATAAAAACAACAGAAACTCAGAAACATGCACAAAATACATGCACCAAAAGAGAGAAACTAAACACATAAACAAAACATTCAACCACAATTAACCCCCAAACAATCAAGTGGTTGGACTTACCACCGATTTAAATCATAAGCCAACAATAAGAAATGACTTTTATGCTTTCAAATAGTTGATTGGCTTTACAATCCCGTTGTCGGAAATATGTATTTCTCAATTTCCAAACACACACCAACCAAACAAAAGTAAACATCTCATGGAACACCCTGCTACTGTTTTATAAGCTATCTTGTAGAGCTTATGAATGGAAAAAAGCTCAAAACAACTTATGGACATAAGCTTAGATTGGCATAAGCACTTGTGAGACTGTTTGAGATAGCTTATAGGAAAGTTGGACCTTTGGCAAACCCCAATTTGAAATATAAATAATGGTACTACAAAATCCAAAATATGTGCAGACCATCCATTAGGAAAATATCTGAGCCCTGTGTCACATCTCTTACCCGAGAATTACAAAAGAAAACAGAAAATGAATAGGTGACAATTACTGCCCAACTGCGTCTTGGAGGAAGCTTAACCTTAATCGATGGGTGAACTTTTTTTGAAGTTTTGAACATTTTCCCAAACTTTTATCATACCCTTAAAAAAGAACTTTGCATAATATTTACACAGATCATGATAAAAAAGGACAAATCTATACTTGCAAGATGGAACTGCTAACTGGGTTAGGTCGAATGCCAACACGCTTCTATGCTTCCACTCTCATCAACACACAATCTAAAAGCATGTTTATATTCTCAGTAGAATTCATAATTTTTCCCTTGAGAAATTTAACTCGTAAACCTATATGTTTTGCATACCCTCATAAGCCTCTGCCTCTCAGTAGAATTCAGAATTCTTCCCTTGAGAAATTTAACTCGTAAACCTATATATTTTTTGCATACCCTCATAAGCCTCTGCCTTAGTCCCTTACCTAGTTCTAGCAAACCAGTGCATCGATCAAGTACAGTGTTGTCAAATAGTGGCATTATATCGCTTTAGTGTAGCGGAAACTGAACAAATCACAAGTGTTCCGCAATACGTTATTTAGTAGAAAGTAATGTCGTTGTGTCTACAACTGGCAACAGTACAACACTGTAGTGTAACAGAATTCAAACAAACCACTATTTACTGCGATTCATGATTGACAACATCGATCAAGTAAGAATGATAACAAAATCAACATCACCCAAGAACACAAATCAGAACTATACAACGGTAATACAGTACATATCAACCACAATCAATAAACCTAAAATTCTCATCAGAACCTTAAAACAAACATAAACAAGGCCAAAGAAAAAGATACAAAACATGTGCATAGACATAGCAATGTTAACAACTAAATTAGCACCCATTAAACATTATTAACTTCAGATCAAGTAAAACATCTAAAAATGAATTTTCATAAATAACAATAACAATAGCACGAGATCAAAATCGAAATCCACATACCTGACTTGGGATTTGCCTCTTATAAAAAACTGATGAAGGAGGAAACTGAGCATGATATGAAGGCAATGGATGAATATATATAGTAAAAAGACTCTCATGCCCTTTCAGAAACCTCTCCCAAAGAGGTGCAAGGGGCAATGGTCCTTTAGTAAGGAACATAAAAGCAATCTTAGGGACTCTTTGAAAAGGGTAATTCTTAATCTTAGGAACCAAAGAAGCTCTCCAAAGAAGTTCTTTGTCACTCATATTATGGATCAGATGTGAAGGTGGTTTAATCCATTGTTCCAAACCACCATGTTCCTCAACACATGGTTGAAAACTTGAACTCATTGTAGTAACAACATTCTCAATTCCAAAATGTTTAAGAGTGTATAAGCTTATAACAGAAAACACAATACATAGAGCAACAAAAACAACAAGTAAACGCAATGATCCTAGTGATAACCCTTTTGATTTTCCTTCTTCAGATGCCACAACCCTCGATTGCATCTTGCTTAAAAAAAACTCAAAAACCAAAAATTACAAATAAAAAAAATGAAAATGAAATTTTTTATGTAACCACCCTCTAGTAAAGGTTATGAAAGATCTAATATTGAATGTAAATTAAGTAATAAATGAATAAAAAGACGTTAAATTTATGAAAATTATAACTATAACAAAAGCTATGGATCTAAAATGAAGTTGTAGACTATACCGAGTCAACTTTTGAACATGTGAGGTTGGTAAGAACAAGAGTATGACACATGGGTATTAACAAAATTGAGACTTTTCTGAAGAAGAAAAGATAAAGGGTGGATTTTTGCGTTTGTTTTTGGATCTTATTGAAAATTAAAAACACTGTTGATGAAAGGGGTGGTATGGTATAGAAACGATAGAGTGAAAAGAGAGAGAGGAAGAAGAAGAGAAGGTGAATTGTCACATACAGTATATTTTAATTTTTGACATAGGAAAAAACATTGATTTTGAGAAATTGATGATGATTGAAATTTGTGAGATTGTTTTGTGCACACACGGATGTAGGCTGGTTACGTTTTTGCGTGCTTGCTTGCTACTAGCATCTCATATTGAGTAGTATTTTTTTAGAAGAAAAATAAAAACTTGAAGTTTTAGTAATTTTTTTTGACCAACTCTTAATTTTTAATTAAAAATGAATGAAATAATTTCTTTAAAAAATGTTTATTATATATGATGTCTATAGTTATTTTTTTATGTTATTCTCCTTATGAAATAAAATATACAAAAATGAAAATTTAAATGTATTAAGTAATTACTTTTCTAAAAAGTCATTTAAAAGGTAAAAAATAAGTTTATTCATAACTGCAATTTATATAAAAAATTAAGTAATTAATAATTTAAAATTTTATAAAAAGTTAAATAAAAATTATTAAATAATTAATTAAAAAATAAGACAAGTCCAAATTTTATATAAAATACATTTAATATTTTAATTAATTTTCATTTAATAATTGAAATTTATTAATTTATCATTTAGATTAAATTACACTCCTTTCTCTTATGTGAAGACATACACACCATTTCTCTTTTTTGCAAAATATATTAGAGAAAATAAAATAACACTCAAGTCCCGTGAGAAAAGATTGAATTTCATTTCCCTTCTCTCTTATTGTAAAACCTACATATTTTTTTTTACATAAATATAAAACCTACATTTTTCTCCTTTAATAAACACTATTACCAAAAAAAAAAAGTGTAATGCACTGTATATGTTTTTTGAGGTCAGCACAAATTGATCTGCACTTTCTTTATAAAAAAAATTTGATCTGCACTTTGTAATGCATATGTTGTTTTCATTTTTTTCACAGTATTAACATATAGTTTTATACACTACAGTCTGCCGTAAACTTTGAAGCTATGGAAAATAAAATGAATTGCAGTTAATATCATATGTAATATTAAGGAATCCCACAAATTTACTGTCTGTCTTATGATGCAACTTCAGAATACTAACATTCGTCCAAAAGAGATCAGTCATTTATACACCAAGAAATTATTTAAACATGAAACTAGTTCTCTTTAGTACTTCGACACAGCAAAAGTAGCACGAAGATTGGATATCATGACTGGACACTCTCCCTTTTCATCATATTCGGTAAAATCTCCACTTGACAAGTCAACATTCTCAAACTTTGTTCCCTCCAGCTACAAAATACAATTTGCATTAACAAAAAATTGGACAAACAATTGAAAATTTCAAAATGCCTCAACAATGTTGAAGCAAGTGCATCAAAATTGAACGTGGAAATCAGGTGAATATACCTAGAAATAGAATTAGAGGATAGATCATAGACAAAATGGGGGAAGAAATATAGGAAGAAAGTATTATACGAATTACATGTAAAAGAAGAAAGTTGATAGCTAAAGCTGAAAAATAGAGGTTTTCAAACCAGGAAAATCATCTAGTAAAACCATTAGCATGAAACTTGATTCAAGAGGGCAGTGAAAGGGACTGCATATCTTGCAAATCTAATTTGGAATTCGAAATTGTGAACAATGTGATTATTGGCTTAATTTCTTAGACTGTAGAGTAGAAGACTTTCAAGACTTCAGAGTTCTGTAAGTTAACTTTTCAGACACAACTGATACCATGGAGAATATATATCTAGCTACCGACAATAAGCATCAAACCATATCAAATGTGACATCTAACTTCAACAAATACTGAATAAAAGCAAAGGTAACATACAATAGAGAATATGAGCAATTTACCATATCCAGTTCATATCATATAAAAAAAAAGTTGGCAAAAGTAATGAAAACATCAAACAATAACAAAGTAACTCACCGACTCAACTTTCCATCCAGGGCCGAATATAAAATCTATCGGCTCATAGCCCCTGCAGTCAAATAACATCAGCGGGGAAAACTTCCCTGACTCACTGGTTTCATTAGTGAGTGGTTTTCCTCTGCCTGGGATCATAGTTACAGTGCTCACACTGTCACAAAACTTGCACTGCGATCCAAATAAAAGATGTCAAGAAACCACCACCAATAGATACATACAGGTAATTTTCATTTATGTAGAGTTATAGTGATTAAAGTCTAGTTTAGTCAAAATAGCTGCAGCAAAATTCAGAATGAATAACAGCAAAGGAGTTAACTTCCTAACAACTTCGGTTAACTCACTATCAACTTTGTAACTAAACTAATGGTAGTTATTTTGACTAAACTAGAGTTTAATTACTAACTATAAAATTATGCAGCACAATGTTAGAACTGGTAACTCCATCTGTGTTTTTAAGGCAAAAATTAGAGTGAAGAGCATCATTTAGTTAACTCGATAATTAATTTTACACTGAATAGGAACAGTTTTATATTTATTGATGAAACACTCAAGGAAAAAAGTCTTACAATGAGACAGATTATAAGAGAAGAGAATATAGCCGTTAGAGGTGACACTTACTGACAGCTTCAACAGAAATTAGAGTCTGTCCTCTCCTATTCTATTTATTTAGTTAGAAAACAATAACATACACACAATCTATCTAGGCTGGCCCATCTTGATTGGGCCTGTGCCTCACACAATTGGAGGCCTCCAAACTTAGACGTATTTTTGGGTAAATATTTAAAGCTATAATCACTAGTTAAATGGAAAGCTCTCTGAATGCAGGTAAAAAATGTAAATACAGGTAAAAAATTACAACGAGAATCACCAGTTAAATGGAACCTCCAAGTCAAAAATGTAAACCATGAAATTAGCATCTAAAGATAACAGCCCAATTTGGATTAGATCTCATCTAACTTATGGGAACTTATCAGCTAAATAACTTAATTAGACGCTTATATCATAAATGGTTGTCATGTAAGTGTTTATGCATAAAATAATTCTATAACAAAAGATAAAATAAAGTCAAATTGTTTTCATATAAGTTATAAGTTGTTTTCATAAGCTATCTTGGAGAAGTTATGGGAGTAAGCTGAAAACTTATGAACAAGTCATAAGTCGTTACCATAAACTCTATCAAACAGTCTCACAATTGTTTATAAGACAGTAGATAAACTCAAATAAGTCAATCCAAACAAACTCCTTATCAACTAAAATAGGTATTTGGTTCTCCACAAACAATAAAATCCTATATAAAATTACGGCAGCTTATGGAGAAGTCAGACATGTCTGAAAAGGCACAAAAGCTAATTTCAACTTTTACAGAAATGAATGATATTGTTTAAAAGAGTCATAGGAACTTCACAAGATTACTTCAACTTATCATTTACCCTTGCTATAACTATAAGTACTCCTCAAAAGAAAAAGAGGAAAAGAAAAAAAAAAACTGTTTGGATTAACTTCTTTGAGCATAAGCCTTTGTAAGACTACACATTAGAGAGCTTATTGAAACAATTTATGACATGTAGATAACCTGTTTTCAGCTTATTTTCATAATCTCTCGAAGATAGATTATTAAAAAATATTTTACCTTATATGAAAACAACTTGTCTTTATTTTATCTTTTGTTATAGAAATCACTTACACATAAACAGTAATATAATAAGCCCTTATGTTATAAGCTCTTTACCCAAATTGGACCACCACATCAAGGTTTTCCAATGGTGCAAATGCATGTGACCGCAATATCAAATATAACGACGCCATAGCAACCACAATTTAAGACCCTTGTTACGTAGCTATGAAGCCCCAACACTCCTTAGATTAGGCGTGTCCTGGTATCGAACACGTGTCGTGTCCGACACCTACACTTACAATTACATTTATTATATTACTTTTTCAAAAAATTATCAGTGTCAACGTGCCAGTGTTCGTGTCGTGTTTGGTGTTCGTGTCTGCTTTTTCAGGCATAATAAAACCCTAGTTATTTTAATTTAAACGCTCATTTTGATCCATTTAAGCAACTTAACTGTTTGATGAAATACGTAGTTGAAGATTAGAATACCTTTTGAACAAGATGAGTAGTACCCCTACCAGCTGGAAGAGGAACGGTGTCATTCAAAGACACACAAGTTTCCTTTTGGCTCACTTCACCGCATCTTCCACATTTCACCTATCATCATCACAAAGATCATAAAGAAATTAACACTAATACGGAAAATTAACGTAAAATGAGAAGAAAAAAGGTAGTTGAAGAAAATAGTAGTACCTTGAAGAAATAGGAGAAATTGGGGTCTTCAACGCCACCTTGAGGTTGAAGATTGGTCAAGTTCTCGAGCTCAGCGCTGATCATCAACAAGTAGTTCACCATTTTCTGTTAGCGTCAAATTCACACACCTTTCTCTACTGAAATGGAATTTGGATGGATGGTTCCAGAGAGGAATATTTATAGACGGAAAATGTAGGGCTTAAATGACTTTTTCGTCCCTATGCACATTTTTTATTTTAGTCTTGTATCTTTTCTTTTTCAAAAATTATTTTGATTTTAGTCATTGTATTATGTAGTGTGTATGTTTAAATTATTTTGATTTTAATATTCAAAGTTAAAATTCGAATGAAAATTTGAAGAAAAAACTAAAAAAATTCAAAGGAAAAATATTTAAATTTTCTTACGAATTTTAGTTTTAGAGACTAAAAGATTTTAACATACAATAATGAATAAAAAATACAAGAACTAAAATACAAAAAATGTGCGTAGATACATGAACAAAAATGTCGTTTAAACTAAGATGTAGCGATGAATTTTATTATTTTATTTCATTTTTAGTAAGTATTTCCTCTATACTTCATTATGAATGTCATTTTTGTGGACCTTGGTGAGCCCGGATCAAACTCGTCTAAATTTTGTTCTTAATTTAAAAAGAAATAAAAATATTTGTTTTCATTTTTTTGGATGGTAAGGTGGCTGATAAATGAAGCATGCATTTGCACTTCAACGACCAAAGAAAATTGTTATGTAAACGGAAGATGAATGACAAATATATAGACGGTAACTCATGCAGGCATCACTAGCTAACTTATAGTTAAGCAATGTATATTTTTAGTTCATGTTACCAATTAATGTCTTGCATTAGTCTATATATAAATTCTGTGGAATCTACCATTTTCTCTAAATTAGAAGATATATTTCCAGCCATGAGATCCAAAGTAATATTCATTCTTATGGTGCTGGCAATTACAGTTCATGGTACTAACACTATTAATAGCTCGTTCTCAAAAAAGAAGATTTTGGAAGTTGAGAGAAAATTACAGCATCTTAGAAAACACTCACTAAAAACCATTAAGGTAAAACAGTTTTCTTAGGAAGTTAGATATAGTTGAATGTTGATTTAGTTTTGTTGGTATTGTTGCTAAGTTTAATTGATTTGCTTAATTATATATTTTTTTCATGCTTTAAGAGTGAAGATGGGGATATTATTGATTGCATTGATATTAAAAAGCAGCCTGCCTTTGATCACCCTGCCTTGAAAGATCACAAAATTCAGGTGAATGCGCTCCCTGTCCGTAAAAAATCCAAAATATTGAGCTTAATACTTGGATTATTCGATCTTGATCATATTCTTTGTTTGCAATACTTATAGATGTGCTTACTTAATCATGACATATTTACGTGTTTTCGAGTAAATTGCTTTTTGTCCCCGAAGGTGATTCGATTTGAAGTTGAGATTTATAGTTTTTTCCTTCAAACTTGATTTTTAGTCTCAGACTTATTGCATAACTCACTTTTATGTGAATAGATCAAAACATAAATTATTTTACATTTAACTCACTTTTAACTTAAACCGGTTCATTCAAAATTAAATTTTGTCACTTCAAAACCAAAACCAAATACACTAATTACAACATGTTTTTCTTTTTGCCAACTTACTTTTCTATGAATCTGCTTAAAATAAAATATGTAATCAGATGGCTCCAAGTTACAATTCAGCTAAGAAGGACACAACGGACGATGTTACCGGAACTACAAGCAATACCAAGAGTGATATGATGAAATTAACTTCCCAACAAGTATGGCAGAAAAGTGGAAGTTGTCCAAAAGGAACAATACCTGTTCGAAGAATACGAAAGAGAGAGCTTCTCAAGGCTCACTCAATTGATGAATATGGAAGGAAGAAACCAAGTTCCTCAAACAGAAATGTCAGTTATAAGCTGAATCAAAATCTTGATTCATTTGTAGCACAACAAAATCGCTCGGTAAGTTTCTGTCTGCGGTATGCCTCTTCTACAGAAAGAAAAAAAAAACAGTTAGTATCATGACTTGACATTATTTCTCAAAACACAATTTTTTATTATAAAATGTGCAAATTAAAAAGAACAAAACAAAAATTGCTAGTATCTTGCTTAGTTTACTAACTTCTTGAGCATTATTAAACCAATTTAAGCATGTTTGCTTGTGGTTGAAGCAACAAACTATTGTGCTTTGCTGATTTGGTATCTATGTGAACCAGAAAGCGGTAGCATTTGCAAATGGATTCCGCTACTTGGGCGGTAAAGGAGATATTGTAGTTTACTATCCTTTTGTTGAAAAGGATGATGAATACAGCACTGCTCAGGTCTCCCTCTTAACTGGATCTTACAATGACTATGAGCTTGTTGAATCTGGATGGGCGGTACGAAATAATTGTCTCATTATTTTTCATTTTAGATTATCGATGAAACATTAATTATTATTTTTTCGCTAATAAACTTGTTACAGGTCAATCCCAGTGTATACGGAGATAGGAATACTCGGTTATTCGTATATTGGACGGTAACTATATGCATCTACATCAACCTCTTATACTTGTAAGAGTATTGTGAAATTTCATTAATTTGTTATACTTTTTGGAACACCATTTTCTACAGGCTGATGGTTCACATAGAACAGGTTGCTTTGATCTAACTTGTCCTGGGTTTATTCAAACTAGCAATGAAATTGCCTTAGGTGCTGCAATTTATCCAATACCAGTTCCTGGTGGTCTTCCATATCAAATAACTATTTATATCTATAAGGTGACACACATTTATATGATGTATAACCATGAGTTTAAATCATATGCACCGATAGTATAAAGAGTTTTTATACTGTCAATCAATCATAATCGTCAAATTATTAAAAAAAATGGATGGTTGTGATGGGTTGATAGTGTAAAACTTTTTACAGTGACTATGATTAAACTCTAACTATTATATGGAGATTTCCAATTTGTTTTCATTTTAATCATTATTTTCCTTTGCTTTAGGACGTAATTACTAATGATTGGTGGGTGCAATATGGTGAGAAGACCAACATAGGTTATTGGCCACATGAACTATTCAGCACAATATCCGGCAATGCTGAATCAGTGGAGTGGGGTGGTGAAGTTTACAGCACAACTGTTCGACAAACTCCTCATACCAGAACACAAATGGGTAATGGTAGAACCGGTACGGGCTTCTTTGGTGGGGCTACCATATTAAGGATGAGAGTTCACGATAATTCTCCGGATTTGAAGATTCCAGAATTTGTTGCTTATTACTCAGATGAATATAATTGTTACGACGTTAGATATATGGCAGATTATGTTGAAGATCCTGTGTTATATTATGGAGGGCCTGGTAGAAATCCAATGTGCCCTTAATGACACTTAGAAAAATTATGAACTACAATAAGGAGAAACACTATTGCTAGCTGCAACTATTTCTTTATAAATATGTTCCCACAGATGGATTAATTTAACTCATTAAATTAATGGTACAAGATCTACGAGAGCTTTTCAATACTCTAAGATGCAAACTAACATTTTAATCCTTGAAATTATTAGTGTCAATCAAATTAGCCCATCAAATTTACGAAATACTTAGTGTCTTAAATTGAAACAAAAGACTATTCAAGACAATATGTAAGTCTTTTAATCCCTTTTTCTTCAAATTTAGAGTCATAATTTTGAAGTTTTTATGTTTTATCTTGATCCGTCAAAAAAAAATGTTTATCTTGAGGAACAAGAAACTATTTAAGGTACTATGTAGATCTTATTTTGATGGACATTAATTACAAAGTTATTTATCTTCAAATTGTGTATAGAATTATAATACATGACAACAAAAGGTAGTACAAAACTCAATCCACTTTATAAACTCAACTCAAAGGTTACACATCCATAAACAACACTAGACTAGATCATACTGTTTTCTCTCTTCTTGGATCGACTGAAAAATTCTAGCAGCTGATACGGTTGCAGATCGTGAGTTATGTGGCACAACTCTGATTACATGCGGTTTTTGTCTTGTTTCAAGCGATTGAAATACTTCATCTGATACTGATGGAACCGTAAAGGATGACGATTTCTCTATTCTAATGCCTCGTGCCTTTTCACTAGGACTACTTGCTAACTCTCTTTCCCTAGATGGCCGAGATTTTGTGACATGTAATATGGTTCCATTTTTCGGATTTGACAAATTACACGTGCTTTGATTACGATTGTCAAAATTAGCTCCAACTAAAGACGAATTACCGTTTTGATCTTGAGAACCTTGTGAAACAAATTGATTCGCCCGTTCAACAACTGACCCTGATGCTGATTGATTCATTGCTGCTAGCACGCCGTGAGGAGGGAAATAGGCATAATTGCTTGGTGGAATGAACGGTGAAATCGCAATCGCTTGATGAAAATTTGGAACTCCATAGGCAGGATTCACGACTATACCATCTGCAGGACCTGGTCCAAACGGCCCACATTCTCCATACACAGCTCCGGAAAATCCAGGACCAGGAAATGGCTTATAGACAAGCCCCTCGGAAGGAGACATAACAGGAATTAACCACTGATGTCCAGGTGTTTGATTGAGACCAGGAAAAGGGGTGTAATTTGAAAGGTGGCTACCATAACTTTGGGATGCAGAGGATGTTTTCCCTACTCCATTTTCAGCAGAAGATTCCAATTTACGGTTTAGGTTTTCAGAATGGTTGTGTTGTTTTTGATTTTGCGTCTGAGGTTCGACAACGACTTCCAATGAGAGACTTTTAGGAGTAGATCCCTGCAGAGGAAATTCTTCCAAAATAGCAGCATCTTCGAGCAAAAGATCTGATGATCCAGCAATCAGCTGTTGGACCTGTTTAAATTTACCGAATTACTCGGTTAGAACATCCTTGAAAGATGAATCCAACTCCCAAAGAAAAAGCAAAGCAAGAGATCATTTTACCTTTATCAGTCTGTGCAATTCAAACACTTGAACCGCATACATTTTCTGTTGACTGTAGAAAGAAATGGGAGTTCAATAAAAAAATTGCACAAAACTCATCCAATATGAGATTTGAGACACATAAAATAAAATGAAACAATACATTTGGAACAGTTGAAAGGACAAACATATAAACCAATAACTAACAAAATCAAAGATTCTCCTGTCACCAAAGGTAACCGGTCAATCAGGCCAAATATCTACCGTTGTTCTATTCTAGAACTCATGCATATCATGTTTTCTCAGAAATATTAACACGATTCTTCCAGGAGGATTGGAATATATTACCTAGACACAAATCTGATACCATGGGTGTTGTATACAATTAATATGCCTATTCAGTCTATGGATGGATTGCTATAGTTCAACTAGATTTATCACATGATTCAAAACATGCAAGCTTGGGAATTCTGAACAAAACATAGTTGTGCAATTTCATTGTTTCTGATTCAAAATAAAGACGAGACTCAAATAAGAAGCGGAATATTATTTATACTAATATTAGTTAGACTCATACTCCGAATTAAGTAATAAACAATTCATGAAAATATGACAACTAATTCTAAGATATATTTTTGGAACTCGATTCACAAAACTCAAGTTACTAAAATCCAATCAGTCTGATACATATAAGAGAATCAACTAATCATACATTAGTGAAGAGTTCAAAAGGAAATAATTCCAGCTCGAGACCACGTCCAAAGCAGATGCTATAAACAGTCAACAATACTTACTTGGTAATTTTCCGTCTTGCTTTCCAAAAAAGTTGTTGACCTAATATCTGTACAACACCATCGGGAGAAAGTTTCAGACTTGACAAATTTTCTAGAGTGGTGATCTTGGAAAGAACATCACTTCCTTCTGAGTTAAGGAGATCGTCGCTATGTTCAATGTCATTGGATTCCTGTCGTACGCAAGCATCACCTTTATGTAACCTGCTTATATTTGACACAGAACAATGTTGATCCTCTTCATCTGGAATCTTCTCAGTTTGCCTCACTGGACCGTCAATAGTTTCTCCTGTGAATATGTTTTCGACAGACATTACTGTTTTCTGTCTACTTGGGCTTACGGGAGTGAGGTTTTTCCCATTGAAACTCTTCATCGTTTTATCATTAGATTGACCGATCCTCGAGTGGTTGTATGCACGAATGTCATCTCCATTATATTCGTGAGACCTATAACTTTCAGCTCGATGTGTGTCTGTTTGTGAAGGTAAACCAACTGGGAAGATGTAGCTTCTCTCAGGGTCATTTCCCTTCAAATATATTGATGCATATTAGAGATAATAGCATATAGGACCTAATTCTTAATATGGTATTGGTAATGCAGCCTCTAATTCTTTTACATTTGAGTCTAAATTTAACTTAAATACTAAATCTATATGACATGTTATAATTGGTAAGTAGCACTAGCACCTATAGATCAACATCTAATTTTTGTCCAAAATGAGTTCAAGTCAAAAGGGGAATAAAAATACATAAATAAGAGACTTACGGAAGATGTAAGAGGAAGTGAATTAGAAGAAGAATTTGAATTGGGGTTGAATCTATGAAAGGGAACAGTAAAGTGTTCATAGAGTGCCATCTTATTCCTAGGGGGTGCTCTTGGTCCTCCTTTGTCCGTTGTGTCATTGACATGGAGTCTTGGGAACATGGGTCCCACCTTCTCATCATCATCACCACCCTTCCCTCTCTTCATCTCCACCTTCTTCTTATCCCAATTTTGAAGTGAAAATGAAAGTGGGAGCAAAAGTTGTACAGGATAAACAATGAAAAGGAAAAACGGAAAGAAAATTTCTGTGGTGTTTGTGGGGGCCCCTCGACACGAGACAATACAGCAACCCTGATCCTTCTCTTTTTTTTTTTTTTTTGATTTTATTTTTAGCATACGTTTAATCTGATTCAGAGTCAATTTTTGCATCAGTTCAACTCTAATTCATTCAAAATTATAGATAAATGTAATACTATAATTATAATTATTATCCAACCAAAATAACAAAATCATAGTTTTGAGATTTAATTTTTAAGATAACTAATTTTGCCATCCGAAAAAGATAGCAACAAATTTGTTGTCTATTTAAATAGAATTATAGTAATCGGAGTATCAGAAAATCACACACATAAATAGAAAAATTAGAATTCGAATTTCGATTACGACGTCCGACTTAATAATTTCAACAATTTTTAATGAGTTGGAATTTTTTTGATACAAGTTGAACTAGAATTTAAAATTTGTGGACATTATTATACTTTTTATTACTCTTTTTTTTCCAAATCTTTAATTACTCTTATATTTTTTTTTGTCAAACAATTTAATGGTTAGAAAATATACTTTTAAAGTGGATAAGTGGAATGATCGAGATTCGAATCCCCTCCTCGTGCATATATAATACATTATCCAACCAACTAAATTGAGCTCACGAGATATTACTCTTATATTTCAAACATAGACTCTTTTAAATTCATATCTTTTGGAATATAAATCTTTTTAAAAAATCTATATATATATATATATTATTTGTGAGCCATTTCTTAAAGTATTGTGTACACGTGGTATCATGAAAATCAATCTCCTCTCATATGCAATTCACATTTATATCATTGAATTTGAATGTTGTAGGTATATAAAAAAAAATCAGACAAAAATTAAACAATTATACTCTTAAATGCTAATATATGCATTGACCAACCATTCATTGCAAAATAATTACATAATAATTTGGTATATAAAAATCATTCTTAAAGACATTACACCTAAAAAAATCGATTTTTTGAAAGACAACCCACCTCCAAAATTATAATCAAAAATTGATTTTTATAAAAAAAATTATTAAACTAAAAAAAATCTGTCTCTAATTAGTTAATAAAATGTGTCTTCAATATACCTCCTTAAAGACAAGGATAAGTATTTTGTATATAAAGAATAGTGCATTGAATATTTTTTACATTCAAAAAAATTAAAAAATAGTGCACTGAATATTTTATAATTTTGAGTTTACTTATCTTTTAACTCATAAGTAGGGTCAAACACATATTTTATAAAACTCTTATTAAAAAAGTAACTTAATACTAATGAAAAAAATATATAGAGATTTGTCTTGACAAAAAAAATATATATCAAAATACACTATGTAAAAAAAATGAAAAATACAAAGTATAAACTATATCAAAATATAATAGTTTAAAATACAAAAAAATAATATAAGTACTTTTAAATATAAAAATAAATTACCAAACAACTTTTACTTTATTTGTAAAGCTAAAGCTCTCTTTTTATTATTTTTAAGTTTAAACAACTTTTACTCTTAAAAAAAACTGAGCCAAATTAAACGAAGCCTTAATATAGGCGAAAAATTGGATGAGTCTTAATATATAGAGTAAATCTTTAGCTAAAATGAGTAATTAGAGTGATACATAATTACATGACAAAAAAAAACAAGGAACACTTTTATATCATAAATATTTTAGTATAGGAAATTGTACACAGAACATTTTGGTATCATTTAAAAATATAATTAATACATGGAATACATAATTATATACCTAAAAGCTAATATTAGAAATTGTATAAAAAAAAATAGCAGAAGGAACACTTTGGTGATCATTATATTGGACGGGACAAATTCAATGGTAATATGGACGGGACAAATGATCGTTTTCTAAATCGGTGTATTGATATCGCTTTTGATTTAGTGTGTGAGTCTAACATGTTATATTTAGTGTGGTATTTAACAAAGTATTTTTCACACCGAATACATTATTTATTCTGTTAAGGATTAAATATATTTTTAGTCTGCATAAAATTATAAAATTTTGTTTTTAGTCTCTATATAAATGGTAAATTTTAGTCCACATAAAAATTTTATCCATGTAAATTTAGTCTATGTTATTTTTCAAAATTTATAGGATGAATCTGATACAAGCACAAATTCAACACCACTAAAAATATATAGGATGAATCTGCGAAGAAATTAAACTGACATTATTTAAGTTAATAGCATAAAACGGTATACTTATGCCTACAAATAATATGATAAAAATAAAGTAACTGGAATACATATGTCTCTAGATCTGCATCGTTAACAAATTTGGTCATTGGTTGAATCAAGAATCAGTAGTTGAGCAAAGTCAATCTGTCAATCTGAACCAAACAAGCACTGCACAAGACGGAAAAAAAAGAATATCGCACAATACGGGAAAACATTAACATCGCCACAGACGGGAAAACAAGAACACCACACAAGACAAGAAAACAATAACACCACAGAAGACGGGAAATCAAGAACATCGCACACGACGGGAAAACAAACTAACGTCGCACTAAGACGACGGAATCACAAACAAAATCAATGGAAAATTTAATAGATATGAAAATCACTTATATAGATTGAAAAGAGAAGAAAAAATATGCAAATGGGCTTTTTATTAATAAAGTGTATAAAAGTATAATTTTATAAAGTAGTATATTTAAAAGTTAATAAAGTTACAAATATATTTTTTCCCTTGCATGACACCGGCTCTCAGACTTGATTTTTCATTTTATATAGATTTTTTATTAAAGTAAAATTGAGATAATTAAACTATTAAAGTAAAAATGCACGTGGCCAAAACATCCGTTGATTAAACTATTTTTTAATATTTTTTGTTCGGGGTCATATTCTTTGCTACAAGTAACATTTCCCTTATTGGAACAACATAATTTTTGGTCTCATCCGTTGATTTGTTTTACCATGTGACAAGCATGTAGATGAATATGAGACATATATAACATTTATCTATAAAAATCACAAATAAAATATAATTATAGTCATCAAATTTTTAATTAAAAAAAGTCATCAAATTTTATTTAATTATAAATGGACAAACACATTTTTTACCTATAAAATCACTGCCACGATCCACTGAGATTCAGCCATTGTCGCTTCGATTCGTCCAAAAAAGAATTCAAGAGGTGTGGTTGAGCGGTTGGGGCTCATCCTCCCTTAAGCAAGGGTCGAGGGTTCGATCATCACCTTGGGCATGGAGCAGCTTTAAATCCTTGGGCCAGCTATCCCACCCATCGAGGTGCCTCCAATCTAGCGAGGGAATAGTCACCGCGTTCAGCGGTGAATACCCCGATCTCGACCAAAAAAAATAAAAGTCATCACATTTTATATATAAATATACAAACGTATTTTTTCAAACTCATTTTTACCCGTGCTTGGCACAGGTCTGGAAACTAGTTAATTAAAAATATAACAATAAACTTTTAAAAAAATTTAATACATCATTTTTTTATATTAAATTGTTTTTATCGTATCTTTTAAGGCCATATATTTACTTTTGTCCTCTTTTATCACATGAATACGAACACAAAAACAGTAAAAGAAAAACATAATAACACAAAAATGTACATATTTCCTAATCCATCCATGCATGATGCATACCCCGTCATACTTATTTTGACCTGACATCATCCAATATATTGGAACATTATACTATAGTACCGCTGTACTACTACTATGATTTAATTGCATTATCTGTCAAAAAAAAAATTAATTGAATTACAGAATATTTTTTACATTTTTAGTGGATTGTAATTAGTAAATTTGGATCATTATTCTGTAAAAAAAAATATTTAGGTCATTAAAAACGTAATACATTAAAAGTATATTGAAATTAATCTGCTATTATTATTACAATTATTATTGTCAATGTACATGTTCTAAAAAATTATTTATCTATTATAAAAAAAATAGTATTTTAAAACTAATTCATCATTTCACACGAATTAAAATGAAAATAAATAAATAAAAATTATTAAAAAAAGTTACTACTGCACTTACAATTTTTAATTCACAAAAAAAAAATTAAAAAATTATACTCATGACATTTCCAAATAATCGACACAACTGATCAGTGTATATTATTCATATAATCTACTTGTAGTATATTTTTTTACTAAAAAGTAAATGTAAATGTTAAATAAAAATGATTTTTAATTTTTCTCGGTGAATATTTTCAAAATATTCACTATTCACTACCAAAATTGTGTTTCGAAAAACATGAAAATGCCGATTATTTTAGGAAGGAGTGAGTAGTTTTTATTTTTGGTCGAGACCAATGTATCAACTGTCGGACGCACTGACTATTTCGCTCGCTAAATTGAAGGCACTTGAAAGGGTGGGTGGAATAGCTGACCTAGTAAATTAAAATTGCTTTGTACTCAAGCAAAAATCAAATTATGAATCATTAATTAAGAGATGATGAACTTCAACCGCTTAACCGGACTTTTAGTTTTTTTTTTTTTTTTTTCAGTAACAAAATCTAGTAGAACGAAAATGTCCGAAATGTTGAATATTCCACAGGTTAAAAGCACAGTGTTTCAATTTAGCCTTTATAAAAGGGAAAAAAAAAAAGAAAGAGGGAAAGAAACTCAAAGGAAAAATAGTGAAGAGAGTCATAACTGCAACGAGAGAAAGAACCCTGTGATGTGGTTCCGATCACATGGCTTCTTCTTCTCCTCCGTCGCAATCTTCTTCTTCTTCTCCTCCGATAACTCCTTCTGCTTCCTACATCACTCACCTTCCCATTGCTCCTTCTTCTCCCTCTCATTCCAGTACGTTTTCTCGATTCGCTTTTTCCGTTCTCTTTTTGCTTCATTTCATACTTCGATTTTATTTAGGGATTCGTTTTTCTCAAATCTACTACTTCATAAGAATTAACGCGATTATTCATGAATTTTTTAACTGTTTAGTAATTTGATCGATTTTTTTTATGAATCAGGTGAGAAGGTTCTGGAAGAAGAACAACCGCGTGTTCCGATTCATATTGTGACGAAAGCTTATCAACTTCCTGTGGATTTTCTCGAGCCTTCGCCGCAAGCGAAGCTTGTTATCGGTTTTGATTGTGAGGCTGTTGACTTGTGTCGCGATGGAACTCTTTGCATAATGCAGGTTAATTTTACTTTCTTCTTCTCTTTTTTGTTATTGTGTTCTTACTTAAGTTTGAAATTGTGATTCTAACATGATTTGAAACTGTGGTGTGAAACTTATTATTCGGTAATTGTACGAAATTTATGTGATCGCACTATGACGATTTGAAATTTTGATGAAAATTTGTACTGTATAGGCATAGACACGCACCGAATTGAATTTATACGAAAAAATGCAGGAGAGGCTATAGTACATAGGACTAGCAGTATATAATGTATGATATAGAGGTTAATTACACTTTCTTCTTTTGTGCTTGTGTTATAACTTATGTATATGAACGATATAATGTGGTTTGAAACTGTGTTCTCAACTCATTATTTGGTAATTGTTCGAAATTTCTATAATTGCAATGTGACGATTTGAAATTATGATACAAATTTATATGGTATAAGGATAGATACACACTGAATTTGGATGTTAATGTCCTTTATACGGTATAGGTATAGGCATAGACAGACAGATATAGAGTAGTAGAGGCAGTATATAGTAGTATGTAATATAGAGGTTAATTTCACTTTCTTCTTTTTCTTTCGTGTGCTTGTGTTCTAACTCATGTATGAATAATAAAAAGTGGTTCTGAACTCTTTATTTGGTAATTGTTCGAAATTTATATGATCGTTATGTGACAATTTGTAATTACGATGAAAGTTTATATGGTATAGGCATAGACATGCACCGAATTCAGATGTTAATGTCAGAGGTTATAATAGTATGTAGTAGTATATATTATTTAGCGTTTGAATGTTAATGTCATAAACCATAATTTGTAGATTTCAATAAGCTCTTGAAGTTTCCAGAACAACTTGTCAATAAGTTCTTAATTGATTTTTCTAAAATAATTTGATTAGATTAAACAATTTAATGAAACTGTTTATCTACAGGTGTATGTATATATAAATAATAGCAACAGATTTATGCATATAATAGCTACCGATTAAAACGTTTATTGTGTAATGGATTATTTATGATTTGATGCTACAATTAGTATTCTTCTCTTGGCGTAGGATTAAGTTTTATGTTTCTGCAGCTTGCATTTCCTGATGCTATATACCTGGTTGATGCAATCGAAGGGGGAAAAGTACTTGTCGAAGCCTGTAAGCCTGCACTTGAGTCCGAGTTTGTCACAAAAGTGATTCATGATTGCAAACGCGACAGTGAGGTTTCTGATTTATTTTTTTCCAACGCTTTTTGTATCTGTTGAAGATTTTAAGTTTAAGAAACATTTCATTGAAATCAAAAAAAAGTTTGAGACTTAACTTGTCATCTCAGCAATTCCCAATTTTACCAGATGATTTAGTCCCTTACAAACATGTTGTTGGTTTCTAGGCACTGTACTTTCAGTTCGGCATCAAGTTAAACAACGTGGTGGATACCCAGGTGAGCTATCTTGTTACTAGACAGCCTTTCGACTGTCAACACTGATCTTCAGAATACTGCATCTTTATAGGTCTTGCTATGTTGGCAGAATAAACTACTTCTAAATCCATGATATCACATAGTTCATAGAATGAGATAAGATATCATATTACATATAAGATGATGGAAGTTGTTAAATTATACGTTTTTGTGATTATGCTGTCTGGAAATGTTTTTTTTATCATTTGTGATTCACTCGAATATGCTCATAATAAACCTAAATTCAATTAATTGTTTTTTAATAACTAAATTCAATTACTTAGCTCTGTTTTGTTTAGGATCTTTCTAACAAAGATATGGTTGTTATTATGGCAATATCTATGATGTTTATGTTATTTCCCCTTAAGTTTATTGTCTATCTTTAGTTACTGTCAAATTTTGTTTCATATTCCTCATTTACTTTTCATGATTCAAGGACACCTCTTTTCTGTAAAGTGTACTTTTATTATAATATTAGAATTTTATGCTAAGTATTGATAACGAAGTATGGAGTGTGAGATTTTCATGAGAGGCTCTAATTCTAGTTTAGACGTGAAAATTGGGGACCATACCATAACACAAGTCACATAGTTTAAGTTTCATTATACAAATTAATTAATGGAGAAATAGAGGTAGATATAAATTATAGGATCCAAGTGCGGCGAATAAAATGCGATGCTTCTTCAGGTGTTATTTTTTATAACAAGTGAGGTGAAAATTGTATAACAAATAATTTCCGTTATCAATATCATTATTTGTCCTTTATTTTTTTTCATTAGTATTATTGATGATCCTTATGTTTTATTGAGTTAGTAATCATAATTCTTGTTTTGCCTTAGATTGCATATTCGCTTATAGAAGAGCAAGAAGGACAAAAGAGATTGCCAGATGACTATATTTCACTTGTTGGTCTCCTTGCAGATCCACGTTATTGTGGTATTAAATGCGTCGTGGTATCCATTAAAATATTTTTGTTGGTCACGGTTTCTAATTATTGACCATATTATTCAAGATATATATGATTAATAATTCCTGATAAGTTCTCAAGTCGATTGGTTCTTCCCTCCACATTCGTAATTCACTTTGTGGGTTTGCATGCAGGCTTATCATATGTTGACAAGGAAGAAGTTCGTCTCCTCCTTCGACAGGTTGGTTTCCAGAATGATATTTTGTAGTTCAGAGGGTTTCTTTTCACATTCCTTCTCAAAATGTTTTAATTATTGTATGTGTGATTCCATCATGCATGTTAAAGACCTGATTGTGATACCAAGCAGGTAACTATAGAGAGTTTTTGAATAAAAGAAACAGTGGAACTTCATTAATATTTGTCATAGTTTTCATTTTACATATCATAACTTGTGAACTTTATTTATCCACTTTTGGCATTGATTTATTGAAGAGATTCATTGGGTATGAAAGAAGAAATATGAAATATTTATATAATCTGCACTAAACTCAATTAGCTAGTGATATTATTTCTAAATGTTTGGTCAGGACCCCAACTTTTGGACTTACAGGCCTTTATCTGAACAAATGATCCACTCTGCTGCTGACGATGTCCGTTTCCTTCTCTACATTTATCACCAAATGATGGCAAAATTAACTGAAAGGTCTTTATGGCATCTTGCTGTTCGTGGTGCCTTGTACTGCCGGTGTTTCTGTGTGAACAGTAATGATTATGCTGATTGGCCGTCTCTTCCTCCAATTCCAGGTCTTCAAAATCTGGACGACAATATTATGTACAAATTATATTTTTTTGTTTTTATATTATGAGACTGTTTGGACACATTATATTGCCAGCATGATAATGCTGTTTGTCCCTTAAATTCCTACATTTTGCACCAACAGAGTTTAATTTGAAATTGAAATAATATAATGTATGATGTTATTCAAAAACAGTAAGTCAGTAATGACTCAACTTTCCTGTTGAAAGTTACCTCAAAACAGGAATATATGCAGTAAACATAAGGGACGGATTTGACAGGAACCATGAACTGGGTTGGGGTTGGGTTCTTTCAATTTTTTGTATTGTTACTTCTCTTCAAGGTTCGTGCAAAATGAATAATAGTTCAGTGAAACTTTGGTCCACTTTGTTCATTTGATTTCATTACAACTGATAAGAAATATTTCCCTTTTATTTTTTAGCATTTTATATTAGTCTGCTTTTTTGATACATAACACAATAGGAATGCTTGTTTAATAGGTTCATGCTATTTATTGTTTTAAAGAATGCCTGCTTCTTTCTTGTAGATATGCTGAACGTTGATGGAAATGGTCCTGAGGAAGAAATTCTTTCAGTTCTTGATGTTCCCCCAGGAAAGATGGGATGCATTATTGGGAAAAGGGGGACTTCGATTATGGCAATTAAGGAGGCTTGCAAGTAATAATTCTTTTCTCTCCTTTCCATTCCCCCGGGTTTAGTAAATACACACTTTGTTTTGGAAATGGATTGCATGCAATAAACATTTTCTTATGCTGTAATTTTGGTTGTGCATTGAAGATCGAATGATTATGATTTTAAGCTGGATTATAAATCAGATTTCATAATTTATAACTTAAAACCATCCTATCTCCATCTAACGATTACCGTTTACGGACTGCAGTCAATTTGGATCCCTTTGATTTGATATAATTTGATTCTATCCTTTCCACAGTCTTCTTTTTAAACTTTAAAGTGCATTGTTTGTGCAGTGCGGAAATTCTCATTGGAGGTCCCAGGGGTCCATCTGACAAGGTTGGTTATACTGTACCATAATATCCAGCTTCTCTACTACTTTAGTTTATTTTCTAAAATCTATCGGTTGGTGGTTTGGCTTTATTAATTTGTTAATATATGTATATTAATATACTTATTTTTCTTTGGTGTATT
Organism: Trifolium dubium; assembly: GCA_951804385.1. Lineage (NCBI taxonomy): Eukaryota > Viridiplantae > Streptophyta > Magnoliopsida > Fabales > Fabaceae > Trifolium > Trifolium dubium. The sequence continues at coordinate 43,700,713 of OX638068.1, forward strand.
CTATATCAGTAGTCTGAACTCTGAATGCCATATTGGCTCTAAGGTCTAGATGATGTAGAAATCTTGTTATATACCTGTTGTTCCATGTCACCCTTACTACAATACCTTTTTTTTTGAAAGAGTACAACAATACATTTGATTGAGAATCATTATGATATCTGAAAACATTTTTTATTGTCATTTTGAGAAATGCATTGGCAGTCAGCCGTTCTATAACTACTATTGTGTTACTATAGTCTCTATTTTGAATTTCTAACATAAATTATATGAGAACACTATTATTTAATTAGTATTTAACTTTGTGGCTGTCTTAAATGTTCATATTTTTACGTAGGTCTTCATCATGGGACCGGTGAAGCAGGTGAAGAAAGCTGAGGCCATGTTAAGGGGTAGACTATTGCCTGTCTTCTAGGGAAAACTCTTAACTTCTCTCTCAATCAAATTTCTGCTATAAGTCAGTTTTCTGAGACTTGCTGCCAATGATAGTTGGAATGATTAAGGGGATAGGAATTGTTAATACTTGAGTCCTTTTTCCCCGCTTGCATCAACTGGATACAATCAAAAACCAAATAAAAAATAATCAAAATTCAATCTAAATCAAAACTGAATAAACTGTTTCAATTCTCTCGTTTGGGCAGCTCCAATATTTGAGCTGTTGGATGTCCTTTCCCCTTCATTTTGTCATTGCTATTTGTGTGGCATTTGGAGTACATATTAATAGACTTGCTCAAATAGATTGTTGTTGAGTCGAATAGGGAATACACCTTTGGTTAGCTTCTATTTTTGGCAAAAGATAACTGGTTAGCTTTTAACAAGTAATGATCTGAAATTTTTTAAAAATAAGTTAATAATCAAATATTAGTATTGTTATGTTATGTTAATAGCCATGGTTGAATTATAAACCTCTTCAAACTCGTTCATGTGTTAATAGCCTATAGCATTTTATGAGAAAATATGTCCGCCACCCATATTTTTTGGTAAATAAAACATATCTAACGCTCCCAATTTATTTGCAATAGTTTTTGCTGAAAATAGAATCATCACTCTTTTGTTTATGATCTTTTAAAATGAAAAGTAGCTGAATTTAACTTTTGTTGTGAGGCAATAGTTGAACTCAACTGGTTAACAACAATTTTGTGGCGTGCTTGTGAAGGTCTTTCTGAAAACTACTGAGTTTCATTTAAGAATTAATTTTACTTGGAATTGTAAATATAAATTCAAGTGTAGTTTAGTACTTTTTTTTCTTTTACAAATTTTAGGGACAACCAAGATCATAGGTTACGGAATGAACAAACAGCATCCAAAATTAAGGAATGAACAAAATTGAAAAGAAAAAACTGACCGGCAAGGCAACCACCACAAATTTTACAACACAAAGCAGTGTCACCGGATATTTGGGCACAAAAATGCAAAAGTAACATGAATTTAAAATAATATAATCACAACAATATGAGAAATATGTATTAACAAAATCCACCACGCCGAAGAGCTCAACTGTCTTGATAAAGCCGACACACAAAGAATGAGTGAAAATGTGATGGGACTAGTATACAATTTCTTAGTTTTACTTTTGGAACCCACCAAATTGATAGTTTTGGCTGCCAAAATTTGAAAATATGTCGTCTCCAGTTGTTTGCTGTGAAGGAGCGCCACCATACATACTTAGACCAGATCCTGAACCCATGGCTTTCCCCATGTAAAATGTAGCTTGAGGGCCCTTCTCCCTTTCATCTGATCCATCACTCAATCCACCCAGAATTCCAACGTCTGCAAGGGATACTTTTTTGGCTGCAAAATAATATAAGATAATTACAGAAGCTGCTAAGTAATTCTGTAATTTGCATATAAAAGTGTATTTATTTATGAGAACGTTTTTTTAACTGATTGGCTCATGATGATGCACATACAGGGGGAGAAACGGGGAAGTGAATGAATACACAATTAGTTTTACCAAGATCCTCCAACCACATTCATGTACTTATTTACTAAATAAGGGACTTGTGTATCAACATAACACATACCAGAATGTGATGCATTGATCACCCTAAGACACTATTGAATCGCAAAAAGGCTAAAATGCTAAAAAATAAATTATGTTCTAACCTTTTTCAAAAAAAAATTATGTTCTAATATAATATAATCATGGAAGAAAAGGACCATGCAAGATGCAACTACAAATTATTTAAAAGATGCAGGTACAGGATATAAATCAGGAATTCAGCAAAGAAATTATTATGCTGTGGAAAAGCTGTTAAAGTGGTCAGCATAAAAACTTACGACCAGATATGTTGAGGTCAATTAATCCACGGCTTAGTGAATCAGCCCAAATGCCCGACTTCACCTGAAAAGGATCCTTTTTAAGTGAAACATTAGAGTCTGCTAAAGGTTTAGCACTTGCACTACCATCGGTGACAACATTAGTTGAGGGCTGTGAAGACACAGAATCAGATTGAGAGGTAAAATCACCAAAAACATCAGATCCATCAAAATTATTAAGTGGAACAGAAGCGAATGGATCAAAAGTGCTGTTATTCACAGGAGCAGAGTTTTCCGACTTGCTGTCAGGTTGCACAACTGGTGCAGGAATGGAAAACAAGTCAACTGTTGGTGTAACTGAAGAAATGGCTGGTTGTGAAGAAAAGAGATCCACTTCATCCTGTGCATGCAATCAACAAGATACACACAAATGGAATTTTAGCAATGTGAATGAAAATGTGTAGCAAGAAGATAAACAGATAAATTCATAATTCTTTCAACAACTACCATAGCCAACAACCAAAGTTTTTATCCCACCACTAGGTGTGTTTGACTTTGACCACATGAATCCAACAACGACATAATATCTTGTCATGAATTAATTCCAATGATAAATCATTTAATTCTAAATCTCTCTTGATGGTTTGGGCTAAAGTTTTCCATGGTCTCTCCTCTATCTTCAATTATTAGATTATATCCACCATCCTCCATCTGGTCTATTTGTATTTCTATGAGAGTCTTCCTTTGAATTTCTATGAGAATCTTCTAAACAAACATCCAAACTCTATGAGTCTTCCGTTGTATTTACATATGTATCTTGTTTATATATGTATCTTATTTACATATGTATTTACATATGTATCTTGTTTATATATAGATATATGATTTATGATCACAATTTAATAATCTGAATAATTTTTCTGACATGCAATTAAAACTCTCTCATGTGAATATGGGTGTTTGTTTGCTTTTAAAAAAATGATTTTGTTTTGAAAAAATCTAGAGATTTCTAAAAAATCTATAGCTACTTTCTGCTTTTTAACTATGATAAAAATCATTTTTTTTAAATGGTGAAGCTCCTACACTTAGGTTCCTTAGTTTAAAATAAATAAATAAATAAAAGTCTAGAAAAGCTATTAGGATTAGCTTTTCATTTTGGGGTTAAAAATGATTTTTTTAACAAAAATTTTTTCTAAAAAATCTATAACAAACACTATTAAAATGATAAAATAGATTTTTTTCTTAAAAAATCTAAAACAAACGCACCCTATATATACACAACCAATAGCTGTCAATGTTGTATTTTGCTCCCCCTCATGGTTCTCCCTCCCAGACAATTCAAGCATGCAAACTATTACATTTTACTGAAGTTTCAGTCTCAAAACATTAGTTTCGTTCGGTAATAGTTCATCATAAAGACATACAGAACAATTATAGTTACATCAATGGAGTAGAATGCAGTCAAACAATCCTATTCAATATTGGCAACATTCACACTTTTGAAGCACCAACGAATGTGGAAATTATAAGTTTTGAGATAGGACCTACTCAATGGTGGAGATTCATGCCATTAAACATGTGAATGATTGGTAGCTGACACGACCAAAAAAAACTGCTATACTAAAATTATTGGTAACAAAGTCTAACCTGTGGTTGAGAACTAGCTCCTTTGTCCACATGTGGTGGTGCTGTTACAAATGCCGCATCTGCAAATAGATCAACCTCAGACACATTACTAGTTGCTGGCTTTTCTACAGAAACAGATGTTGGAGCATCCATGAAGTCACCAATCAAATCTTGTCCAAAGAGATCAACCTGGTTTGAGGTTCCAGCTGAAGTCTCTGTTGAAAGAGAAAAAAAAAATGATACAATTTAAAAGATAAAAATCAGTCAATTGCTAAATTTGATATTTCTTTATTTTTATTATCTGGCGTCCCTGGGGTTGTACTTACACATTGAGTTGGGAAACTTGTGTGTGAAAGTTGCAAGTGCACCACATATAAAACAATAAAATGAGCACCATGGTAATTTATACTCAGCTTAAAAATAATAGCTTAATGCTTCTCTTAATTGAATTGAATTGAATCAACGACTACAATGTTAAAGACTTTGGTCAGAATACTTACTGGTAGACGTTCCTCTAGGATCAAAATCATCAAAGTCATCCTCAGTATTGTTTGCAGGTACGCTTAAACTGCGTGAATGAACTGAACTTGCATTAGCAGATGGCTTTGATGATATCTTCTCCTTACTTTTGCTGCAAGACAGACATTCCGGAATAAGAATATGGGTAATAGAATACAATGATTAGAGTATGGTGAGGCAGAAGCATGCGCCTATCCATGCATTAAACAAAAGCAAGTGAAAGTAAAAGAATGGGTTGGGATAAGCATCTCAAACATTAGCAAATCCCTACATTATGTTTTTTAAAGTCAAAATAAGCTTGTTGAACTAGGCAATGACAATCAAGGGTCAAAGTCTGGACATCTGTCCTCTGATGAGCATGTAGTATGTATCATGCTCATGTACCCTGTCTTTGACTAGTACAAATTTATTCCAGCTTTTATATAACTTTAATCAATTAGAAATCTTTGTTATGGGCACTTCCAAGCATTTTAATTGTAATTGTAATACATCTATACGATACATTATCTTCTCAAGGAAACGAATCCATACAACCTATAAGAAAATAAAAAGGAGCAAATTACAATTAATTCCTTGCTTATGAATATTATTCAAACTAATGCTTTTCAGAAGATAATTAATTTTTAAATTATAAGTTTTCTTTATGAAGAACATGCACCAATGTCAAAGTTCAAGCCTTTATTTTTCCCCAATGGTGTCCAAGGTAAATAAAGATAAAAATTAAACTCTAATTATGATGAAATTGAATATTTTTTTTATGGGATATATACAGTTGAATAAAAATGTGAGGACAAGAGACTGCATGTGCATATGGTTAATGAATGAGATATTATTTAGTAAACATTTTCAATCAGACGAACAAATATACAAAAAGATGTTGATCATTTAGCAAGTTTGTCGGAAAAACATGACAAATTCCCAAATTCTTCAGTGAAAGGCTTCACTAATTTTATGACATAAAGTAACTAATATGACACATCAGAAAACAATGCACATGACAATACATGCAGTAATAACTAAATCTATGTAGTAAGTGCTAAAGTAGTTACTTGATACTCCAAATTCAAAATTTCCAAGAATTATGTATAGCAATACATTCCAACTCTATAGTCTATAGTATGGAACTACTGAACAAGCATAAAATACATTTACCATTATTTGCAGACCATAATAGCGGTTAGACACACCCTACCTGACAGACCGTGCAGAACCCTTCTTGAAGGAGTTTTCTTCATCGTTACTTGAGACACCGCGGCGTGATTTTCCTGAGTAATCTTTGTCTACTTTTGCTTCATCGTAGCGCCCCTTGTCTCCATAACTATCACTAAACCTATCACCACTTGAACCAAATCCTCCATATCTATTACTGCTCTGGGAACTCCCACTACTAAATGAGGTTGTCCCGGATTTGTATGTCATTCCACTTGATGAAACTCCAATGTACCTAAATTAAGCACCCCAAAAAAAAACAAGAAAATTATTTGCTGTGAACATAATAGTAGCTTAGTTTACCTAATCATTCTGAGATTGAAATATTGATAAATTTGACCTACTTATCACGATTTGCAGCAGCTTTATTTCTGACATCATGTATCTTTTCTCTATCATTCAAAAGAGCCACAATGTTTTCTGCCTTCTTCCTTACATTGAGTCCCACATCCTTCCCATTGGGCTCAACATATTCAAAACTAGAAAGTGCCTTTACCAATCAAAATAAATGATGTTTATGTAAGAAAATCTCGTGATTTATTTGCCAGCACTGTTGAGAATTGCAAGAAAAATAATCTAAATACAAGAGAATAGCCCTTACAGAGATCTGAAAAGTGTGTTCTATAATGTCATCAACCGCACGTTCAGATCCATGTGATACCAAATACTCTATAACAGCTAATGCCTGACATCAAATAGAAAGGGATGTGAGTTGATGCATCAACATAGAAAATGCAACAAAAGAAAACCCTTCTTTTTCTACCTAACAGTTTTAAGTAATAACATAGTTCTTTAGATAATGTTACCTTGTATACATATCGCCAATCCTTTCCAGTTTCACTCAATCTTGTCCAAAGAACATTCATAACAAGCTGACATTCAGTACTGGAAAGGTACAGAAAAACCATCAACTAACTTACATCAGAAATTTCCTCTATGAAAACCAAAATAAATTCAAAAATTACAAAGCAATATAATAGTAAAAGCAGTAGGTATCTATTTACAATTTTTTGGTAGCCGTTGCAATCTCTGCCAGCACAGTACCATGAGGACCCCAAGGTTCATCATCAGTTGCATCCAACACCTAAATTATAAATAAAAGTAAAAAAATCACAAAACAATTCCAATGAATTGCAGATAGTAATGCACTAGCATGTAAAAGAAATTGAAACCAAAAACATCGTTAACATACGCAATTCCATTTATTAAGCAGTACTGATATACTTCAAAATTTCAAAATACATGCATTCCACAGTTTACATTTGCAGAGAAGGAATCGAACACAAAACAGAAGATGTATTCTCAAACAAAACAAGGTTCTTAAATTTTGTGATTGTATGAACACAAGCATATTAAAAAATTAAGCGATAATATGCTGCCACAATGACAATCAATTATCAAACACATTCAATTCAATTTCAAATCGATTTCAGATAAACGCAACAATCCTTATCGAGAAAAATATATTAATTCTTCTACACCAACAACACATTGAAATCATAATATCATGATTTCTAAGAAACAAAAAATGAATCACAACGATTAGAATTTCACCTTCTGTTCGATTTCAGGAACTTTAAGCACCTTCAAATTCACCTCTCTTTTTCTGTTATCACATAAACAATCGAATAAGATTGAAATATATTTCGAATTCGATCATTTAAAAATGAAAATTGAAATGCAAAAAAGATGAATAGAAAAATCTATCATACATTTCCCGAACGGTTTGATCGAAAACTTTCATGAAATCCATCGCGGATCTGTGAAACGAGAGATTGTAGATCTGATTTGAAGAGAAAGGTTATGAAGATGCGTAGTGTTAATTTTGAAGCAAAAATTCGATGGATTATGTTGCAGTAGCGAATATTTGATTTGAGATCTATTTTCGTTTTCGTTTTCTTTTTTTCTTGTCTGGGTGATACTTTATTACTCCTTTATCCCATTTTTCATTTTAGTTTATGAAAATGGTTTGATGCGATAAACCAATGAATAAGATGTAATAAAATTCCCGTAAAAAAGAAGTAGATGTGATAAAATTATTTGTTAAATAGACATTAGTAAATGTTAATATTGATCTGTTAAAACTTTTAGTTTGGTCGGTTGAAGATAAACTTAATTTGAAGGGTCATTACAATATGTAGAATTTGATGTTCAAATTTGAGATTTTCTATTTATTTATCTAAAAATAAGAAATTTTTACCATTAAACTATTATAAAAAAAAAAGTTGTAAATCACATAAGCAAATTTCTACAAGAATCGATTAGAGAGATTAATCAACAGTTTCATATGTATTATTAATAATTAATTATCCGTCAAAAAATTAATAATTAATTAATAGATTCAATTTGTGACTAAAATCAAAGTAAGTGATCATTATATTAAATTCAAGTGATTGCAGCTTTAGGTTCTAATTCAACTGAAGAAGAAAAAAATTGTTGTCGCTGTATTAAGATTTGAATTCAGTTTTGTGTGTTTGTTTGTGAAGATATGTTCAATTATTAAAGGTTTTATTAATTAGTGTCTCAGATATTAATAAAGTAATAAAAAAGATAATTTTATATTAAAAACAATACTTTATATATCTAATATATTTAAGATTCATAGTACAAATATGACATTTGCTTACAAAATACTACTACCTTACCAAAATATATGTCGTTTTGACCATATCACACAAATTAAGAAATGTAATCATTGTTGTATGGAAAAATATATGTCGTTTTGACCATATCACACAAATTAAGAAATGTAATCATTGTTGTATGGAAAAAATGTAAATTATGGGTTAGTTTACAAGATTATCCCTCATTAATGGTATGTGAGAGATAAAATATAGAATTGAAATAAGAAAGAGAAATAATTAATTACGGGTATAAGAGGAAAAAGAGTATTAAATGCTTCATTGGTAATGTAAAACGACATATATTGTGGTACAAATTTTTTTCTCAAAACGACATATATTTTAGTACGGAGGAAGTATTAATTAGTATTCTGTCAACTACACTTATTACATTTTCTTTTATTAAATTTCAAATATATATTTTTTTAATTAGTTTTCTGTCAATGATACTTATTAGCATTTTCCTTTATTAAAAAATTTAAAAAAGTGACAACTGTGTACCCCACAAAATTTGGGGTATATACCCCCAACCATTATAAAAAGTTTTAAGCGATTTAATTTTTTATAAAATACACCGTTGGATTGAATGTTTATATCATATAGATCATTTGTGTAAAATTTCAGAGAAATCTAAAATCATTTGATATGTTATTGAGACACATAAAGATTAACGGTGTTTAAAAAATCACAGAAACTGTTAATTTTGACGCGTCTCAATAACCTATCAAATGATTTTAGATTTCTCTGAAATTTTACACAAATGATTTATATGATATAAAATTTTAATCCAACGGTGTATTTTATAAAAATTTATATCGGTTAAATTTTTTTAAGTGATTGGAGGTAAATACTCCCAAATCTTGTTGGGGTAGACAAAAAAATACCTTAAAAAAAATATACATGGTCAACCATATATATCCGCACAGAACCAAACAAATTCAATTGATGACCCCACTGTCAAATTAAACTCACCAATTTGTCTATTTTAAAACACGATTTTGCCTTGTGTCAAAAAGAAAAAAAGCACACGACTTTGCCTGTTTAGGGTGGGTCTGTTCCTTGTTCACTCCTATATAAATATATGCCCACTTAGTGAATTATCACCATTGAAAGTTGGTATTTTCTTCTTCTCAAAATCAAAGTTATGAAAATCGTCTTCATCCTTTTGCTTGTTCTCTCAATTGATGTTGGTAGGAGTTACGATACTTTAATTTATTTCATGGGGAATTTAACATGCATGTATGTTTGGGTTTTTTCTTTGATTAATTATTAATTAACTAACCATGTTTGTGATACATACACGAAATTTTGTGGCTGTGTGCAGGAAATGAAGTGCAAATGCTAGAGGCAAAACCATGTAATATTGTGATACCTCAGTTCTGTGTTAAGTGGAAGAATTTCGTGTGCAAAGTATATTGTAAGGATCTTTGCCAATCATTTAAAGCGCATGGACAATGCCTCGGTGACCAAGCTTGCCATTGCCGTTGTTGTTCATAATGGAATGAATAATCACGGTGTGAAATTATTAACTAATAGTACTATTATATTAATAAATTGGTTGCATTGCATATTTCTCCTTTTTTTTCCCAGGTTTTTAGTAGTTATAGTTCTTAGTTCTTACCTAATTTTTTTATCGGTTTATCTCCTATGAAATTAGATATCAACATTTGATTCCTTTCAAGACATGGTGATATTATTTAACACTTCTTGCCATAAGCACACTATAATATTTAGTTTTGATGATAAAAATGTCTTATAAACCAATAATTTGATCTCTAATGTTTGTTCAGTGTGCAATATAAGTTATTCCAATAAAAATATTCACACCTTGTTACACACTCTGGTGAAGATCTATTTCACTATAAATCATTTATTTTCTTTAAGCATGAATTTTGTATCTAGTGAACTGAACGTTCAAGGTTTATCTTTACATTTATTGTCTCCAATTTGACTATAGTAGTACAAGACAAAATTCCTTGACCAAAGGAATTATAGTACGAAAAACATTATTGTTTTGACTAATATATTTGTCATTTAGGATAGATGACTGAATATTTTTATGTTGGTTTTCTCTTTCCCTTATCTCTTTCTCTTTCCCTTTCCTTTTTTACCAAATTATTTACATTTTCTAAAAGAGATCACTAGACAAACTTTACTTTAAGTGAGGTTTTATAAACTAATTAGTTTTACAAAATATTTTTAAAAACCAAATCCGAACTTCTTCATGTGTTTTTCACTATGTACGTAATTAAGATCCTATAAAAGATATCATATCAATAATTAAATCAATTCAAGAAGACATGTTAATCACATGTGATAAACAAGTAAACAACCACAAAAAAGATACTTAGAAATATTAAAGAAACATACATTATCAAAAAAATAAGATCATAGATGATTCCAATCTTTATTTTGAAATAATGCCAATTGCATTCAATATTTCTCTAATGAACTCACATGTAAAACAATTTTAAAAAATTATATACCATGTAAAATTGGAAAAAAAGAAATTTATACTGATGATCATTTTATAATGGTCTCTTATAAGATTAACAATCGGGTGGTGGTCCATTATTTTTCAAAGCTACTTACTTGTCAAGGAATATTCACCCGTACATCTACGGCCATGTGTGCACATGTAGGAAAAGGCTATAAGACAATTTTTATATATTTTTTAATTAAGTGGTTAAATAATTAAAATTTTATCTATTAAAATGAATAAATAAGAAATTCTAAATTTGAATTCTGACTTTTTTATATATGACATAATATCTTTATTAACCGAGTTATAGAACGATCAAATTTTAAGTTTGACGCCGCAAACATGTGAAGAAACAAATATAGTTTTAAATTTTGATAATTGTTGATAATTGTACATTGATAATTGTTGAGCTCCTAGCTGAATTAAGCTAGTAGCAAATATAGTTTTAAATTTTTCTCGTTTTATAAAAGATCTTTAATGAGATAATGTTTTTTTGTTTTGAAGCACTGATGAGATAATGTTTAAATATATAAAAGTCTCATAATTGAATAAAAGAAAGTTGAGATCGAATAACAAATAAGTGAAATGAATAATCCATAAATTCAATATTTTGAGAGTTTTTATGAAAATATGATATTTCAATATAATTTATCTGCGTGATAACTCTTAATTTAATGTATTTATTCAATCCCATGAGAACCTCTCATGGTCAAACAACAGAACACATGCTCTAGATTTTTTTTTTAAAACAAATATTTCTATTTTAATTTATTTTTTACTCCAAGAATGTACTATAAATAATTTGACATATATTTATTTTATAACTTTTTGTTGGTTTACAAAAGGAGACAATCAGAATTGAACATAGATCTTCATGTATATTACACAAATCTCACGCCAATATACCAAATCTAGCGACTTATTTCTTATAATCAAGAATAGGGCTGGAAATGAGCCAAGTCGAGTCGAACTTGTCTAAGATCGACTCAAAACTCGGTTCGAGTTTAACACGAACTTTTTTTCAACTCAAGTTCGGCTCGATTCGTTAGGTTATGTTCATTGAACCACTATAAAACAACTTAGACAGAAAAAATTAGGAAGAAATGTGCAAACTGTTAAACAAACAGTCTTTGCCATCAAACACAACCTTAAACCGACTCATGGTTACAACAACCTTAAACAACTTAAACCAATTCATGTTTACAATAAGATCATTAGAACAAATCGTCTTTGCCATCAAACACAACATTTGTTCGTAGCAACCCATTAAGACTATTTTGTTGCAATCCAAATCAGATACTTATTATTTTTTCACTACTTTCCTTCAATCTATATATAAATATAAATGTATAAAATCAAATATATAAATTTAAAAATATTTTTGAAGTATTATATATATATATATATATATATATATATATATATATATATATAATCGAGTCAGTTCGTGAACCAAACGAGTCGAATTATATATAGTTCAAGTTCAACTCATTTAATTAACAAATTTAATCCTCAGCTCAAGTTCAACGAATCAATTGTCAAACCGAGTCTCGAACTTTCTTTAAGTTGATTCAGTTTATTGCTGCTCCTAATCAAGATCATATATTCAACTTAGTATGTAAAAGCTCCTAAAATTATTGAGGAGAATTTACAAATCATATAAAAATATTACTTCAAATTTAAAAAATGATCATTTACTATGACTACTAAAAATGCAGCACGAGAAGCGTGAAGAGAGAGATCAAAGATAGAGAATCTTTTATGGTTATTGAATGAGAAGGACACGATATTCAACTTCAACAAGTTTTGAATTGGACACACCTCCATGCAACTTTCGTGACCCACTCACAAAAAATAAGCCACCTTGTCCTTATGTCATGTAAATCCTTATTCCAAAACCAAAAACAAATTACCAAATCTCATGGATCCCACAACAACATTATTCATGCCACACATCCACTTAAACAAAGACTCATATAGAAGCATCTATATCTATAGTCATTAATAAATTTTAAAATTGCTTAATCCAAACTTAGTCCAATAAACTATTTTTATTTTTAGTTTATAACTCTCTAGTTCCTCATAGCATTCAGAATTCGATCGCAGATAGATAAGTAAAGTCTAGTAAAGAGTCCGATAAATCATTTAGTTTTATAACAAGTTTCATAACTTTAGCTCATAGAAACATTATATTTTATATACGTGAGTTAAAGTTCAAACATACGACACTTCCTTTATTCATCTTTGAAGGTAAATTATAGTTACTATACTAACAAAAAAAAACTATTTAGATCTATCTTTGGAAATAACTCACAATTAACCATATATTGAGATTTAAGCTTTGTTAAAAGAACACTAAATTTTAATACTAAACAAACTAGAAATATGTCACCTATGTAATGTAATTTTGCTATTACATAATAAATCCCATATGTTTACTAGAACTAGACAATGCAACAATTTTGAATCAGTCAATTTTGCTTAATGTCAGCATAACTAGAATCAACCCACTCAGGAAAGCCACATCTTGAAGCAAAATCACTACCAACTCCAAAGCCAAAATCCAATAGTGGTTCCAAAGATTCATCACCATCTTGATCTTGAAGTGATGCACAGTTGTTGTTCACTCCAATGCTTGAATTGTCTTGAGACATTGACACCATAGGATTAGTAACATTGTTGTTACTTGCACCAGTTTCTGATGAGACACCAACATCATGAATTTGATCAAAACCAATGTTTTGTTCATTGTTGTTGAATCCATAACTAGCAGCAATATTGTTTTCTGACATGATTGGCAGTGGTGAAGGTGAAGAATATTGTGAGTTTTGAGAGTTGGAATTTTGGGTTAATGATGAAGTTGAAGGGATAGCATTGTCATTTTCAGCCAATGATTTGAGGCTAACTTTTCCTGCCAAAACCTTCTTCTTCAGCTTTGTGTTCCAATGGTTTTTTACATCATTGTCAGTTCTGCCAGGTAGTTTTGATGCTATGGCAGACCATCTGCACAGAATCACAACTACATTTCATGAGTATTCAAACTTTGAGGCATATTCCTCTAAAGCACTAGTAATCAACTAACAAAAATTCAATATATCGTTAGTTAGGACTCGTGGACTCTGACCATGACTTATCTCCATCGGAAAATCCAACTACATTTCTCCCATTGACAATGTCTGAATCTAAGGCACTCATTAAAAAATATGAATCCTGTTTCCCTTAGAACAATGTAAAATTGATTGTATTTTTGGCTTTGCTACTTACTCGTTTTAAAAAACAAATCCTTCAACTTGTACAGTTAGAAAAATCATCAACTCTTACAGAAAAATAATACAGTACTAAATTAAATAAAGTTGTTATAGTTAGCTCTTAGCAATCATCAAGGTTTATAATTACATTCATAAGTCCTAATTCAATTGACAAAAGTCGAAACTTGTTAGGTCAAATATTTCATTCAAATTTAACTTAGAACTTTCTAGTTGTATGAATGAGTTTCGTGGTATTTGCAGCTTTTTCTTTTTTTGATACATCGGAAAGTAAGCTTCTTTTAAAACCAAAGTGAAAAATTGAAAAATATATAATAATGATAATAGTACTATATACTAAATTAAACAATTTGGAAAAACTTGCCTACTACCCATTTGAGCATAGAGGGAGCAAATGATGGTGTCCTCTTCTTCAGTAAAGCCTCCATGTTTGATGTCTGGCCTAAGATAATTCAGCCACCTTAGACGGCAACTCTTGCCACACCTCATAAGTCCTGCATATCATAAATTAATTATATATACTTTCATTAATTCTTCCATCATTGATATACTATAAATAAATAAATAAATAAATAAATAAATAAATTACTCATGAAAATGAGAAACCAAGATAATAAATTAGTCTTCAATTAGAGATCAATTTTCTTTTACATGTTCAATTTTCTATGCAATTGATTTTTTTTAAATGTACACAAAATTCTTTGACTAAATCAAGACACTGTAGTATCCATTGAGACTGATTAACAGGATAGAACAGAGGAATTTCAATCATTTTGTATTATGATTCTCAAGCAATTTTTGACTATGCCCTGATATGATTTAACCAAATGCTGAAAAAAATACATGATTTTGATAACAGGGCTCAAAAATTGAAAATTAATCAAACAATGAACATGAACAAGTGTTCTCAGGAATGAAATTCACAACACAGACAAAGTTCAAAGTTTTAATTTCTTCACAAGTAAAATGTATGCAATATCAATAACACAAAAAAAAAAATCATCATTTTCCATTTTCTTTCACTTTCATGTAAGAAAAATCATGTCTTTTTTATTTTGACAAATTAAAAAAATGTAATTGAGATCACAAAATTGATTAGTACAAAAGGGTATATCCAAATCCAAGAAAACTCTTAGAAATTAAAAGAAAAAAAAAATTCAACAATGGAAGAGAGAAAAAAAACCAGCTTTTTTAGGCAATGCAATCCAATTTCCAGCAGTGCCATGAATTGCAAAATAATCAATGAGTTTTGCATCTTCATCAGGAGACCATGGTCCTCTCTTAACATTTTCTTTGTCACAACAAGGAGCTCTTCCCATGGCTATTGAACAATGACCTAGAAGCACCTATGAAGAAGATGTTATAAACTTGGTGCCACCGCTATGGTTTACATTAAAGGAACCTAGTCAAACTACAAGACAAAATTGTGTGTTTTGCCTTGTATGAACTTGTCAAAAAGTTAGTAAAATAATTTATTTTTTTGGTCAAAGGTTATAATGTTATTTATTGTTGGTCTTGAGATATAATAATTATTTTGTTTTTTAGTTGAGATTAGGATACTCATAGTTGAATATAGTGATTAATTTTTTGTTGAATTAGAAATACTTTAAAGGTGTAACAACTGACTTAGAGATTTAAACACCATATATAAAGTGATAATTTGATCTTTGATTTTTAGTTAATAGATGATGAGCTTCAACCGCTCAACTATAATATTAAATAATTTTATTTTTATTGTTGGAAAACATTTTTATTTATTTTAATAAACTTTATGATGACTTTTTATTTATTTTTTTAAAAAGTAATATTTCTTTGTTGTTGGGATGAATATTATATTATTATTAACTTGCATTGTTTTCTGCCTAGATTAGTTTAAGGATGCACTCCTACAGTTGGCCTGTTGACAATTGCTCCAGTTTATATAAAGTAAAATTTTCAATCACTATTCATGGAAATGTATATTTATTATATAAACCAAGCTGAATTATATATAAATTATATATGAACAAAGGCTAGTTACAATTTGACCCTTTTTTATTGTAGAAAACTTTATAAAATAAAATTAACAAATTTTAAAAGAATTTTTTTTCATTTTAAAAAAATGAAATGGAATAACTAATATTTAATTGCATTTTTTATGATAAATTTAAATAATATTTTGTAAAAAGGAACTTTATCCCCTTTTCGAAAAAGAAATTAAAGGACTTTTCAATTATATATATATATCCGAGACTCGGTTAGATAGATAATGGATCATACGAGGTCGACATATGATCCATCAAGATTATAAGTATATATCATCGAACATGTATGTGAAGCGGAGGTCATTGTAGGGGTAGACGTGGTAGTAACCGATCATTTCGTTCATAATACAAGTATGCCATTGTATGATGTTTTGTCTACGAGAAAAAGTTAGCACATGGTTCAATTAACCTATCAATTATAAATCATCGAGCATTAGCTATAAACTATAAGTAATTATGTGTACTAATATCTTATTTAGTTGTTGAAAACTTCAAAAATATGATCGACTCAGCCAAATTTAGATGAAAATGATAAATGTGGGGGAGATAATTTCACAATTAGTCACACAAAAATGTCTAGTCATTTAGGACAACATAAAAGCCCATAAGTAGAAGATCCACCGCAAGGGTGGGTAACCAAGCCCAAAAGGGATCCTCACCCAACAACAGCCCCCAAAAAAAAAGCATCTCACCGAACAACAGCTTAAAATGGAAAAATTGATTCCAATTCGAACATTTCAAGTTTCAAAAAACAGCTTAAAGAGGAAAAATTGATTCCAATTAGAAACCTTTCAAAACCTACATCTATAATTATTTTTCCTCTGTATTTGCGAAAGCGCTCAATTGTTAACATTTCTTATTTGAATTCAACTCAATTCCAATACGTAGAAATTTCAAAGTTTAGTGTATAATTTGATTAATTTCAAATGCATTAAGCTATTTAGCGTACTGATTGAAAATTCAGCTTCACCTAACATTTCAAAATCTTGTAATCAAAGTCTCACACAAATTGAATCTTCCCAATTTTTTAAACTTAATTAATTAAATTAACCAAACAATCATTCCTTTACCTTTGATCCTTCCTTAACCTTTCATTCTAATTCAAGCATTACTTCTCTGCAAGCCAAAGCAAATTTAGAAAATCCCAAAGTATTTAATATTAATTGATTATAAAATTAATTAATCCCAATATTTAGATTATGAAATTTATAAATATGATTCAGAAGGAACTTTTCTGGTTGGTTTCTCAATTTTCCTTAACCTTCACTCTCAAATCTCCTAGGTTAGTGAGGTGTATATATAATCAATGAAGAGATTCATCACAAGCTGTATCTCAAAGTGTCACAAGAAATCTCACTCTGACTCTGACTCTAACTCTGAGGTACCTTACTTAACCATTTTAGTTATTTTGATTATTTGTCTACTGTTTCGATTATTTGAGCGTGGTTTTGTCCTGGTTTGAACGGTTTAAAACAGTTGAACAATGATCGGTAGGTTTCGCTGATTTGATGTTAGGTTCGGTTTTTAAAACATTGGTTAAATAATTGTGACTGATGACTAGGTTTCGCTGATTTGATGTTTGGTTTTTAAAAGATTGGTTAAATGAATGTGGTTGATGCCTAGGTTTAGCTGATTTGATGTTCGATTTTTAAAAGATTCGTTAAATAAATGTGGTTGATGCAATCTCGATTGCAGTTGCATTAGGGTTACAAAGATATAAAAAAACATAATGTCGCGGTCGTGGACCTGTTCTTAGAACCTTTTATTAAATCCCTAGCCTTATTAATGCAGTGTATTAGAGATCAAGGCTATTAGATAAATGTTTTAAGCTTCAATGCAGTATTTTAGTTTTTGCTGAGAAGTGTATGTACCTATGGACATGGTTAATAGTTGCAGCTAGTTTGTTTGTTGAAATGCTTGTTAGATTGAACGATATTAATAAATTAAGATGGTAGAAAAATTGCAAGGACAAACGCTTCAACTGATTATGGTAGAAATAGGATATATAGTAAATGAGACATTAGTTTTAGACTTTTAGTCATTTGTATCCTTGTATGGTAATATATTTAGCAAAATGATAAAACCTGATGTACACTGAACAGTAGGAGTGTTGAATTCCTACCCTCTTTTTGCTGTCCTATTAATGGAATAGCACAAATGTGAGGGTTCTTCCAAATGTGTTAATGTATGACGCACAGACAGACACCAGACACAATAGCGACACTGACACATCGACATAGGTAACAATTTGAGAAAATAAAAGTTATGAATGTAACTTGTAAGTATGTAACCACATGTATTGGTGTTAAACACCAGACATGCCTTCAATCTGGACTATTGGTGCTATATAGGTGTTAAACGCTTGCAAATATGTCACAAGTTGTGTCATTTGAGGTAAATAGTTTTTGTGATATTGTTTTGTTTGACAGATAATGGCAGAAAGAATCTCTAGTCCAAGCTGGAGCAATGCTTCCAATATTTTGATGAATCATGACTTCTCTGATGACCTGAACTATTGGTATCTCAATCGCTGCAATGGCTACGTAATTTCGGATGGTGCGGGTGATCAATGTGGAATTTCAATGAGGTTGGGTCAAAATTATGCTGTTATTACCAATCGAAACGAATGCTGGCAAGGTCTTGAGCAAGATATCACAGACAGAATTTCCATTGGTTCAACTTATACGGTTTCGGCTTTTGTTGGGGTATCTGGCCCGTCTGAGGAATCTGCTGATGTACAAGCTACACTGAAACTAGAATATAATGATTCAGCTACACAATATTTGTTCATCGGAAGGTATAAAAGAATTTTCAATTTCATTACATTTACTTGTTTTAAAGAAATTGAGGAAAATGCCCTTACATGTTTACTATTATTTTGTACAGAATTTCAGTTATAAAGGGTAGCTGGGAAAAGTTGGAAGGAACGTTTTCACTGTCTACTATACCGGATCGGGTTGTGTTTTATTTGGAAGGACCTGCTCCTGGAGTTGACGTGCTTATAAGATCAGTAGTGATCAATTGTTCCAGTCGAAATAATAATGTCAATGTATATCATGAATAAAATTATGCATTTCAAATACTATTATTTCTTTACTAACACACTAACTTGTGTACCTTGGCAAAGTATTTCAAAGCAACTAACACATTGGCAAAGTATTTATTATTTCTATAATTGTTAAATTGAACTTGCAATGAGCCTATGATGGTTTGACTCTTTATTAGTTGCTTTGTTTTAATAACACACTAACTTGTGTACCTTTTCCTCTTATTTCAGAAGGCCACAAGCACAGAAGGATGTGTTTCTACTGAAGATGAAAACATCATAATAAACCCTCAATTTGAGGATGGCCTGAATAATTGGTCTGGAAGAGGCTGCAAGGTTGCACTGAATGATTCCATGGCAGATGGGAAAATTGTCCCAAAGTCTGGAAAATTCTTTGCGTGTGCAGCAGAACGAACACAAGCCTGGAATGGAATTCAGCAGGAGATAACCGGACGTGTGCAGCGCAAGTTGGCTTATGAGATCACTGCTTTAGTTCGGATATATGGCAACAATGTCACTAGTGCCGATGTACGGGCTACTTTGTGGGTTCAAACATCAGATCTCCGAGAGCAGTATATAGGCATTGCAAAGTTAGTCTTTAAATTATTCTTGCTATGAATTTAATTCACAAACAACGTCAGTGTAAAGATTTTTTACAGTCACAATCAGTCGTATGATTCAGCCATGAATTTTTATGAATTAACGATAATCAAACCTTCCTTAACATTTATAGTAGTTGCTGAATATTAGGGTAGTAAAGTTAATACTGAACAAAACTGGTGTGTTCTCAAGAGTGCAGGCAACAGATGCAGATTGGGTGACACTGCAGGGAAAGTTCCTTCTAAACGGTTCCTCATCAAAAGCGGTCCTTTATTTAGAGGGTCCTCCATCTGGAACTGACATTCTTGTCAATTCTTTGGTTGTAAAGCATGCTGCTAAGACACCTCCTTCAATACCACCAGATGTACAGGTTGGACATTTTCTGTAAATTACATTATAATTAATGTAAAGCTTGTTTTAGGCGGTCAACAAGTAACGTAAAGTATAGTCGAACCTAATCAACCTATATGCTCATATCAATCTACTATATTATTATTTATGTTTGTTATTGCTTAAATTTTTTGTTTTGCACAAGCATTGTTTAATAACTTAGCTGTGCCTTAGGCCCTGTTTGGATAAATAATGTAATTAAGCACTTACCATATAAGTGCTTATGTATAAGCTATTTCTACAAGAAAATATAAAATAAAGTCAAAATATCTTCATATAAGTTATAAGTTGTTTTCATAAGCTATCCTAGAGAGCTTATGGAAATAAGCTGAAAACAACTGATGGACATGTTATAAGCTGTTTCCATAAGCTCTCTCAAACAATCTCACAAGTGTTTACGCCGTTGATATTGTATTCTTTTCAAGCACCTAACGATTGATTTTATCTTGCAGAATTTTGTTTTTGGAGTCAATATAATTGAGAACAGCAATCTGTCTGATGACACCAAAGGGTGGTTTCCCCTTGGCAATTGTACTTTAACTGTTAAAACTGGTTCGCCTCATATAATTCCACCTATGGCAAGAGATTCTCTTGGATCTCACGGACTCCTAAGTGGCCGCTACATACATGTAGCTAATAGAACACATACTTGGAATGGTCCTGCTCAAGTGATCACTGACAAATTGAAGCTATTTTTGACTTATCAAGTATCTGCTTGGGTCCGGATTGGTTCTGGTTCAAATGGGCCGCAGAATGTGAATGTTGCCCTTGGTGCTGACTACCAGTGGATCAATGGAGGACAAACCGAGATTTCAGATGACAGGTGGCATGAAATTGGTGGATCGTTCAGAATTGAGAAGCAGCCATCAAAGGTTATGGTTTATATTCAAGGTCCTGCTTCTGGTGTGGACTTGATGGTTGCTGGACTTCAGATTTTCCCTGTTGATAGACATGCAAGGTTTAGATATTTGAAGACGCAAACAGACAAGGTGACATCTCGTTTTATTCTACCTGTCATATAATTATTAAAAAGGGCAATTTTTATATGAATGAAACAGAATGATGATATACATTGTTTATATATATGAAATATAGTTTATATATCAGTTTTTTTTGGAACTGCAGATTCGGAAGCGTGATGTTGTACTAAAATTCTCCGGGCTAGACTCTAGCAACTACCTTAACACCACGGTGCAAGTTAGACAAACACAGAACGATTTCCCGATTGGAACATGCATCAGCAGATCAAACATTGACAATGAAGATTTTGTGAACTTCCTTGTGAAACACTTCAACTGGGCTGTATTTGGGAACGAGTTAAAGTGGTATTGGACTGAGCCACAACAAGGGAATTTGAATTACAAGGACGCCGATGATCTTTTAAGCCTGTGTCAGAAGTACAAGATCCAAACTCGCGGACACTGCATCTTTTGGGAAGTGGATGACACGGTTCAGCAATGGATTAAGTCATTGAATAACAACGATTTGATGACGGCTGTTCAAAACCGGTTAACAGGTCTTCTAACTCGCTACAAGGGTCAGTTCAGTCACTATGATGTTAACAATGAAATGCTGCATGGTTCATTTTACCAAGATAGGTTAGGCAAAGATATAAGGGCAACCATGTTCAAGACTGCAAACCAACTAGACTCGTCTGCTACATTGTTTGTGAATGATTATCATATTGAAGATGGATGCGACACAAGATCATGTCCAGATAAATACATTCAACACATTCTTGATTTGCAAGAACAAGGTGCACCAGTTGGTGGAATCGGAATTCAAGGTCACATAGATAGTCCAATTGGGCCTATTGTTTGTTCTTCGCTTGACAAATTAGGTATTCTCGGATTACCTATATGGTTTACGGAACTTGATGTGTCTTCTATGAATGAATATGTGAGAGCTGATGATCTTGAAGTTATGCTTAGAGAAGCTTTGGCTCACCCTGCTGTTGAAGGGATAATGCTGTGGGGATTTTGGGAGTTGTTTATGTGTAGGGACAATTCACATTTGGTGAATGCAGAAGGCGACATTAATGAAGCTGGTAAAAGGTTTCTAGCTTTGAAACAAGAGTGGCTATCTCATACTCATGGTCATGTTGATGAACAAGGTCAATTCAACTTTAGAGGGTTTCATGGAACTTATAATGTGGAAATTGTGACACCATCAAAGAAAATTGCTAAGACATTTGTGCTTGATAAAGGTGACTCTCCAATGGTGGTATCTATTGATTTAGAAGCAAGTATATTGCTATGAAAGAATTAATGTGTGTATTTTTTTTATCAATGTTTGATGAAACACAATAGTGTTGTTTACTGTAATGTACTAATGTTGTCTCAGCTGGGTTCTGCCACTTTTGGCAAATAAATAAAATGGTTATACTTCTTGGTCATTTTAATTAACACTTTGGTAACTAAATATTAAATAGGGGTAAATGTTAAATTGCCAAAGTGATAGATATTTACTTGTTGGTGCTAAGGAGTAAGGATTGTTTCCGGTAAATTCGAGCTTGGATTTTCTCAAACGATTTATTTTTAACTAGAGTTCATTGATCACACTTGAACACATAACTTTTTTCTCTGTTGTAAAACTTGATTACTTGTTGGTCATTCTATTTGTAGTTAGTGTTGTAAACTGTAATGCTGCTAACCACACACAATAACAAAATAAACACACAAAAATAGCAATTTTACTTTAACTCATTATTGATCAGTAAGACTGTTATTTGGGCTAAACAACAGAAGTGGGCTAATATCGTCCACTTTTCAACAGAAAAAACGAAACAAAGCTTGAAAGCCCATGATAAATTTACTTAGTAATATATGATGAAAATTTCTCAATCCACCCCATCATTCTCTTTCTCCCTCTTAACTAGCGTTTTTGCCTTTAAGGAGTATTTAAGGAAAATTCAGGACGTAGATCCCGAACTAAGATTCAGGATGTAGAACACAATTTGTGCGGAGTTTTGGAAATTTGCACCAATTTAGGTTTTAGATTCCGAACTGATGCCTATATTACCCCTAAAACTCCGCACAAACTTCAGGTTCTACATCCTGAATCTTAGCTCGAGATCTACGTCTCAAATTAAAAGAGAATTTAGAGTTTTATGAGGCTATAGAGAATCATGGGGATAGAGAAATTTTCATATATGGTGCTGCAACATATGATCCCTCTACACTCAACCAAAAAAATAAAATAAATAAAGTTAAAATCAATTCAAGAAAAATAAAACATAAAACATAGTAAATCAATCCAATAAAAAAAGTCAAATTTAAACAACGTCCTCATACATGATTATATAAACGATATTACTTTTGGTACTCATGAAAACTGTGAATAAAGTTTTGGTTCTTTGTTTTGTCTCACTTTCCCGTTTAACATTTTTGCCGACCCCTACAATTTTTGTTTTTTCTTCTTGTCTCATATATTCCATTTATTTACTATAACTAACCAAAAGTTATCTTATATCAATCTCTCTCTCTTTTTATAATAATGACGAAAGTAGTAATACTTTTTTTTTTAAGAAGTTGTGTTATGGCGAATTAAGTTGGTGATAAAAATTAATGAGGCATGATTTGATATATTTAGTGATATTTTATTTTAGGAGGGAATGATTGATGTTTGATGATTGAAAAAATTAAAGATATTGAAAAAGATCTAACAAGTTAGGACGAGAGAATATATAGTAGAGTCTAGATCACTCAGATTACGTACACAACCATAGTCAAACATTTCTTGTACCTATCTACGTATATATATAAAAAAATATTAATTATAAAACTCACAATTTGCCCTGCAACTAAACACTAATTCCGTTTTGTCAAAGAAATAAATACTTTTTTCTATTCCGGAATATAAGGGAAAATAAAGAAAACACATTTATTAAGAAAACATAAACATAAGAATTAAAAATATAATTTTGTGGGATTTTTTTTAGAATAAGTGAATGGAAAGATGTAAAATTAATTTTGATTGGTTGTTGTTTATAGAGAAAAGTGGAGAGAGAGAAAATTAAATGCAATTTACATTTAATTTCATGAGAATAAGGAAAAACATTCTTGAAATTAATTTTTCCCCCTTATATTTTAGAAAAAAAAAGTAGTTTTTTCGGGACGAAGGGAGTATAATTTAATTGATAGATATATAAATTCGTTTCAAAATTTAATATTTAACAATTTTTTATATTTAAAATATGCGAGTTTAACTACTAAATTATTAAAAAAAAATATTATCCATCTGAAGCAAGTCTAATCCCGTAATCTAAAATCTTAGGGCCCATTTGGTGCGCCGGATAAATAGCGACAAGATATGATAAGAAGTTAAATAATAATACGATATGATAGTGACAAGATTAGCACATATCATGTCATGTGTTTGGTGTACACATGATAAGAAAAATAAAAAGAGTAATTGGATAATCTAGCCGAAAATAAGGAATAAAATAAGAAAAAGTAATTGGATAAGCTTAATGGTAAGTTAAATTTATCTTTTTCTATTGGTGCACCAAACAACGGATTAAAACAAGATTGGAAAACTTTAACATATCTTGTTTCCTAACCTGCGCACCAAACGGGCCCTTAAAGTCGATAAGAATTGATTGAAAATATTAATAAATGTTTAAGATCATGATTGCCAGTATTATAAAATGACAGACCAAAAATAAAATCCCGTGATCCATTACATTACTTTACTATTGATGATCAAGAATGTTTTCATGAGTTAAATGTGAATAAGAAGAAGAGCCAAGTTTGAGGTTCGAAACAGAATTGAAAATGAAGTTTTATTTTTAATTTGTTTAATTTATGAAAAGAGAAAGGTCAATTATTAATTAAGTAGCCATCAAATCCAATAGTGAGAAGGGTCAGATCCAGATAGAGAAGAAGACACTATCAGACACCCACTCACATCAACTTGACAGCCTTCCACTAACTACGTACTATAGTGATTAATGACTACAATGACTAGAATAAATTAATAGTATATGTAAGTATCATATTAAATATAAGAGCAATTTTATATTTTTAAAGTGTAACTTAAACAACTTTTAAAATTAGTGTATCCATCCACTAATTAAGAATAAAAAAAAGAAAATTTTATATTGAAAATAATATTTTTTAACTTTTACATATATTGATTAAACAAGTTTTAATACAATAATATTATAATGAGGTTCTTTAACTAATGCATGAGATACACTGGTTAGTTTTTTCCTTAAAAAAAATTATTATAGTACTATATTTAGTTATCTAACTAGCTAGAATTCTAAATTTATTAGTTAGCATTTTTGTATAAGTAAATATATAGGTTTTGTTTTTATTCTAGTGGTCAATAGAAGACACAGACACTAGTGATCAATGAATTACTTATTAGTGCCATGGAGTATTAATTAAGAAAATTAAATATAATAAATTATTTTTAAATTTATGTAATTAAAATTTAAAATATCAAAAAAAAAATTTAATACAAATATATTTTTATTTTTTTAACTAATGCTTCAATTTAAGTAGTGCCTTATGACACAAGCTAATTACCCGTGTTTTTATGATCAATATAAGACCCTCCATGTACTATGTAATGTAGTAGTGATTATAGATTAGTGACTACTATGCCTAGAATGCCAAAAAAATAGTACAATTGCAGGACTAATTAAATATTTAAATCTTTTATTTATATAGTTAAAATTAAGAGGAAAAAAACAGAATAAATATAATATAAAAAATATGAAATATACTAACATCAATCATAATGTGCTATAGACAATAATTGAAATAATATGTGGTCATATAAAATGTATTACAGTAGTTCTTCCTCTCAATTGAAATTTCTTAATGCACAATACATAGTGATTAATTGAATCTTTAACTAATTATTTAAAGCGTATAAGTCTATTATTTTTTGAAATTTTTTATCATTAGTATATTTAAAACAAAATATGAATATAACTAATTAAGAAGATTTGTTTTTTGACTAACTAATTAAGAAGGTTATGATTGGGTCCTTTGGGAAGTCGCATTCCATTCCATCCCATCTTTGCTTGAAGGTTCTCTTCCCTTCTTAGTTTCACCATTTAATGGAGCCCACTCACCACATGGTTTCATAGTGACCCTTGCCGGACTTCTCTTTCAATTCCATTGCTTCCCTCAAACAGAAGAAAAATAATGGGTCTTTGTCAGATTGGAGTTAAAGTTTGATAGGATTTGTATTGGGGCCTTAGGCCTCATTATATTAACACATCCTCAAAAATGTTCATTAATCATATGAATTAAACTTTCCACTTTGAAGCTTTTGGTAAGCTTTCTTAGAATAGAAAAAATCATTCCTGAAGTTTTTTAATCTTAAACCAGTCAATTAATTTTTTAAATTTTGTTTAAATTGATAGAATATAATAGAATTAAACGGAACATAATAGTAGAATAAAATGAAACAGAATAAATTTCTCTTCTACTATTTGAATATTATATAATTTCATCTTTGTCTTCTAAATTGAAGGAGAATAAAATTGAAGAAAAATGGTGGCATGTGATATAAGGAATCTATTATTCCACTCTATTTCATTTTCATTCTATTTAATTCTATAATATTCTATCAATTCAAACAAAACTTAAAAAAAAACTTTAATAAAAAAATAAATTTGAAAATTAATTATTTTAGTAGAGATTTAAATTCAAATTATCTCAAACAATTCATCCTATTGGTAAAAAAAAAACAATTCATCCTAAGTAAAACTTTAGTTAAGTAATTGGATCAAATCATTTGACCAGCTAATGTTTAAAGATTTATTTTGTGCAATTGATTTGAAAACAAAAGATGAACTATGTATGATGATTGATGATGATAAAAAAGTAAGAATCTAAACAAATAAACAATATTTGTAGGAATATGATGTATAGAAAATAATTAAAGAATAAAGTTAATATATGTGGCAAAGTCTAATATGTACAAATCACACAAGTTATAAGGTAATTAAAGTCTAACATGCTCTCAAAACACTTGTTAATTAGTGTATTATAAATAAAATATTTTTCTATTACAAATTATATATTTTATCTTTTTAAAAACTAAAAATTATTTTATTTAAAATATAATTACTATTTAGAATATTCGTAACATATGGAGTATTTTGAAGAGATAGGTTAGCATGATCGATAATTAAAATAAGGAGACAGTTAATATCTACTTTTAAGACACAAGTTTAGATATTAAATATAAAAAATTTGTCTTAAAAATTATACGCTAAACTTTTTATAAGTTACTAAAATTTTGTATTTTCCTTTATAAAACTTACATTTTTAAATTTCTTAACATAGTTATGTGCTCTAATTAAGAACACGCATGTAAACAATACCCTTAAAATAAGAGGTGCAGAGAGGGAGGTTGGAAGCAGAGTACTATGTACCTGGAAGTGAATGGACAAGAGGGAAATAAAATACTCAAAGCAACATGTGTAATGATAGATAGATGCATGGAGCACAGTCAATCTGAGTCACTATATGAAGTGCAATGGCAGTGAGTGACAGTGCGTTGGGAAACAGCTCCCGCGTTGTTCCCGCGCGCCCTTCCTAAATTACACAGTTGGAGGGTCCCCTTATAAATAGTACAACTACAGTACTACTACTATATAAAAGAAATTATATTGAAAAGATATATATACATACATATATATTTTCTTATAAAAAATTGATTATACAAATTTTAAATTTTTTTAAAATTTTTAATTTCTTTAACTAACATTACTTTAAGAAAATAGTTGTGCAGACATAGTAGTTAACGTGGGTTTTTTGTTGATGGATAATCGGGAGGAATCAATTACCAAATTATTTTAAAGAGGCTTTCTTTAGAGATATAGCTGGTTTGTCTAATTATCGTTTTTGTTAATATTGTTTTTGTGGGTTTGGTTTATGCCCCACCCCTTTTTGTTTTTCATAATAATAATATTTTTGGTGGGATAGTAGATGAGTGGTAGTGCATTGAAGCGTTAACATAGTTGGGATGTCGATAAATTATTATGATGCTATGCTCTCCAAGTTTAAAGAAAAAAAATATATAACAAAAAAAAAATCATATACAAATGTACTAGTATCATTTTCAACATCAACATTTTAATTATCCAACAGGAATTACATTCAAAAAAATTAAACAATTCAAAATGTATCATATATATTTTTAGCCTTATGTCAATTTGTATACTCAAGAATCCACCAAAAACAATTTTTTTTTTGTTTATAATAAATAATAATGATCAAAGAGTGTATATACTCCCTCCGTCCCAAAATGTAAGCAAATTTGACTTTTTAGGTACATTTGACTATTGATGTATTTGATCCATAATATGAACTAGATACATCAATAGTCAAATGTACCTAAAAAGTCAAATTTGCTTACATTTTAAGACGGAGGGAGTAGTATTTTCTAACTACCCAACCTTAGGTTGGTCCGAGTGACATTAAACTAGAATCTCTTAAATAAAGTTTGATGTTTGAACCTTATACAAATCAACGTACTTATGGCAGAAAATTTCACTATTAAGTGGTTTATTAGACCAATCTCTACTAGAGACTAATCATGTCCATCAAGGCATCAACAATCAAACAATTTTAAATATATCCGAATTTTGATAATTTTATATGCTACATGCAATTTTTACCGTTTATAAGGCTTGTTTGATAGAAGAAAAATAGAAAAAAGAAAAATCAAAATACAGAAATCAATATATATATTTGAATCATGCTATCGCGTGCCCTTAAACGGGTATGCACTAATGCACTAAATATCTCAACTTATAAATAAAAATGTTTTTCTGTAGAACTCTCAACCACCAGTTTAAAATCAAATGATCCAAATATGTTACAGCAAGACGCTGAAACGACCTAAAATCCTATTCCGTGTATGGTGGGTCAATATGTGACTGAACATAGTGATGGTGACAGTGGAAAAATAAAGAAAGGCACGGTTAGAAAAAGACTCAACTGATCAAACTCATAGTACAGGAGTAAAGTATATCTGTTCCAAATGTGTTTTCTAATCTTCTCTGATGATACTGATGGTATGTATTGAGTAATCTCACTCATATAGAAATAACAACTCTCATTTTCAATTAAATTTCAATGTTGTATCTATTTGATACAAAAAATTGATTTGATTCTGGTAGCACAGTGTTTTTTCATGTTTTTCAAACAGTTTTCCAATGTACGGACGAATTTTTATGATTCTTGTGTTTATGTTTTACTCATAATTTTCTCTCTACCTCCTCTGTGTCGGAAACCTTCTTGTGTGTACATTTATATATTCAGAAGCCAAATTACGTATATATTTTTGTTTAATTCCAGTTAAAATAACTTAATTTGTTTAGCCATTTTCTAATGTGTTAATTAGATATGAATGCAACTTGCACTTCTACGGAGGCGAGGGATAATGAATCCATCTTCATATTCCTGTAGATTAACCAACGTATTAGATGATTCAATGATGATTGACGCTTGATGTAGTAGAAAAAATTGTACTTCGATCTTTACAACTACGTTTGAAAACTAACTGAAATAATTTGATGTCAGAACTCATTTCAAATTCTAAACTATTAACTTAAAAATCAGAAAGTAAAAGTCAATAAATTTTTTTAATAGATTATCTTTTTTTTTTGGGTACAAAGACTATCTATTATTTTATTTTTGGTGAACAAAGAGAGACTATCTATTTGTTATCCTTGATGTAAAGTATTTTCCCGTACGTTCATTTAGTTGGATAACTATAAAAACTTTGTAAAAGAACTAATTTCTTCCCCAACAAATTAGCATGTTTTTTTACTACTTTTAACTTGAAATCTACAATGATGATATATGCGAATTTTTATATGTCTCTTTCCCACTAATCAATCTGCTTATCTCTATAATAAATTGACATCTTCAGTCATTTCAGTGTATAGTAGTTAAAAGATAGTGCTTGTAACTATGCTAACATTAAGTTAATAGAAAAATGACACATTTTTATTGACTAATCACGCTTGATTATCCTTTTACGTTCATTGTTTGACAGCAAAGTGGAATAATAATTTTACCTAATAAAGCAAGCTAATTCTTCTTAGCAATAATTACAATAAAATTATCCATTATTTTATATTATGTGCTGATTTTATTCCAACCAAGCAAGGAACGTGGATGGTATCGTTCCACATCAATCTTAAGCTGTTGATAAATTTGTGAATCAAAAGTTAAACATTATTAGTGCCTCGGATTCTTTCTTAACTTTATATATAAAGGTTGACTGGTTTGCTTAACAAGTACTTAAATTAAAGATAATTTTCAGCTCCCTATATATATTTAGATATATGCCCTTTTTATGAAATTAAAATATGTTAAAGTCCCCGTAAGTTTGTACTTTTTTGATATAAGTTTCCGTAAGTTTTTTTTTAAGTAAGTCCCTGTAATTATATATTTTTTTGAAATTAGTCCTTAATGTCAAAATCCGTAGGAAAAACTGCAGATTTTGCTTCAAATTTTCCTGCGGATTTTGACTTTAGGGCTTAATTTTAAAAAAAAATATAATTTCAGGGACTTACTTAAAACAAAAAAACTTACAGAGGTTTATATCAAAAAAACACGAACTTACAAAGACTTGAACATTATTTAAGCCTTAAAATTTCTATCCCCAATGTTTTTTCACATATTCATCTGACTTTGTTGATAACTAATTTATAGTTACTACTGAATTACTGATCATTTTAGTAGGATATTTTCTTTCAACTATATCCTTTTATTTGTAAAGTTTAAACTCAAGAAACGATTAAAGAGATTTGAGCTTATCTTTTGATTCTTGATCTTTGTCTTGCTTACTACCCAACCAAAATTTTATCTATAATTAATATGTTATTTCGAAATAAACAATATTGAAAATAATGTGACTAATTTTATGTACACAATTTGAGATAATTTAATATTATGCACATGTTAATTTTCACAACTATAGCAACTATATATTAAAATATATAGTTGTTATCCTCACCTTGGTATGGAGCAGCTTTAAATTTTTGGGCCAGCTATTCCACCTATGGAGGAGCCTCCAATCTAGCGAGGGATTAGTCACTGCGTTCGGCGGTGGATACCCCGTCTCGACCAAAAACTATAAATTAAATTTTGTTTTTTGGTATACACCTATTAAAATAAATTTTAATTCAATGATAAATTTTTTTTTTTTTTTTTGACAAAAGATAAAAAAATATATTATATATACGATGCAAAATTATTTTATTTATACTATACACATTAAACAAATACACATGCTTAACACGTGATTATAACGGCAGACATGGGTCCTCCAAGGATATATAGCGTCCTGTTTAGCTTATATTCTTGAATAATTTTTTAATTATACCTTACTATTAATAAGATTTGCTACAATTGTTAGTGGCAGGCACAAAAGAAGGGTATAATTTCATCCCCTACCAAACAAAGGCACATCCTCTAATCAAGAGAATAATAAAGCATAAAATGATTATTGTGTAAATGAGTAAATCCAACGGCCTTTTAAGTGCTAACGCAAAACGATAACTTCTAGCTATCTATTTGTAAAAATATTCATAAAACTATCTAAAAACAAAAGTTTCTAAAGTTTGTTAAAAGTTAACTATCCATAAAAAGAGGAGTAATTTTCTTCTGATTCTATATGATATAGTGTTTACAACGTTTTAACTTGGTTAAAATTGAATTCAACTTCGATGTTACTTAATTCAATTTTACAAGCAATTTAACTCAAAAGTCATAGATAAAAACGTGAATAGGACGATTTTAACAATTTGTTTACATCAATTAATACTTTTTTTATAATTAGAAATTTTATTAAAAATATCCAAAGTCAGTATCAAACTCTGAAGTGTATATAATTTTTTTTTTGAAACAGCGAAATATATATATATATATATATATATATATATATATATATATATATATATATATATATTAAGGGTTGCAGCTCTCACACTATCACTTTTATTAAATTAATATTATTTCTTTTATTTGTTTCTTTGAGAATAATGTATAAAATAATAATTAAAGAGGTAAAAATAAAAAATGTTGTATCGAAAATAAAAATATATAGTTATTTTAAAACAAATTATTTAAGTTAAAAAGACATAATTAATACTGCTACCCTTTTATGTGTTTGTTTATTAGTTTCCTGATATAAGTGTATGTTTGAAAGAATTTTTTTTAGTTTAGAATTGTTTCTAACGTCTTAAAAGTGAAAAAATCAAATTTTGATGATATTTGGTGTAGCTTTATAAAAGTAATTCTCATCTCAAAAAGTTCTATTTTTTTTTTTAAAGCAGTAAAATGAATTTATTAATTAACACTAAACTAGACTAGCACAAGATGTGCTTCATCTATGTAACACAAATACAAAGTAACCAAAGAGAAAGCATACAAAAACCAATACATAAACCCCATACAATCTCAAAAAGTTCTATTTGAAACTATGATTCTTAACTTTTGAGTTTTGTTTAATCAATTTTACATTCGATGTTATATTTTTTAGTTGTTAATCAGTTCTACATTATTGTATCCATTTAAACCTAAATCAATTCTATCAAAATTCATTCTATCAAAATTAATTTTATTATAATCAATTATGTCCAATTGCCGAACGAAATAGTTGAAATAGAAAATAGAGATGAAAAGATGGGGCATGGGGAATTGTCGAAGAACGAACAGTGAAGTTGAATGACGAATGAAGTGAACTGGACTGTTTCTTTGGAAACATAGTGAACTGGAACTTGTAATTGGACAAAGAGACTCATTGGCAAGATGGGAGTAAAATAAGAATATTTAACTTAGAGATTATGATTTATTTTTTGGAAGTTAATACCGAAGTAGAATTTCATCTTAGAGATGAAAATAGACTGTTTAGAGTAACATTAATTTTTGAATATAAAATTTAATGTCTCTGCCAATTATGTTACGTTTGCCAAAACAGAGATTATTATTTTTTTGTGTGTAGAGATTATAATATTTAAACCAATCAAAACCTTTTTTAGATATTTTGTTTTGTAAAAATAAAAAGACATTTTACATGACCACCATATAATAATAATAATATATATTCTTTGTTTTTTATTTCAATAATATTATATACAATAATTCTTTCTCACTCTTACTAAAATTATATTCCTAGTCCAATTTTTGTATATATGTTGTTTTTAATTTTGTCTTTCTCCTGCAGTGAATAGTAAAGATACGAGAACGTGAGAGAAACGGTTAAAGGAAAAGTATGGCCCCATGAGACTAGCAGCGCGAGACTCTCGGGGGGCTGCTTGAAAATTAAGGTCCTTTGTAGTGGGGTGGGGTCTTTCAAAATTCTCACATTGTCGCTGTGTGTGGACTCCTGTGGAGTATTACGAGCAATGTGTATTATGTAAGATTGAAAATGAGTTGAATCGAACTTATCTGAACTCGATTCGATTTGATAAAAATTGTCAAGGTGTTTGATTTGAAATTGGATCATCTCCTCCTGCATTTTATCTTATATTCTCACTAGTTTTTTTTAGTTTAATTGTTGATTCATTCATAAAGTGGAAAAAATATTCACAAAAGAAAGAAAAGAAGAAATAAGTGGTTGAGACGAAAACAAGACAAAAACACGAAAAAAATAGTTGAAGATGATTTAAATTTTAGATCCATTCAATTTTCTCTTTTCTTTTTTAATTTTATGTTTATTTATGTTTTAAGAGGCGTATCGGTAAGTAAGTTAGAAATTCATATTTAGTTCAAATTTGACCTTAATTAAGTTTGTAATACTATATTTTGGAGGTATTGTTCTTTTTTAGTGTTATATTTTTTATACTGCTTTGTTGGATTAACATGTGTGTTGTATATATTACTATTGATCTTGATTCTGAAGCATTTTTTTATACTGCTTTGTTGGATTAACATGTGTGTTGTATATATTACTATTGATCTTGATTCTGAAGCAACATACAAGTTTTTAGATATATTAAAAGCCGACAATTATTTTGCATCACACTTGCTGTAAATTTTATGTATTTATATCCTCAAAAACAAATTTTATGTCTGATATAAAAAAATTTCAAGACTTGTGTGTAGTATTTCATCACACTTGCCCGGGCTCCGCAAAAAATGTTGATATTTTTAGGGTTATAGTTTAGGTAAAAATTTAGATTTTTAAAAGTACTAAGGGCAAAATTAAGATCTTTTTTACTTAAAATTGAAAATTTTCAATGCAAAATTGAGATTTCGTCCGAGCTTTATAAATTTTATGACTCCGCTACTAGTTAGATTAAAATATTTGGATGGTCTGTAAAAAAATATAATTTATAAGATAAATATTTAAATTTCATTATATACAAATAATTAAATTACCTAACTTAAAATAATACATTATATCTTGAGTGCAACTATAAATTAATTAAATTTTTAGTGAGGGATTAATAGTTAGTAGTCTTTGTCATAGGGGTTTAAATAAAATATAGTACTATTATTGTAAAAAAGTTTTCATTTTTGGTGGGGGATTGAGCCCCCATTCAGCCATTCTCTTACACATACATCTGCCTCTGAAATTTTCTACCAATTAAATTAAACTCACAAAACTGTGTGAGTTTTATTTGACTATTCTCAATATTTTAAAAAAGTTTAAGATAATCTTGATTATGATGAATGAACTGAAGCATTATATTAAAATTATCATCTTGCAATATTGAACACTTTCATATATGTCACTAATTCTTAATTCTTAATAGTCAGAGCTTCTTTATTTCATCTACTAACGCCCACAATAAAATCATCAACAAATGGGGTTAGAAAGCCAAAATTTTATATTAGTTCATTAAACTATGAATATCGCAAACAATACAGCATCATACCCTTATTGCGTGATAGAGTCCATCATTAAAAAAAAGTTTCTACTTTATAAATAAAAGTTTCTAAAGCAATTTTTTCTTCAAGACAAAAAACTTGATTGTTCATATCTAAAATAATAATCATATTGGAAAGTGAGAGCTTGTTTATATACAAGGCTTGAGCCTTGATGTATATTAATTAAATTTATTACATGTTATATTTATATAGTAGTTATTATAAAAATATATATGCATCCACACATCGCACATGACACCACTCAACAATTTTGTTTGAACAATGTAATAAACAATTGAGCAAGAGCCCAAAAAGGAAAATCAATTAGGAGACAAATTACAAAGAAATGAGAGAATTAAAGCAAAGAAACTAACTTTAACAAATAAAGCATTTGTTAAAAAAAAACAAATAAAGCAAAAAATATATTAAAATAAACCTAGCTACACACTACATTACATTTGCCTTTTATAAAAGAGTCACTTTAACTACTCTCTCGACCTAAAATTTTGGTTTTTTTAACTTTTCAATTTTATTCTAAAATTTTGGTTTTTGATATTTTACCATTTACTATCCTCTCAATCATTAAAGAAGTAATAAAGTAAGAATAAAAATAATTTAATTTATTAATTTTTATTATTTGTAATGAACATGTAAAACTATAAAATGATAAAAATTTTGAGACGGAAGGAGTGGCGTTTATGGTGCACTAATAGCTAAACAAATTTGTATTGTGAATTTGTAAATGTTAAATAATGTACCATTTATTAATATTAATTAAGAGTATAAATTTAATTTTTGTTGAAAGTTGTTTAGTCAAACATTTAAAAAAAAGCCTACATTTTAAAAAATGTTAACATGTGCCCAAAAAAAAATCAATGCACCACACATACACTAGTTAATTAGCAAGACTTTACAAAAGTACACAATTTAACAATTTTAAAATATTTTTACTATAATTAATTTTTTAATAAATATTTCAGAAGTTTGTCGGAATTAAATTTTATAATTCCTGTAACTTAACTTAATTGATAAAATTTTTACTTGTAATATGATGTAGCAATATATCCAAGTATAAACTTAGTACGCTCATTTAGCATGGGTTTGATTTCAATTTTAGAAGGTCAAAAAAAATACTGGATGATGCAAAAGTGATTTTAACATGTTTAGATAATTTAAAAGATATATAATTGATTTTGCTCGTAGAATTGATTCTACTTAAAGGATAATTAATTTTCCTTCTACAATTGATTTTAACTTTAAATTTATTGTTAAATCTACTTTTATTCGTGTATATATATATATATATATATATATATATATATATATATATATATATATAAACAAAAATCATTTCATGTTAAACTCACTTTTCTATAATATTGGTTGTTAAAAAAAACTACCTTTTATCCGAAATAATTAATTCACTTAAAGTCAATTTTCAGAATTTTAGAGACTAACCTACTTAACAAGAATAAATTATCTTCTATAAAATTTAAATTTATTATATATTTCCATCAACAAAACATAGTCTTGTCAACAACCCCATCTCCAAGTCATTGCCGGTTTGAACTAAAGCCACCACTCTCCTCTCTCTCTCTCTCTCTCTCTGATCTTCTCTTCTCCGTACAACACATCATGTGAGAGTTTTGCTGGTTTCTACCTTCTCCAACCTGTCAATACTCAAAATCTATAGATTCACTTCATCATACTTATACACTTTTGTTAGCAAAAAACTTTTGCAACCTCTTTCTTCATCTTGGACCCCTTGAACCCCAACAAACACAAAATTATCACACTAGTTCTGTCCTTAATATTCATATCCATTATATAAACAATCTTAACTATGGTTTTCTTTAGGGTTTCAATTAAGTTCTTCATCTTACCATAATTTTTATTCTATAAAAAAACAAAGTAGGGTTTTCTTTTCTCCCTATTTTTGAGTGTTAATTTAGCTATATAGTATTTGGTTTCTTAAAATTGAGATTATGGAAGGATACACTAATAATCCAAATCCAAATCAAAGTTCATCAAGGCCAAATTTCTTGTACTCTATTGCTAATGGAAGCAACCAAAACCAACACCAACAACATCATAATAATCAAATTCCAATGAACATGTTTCATGTTCAATCAAGTGGATCAGATCATTGTTTTCAGCAACACTCTATTGTGAAAACTGAAGCAAATAGTAGCTCACAACTTCACACTCCAATTTTTCATTACCCTAATTTAATGAGAACAAATATTATTGCTCACAATAATATTATGCATAATCATCAACAAGGAGGAGTTGGAGGGAGCCCAAGTAGCTCTAACGGTGAAGCTGAAGCTATAAAAGCTAAAATCATTGCTCATCCTCAATACTCTAGTCTTTTACAAGCTTATATGGATTGTCAAAAGGTGGTTTATTAATTAATACTTTATCATTTATTCTTTTTCATCATCATAATTTAATTATGCATATAGTCCACTTTTTATATATTAATTAATTGCTAATCCTCCTTTTTTTATAAGCAATTACTAATTGCTAATCTCTCTCTCTAATTATAAATAATGATTTGAAGGTTGGAGCTCCACCGGATGTGGTGGCGCGTCTGGTTGCGGCTAGACAAGAGTTTGAAGCACGGCAACGATCTTCAGTTAACTCAAGGGAAAATTCCAAAGATCCAGAACTAGACCAATTCATGGTACAAAATATTGTTTGGTCTAAATTTTTGTTTTGTTTTACATTGATAATTGATAATCAAGTTCAAAGTTATGGTCGATTAGCTAAGTAATTGTGTTCAAGTGCTTTACTATGAGTTTTAGTTAAAAACGAAGTTTTTTTAACGTCAAATTATTCGGAAGAACCTGAATTTAAATAATAACAAAACAATCATGGTTCATATATATTTTATTTATTTCTCAAGCAAAGTTTTCTTTCCGGAGTGTCGGAGGATTAAAAAAATAGCTTTGTCGTCTTTGATATTGCAATATAGTTTTTATTTCTTTTTTTTAGCTAGACGAAATTATAATGACCATAATTATTTATACACATAAGTAGAAGTTTTAACTCTGATTAAAATGTTCAACAAAACAATTTTGATATTTTTGTTAATTAAGTTAGGATTAAAATGTAGCATCAATGTATTGACGGTTGTTATGGTGGCAAATATTTCAAGTACCATAATATTGCTGAAATATACAATTGTTTTTTTTTTTTTTGAGGTAATATACAATTGTTTCTGGACTTATTATAGAATACTATAGATTTATATGAGGCTTTGTCCAATGTGAAAAATTTCATAGGTCTTTTACGGTTATAAGTTCACTGTAACACTGTAATAAATATGAATTTTACAAACTCTATTGTTGAATTGAAACTTTATATCATACGATTGTTTATGTTAAATTTTACAAAAATTAAAGATTGTTTGATGTTATTGAAACTCAATAAGATTAATGATTTATATTTATATGATTTGAAAACTTTTAATCCAACAATAAATTTTATTAAATTTGTATTCATTATATTGTTATCATAATTTGTGCACGGTGAAAGATTTATAGACTTGCCCTATATGATGTTATTTTTTTGACAAATAGATTCATGAAAGTGATTGTGTGGGTGATATGGTTTTGGAAGTTGAAGTATTTTTTGTGTGTTAATTAATAGGAAGCATATTATGACATGCTTGTGAAGTATAGAGAGGAATTAACAAGGCCAATAGAAGAGGCTATGGATTTCATGAAGAAAATAGAAACTCAGCTAAATACTCTTTGCAATGGACCCCTTCGGATATACCCTGGTGAGTTCACTAGTACTACTACTTTATATTTCTCTCATTCTTTATTTATTTCTTTTTGTGATTTTTGTGATGAAAATCATTCTCTCATTCCTTCCTAGTTCCTTCCTCAGTTCCTCTACAAACTCTAGTTTATTTCTAGTACGAGTAATTTTTAATACTACTAGTATAATTAATTTCACTGAAATTAAGTAAAACAAAGTCATTAGTTAACCATGGATAATTAATGTGTGAGCAACGGGTTGTGAAGTTCTAGAAATTCGTAAACTCGAGTGTTTCTGAAATGAGACAGAAAAATTTGACCAAAAATGACACATGCTTTCAAATCATGGGAGCAGAAGGGAAGGGACCCAGATTTTACTGAAACTGAGTAGTTATTTCTTTCTTTCATCTACAGAACCCTAATTTGCTAGCTATCCAATATAGATTTTTTATTTTATTAAATTATTAGTATTATTAGTAATAAACTTTTTTCATAATAAAATAATGAAAATCTAGTAAAAACAAAATAGTACTTCACCATCTCATAAAATTGTTTTAAGTACAATATTATCTCAAAAAAATTGTTCTTTAGAATATCTACTACTATTTGTTTATTTTGTTTTAATTCATCTAATTATTTTACCAACTGTAATTAATATGTATAGAGAAATATTTGATGTATGGAGAAATATTTGATTAATTATTAAAATGAGGTTAATTATTATGTACCGTCAATATAACTTGTGGGTGTAATTTTTTTTAACTGATTCATCTAAATTTAAATAATTTGATTAAATATACGTGTAAAATTATTTTATATTGTTTGTGAAACCTGACTTTTAAATTTTGGGAAAAACTAATATATTCCCTCAAATGTTAAGGATTAGTGTAAAATTATTTTATATTGTTTGTTAAACATTTAAACATAACTTTTAAATATGTACCTTCAAATGTTAAGGATTTAAATTTAAAATTCAAAAGAAGAAATATTTTAGTTTTTATTTTAAAATTTACTAATTTTGACTCTTAACATGTATTCTTAAAGCAAAAACACATGCATATTAGCATCACCTTTAATTAATTTTTTTTACCATGTGTGTCGAAGTTTGTAATATTGACCCACATGTAATTATGGGGGGTGGGAGGAGTGCATGTAGGGACATGTGAGTTAAGTAATTACATCTAGTAAAACATTGCTAATTTTATTTTGATCCACATGATGAAGTTAGCAAACTTTTTTATTTTATAGCAAAGCCTCGTAGAGGTTGTCCTTATGTCCTAGGAGTATACTGTATTCATTCTTCACGAGTGATGAATTTTTTATGCGTTGATAAAAACCCAAATCCACACGTTGGAGTCTCTATGCAGTTGCTGGGCTTCTATTTCCCAAGCTCCTGAGTTTCTGACAAAATTATTCTTCTAGGGTTTCCTTAATCAAATTTATTTTGCTGACTAAATTATGTTTATATCGGTTTCAAGCTGGATTCATTGGGTTTTGTGGCAACTTACACTCTTTCTCATCATTATAGTGGTCAGTTTTTCGGCCAACTTACCTCTAGCTAATGCCCATTTTGATCAACTAGTATTTTTTACTTATTCTTTTTCTTAAATTAAAACACATTGGATGCTTTTCCAATCCAATCCCAACAGCCAATTGTCCATTACTAGTAGTAGTACTACCAGTACTATGCACCAATTTTAAAATTAATGATATTAAATTCAACATTTTTTTTTTGACAAAATTAAATTCAACATTTATACATTGTTTTTCTTTTTATTTTTTGGTAACAATTTTATACATTGTTTGATAAGACACATTTTTAATTTTTATGCCAAAAAACTAGTAATTTTTTAAGTAGTTGAGTGGTTAAAATTCCACTAAATTTACAAAACTTTGATGGCAAAAACTAGTAGATGTTCACAATTGAGATGTTATAATATCATAAAGATTATTATCCTTAAATTAATACCCTAAAGACAATTGATATACATGGCAAAAACAATTGATATGTTATTCATATCCATAAAAATTAATGATCAATAAAAGTACATAAACCTCTAATCCATGACTCAATAACATCAAATAATTTTAAAGTTTTGCAAAATTTTACATAGCTGATTTTAACTTCCACTACAGTGGTTGATCTTTGGAAAAAAATTCAATTGAGTTGACACATTATCGACAACCAAAACTTCACTTAACATATGTGAAATAATGTTTTCATTTAGCATATATGTAATATAATTAATGATATGTTCTATATGCATCTAATTACTTAATGTTGGTTGATATATTGTTGAGTAGAAGATAAAAATGAAGGTGTTGGTTCATCAGAAGAGGAT
Source organism: Trifolium dubium (assembly GCA_951804385.1). Taxonomy (NCBI): domain Eukaryota; kingdom Viridiplantae; phylum Streptophyta; class Magnoliopsida; order Fabales; family Fabaceae; genus Trifolium; species Trifolium dubium. The sequence goes on from OX638068.1 coordinate 43,741,719, forward strand.
CAAGAGAATAGTGGCGGTGAAACAGATCAACTTCCAGAGATCGATCCTCGAGCTGAAGACCGTGAACTGAAAAACCACTTGCTGAAGAAATATAGTGGTTACTTGAGTAGTCTTAAACAAGAACTTTCCAAGAAGAAAAAGAAGGGAAAATTGCCTAAAGAAGCTAGACAAAAGCTACTAAACTGGTGGGAACTGCATTACAAATGGCCATATCCTTCGGTGCGTACGTTTCAAAACTCTCACTCCTCTGCTCATTCTTTTCTCATTATATTAATTTCATTATCCCGGCTTAGAGTTTAGACGTGTCCATATTCAGTGTCACTGTCGGTGCATATGAATTAAATTTAACATGGTCACCTTCATCTTATTTAAACTTTGAAATTTTTTCTTCAATTTATTTTGTTCCTGGATGTATAATTACTATATAGGAATCAGAGAAGGTAGCATTGGCTGAATCAACAGGTTTGGATCAGAAGCAAATAAATAACTGGTTCATCAATCAAAGGAAGAGGCACTGGAAACCATCAGAAGATATGCAGTTTATGGTGATGGATGGACTGCATCCACAGAGCGCAGCACCTCTTTATATGGATGGTCACTACATGGCCGATGGCCCTTACCGTCTAGGGCCATAATCATGATTTCATGAAGTACTGACAGACACACACGGACAATAAGACGTCTACTCCAATAATAATTTTAAGAAATGAATTTATTGAGAGTAATCATCTGTGTCAATGTGGTGTTCGGATTTTCCTTCAATCTGAAATGTCGGTGTTTCAAAGACCGTGATTCTTCACCCCCACATATAGTTTAAGTGGAGGATAAAACAATGATAGACTGTTCAAATTGTATAACAGTCACTACATCATATTATATATAGTTCTAGTTTCAAAATATGATGAGAGGCATACCATAAACCTTGGTTGTGCTTCTTGTTGTTGTGCACCGTCTAGTGTTCGAGTTTTTGTCACAGTGACAATATTAATTATTTCCTTGATCAGTGTATGTTGCTTCTATTTCCACTTTTCCGGTGTAATTAAGTAGTACTACATGCTAGAGACAATTCATTATGTTGTTTTTTGTTGGATTTTAAATGTCATATTATATATATGTCTGATTGTCTGTAATCAATGCAGTTTTTCTATATGATTTTGATGTTACTTCTACTAAATCACGAGTGGGGTGTGTAGCTTAAGTTTGTAGTGTTTTGAGTACCAAGAAGAAATTTCCAATTTGGAGGTGTTATGTAGTATGTACTATATGAAAAAAATTGTGTATTTATCACGAAACTGTGATTATGATTCAATGTTGGATTACAATTACATAGGTTATTTTACACTTTTTTAGTTTTGATTTTGGTATAACTTATAAGGACTTAGAATTATCAAGATTTGGTATAACTTATAAGGACTTAGATCAAGATTAATAGTATAAAATTTTAGGTTGAATCTAATCTAATTATCTTACAAAACGACAATACTACATTTTGACGCATTAGTAATACTCCCTCCGGCCTTATTTCAATGAATTTAAAAAAGAGAAATGTCTAATGATACGATTTTATTTCCTGCGAAAACATACGACGCGTTGATACATGAAATATTTAATTATACTAATTTTACATTTTTTAAAATAAAATTATACTATTAATCTTATATATATATATATATATATATATATATATATAGGAGGCTGTTAACCTCCTCCATGTGGGAGGAAGTTAGCAAGCATCCTCCCACTACAAATTGACTATAAAACCCCCATAATTACTATGCGCCCCCCATATTTACTTTTCGCCCCCCCCCACACACCCCCTTACTCACGCGCCCCCCCAATTACTTCGCGCCCCCCCACCCCGCCCCCGCCCCCAACCATCGCCGTCCCCAACCGTCCCCGTCCCCGCCCCAAACCGTCCCCGTCCCCCGCCCCCCACCGTCCCCGCCCCTCACCGCCCCCACTCCACTCCCAGATTTTTTTTTTATATTTTTATTTATTAAATGAATTTTAGCACCGCCCCCAACCGCCCCCCACCGCCCCCACTCCACCTCCAGGACTTTTCTAAATTTTTTTAGAGTTTTTTTTATTAAATGAATTTTAATTTATTGATTAACAATAAATTACAGAATATTATATATGATTAAACTAAAATTATGCCAAAACAATTTATTGATTAAACTAAATTACAGAAGATTATGTATAAATAAAAAATACTCTTTTACTACAAAAAAAAAAGTAAAAAAAAAAAACAATTAAACAAAAATGGGGGAGGGACGGTGTGGGGGCGTTGGGGGGCAGGGAGGCGGAGCGGGGTCGAGTGGGGGCGAGCGGGGACGGCGGGGGGGCCGGGTTGGGGGCGCGCGAGCAATGGGGGTGGGGGCGCGTGAGAAATAGGGGGTGGGTGGAGGGGGCGCGAGAAAAAGAGTGGGGTGTGTGAGTAAAAAAGTGGGAGGAGGTTTGCTAACTTCCTCCCACATGGGAGGAAGTTAGCAAACCCCATATATATATATATATATATATATATTTAATTGAAGGAAATTATACTAGTTTATATTATTGTTTCTCTATTTTATTTATTTAAATTAAAAACTAGAAGTTTCACACAATGCAACTATAATGGGACAGAGACATGTATCATGCGCATTCGTCTACTTTCGTCGCATTATATGTTGTACTATTTAGCACTGCTCTATAAAAAATCATTTTTGTTTATAAATAAAGCCGAAGAGAATATGTGATAAATAGCAATATCTTATTTTATTTTTATTTTTTATAAAAAGTTGTAGCATTGTGTGATTTGTTAGGCCCATAGGTTATGGGCCTTGTGACTCGGCAACTATCCCTTTAGATTGTTTCCTCTTTGGCCCATGATTTGAGTTCTTTGTTTTCTTCTTGAGGCTTCTTCAACTCCTACGAGTCTACGACCGTTTGTGGTCTCCATCTCCAACCGTCAAAGGTAACAAGGTTTTTGCATATTAGTTTACTCAATTAAGAGAAACAATCAATCCTTTTAAGCTACTTTAAACTTGTTTCTGTTTGCAGCTACTTTAAACCTTTTTTGCATATTAGTTTAGTATGAACTTTTTCAATATGGAAATCAAGTTTAGAACTTGCCTAGCTATCTCGTATTCAGTCATAAGTGTGTGTGCTTTCAATTAATATACGATGTACTAAAACTCACTCAACATTTTAAAGCCAGTTAAATTTAACACAACATTAAAGCCTTTGTCTAAGAAATTATGTTACACTCTATAGAAGTTTCTTGGAAGTTGATAGAGCTTAAGACCCTTTTAGTTACTTGATGCTAATACTTACCTAATGCAACTCTTTTGTGGTTTCAGTGAATGTTTTAATGTCATCTTATTTTTTATGCAGCATATAGAGCTGGTTTCCCCTGCTTCAGCAAATGCTGAGATAGCAACTTTTGATGTAGTTGGCCCGTCTGCGAGTCTGCAGATTTCTTAGGAAAAGGAAGAGAACTTCCAACTCCTGCCAAGGTACTATACTGTATTGTTGTTATATTTAAATAGTTGCATTAATAAGATACTTGTATAACTATGATGATGAGGATGATAGTGTTGTCAAATAGTCGTTATAGTGTAGAGACTAGAGAAATTTGAACAAATAGCTATTGTTCCGGAACACGTTATTTAGTACAAAGTTTGTCGAATAATGGCTGGAGAGGCTTATAGCGCTGTAGCGTAACGGAATTTGGACAAACCACTAATTTTTGCAATCTGCAATTGACAACAATGAAACATAATGGCAACAATGCAAACTTGTTTGGAGTTTGATTATCTAATCTGAGTTTCGCTTGTAGGGTACTGGTCTAGTTGTACATGATGCCGGTGCTTATTGTATGAGTATGACATCTACTTACAATCTAAAAATGCGACCTCCTGAGTATTGTGTATGGATCACCTTGCTTCATTTGCTAATGTAGTTAGGCAGGCTTCTTTGTAGTACAAGAATTCGAGAAAGTGGTTTTCAGAGAAAGAAAAACTCATTTCGATAATCATTAGTGAAAGTAAATGTATTGATAGCAAAACCATTTTGAAAGGGATTAATAGCTTTTCTTAGTTCTTGAGTAAAATAATTTGATTGAAAAAAAATAAAAAATTTGTTACACTTAGGCCCTGTTGGATCGTCATATTTGAGTTCATCTACGCTATATGTACTTGTGAGTTGTGATTGTGAAACTGTTTGAGAGAACTTATGGAAACAACATATGAGTATGACATAAACAATTATATGATAGCTTATTTGTTTCCATAAGCTCTCTAGATAGTACCACCCTATTGGAAACCTTTGCTTGAAAAGCATAATTTTAACTTCATCTATGATTTGTGTTGAAGAATTATATCTTGTAAAATATTTTAGGTTGAAAATGACGGATCATTGAGCAAAATAAGACATGGTGAAACTTTTGAGGACCACATACGGTTCTTTGAGAGGTCCTTTGAGATTTGTTGTATTTGGGGTTTGGATCTTACCTTGCTCAAGAATGTACTATTTTTGTTTTGATTCTAATGTACTCTTGAATGCAGAGCAGAATAAAAAGGAATTCATTTAGAAGTAACACAACATTTAATTTCCACTTTCTAGTTTCATAATGATTTCAAAATTAATAATAAAATTGAGAGTTATAATTTAATAACAATTTAGTGAAAGTGTATTTGTTAGGAGGCTGCAAATTAAAATGATTGTTGTTTTTTGCTATAGTTCTAATATGGTTCAGATGTTATGAGTAATAGTTGTGACTCAAATCTTTCTTGCATAAAAATAAATTAATCTATATCTACATATAAATATGGAGTATATCCTTAATTACATGTGGACCCCTAACAAACTAAATAGGTGCAAATTATTTATCATACACAATGCATCAAACAAAAAAGTTTTTCTAGAATATGAATACATGAACAAGAGTCTGTAACCTCCCTTACAAACGATTCTCTCGGACATAATTATAAACAAAATTTCACTTTCAAATTTATTGAACAATTGATATATTTAATTTATCAAATACATCAATTATTTAATAAATTTGAAAAATAAATTTTTTATTTATAAATGTGACCGGAGAGAATAACCAGCTAACATGCCGTAGATGGTGAGTGAGGAAATTGATAATTATTATTCTTATTGTTTTTATAGAGACCACGAGCCTTTGATGAGCCAATTAGCAATGATGTCGTAGGTGAAGGACCGTTAATGATGTTGTTGTTCCCACCACGAATTGTCTCACAAGAAGGACATATTGTAAGTGTTGCTGATGGAATTTGCATATAAAAAGGTGGTGTTGTTGTTGTTGTTGATGTTGTTGCCACTGTTTGCATTGACTTCAATTCTTGTAGCTCTTTTTGCAACTTCTTGTTCTCCTCTGTTAGAGTTTCGCAACACTTCTTTAGTAATTCACAATCTGATTCAGTCTGTTTCAGTTTTGTCCTGAGAACATGTACATAATCATGTTATATATATATATTAAGGAAATACTAAGGAAGAAACTATCAATTTAGCTCATAATAGTTCATAACATTTAAATAGTAGGATCAAAATGACAATTTATATAATCAAGGACTATTTATTATAATTATATTTAGAAATTGATGAGGGAATATAATGCTAATTTAGGTTCTAAATAGATGGTTTATATCACAAAATCCCGGAGAAATTAGATAAAATATACGATACGTCGATACTACATACTCACCTATTTTAAAATAAGTGTGATTTAGTATACATAAATAAATTAAATTGCTGTTATATTTTTTCAATGTAACATTAATTAACTTATTTTCATTTTATCTCAAATTATTGTTGTATATATATACACCAATTTCAAGTCCTTATATTCTTTCATTTACGATTAATTATATTCTATTATCCATTTGTGATCATTGTTACTCAAATATTGTTAATGAAGATAAACGCTTAATTATTTTAGAATAGAATGTAGGAAGTAGTGATAGTAAGATTTAATTCAACTTGTAATGCCGGTAATGTTAAGCTGAACACCTTTAATTAGGTTCGAGTCTAAAAAATCGTCGTAGTCGTACCTGTGATTTTTAGTGGTACTTGTTATCGTCTACGGACCACAAAAAAAATAGAATCTTGAGAGTGGTCCAGTAATTTACCTGGCTCTCCGATTTTGAAACCACACCTCTACTTGCCTTGCTTGAAGATTCAGCTTTTGTGCTAATGCTTGCTTTTGCATCTGAAGAAATTGAGAAAGAATTTCTTTTTCTTACAAATAAAAAATGCATTGAAGAGAATATAAAAGCTACTCCAACCTCTGCATACAACTAAGCAACATATATACACTCATGCTACACAAATTTTAATACATTGGATGTAAAAATTGCACCAATAAGAAAAAATTAAACCCAAATCACCAAACACACACACAAAAAAAAAAAAGAAAAAAGAAAGAAGACCAAGATATAATTTGAAACAAATCAAATATCATAGAGAAATCAAAACTATATATATAGCTGATTTCATTTTAAAATGATAGGAGTATTATTCTTCACTTACTATATTCTCCAAACACTTGAGTGCCAAAAGGCTATAATTAAGAAAATCATTAACAAATAACATGAGAACAATTTGTAAATTAACTTAAAAATCCAATTAATTTTTTTTAATAAGGAAAAAGATATATTTATCCAATAAAGTACAAAGCTATATATTTGTTAATGTTAATGATTAAAATTAGTCATAATCTGACATGAGATGTAAAATGTTGAGTTTTAAAAATTAATTATATATTAGAACTAAAATCAGAAGAAAGAAAAAAGTACATGGTATATAGGAAACAAAAAATTATTTAAAACAATAAAAATTTCTAAGAATGTTGATGAGTTAATGTACCGGATTAAGAGTAGAATGCTCCTTGAAATTTTCCTCCAACACATCTGATTGTTCTTTTGTGAGCCTAAGTTTCTTCCTTGGATTATTAGCATCTTCATCAACATTTCCAATCCTTGTAATTGGAACCTTCTCATTCTCTACCTCAATTTCCTCACATGTGTCATTCTTCATGCTCATGGAGTAATTAGAAAATGAATTAGACTCTATGCTTGGAGAAGTAATTTGAGTAAGTAAATTTTGATTACAAGATTCAGTCTTTGAGGATGAATTTTGAATTTTATTATTTCCTTCATCCTCTTCATTTGATAGTCCTAATGTAAGAGATGGGTAAGCTTTATTATATTTTGATGGATTCTCCTCTTCCTTCTTTTTGCTTTCTCTCTTTCTATGGCCATCAAAATATTGATCATGAAGGGAAAGACCAAGATCGAGTTGAAGCCATGTGTTTGAGGTATCTTTAAAATTCATGATGATATGTGATATAAATTTGTGATGGACAAACCTTTTGATGAATTTTTTAAGGAGTTTAATTTGTAGGTTGTAATCTTTTGAGTATGCTAGCTAGGTATATATAATATGAAAATGAGAGGATGTGAATAGGAAATGATTGGGAATGGAATAGAGAGACTTGTAGGATGGTGCGAATTAAATGAAGAATTTAATTTTATGATTATTAGGATTTAGTGGGGACTCAATTATTTGTTTATTAATATTATTAGGAAAGAACTAAAAGAATAAAAATATATTCATAGTAGAATCTAAATGTCATTTTTTTAGCACTTGTGGAAGTTGTGAAATTTCCATTTCTCTCCTTTATTTTGGCCTCATGGGTTGACTAAGTGAAAAGTTAATGAGTCATCCCATTTTACAAGCTCTGAACAACTTGTGCATAATAACAAGCATGATGAAGTGTACATAGTATATGGGTTACGTGGAATCACGTGAAAAGTGGGTATCACATATAATCGGAGAGAATATCTCAACCCTTTTAATCTTTCTCTTTTTTACTTTCTTCAAGATTTTTACCTTTTCCTTTAATCTATCTTTTTTTTCCTTCTTCTTCAAGTAGTTTAATAGTTAGGGTCCTACAATGAATTAAGAAATTTGATATTAAATTTTTAACCATACAACAATATTTATAATATTTCTCCTTTTTCCTTCAATTTTTTTTTATAATAATTACTTACGACGGTACGAGATTGAATTATTTATATTTATTTGTATTTTTTTTAGTATAAAAATGAAATAATAGAGTCATTATAAATTTACACGTATAAAATAGAGGATGAAGCATCAAACTCGGTCTTTAACATTTGAATTAGTAATTTTACAATTTTCTATAATTGAACTAAACTTTATAAACTCTATTTATTTGCTTTTATAATATTATAGGCGATGTAATTAACCTTAAGTGGATTTAAGAGAAGGAGACAATCTCCCATTACGTGTTTGATAAATTACTAATATTTAGGTTAGTCAAAATAAAAATAAAAATATTACTAATATTTAAAATTGAATGATGTCCCTATCCATGACACTACTAAGGCCGGTGCTTCTCCAATTAATTAATCTTGCTTGCTCACATCAAATTTTGACTATATTTGAATATGTGCACGAGTGATTCCAAACATGGACGGATCGAGCATAAGGCTGTTAGGGCTGTAGTATCGGAATTTCTTAGTATTTTAGGAGTTAATTTAATGTAAAATTGATATTTATAGAGATTAATTTATGACAAAATTTTAAAAAAATTTGTTTAAAATTGTGATTTTTCATTGTAAAATAAAAATTTTGGTGTTTTAAGGGTTAGTTTAGGGTAAAATTGAAATTCTTAAGGATTAATTTAGGACAAAATTGAAAATTTTTATTGCAAAACTAATTTTTTTGTTTAAGTTTGATATTTTACCCGAACTTTATAAATTTTCTTGCTCAGCCATTGATTGCAAAGTGACTACTCTTTGAAATAAATATATCAATATTGTTTTATTTTTATGTTTACAATGGTGCCAATGAAGATGAAACTTAATTAAGATCATATGTGTACTATTCAAATTTCTTACCACAAGACTAAATTTAACGACTTTAAATATATCAAAATTTGTTGAGTTAAAAGTTCGAATTAGATTAGGGAAAATACTGTCCTTATCTTGACCACTAACTGAATTCGAGAACATCTGTAACTAATTTATGGGTTATAGTAACATCTCAATGATCACATTAAAATAAAAAAAAAATAATAGTTTGATACGTCCATTTATTTATAGTTAAAGGTGAAATTTTAGTCACTAAACTATTGAAAAAAAATTAAAAATTTAAAAATACAAAAAAAAAATTATAATGAAGATAATTATATAGTAGTCTACTTAATTGGAATTATAATTCTTAATCTTAAAAAGTATTTCTTAATCTTTAAATTTTTATATCAATAGTTTAGTGCTTAGATTTTTTTTTGTAAATAGTCTCTAGTGACTAATTATATGTAAATAAATTAAAAAATTCTAACCACTAGAATATTTACAGTTTAATTGGGTAAAATAGAATATAAATAGTATTTTACTTAATTTGAAAATTGTTTTCTCTAAAATTTCAAAACCATATATAAAAAGAAAAGTTTTATAATTTTCGTTCTTGCTTTAATGATAGCACACGTCGCCACTAATATAGTCACCGACCACTACTTCGACCACCGTTATGACCACCACCACCACTGATAGTCACCATTATCATCATTGCCAACCACCATTCTGACCATCTCTAGTCACACCACTTTTTCCTCCCATGTTTTCAATCTGACCACCACTAACTACCACTGCGACAACCACTCCACCCACCGACAATCAACACTCTTACCAAAACCATCTACCATTCAAATCATCGTCAATCACTACTTAGACCACCGTAATATGATCAACACTCCATTCACCTTTAATTATATCAAATGTTAGTTGGTTTAGCAGTGATTGCGCTGAATTTAGTATGGAGTATTACAGTTCGATCTTCTGCAATTGTGTTAGGAAGGGGGCTGAAATCACTTATAACTAACTCCCATACTAAATTAAACTGGTGTTGAAAAAAAAAAAATCAATCCAACCACCACTGTGACTATCGCTCCAATTACCAAAAACCACCACTCGACTACCACCACTGTGATTATCGTCAAACACCACTCTAACCACCGATGATCACCACTACATCCACCTTCAATCACCACTTCAACCACCGCCAATCATCACTTCAATCACCTTTGATAACTAATCCTACCATTACTCCGATCGTCTGTTGACCACTCTATCTACATCTGATCATCCATCCATACACTACCACTCTAACCACAGCCAGCCATCATATGACTACAACCAATTATGAACTATACTAGTATAACTTTTTTTACAGAATTACCAATTAGAGGGTGCCAGCTGGCTGACAAAAAAGGCATGGCCATGGGTGGACCAACAAATAATATATATGGTATGATTGGGTATTTGATTATTATGAGATGATGATTATGGAAGGGTTGAAGTTATCAATATTGATGGAGAGGAAAGGGAGTATATACCCTTAAGTCTTAAGAGGTGTGAAAATGGTGTTTGTGATGATAAGGTTTCTGATGTGTTCCGTGCTTTAAGGGTAATCGACCAGTTGGAAATTATATTTGTGCTCTTTGTTTCTTTGGCCTTTCCACATCCTTTTCTTTTCTTTAATTTTCTTCCTTACCAAACCGTCCATGTCAACTCAACCAACACTTTTGTCTGTAATTAGAATACATAATTAATATAATTAATTAGTTTAATTATATTTTGAGTCTAATATAATCTTACACGTAATCATTTTACTACCATCTGCCTCTGATCAGCTAGCACTTGATTCTTTATCTTAATTTTGGAGTTATTAGCTTTCTCATTTATTGAGTTAAACTGGATATGGCAGTGCAACTACCAAAATTAGCTATAGTTGCAGATAACTTGTCACACTTCAATTTCCTTAAGCCACACGATTCAGAACGAGATATTAATTAAAACAAGGATTTTTTGTCTTTTAATTAATTTATTAATTTCATTCTAGTCATATAATTAATTGTTCTTACATTCTTTAACTATTCAATTTATAGTCTCTTCGGTCAAATTTTAATTCCAGACGTTTAAGACGGACTAATATCTAAGTGGTCCACCTTACACCTCATTAATTTTTGTAATCGTAACAATTTGATTTTTTTTTGAAGAAGCCAAAGAAAATTAAATTAAATTAAAGCAAGCACAAGAAGTGCTTAAGAACAAGAGTTCGTACAATAGAAGAAAATACAAAGACCAAACTCAAGCTACAGAGAAATCCATACAACCTTTTGGGTTTAGTAACCAAAAATTAAGATCGTAACAAAAATCTTTATTCCTAGCCTTAAACCACCACAGACACAGACTTTAGTGGTAAATATTAACCTGTAAATATAAACTAACTTGTCGTTAAAAACTCGATCATTTCTAGCTTTCCAAATGGACCAGATTGAGGCCAACCAAATAGCTTAAAGACATATCCTTACATTTTTGGAAAAACCTTGAGCCCCACGGAATTGGAGGCCACCAAAATAGCATTGTCAGGAGGAACCCGCGGAATCTCCAACCAAGAAATGATATCACTCCAAACCGCACCATAAACAGGACAACTAAGAAAAAGATGATGTATCTCATCAATAGCATTACAACCAGCTGAGCACAAAAGGGAATAATTACAGAAACAGCCACAAGTAAAAACATTTAACTTTGTGGGCAATATTTCATGAAAAAACCGCCACGCAAAAGTGGAGACCTTTGGAGGCACTAGCTTATTCCATATAATATCACTATGCGGAAAGATCTCGTCGGGAATCAATTGAAACAACAATTGGTAGGCTCCACTAACAGAGTAACCAGAAGGAGGATCTGGACGCCACCCACTTGTCAAGAGCACCAACTTGCAACACAATATTAGCAACAATGCAACAACATTCCCCCCATAAAAGCTCCTCCCACTCAAGCAAACGACGCCGCCACCGCCACCCCGCCCTACTGACCTCCCACCCATGCCTACACATCTCAACCACTGTCACATCCTTATCTAAGCACAAATCAAATAATAAACGACTATAAAAAGACTTCAACGGACGCCCCTCCAACCAAGAATCCTTAAAAGAAAAAGGTCCCTTCACCATCTCCTAACTTCTTTGCTACATTGTCACCAAACTACCACCCAACCCCCTCACCATTCCCAAACCTAATACGATTAATATCATGCTACCAATTAGAAGCTCTAGATCCCCCAGTATCCACCTACCCATCCCTCATCCCATATTTAGCTGACAAGACCTTAAATCACAAACTATCAGGTTTATGCAACAACCACCAACACGACTTACTCAAGAGAGACAAATTGAAATCCTTCACTGTACACGCACCCCTAGACCGCCAAACTCCTTATCAAGATAAATTTTATCCTATTTAATCTAATTTATTTTCCTAGATTCCTCGCTGAATCTAGGAACTCTATTGTATCCAATGGTGAATAACCAACACAATTTTAATATACAATTTTGTTCGCCTTCCCTCTCCATTTTCTTCATTTTCATCGTCATATTCATAAATTTATCTAAACTACTATGACTCGTTTCTCCTAAAAACTAGTAAAGTTAAAATAAATAAATAAATAAATAAATAAAATGGTGCTCCACTCCACCATCCGGCTAGTTGGAAAGATTATCAATACAAGGATGTATTAATCTTAAACTCCAAAACTTAAACCCCAACAAACTCCATACCCCAAATAACTATTATGCTTTTGAAAATCTAAACGAAAGAATAAAATTGAAGTTGGTATTTTGAATAATCCTACACGTCATCTACACTTACAAAATTTAAATGAGAGGATTAATTTTATGAGTTACTAAAAATAAAAGATCGAAAATGCCGTCAAGCCATTAAAATATTATGCATGCATTATCAAGAATATATATGTAGACAAATATTTACTTGATGGGATTCATGGATGTTATTTTAAAGTGAGACAAGAAGGTCTAGTCAGAAAAGCACAATCACCTTCCATATATCACAAGAAGAGTGCACCAACTGGGCACCATCTTTTTCAAAAGGAAACTATATGAGTATTAAGGAGGCATGGATCATATGCTTCTTTTTGAATAACTATATATCTCCTCAACTTTTATTTTTCATAAAAAGTGAAAGAAACAATCGAGCAATCAAGCTATCATAACCTGATCATCTAACTCTAAATATCATTTTGGCTTCATCCTCGAGGGGCCCATATGTGAAATATATCACTTGGATTTTATTATGATTGCAACCCTGACTTCATATTTTGTCGTTGCTTTCGCAATTTTGGAAACATATCTTATGCAATAGCTGCGTTACGTAGTTACTGTTTTTGTTTATTTCATTTTAACGATCGAGATTGTTTAAGATTAACGGTATTCGATCAATAAAAAATCATAAATAATTAATATATTAGATAATTTTCAATTTTTTTATGAAATTTGTAGGATGAAATATAAAATAAATTTTTAATCAAACGATAAATTTTATAAATTTCATATTCGTTATAGTATATTTATAAGTGGTGCATTTTATACCACTTGATTAAGTCTTTCATTTTAGCGAAAACCCGCTCTATATCCCACTATATACCATCAAATCAAATATAACAACAAATTAGAAGATTTTTTGACACAAGTGCTAGAAGTTAATAACATAATTCCGTGTGAAAATTAATTAGACATCCTCACTACCAACTCTAAGTGTTAGAAGTTCCACATTTTACTAGAAATATATATGAGTAATATAACATATATAGTTTTTATAAGAGTAATGAAAACTTCAACTCTCAAGTTAATTTTTGTGGTTGAATATAAATCTCTCAAATTTTAATTCAGTATGAGAACCTATCTTAAATTCTAATACTAAAATTAATCAGTAATTAAAAAAACTTTAAGATCAATCTCACAGCAATTACAAAAAAACTAAGTTGTGGGGATTAGAATAAAGATCCAATTCAATGGCTTACGGTTCTTTCCGGTTACGCCTAAAAATGCTTTTCAGGTTATTTGGCTTGCTACTGTTTGGTGGATATGGAAATGTCGCAATGAACGTATTTTTTCCCATAAAACTTTTGTGGTTCAACAAGTACTGGATCAGATCATTATACAGGTGTGGTGGTGGTTTAAAGTGAAACACAAAAATTTTAGTGTGATGTTTAATTTTTGGCACTCCAACCCTCTGATTTGTTTAGGTTGGAGGGGTGGGTATGTAGGTTTCATAGCGGCATTTGAAACTTTGTTTTGTCTCTTTGACTTGTTTTTGGTGTAGACACTTTGTTTTACCAAGTTGGTGATGCACTCCTTGTGCTCATCACATGTTAATATAATAAAATTTATTAGTTGCTTCAAAAAAAAGAATAAAGATCCAATTTTTTTTTATGGTACGTTAATAAAGACCCAAGTTAAGACAAATAAAATAATACTTTACTTTTTAAATTAATTTTATTTATTATTTAAATAGAAAGTGTATATAATAATAATAATAATAATAATAATAATAATGTGTATTTTTTTGAAGCACAATAATGTGTGATTATTTTACCAAAAAAAATGTGTGGTTAAAATATTGACAAAAATATTTTTGTCTAAAATGATAAACGATACGTAGTTTATTTTGTTAAGGAACAAACATAGCTATATTCGTTGCTTCACAAAAAAAACATAGCTATATTCGAACCCCAAAATGTCACAGCCTACATTAAGGAAGTATTATATATCTTCACAACCTACATCCTAGCTATATCATGGATTAGTATCGTTATTTGTAGAAATCTACTACTACACAAATAATTCATTGTGCAAGAAATAAAAAGGTCTTATTTTCATTTTATTTTGGGTGCAAAAAAGGGTAGAGGATTAATAAGTGCATTTAGTGTATGTTTGATTTCAATTCTAGAAGAGTTATAATTAATTTTAGATGTGTAGAATTGATTCTGACATGTTTTGTTTCTGTAAAGTAGAATTAATTCTGTCTCTAGAATTGATTCTGTTTGAAGTTAAAAAATTTAACTTCTGACTTTATAATTGATTTTTACACTGAAATTTACTGTTCAACTCACTTTTAATTGAATGTATCCAAACATAGATCAATCCTACTAAACTCAATTATGATAAAATCAATTCTACCAAACTCAATTCTATCAAAATCAATTATATCTAAAGCCAAACCAAACATACTTAATAATATTTATATTATTTCAAACGATTAATACGGTGTTTCGAGATTTGCACGGCACAAAACACAACTGCATGTTTTAGCAAGTGAAAAATTATCCTTTCTACTCCTCAAATTATCCGAAGTAAAAATTTCTCAAACCCCCCACCCCCTTACATTCTCTTCCCCCCTTAACTACCGTTTTTGTCCTTATGAGATTTTTAAGTAAAATTCAGAACGTAAATACCAAATTAAAATTTGGGATATAGAACCTGAAGTTTGTGCGAAGTTTTAGAATATAAGCACAAGGGATCTAGTCCCGAACCATAGATCCTGAACCATAATTTACGTCCCAAATTAAAGGACAATTTTGGATTTTAAGGAATCTAGAGAAATTTTCCAATAGTTTGCATGAGTAAATTAAAGAAGGATAATTTTCTATATCTGGGTAGAAGCCCAATAAGTTATTCAATCAAGCCCAAATAGTTTATATTTGGCTACAAATAAGGCCAATTATTGTTACCCTTTCACTCTGTTTTTTTTTGTTGAGGAAAGCCCTTTCACTCTGTTCTCTGCTATATTGTTTGATACATGTCACATGGTACACTCCATACATTTTTCCAATTCCTTAACTCTAAAATAAAAGATTTATCTAAAAAAAAAAACTCTTAAAGTTTTTGGTACATCAATTCTGTAACTCTTATTCCTTAACTATGATCATCACTCGTTCATTGTATTAATGTAAAATTTTAATTAATTGGTTTGAACAATTTTTATTAATATCTATTGTCCTATTATTATCATTCCAACCTTTTTAAATTACTATTTTTTATTTTATGTTATTAACCATTGTCTGTATTAATGTGTGACTTTTCACACAAGTGTTGATTGATTGTATTTGTAAATGGAGTTCCTCGTAAGAACGGTCTTATTTAGAATTTAAAGGGGAGATTTTTTTGAGCCGAAAAAAACATAGAAAATTTCTCTAAAAATAAGTTTGGGAATGGAGATAGAGTCTTACGCTCCATCCCATAACTCCGTCCATAAATACTTTATTAAAATTACCTTTATAATATATGTATATTCAACGTAACTATCAATATCATTTTTCATGATCTTCATCTTACATCATTATACGACTATCAATATCATTTCTCTCATGTTCTTCATCCAACAATCAATATCCTTAACGGCGTATATTAGAATGAGTGGCTGAGCACATAACATTGACTCGAGAGTTTAACAATATTGCATTCAACCACATCATATAGGATCTGGATCCCAAAAATTCAAACATGATCAATAATGGCTTGAAGTGAGAGGTAGGAGTAGGAAATGGAAATTAACAGCATATTATTAGTGCTTGCCTACCTGCCTCGGTTCTCACGGCATTTTTATTAGTATCTTGTTGTTGGTCGTTAATTTGTTCACCAACCAAAAACTCAAGAAAAAACCAGCAACTACTACAATTGTTTCACATAAATTAAACCAAAGTACTACTACTACTAGTACTGCATCTTTGTTTCCCGCTCCCTCAGTCCCTCTATTCTTCAACATTGACAATGCTATCATCACTTCACTTTATTGACTACATTATATTGTTTTCTCCGTAAATAGAGTGTCACACACTAGTGAAAATTAGGGTAGGTGTAGGTCTAATGGTAAGCCATGAAAAACTACTACTCCGTTGTTTTAGCTCTTTAATAAAAAAATATTTTATGCAATCGGTCATGTTAGTCTTCCTGCTCAACAGTGATATCAGAGTCTAATTCAATTTGATAGAGAACAATAAATAAATGGTGTTGAATCACAGACCTTATATTTTAAAGTTACTATGTGTGAAGATATAGTGTTAAATTATATGTTTTATTGTTTATAACTTAATGTGTTAATCTAATTCGATGAGATTCTCTCTCATAATCTAACATCAATAAGAAAACAAAATCCGTTGATAAAGAAATAGCACAGTCAAATGTTGATAAAATGTTGATGAAAGTAACTTGTCATTCCTTCGTCTTAAAATGAAGTAAATTTATACTAGTATTATTGTTTTTTTTTTTCTTTCAAAAATCTTGAATAATAAAAGAGTAAATTAATTTTGCTTTTGAATGGTCTACGGTTAAGGCAGTGGTGGTGCCTACACTGTACCTTTGTCAAGGATTTCGTACTATCTTCTTTTTCTTGATCAGGCAGTCAATTTGGAAGTTGGAATATGTTTACGTACCATTAATAAGACAGTCTTCACTTTGACAAAATTTTCAAAATGTTGACAAAACTAAATCATAATTGAATAATGTGCAAAATGTAGGAAATGTGTAAAACTTACTTATTACATGTTGTTAGCTTTTTCTTGTGCTAGAACTCTACTATCATAAAAAAATATAGTTAGTGGTAACAAAGTCTATAAGAGGTGCAAGCAATTTCCACTTATTCTAATTTTGTAGAAAAAGAAAGAAAACAAATTAAAAAAAAAGGGTAAAACTATGGATAGTATATTGTATTTTGCTTCCTTTTTTAGACATTCATATATCCCATCACACTCAATCCCTCTTTCTACTAATGGTTTCACCTTTATTTTCTATAAATTACACATATTATAATTCTCCTACAATTTGCTTATTTTGAAATTTGAAACCTAGTGGAAAAATTGTAATGACTTTATGGCATCCCAATTCAAAATTACCGTGATTTTTTGAACTAGTGTGAAAGTTTTATAAACCAACATTATTTTTTGACAAGAATTTATAAATTAACGTTTTTATCAATAATGAATTGATCTAAGTGGTGGTAACCTAAAAAAACATGTTAACTTTTTCTTATGCTAAAATTCTACTACTATATAAAAATAGAAGTCTAATTAAGGGGTGAGCAAGCAATTTCACTTTTGTAGAAAAAAAAGGAAAAACCATTTAAGAAAAACATACATAATAGATTTTATTGATCCCTTTTAGGACATTTGATCATGTCCCACTCAACCCCTCATTCTACTAGTGTTATGGTATTAGCTTTATTTTTATAAAATTACACACACGCTCTCTTCTATGATTTTGTTATTTTGAATGTCGAAAAATGAAACCCCGTAACCGAGTAGTTTCTCCAAGAGAGTGAAGTGCATGTTGGCAAAATATTTGGATTTCTTGCAACTTAATTGCGTTTATATGAGCTTAGTTTAGGTTCGGTGGAATTTGAGGTTGATTTGAAAAGATTGTTTGATAGTTTTTATTCCTCTAATTGTGACTTCACAATGTTTAATGTAATTGTTGAGCATTGTAATTTATTTTCTTAATTATTATAAAAACTCAAGTGTAAAATTTACACGGAGACAAACAAATAATAAAGTGTTCATACCCACATTGTGATCAGCTAGTTTTCAGATTTTAATTATATACCATATTTTTATTAAACACATTTTAATTAATAAAATACTATAAACACATTTTTGTCGAAAAAATGGCATAGATTCTTTATGTATATTCAGTTAAATTTACCGACACAAAAAAATAAGAGAATTAATTAAATCTCTCAGACTCTCACCCTAGAATCCGGTCATAGGGGAAGTGAACACCAAAAAGCAAAAATTGTAAATTAAAAAAACAGAACCCATATATAAATTGATTCCAGTTTAAGAAAGACAAGAAGAACAAACCTTATTCTCCTGTTCTGGCAATACTAAATTCCTTGTATTTTCTATACAAATACTTTTCTTTCCTGCCACACTAAATATAAAATTAGTAACTTCTTTATCCTCTCACATTTTTAATTAAATAGTAGTATATATATATTTAATTAATAAATCTCACTCTCTCTCCTATAATTCTAACTCAATCAAGGGTTGTAAAGATAGAGTAGCTTACCTCAATCAATCAAAAAGCTCTCAAAACATTGACACACAAACCAAAAAAAAGAAAGACAACAACATGGGTAGAGCTCCTTGTTGTGACAAAGCAAACGTGAAGAAAGGTCCATGGTCTCCAGAAGAAGATTCTAAGCTCAAATCTTACATAGAACAACATGGTACTGGTGGTAACTGGATTGCTCTCCCACAAAAAATTGGTAACATCATTCATATATCTCTCATATTAATTCCTAACCCTAATTTTTTGATCACCATGTTTATATATATGTATCATTTCTTTTCTTTGATTAATATTTGTTATTCATCCACTAATAAGATAGCTAGAAGCTTATGATCATTTATTCAACTAAGATTTATTTTTTAAAATTAACTTTTTTCTTCTCCTTCTTTTGGGTGTTTTTAGGTTTGAAGCGTTGTGGAAAGAGTTGTCGTCTAAGGTGGCTAAACTATCTTCGCCCTAATCTCAAGCATGGTGGTTTTTCTGAAGAAGAAGATAACATTATTTGTAGTCTTTACATTAGTATTGGAAGCAGGTAAGTAAATATACACTTTCTTATATGATATAGTTTGAAATGCATCCACAATTGAAGTTTGTAATATAAAAATTTTAGACGCACAATCGAAATTGTGTTTGCATCAGTCATACGTTATTTATCGATTGTGTTAGGAATGACCAGGACATAATTGTAACTGTAATTTAAAATCTTATGTCTTGAATTCAAGGATACTATATAATTTATAATCTTATGCTAGCTATGTTACTTTTTGATTTAGAGCAACCAAGTTTTGAATTTTGTTTTTTAACTAGCTTCATATAGTTATTTATATATGTATATGTGAAAAGTGAATAGCCTTTTTGGTTTGGTGTTAAAGCAGGTGGTCGATAATTGCAGCTCAATTGCCGGGAAGAACAGATAATGACATAAAGAATTATTGGAACACGAGGTTGAAAAAGAAGCTTTTGGGAAAACATCGTAAAGAACAACAACATCAAGCACGTAATAGAGGCAATAATGGTGTTATCATTAAGCAAGAAAGCAATATTAATTGTAGTGATCAATATTCCTTATCAAATTTTGTTCAAGAACAACCATATTTGCCACATGTAATGCAAAATTTGCTATCAACACCTCCACAGCCGCCGCAGCCGCCAATGTTGTCATCATACACAAACCAAGGCTTCAATGATCAAGATTCTATTAGAAAACTACTTATCAAGCTTGGAGGAAGATTTTCAGGTGATTATCATCCTAATCCTACAACTAATAATTTTGATGGTTTGAACATTCAATTCTCAAATGCTACTTCTTCAACTCATGAACAAGTTTATGATCAAGAACATGTTGGATCTTCTACTTGTGTTAATTCTTCCAATGATAACAATAACAACAACCAAGTACAATTTGTACAAAATGGTCAATACTTTGACTCGGTGCAAGAAGAACAAGGAAAATTCATCCAAGAAATTGATCATATGGTATCTACTAATAATTATCCACAAAGATTTGATGGGTTGGAATTCTTTTTTGGTGAAGAAGACATGAGCATTGAGAATAATAAGATAGAAGGTCCTAGTACTAATTGGGGTGAAGCTACCACTTCAAGTTATCATCATCCTCTTGATTCAAAATATCAAGGTTAAGGTGTGATTAATGAGACAAAAGTAGTTTTAAATTGCGGTTGCAGTTACGCTACAAACTTTTATATTTTAAAAAAATGCAAGTGATGTGGTTGAAGTTGCGGTTATGATTCCATCGTAGAAACTTCAAAATTTTCAGTCGGAACTGTAGCTGCATACTGCAATTTAAAACCACGAGTTACAAAAAAATTCGGAGTAATTAATAATATTGTGTACATTATTGTTAATTTCTGGTACTACAGCCATAATTGTTTGTTTGAAGTTTACTAGTATTAGTTACAGACAATAAAATTGGATATATGTCTACTCATATATTTATCTTCTTCTTTATTAGTCTGATCCGTTAGTGGCAGTGTGTTGTCTCTGACTATTGTTTTGTATATTTGTTTTGGTTGCTATTAAATTATCCTTTCTTATAATTTGAAATGTTTGCAGCACTGTACTTACTTAAGGAAATTATACTGATACTTTTTTTTTTGACAGAGAAATTATACTGGTGGTACTAAATGTTAGTAGTATCTTTTATGCAAGATTTTAAGTACATTTTTATATATATGGATTTCTAAAACAGATTTAAAGGTGGATTCTTAGAACATCCACATCCATGTCACTTACATGTGTGGTATAAATGGGTCCCACCTAATATATTATATTATTTCATATATTTTAATTATTTATACCACTCAACTATATTTTCTAAATATTCATACCACTCTTCTAAAACTTTAATATGGGTCCCACAAAATTCATAATACACCAATACTTCAATGTCAACTATATAAAATAATGACTTTTTTTTTGTCAAAAAAAAAAAATAATGACTTTTTTTTTTAATGGAAACAAGAAAAACACCGTGGTTGAATTTGGAAACGTAGTCATATAATACCACTCCTCATTTGTGAAATAGTGGTGGCATTCAAATACCACTCTGACAAACTACTTCCATGTGGCATAAGCCACTATGGATATTCATGCTCTTAGTAGTTTTAATAAGTTTTAATGAAATATATTTTATCTTTTTTTTCATTTTTATTATAAAACATGTGGAAGGAAACTTGCTAACTAGCGGTCCATATATATATATATATATATATATATATATATATATTTCATAATATTATATTTGATATAAAATATGGATAGGAAGGCAATATCAATGGAAGAAGTACTATGGACGGTCTAATTTAGTCTTGTCTCTATGCATTAGATGTGGTTGGTGTGTGTGTGTATATATGATTGATTCCTCTTAATAAAATAGGCACATGTTATGAAATTAATTTCTCTCCACCATTATATTATCTTGTTAATATGGCTATTTGTAGTCATTTCTACTACATACCTAAGGTAGCCTTTTTTTTTTTTTTGACAATACCTAAGGTAGCCTTTATTACACACAAAATTTCTCTATTATGGAGATAAAAAAGTCTTGAAATTTCGTTTGGTTGATTGAAGAAGTTTTGTATGAAACTGAACATTAATTGCATAAATTAATTTTATTGCTTAAATAATGGAGTGCTTTTTTTACTCCCCTTTGAGATTTTTTTGAGGCTATTTAGTTTGATAATTACAATGCATGAATTGACTTGTAAATTAGGATGGGGTGCCATATAACAGCTAGAGTTAATGTCCCTATTTGTGGAACTTTATTGTATGGGCTATTTGAAAACTGAGAAATCAATGATTATTTTTCTCTAATTTGGAAGATGGTGTTTTGAGGTTGGGTGAGTAAATTAAAAGTGGCATTCTAAAATGATGTGCAAACTCTATATTGATGTATTTTTGGGTACGTACTTATACCTTGTATTTCTTTTAATATAATACACATATAGTATGGTTTAGATGCATGGTCAGTCCATCTTCCTTTGATGTTGTTAATTAAGTAGTAAATATCAAGGACTGAAATTCACACTGGTACAAAATATTTGCAACCAAATTTGTGAGAATGAGTGTGATGGAGATGTGGCAAAGATATGTGAAAGATATGTGATTGATACTATAATAAATAAATCGCGGAGAAAAATGCGAAGTTAATATTTTTTTTGTACACCGGAAAGTAAAATGTAAAGTGAATATGAAAAAATTAAAGTTAATATGTGAGTGTTTCAAATTAAAATTTAATCGCGTCAAAAAAAAATTAAAATTTAATCGGTGTGTTTTATTTACTAAAATAAATAAAGGAATGTCATTAGATAAAACAACTTTAATTAGTTGTTGTGTTTGATTTTAAAACTTTGATATCAGACAAATTGAGGACAAGAATTGGACAAAATATGAAATTTTAAAATTCTTCACTAAAATAAGAGTTTTTTTTTGTACATTAGAAATATAAATTGCTCCCGTCAATGATCGAATTCTGGACCTCCCCCTACCCCAACCAATATGTCCCCAAGCTCTTACCACTTGAGTCATCCTATGGGGACAAAATAAGAGAAATTTAAGACCATAAAACAATATTTTGTTTCAAAATATAGCAAAATAAACTTTTATCGGCTCTAAATATGTTTCAAAATATAGCAATAAAATACTTTATATTAGAAGTTAAAAGTTTGTCTTATATATGTACCCAAAAAAAAAAGTTTGACTTATATTGTTTTATTATGTGTTGTTTTATTAATTATATACTTACATATTTTGTAAATGAAACAGATTTGGTGATCATTAAATATCTAATTGCTAAGAAGTTAATCAATCTTTCACTTGATTAGCTTGCAGTACCACAGTAACACTACTTCAATCCCTCTTGATCAACAGTAATCTAACATGCATTTACCATATAATATTGATTTAGCCCAGAAATTATAACTTCACAAACTATTTCTTAATTTCCCCCTCCCTTTCTTAGCCACCACTCACTCCCTTTGTAGGACTAGCTAGCTAGCTTGGAGTAAGGCTTATAGATTCTATACATTAATTAATTAGTTGAGCTTTGAATTTGGTTTCGTCAAAACAATGAAAAGCCATGGTCCAAACTTATCATAATTTTTTTTTTGACTAAAATCATAATTATGTGGCAAAGTATATCCATTTATGATTTAACATTAAGCCATCAACTTCACCGGTATTTATAATGATTTACTATTTGTACTATAGTAAATTTTTAGTTCATGTATATAATATCTGAAATCAAGTACATTACTCCAACGTGTACATATGTCTTCATTTCTTCATATTTTAATGACTATATCTTTATGATCACTTTGATGGATGTCATTTTAAAGAAAGCAATTATTGGTTATAATTTTTTAATTCTATTAATTATTTATGTTTTGCATTTGAGAATATTACAATTTACAATGAGTGTTAATTTGATATTTTTTAAAAAGTAGTTGCGAAAAAAAAGAGTAAACAATCATTTTGGTTCTTGAAAGTGTCATTCACTACATAATAGTTCTCGAATCATCAGCATAAAACATTTTAAAATTCTTTGATGTTGATTTTGTTAGTCAAATTAGTCTAAAGTTTTAAAACATTGTTAATTATAATGATGCGTTCCTTAATTTTATAATGTCAGATGCTTATGTGTGACTTTCATGTTCGCTAGAGATTAAAATAACTTCAATATCTCTTTCGTTTAATGAGAATAGAACAACAAATTAGTTTATTATATTTTTCTTTCTTCAGGAAGATAAAGTGTTTCTCTATCTTATCTTTCATTTTGATCCATTGCGAATGTAGACATTACACATAAGCATCTGATTTAACAAAAGTAATAGATACATCATCATAATTAACACCTTTTTAAAATTTTGGACTTATTTGACTAACAAAATCAACATTCAGGGACTTAAAAATATTTTATGTTGATTCAGAGATTAATATGACAGCAAGTGACACTTTCGAAGATCAAAATGATTGTTTACTCAAAAAAAAAAAGTAATTATTTACATTGTCATTAAAATAAGCCAATTTTAAAAAACAAAGATATGTATCTAAAAAAATTGAACTATTCATGTTTAGAAGAACGGAAAAAGCGGACATACAACAAACATGCATCTGATATTTTGTCTGCATTTTATATTTTGATAACGTATATATCTCATTTAAAAATATAAGATAATTTGTCTAATGAGATGTCTACATCCTTACTTAATGTTTTCTTACATTTAATTCAATGTGTGACTTCCAAAATCTAATTATTCATAAAAATTATATGTATCAATTATTTAGAATAATCTTCAACATAAATTAATATAATAAAAAATGCATTCCAAATATAGGTGTTTCTTGAAGCCTCTCAAAATCAATCCAAATACAAACAGAACTATATTTTCTATTCATAGTAAAGTTTTTGCACTCTCCAAATTACTCACTAGCTAGTTTGATGGTCAATTATCACCATATTGTATGAAAACTTTTGAAGTGGGAATCATAAAATCAAAGTATAATAAATCCTTATATCCCATTATTTATGTATCAAATCCAACAATTGGTTTCCATCAATATCATAAAAAAACCACACAGCTTTGCATTACTTAAAGTATTGTTGTTAAATTACCATACCTTTTGACCTTTAACCTTATGCTCAAAACTAATAACCATAAATAACAATGGAAAATGTACATATCAATTTTATATTGCAATATCATTGAATTTTTAATTAGTGAAGTCGTCAATTTTGGTCAAATATAGTTGGCATGCATCCTAACGACAAGTTTGATTAAATCTTAGTTCCAACCAATACATGTTTTGCTATTTTATTTGTTGAGATTATTTGGAAATTAATCTCTCAAAGTCTTCCCTATGGTCTACATACCCCATATTTTTTTATTAAATTGTGGGGATGGAATCTATTGCAATCCAATGTGTTAATAATTATTTCTATACACTCTCCGATCATTATTGTATAAGTAAAAAAAATATTTTAGGTCTATTAAAAACTAGTGTAACTGATATATATTATAGACTAAATATATTATTTATTCAATAAATTTAATTTTTTTACATATAATAATGACCGGAGAGTATATAAGTTGATAATGTTATTTGATATGTATTTCATGCAATACTATTTTTGTCATGGCCTTGAGATTGCCATAAATAATCAGTTTCTCTTAAAAAACAGAGGAATGTATGATGAGATGAAATAAAATATTTAGAGTGAATTCAAGAATCAATATTTTAGCTTCTCTTAAATTGGTCAATTAAAAAATGAAAACAATTTTTAATCTCTAGAAAAAACTTAATTAAGATCATCACATATAATTTTCATCATTTCTGATGACTTTACTTGATCTGTTTTTAGTTTCTAAATTAAAACGAATAATTTAGTTATTTTGTTTTATATTATCACAATTAAGTTTGTCCAACCCTCTTAAGATGTATGTAGTCTATGTAGACCTCTCATTTTGAGTGTTAATTTTCTCAAAAGATGAGATAAGTCAATGTCAGCTTGTTACAAATATGAATTGGCTGCTACTATATGATGCATGGTTGATTACAGTTGTAATATTTTACATGAATTGTGGTTGACTTATTTTGAAAGTTTGGTAAGGTATGATCATGATATGTTTGATAGAGTTGGTTTCTTCCCACTCAAAATAATTTGACAAATGCAAAACTATTTTTGAGGGAATGTATAATTGGATATTTGGATTGGATGAGATTGTTGCCTTTGTTAGTTTTATTTTATAACATGTCGAGTATGTTATGTGATTTTTTAACTTTTTTTTTTCATCATTAGAAATTAAATTTAATACTTCATAATTTATAATACTCACATACCCCTAGACATCAACCCCTTATGCATAGATTTTATATGGTTGTGTTTTATTGTTTGATATCGGTTGACCCAACTTTAACTGAGAATTCTTACTTTAATTCGATGTAGATTTAGAGTTGATATTCAAAGTCGGGGGCAAGGTGGGAGCTAAACTCACCTGGTCGCATTGTCATATAGATTGAGTTTGAGTGTAGTATATTTTTGGTGCAGTCGTATAATTGGTCATTTCGAAACTGTCTAATTAAGATTGAACAATTTATATTACAATATCAAAAATTTCATGTTAAACAAAACATCCAAGATTGTCTTAAAATCTAAACCATTTAATCTTGATTAATTAGTTAAAAAAATACATACCGCAAGTGACCTCACTCATCATCGATGGAACACATTAAATCCAATTGTATACCTATTCAAGGCAAACTAAACAATGGACTTAATTAGGCCCCACTAGCTAATTATTATCAGTAATAATAAATATTTTATTGTTTTTTGTAAATGGCATAAATATTTAACTATTGTTTATTTTGTTTTATCTTCTAAATGTTTTTTTGGACATGGGTGAAACTAGGACTATTCTTACTAACACACTTGCACATGCAAATTCACTATAGCCATCAGTAATTTGGTTAATTAACTGTTAATTATTTAAACACGTTACTTGTTATAGCCCACCAGACAGCTATAAACAGAAACTTCTAAGCTTAATACAAATATAATAATATCTTATCATATAGATAATTATAATAAGAAAAAAGTTAGTTAGATTATTAATGGTGTGAATAATTTGCTCTGTAAAGTAGAAGGGAATATCCCAAAAGCAGAACAAACGGGAAAGAACAATCCTACCACAAAAGACCATAGACTTCAAAAGTAGAAATACAAGTAAGTTAGCAATTAATGTATAATTATATAATCAAGCTCTGAAATAACAAAATTATTAAATTGTAGTGACTTTCATGTTTGTGTGTGAAACTCTCAAATATGACACTAACTAGCAAGCAAATTCTTTAAACTTTAGGAGCTGGCCTTTAGACCTCACATAAGTGTTTCATTGGACAAATATTACATCATCAATTCATAGGTCTGTAAAGCGTAATTTAATTGATAATATTGATATTGTTAAATTAAATATCTTTAGTTGAATTAGAATATAAAACCTCGTACAGTTATCTGTGTAAATTTTAACTTACGTTTTTCAATTTGTTTACGGACTACGCAAATTGAATCCAAATGAGAGCATAAATTTTAGATTCAGATCTCCCGTTTTGAAGATCATGCATTTTTTCACATTCATGATATTTAGATCATTGGATCACAATTAGATAGGTGGTGTTTTTATTCAAATAGAGTTCTAAGTTCTAACTTGTAACTTAACTCTACAGTCTACACTAACTACTAGTACTTTGATTAATCAAGAGTTCTAACTTGAAGTAATTAAATCTCTAATCATTATATTTTAATCCAACATTAATTGTGTTTGATCGCAAATTTCCCTCACTGTGGGAAATCCAAATTCTCTTCTATTTAGTGAGCACTGTAACGTTACCAAACATAACCCAGCCAACCGTGGTCCACTCTAATTGTTGTGCCAACTGCCATTTTTTTCAAAGATTAATTAAAATATATAATAACACCTAAATTGCAATTGTGTGATCCATTGATCTCCACCGTTATAATGACTAAAAATCTAAAATATAAGGACCTGATGGATGTTTGTCTTTAAAATATAATTAACACAGAAAGGTACTGGAGAATAGAGTAAGAATTTCAACACTATGTCATTCTGATTTTTGTATTTATTTGAATATTTTACATTTATGCATGCTAAAATTTAAATAAAGAGTCATCTTATGTCATAGGCATGAAGTGGATGGTTTTAAGTTCAGAGAACGATGGCACATGTGACTTGTTTTATTTGGTTGTTTTGTTTTTAAGTATTTTTTTTTAAGAGTAATAGTTTGAATTTAAAATTTTCTCTTTATTTATTTTAAGGGTAAAACATACATAAAAGATAAGATTACATGTTATAAAAAAGTCTTTTAAATCTATTAGGATGACCATTTGGTCAAAAAATAGCTTTTCGATGGTGTGATTAGCGACTATTTGATGGATTTGGAAGGTTTGTAACGAATGGTTTTTTCAGAATAAGGCTTTTGATGTGTCTTATGTGCTTGATCAAATTAAAATTCATACATGGTGGTGGCTTAAGGCGAAGTGTAAAGATGTGGTGTTTGATTTTAGTTTGTGGTTTACTAATCCGTTGAGTTGTTTAGGTTGGCGTGGCGATTAGTTTTTTGTCTTGCCTTGCTTGGTTGTTTTGCTCTTTGTTTTTGTGGACACTGATTCGATTGAATTTGTACTCTTGCTTTTCGACTAAGCACATCTTGTGCTAGTCTAGCTTTTTTAATAAATTTCATTTTGCAGCTTCAAAAAAAAAATCTATTAGGATGACATATTTAAATAAATATGAATAATAATAATAATTTATTATTATTATTATTATATTAAATTTTGTATTTTGGATGAAATTATCAATCTATTACTACCATTTTCAGTAATGTAAGTTTGTTAGTCTACATCAATATTTTGCATATATAAATGTATTATTATAAATTAAAACATGATATCATATATAGTTAAATTTTCTAAAATATCATGTTAAATATGAAAAAGAATTTTAATCTCATTGATCTATTAGTTTATTAGTTTCATAAATATAAACACAATTACTCATTTAAATATATTCATATGAAATACTTTTTTAAACATGTTAATAAGTTATATCAGACTTTCAAAATGACAAAGCGCCTAGAAGATAAGGCTATAATAGACTATAGATCATACTTAAGCCTTTAATTTTTTGACAGTGCAAACTTATATTTTTTAAAGTGTAGCTCGGCATGGTCTATTCTCACGCCTTAGAAATGATACCTTGGTTTATCTAAAACATAAAATAACGTGGGGTGTCATTTAATATTGGAGGGCGTGTGTAACAATTAATGTATTTTTTTGACACGGGCCAGTTAAAATTGGGCCTAGCCCATATGTTGTCCCCAAAGAAAATCCCGATAGAAGAAACACGATACTGAATACCGATGCATTGCGTTGCTGAAGCAGCTAAGGATGGTGACTCTGTCTTCTCTTACAATTCCTTCAACTCCCAAGTTTCTGGTATGTTTTTCTTCTATCCATTGTTTTCAAC
The DNA here is from genome assembly GCA_951804385.1 of Trifolium dubium. Classification (NCBI taxonomy): domain Eukaryota; kingdom Viridiplantae; phylum Streptophyta; class Magnoliopsida; order Fabales; family Fabaceae; genus Trifolium; species Trifolium dubium. The sequence continues at coordinate 43,771,242 of OX638068.1, forward strand.
CTTATTATAGTCCAAAAATAAAGTCAAATAATGTTTAAAATTTCAGTTTCTATAGTTTTTGTTTGTTTGAAATTTCCTAATAAGGGTTAAGAATGAAATGCCACTTAAGTTCACAAGCTAAGAAAATTGGGAGAAAATTGAAATTTAATCATGTCACGAGTAAAATACGTAGTAAGAATATTAACATATGATAGAGTAAACAATCATTTTAATTCCTAAATGTATGAGGCGTTGTCACTATAGTCTCTAAATGTATCGAAATTAAAATAAAATAAAATCATAACCGTAGCTTTTGTTAGTAATTATATGGACCAAGTTGACTATTATAACATGGCATAGGATGAAATTGTTGGAATTTTACAGTTGACATCGTCCCAATGTTCGTTTATTTGTGTCAATATCTTTCATTCTTTTGTGCAGGTTCAGCCATTTCGATGCCAACCATGTCATTTCCGTAGTCGCTCAGAAGTTTATCTTCCTTGTCATACATTTAATACTAATAGTACCACTTTAATTAAAGCGTCGGTGGCAGACAACAATGAGCCTAATGAGGTGAAGATGCAGATTGGGATCATGAAGGAGAAACTCAAGGAAGCAATGCCGAAACTTAGAGAAGCAATGCCAAGCCCGGTTCAAGAATTTCCTTGGAGAAAAGCTCAGCATACACTTCTAGACAGACTACTTCTTCTTGTGCAAGAGTCATTAAAGTGGTCTCTTGTTGTATATTTCATCTCTAGCTCGTTATCAGACGTTGTATATACATTCTCTATAAATCGGGAGTTAATCATTCCCGTTGGCCTCTTTTTTGGCTGCCTTATGGCGGATTTCTTGAAGGAGATATCACTAGAATTGTTTCGTGGATCCGAGGTATATATACTTTGCATTACCATGTTATTGTTTTTCCACAGTTCCATTATGTTACTAGTTCCTTGCTTATTACATTCTATTAATGGTCTTGTTTGTGCTATATTGTATCTGCTCGTGGGTTTTCACTTGACAGGAGAATGATTTGAAATGGCGTCGTTTGGGCTTATGTGGTCTTTTTGTACTTGTCAAGTTTACATCGACATGGTTCTCAACACAACCCGGAGTGTTTCTTTTGCATGTTGCAAATGGCGGATTGATGCAACTACTTTGGTATTGGAGAAATTTTATGGAAGAGGCAAAGAACAGACAAGAAATAAATTAGTACACCTTCCAGTTTGGAGACATAGATGGACAGTGAAGCTCTAAGTTTTTGGCATGAACTTTAATTTTCTACAAATATGTAGCCCATGTGATTAGGTAATCTTTTGAGCTTGTTTCATATATCCTTCATTAGTATCACACAGCAGCAACTAACCACTTTCAATGATCTTGTTCATATGAACTTGTTGTATTTTATGTGCAAATTATGAGCATCATTCATGTAACCATAGATGAGGAACAACTTGTGCTGTTTTGTTAGCATGTATTGCCATTTAAAAATCTAGAAATTGATATTATTGTTTTTTTGTGTCTTTAATCAAAATTCATTCGAATAAGAGTCTTTGACACTGCAATGACTTCACATAGTATCTTCACAAGCTTTGAACATTTTGATCGGCTATGAGATTAATCTCTATTTTAGTACTTAGGTCGCAACTTATAACTCTTTGCCTCTACGTAGAAGGGTGTTCTATGGTTGAATCTTGATCTCCCCCACAAGTTCAATGTTAATTGGAGGATAGTATATATACTGGTCAATTTTTCTATTTTTATCAACACACTCTTTCCAACATATTTGATTTTATCTGTGTTGCCTGTTGGTTCTTATTTTGGACCAACAAACTTATGTTGGACTAGTGTGAATTTGAGCAAACCATAATATTTATACAATTTTATCATCACCATCAACTTTTTGAATTTAGAATTTGTGACCTCAATGACCCTCCTCTTCTCTTTACTCCAATTTTTCATCGGATTGTGGCTTCCAAGTTCCAAATCAATCATGTATGTTGTGTTTGTTATGAAGTGGTCGAAGGTATTAAAGTGTTGAGTTGGAAATGGAGTCTAACCAAATTGAAGATCCCTGCGAGTTTGTTTTATGAGTGGAAATGGGACCTTGGAGATTGTCTATCCCGTTGATTTATAGTTCGGATGGTGGTTTTGATGTGTTTGTGGTTTGGGTAAGTGCTAGGGGTGTTTTTGTTTTGTTCCCGGTTTCGGCCGGTGTTGGGGTGTTAGTAAGGGAGCTTTATTGGCTTGCTCTTGCTCTCACGTTTATTTTCCTTCACTTTTTGCTCCTCTTGTACTCATTGTTCTAGAGTTGTTTAATAATATTTGTCATTTCAAAAAGAAAAATATATGCTGGACTAACATATTTTCGAAGGTACATGAAATCAAGTTATTTCAAGACACCAATTACACTCCTTGATTATATTACTTTAGAAATATCGTAATGCTAAATTTGTTTTTTTAACTCACAATCTTCATAAAACAGCATTGTTGATTTCACGCTGGTATGCACCTTTTAATATACTTAGTAACCAATGTGTATATAAAAAACAGACTTGGATTATATCCTTCTCATTTTATCTATATCCCTCTTTTTTCTCTCTATCTCTCTCTTCATTAAGATATAGTACAGTACTACATACTATTATCTTTTTAGGGATTTACTAAAAGCCAAGTTGTTAAAGAAAAAGTAGGAGTATATATTATATAGATGTTATATTCTCCTAGTTTTGTCATTGATCAAGCTTAATCAACATATGGAATCCAAATTTTAAAATTTTCAATTTACTGTAATGTGTCACGAAAAATGTTTTGACTCACTATAAAACATTATCACTCTTTTTTTTACTAAAATAAAAAGATATTTACTCATTCAAATTGATTGAATATAAGTTAAAAATTAGGAGTATTTCTTTTGCATATTGGAAATGGTGGACTTATGCAGTTACTTTGGTATTGGAGAAATTTTATAGAAGATGCAAAGAACAGACAAGAAATAAGTACACGATACACCGGAAGGTTTGGGGGTGTTGATAAATAACACTGAAATGAAAACTGTTGTTAGGACTAACTGCCAGAAATCAATTAGAATGTTCCCAAACGTGTTATATTTTTTCTTTCTTTTTAGAGAACCATTGTAATAGCCTACGAGGGGGTTTCTACACACTCGTAATAACAGTGTATTTAAACATGTCTTGTAATTGTAATAAACGTACAAACTAAATTGAAGTTAAACAACAAAAATTTAACCATTTTATTAGATGTGATTAATTCGTACAAATTTGTTGTTACAGCTGCTGGTAACGCACTCATCGCAAGTTCCAATCTTCCAGAAACTCCTGCTGGTCGCTTGCATTTCCCCTACCCATCACCATAGTTTAAGTGCTATAAACATGATATAATATGACAGTGTAAAAACTCTAAATATTCTTTATACCCTTGAACTATAGAAATGGATGGAGAAATGAAGAGAATATCACCTCCTCGATAGCGAATTCAGCTTTCAATTTACTATATTGTTTGCAACTAAACAACATTTTATCCAGGGAAAATTTTAATTACTTCTATTTATCTTTTTTAATTGGAGATTACTTTGGGAAAAAAACTATTTACAATTTACATTATAAAAAATATTTTATGAACAATGAATCAAGAGACCATCATAATCCATCTTTAATTAGATGTTGATGTACTGGATCAGGCACATCAGGAATATTCTTATTCAATGTACAAGCTGGATCGCTCATTTGATTACCGCCAAGTGCTGATTTATCCAAGCTTGAATTCACAGTGCGATGGATAGGCATAGGCCCCGCTCTATGTTGTTGACCAGCTTGTTTGCCTGAAAAGTGAAAAGCAAGCATAGGCAAGTTATAAACATTGTCTGGAAATTGAAACCTCGACCATTATATAAAGCAAACAAACCTTTCTCAATATCTTCTGAATTCTCAACAAACCGCTTGTCCTCTTGCGGGCTGGGGCATTCGGATGGGCTTGGGGCATGCGGCACTAAAATGGGTTGGTGGTAGGCTGAACGCAATTGTTCATAAATCTCTTCCATCTTTCCACATTGTTCATCTTTCTTATCCATGTCAATAAGAATCTAAAACAAATTGAATTAGTTAAAAGACGGTGAATGAAAGATTAGGAAGTGGAGAAGGAGCAGTGGGAAGGGGAGATATTTACCTGTGCTGAATTGCTTTTAAATACGGGGAGAAATCGTTGCCTACAATACTGGTGAAAAAGAAGGGTAACAATGATCAAGGGAATGGTAAATCCAGATGCAACTGGGGAGCGTTTTAGTCCAAACAACCCAAGTGCGATAAGTTGAGCAACTAACAAAGAGAAGACTGTTGTGTTGTGTGCAATAGGCCAGTATTGTCCCCCACCATCGTATTTTGTAATATACACATTGAGAATCTGAAAAAGGCCAATGTCATTACATAAGCTTTTCCTAAATGTTAAAATAAATCATGGAAACATTCATTTAATGACATAAAGTAGACAAAAAGAAACATTCATTTAATATCCAAACTCCCCTTAATTCCTAAAATAAAGTACAAAAAGAAATAAAAAGAATGTCCAAGCATAAATTGGGGATTGTTTTATTATGCATAATGGAAAATTAAAAACAACGAATTCCATAACGAATAAAGGGAAGACAAACATGTGATAAAAATACTAACCTGGTTTCGGTAAACAACGTACGCAAGGAAAAAGTAGATCACTAAGAAGGGAAGCATTATAGGTGCCAGAATAGAACAGGTGAAGCCAAGAAATCCAAACAGTAATACCCTTGGAACTTCTGTATGGTATGGAAAAGATATACCACTAAGTGTATCATCCTTAACCCTGAGTAGGAATCTTTGGAATAGATTGTATAGAAGAGGACAAATTTGCAGAACTTCAAATCCCAAACTTGCCCAACCAGATGACAAAACATAAGTGGTGAAGAAGGTAGCCTGCATGCCATGAAAAAGCCTAGTAAATCATGTACTTGTATCTCTTTTACAAGTTAAAAAGTGTTCATTGTCGAGTGTTGCTCAAATCTCATACATTCAAGCATACAAAATCAATTCAACAAGACTCTAAAACAAACAAAATAAATCAAAATAAAGGATATGTGCTTTAAAGTACACGCTGTCATCTAGGAACCGAGAAAAATCACCTGAGAGGGCACTGCCTTCGCAAGTTGTGCAGGCAGGTCTTTTATGCTAGAAAAGACTAAAAGTTGACTGATTATAGAACCAGTAAAAACATTAACAAAAAACACATTCCAGATTGTAAAGTACAAAACTTTCCAACATGCACTTTTCTTCCTTCCACTGCGGGAAGTAGAACCCTCAACTGTTGAAAATAGCATCATCACAGGTGGAACTGCACACAAAAATAAAACCAATATCACACTTGGTAGGTAACCAGTCACCACCTGAATCACATATGGCCTGCAAAAAAAGATTGAAAGAATCAATTTACAGTGAACGTCATAGCAATTCAAAAATTAAAAATACCTATCTAAATCTCCATATTCCATGTCTCAGTTATTATGGTAAATTAAATTTCTCTTTGTTCGAAAAATGTTTAAATTACACCATCCTCCAATCTAATTTTGAAATCATAATTCCCCCCCCAGAAAAAGATGAATATGCATTTAACTTCAGTCTATTTTATGGTAGAAGACTGTAATTTTTATTTATTTTAGAAGACAAAACAGTGAGATAACTGACAAACAACTCATTTTTTATATTAAGTGAAATTTATGGCCATATTACAAATGTATACGAAGACATTTGAATTATGTCCCTTGGGATTACAAAGGCAAACTCGTCTAGTGAGCTAGCACCCCATGGACAAATAATAAACTAATTAAAATGACAATGAGAAACTTCAACTAGTATGTGAATACTGACACAATACTGACAAAGCAACAGAGAGGATAATAATATAACTTATTAAAATGTCAAAGATAAAAGTTCAGACAAATTCCAAATAAGTTAGAATAATTAACCTCTCAAATGATTACTTATGTAATTAGACTTTTAAGTTTAACATAGTTAACTAGTTTGGTGCTTTTCTTTGTCTATTTCTTTTGTAATTTTCTATAAAAGAACTGCCATACCTATAAAGAAGCTCTACATACGTTAGATATTAATGCACCTATGTAGCATATTAAAATGCAGTTTAACACAATTAATATCATGCATAATTATTTTTCTCAAAGTCCTTCCTGATCCATGTATATGGTTTAAAAACGCGAGTTCAACAAAAGTTCATGACGTTCATTCCTCATAGATGCAGAAATGCCTTACTTTTTAAGTACCCCTGCCAAAAAAGGGAACATTTTCTGAAGCTTGTCCAGCTGAGTCAAGCCTTGTACGAATGTAACAGGGATAAGGAACACAAGCATGAAGGCAACCGAAGCTGCAAACGTAGCCATCTTACGGATCCAAATTTGCCTATATGGTACACGAATGTTGGACCAGTGAACATCATGTGGTTCAGGGGCTGTTTCTGTCACCCATACCATAGGATTTGATGTTTGCAGAGTCTGTGCAGCCATAAGAGCAGCATACCGACTTTTAAAGAACACAAAAGCAGCTGGGAATTCCTGCATCAGAGATCCAAATTTTTAGCATAAATTAGTGAGCATAAAAAAAATGTTATCAGATAATTGGATATCATTTGCAAGCTTCATGTAACTACTAAATGACAACAAGGAATATAATAACCTTCATTTCATTAGATAATAAATAATGCTACATCACACAGAAGAAGATAACACTAATTATACTAAGTTGAGACAACATAAACAAAAAAGTAATGGTTCTGTCAAGAATAAATATATTGCTAGTGCCTAGTGCAAAACAAATTACCCAAAAATGAATGGTTCGTATATGTGACTAATACTCAAGAAGGAAACATTAAACATAAATGTACGACCTTCCAAGTGAGGACCAAATGTTGGGCAATGAAGAGCCAACAATAATGTAAGCTCGTTATTGCAAAACTGAAATTGCTATGAGATGGATTCAACTAGATAAAGATGGGATTAAGAAGGAAATTGTTAGGAAAAAAGCATGGATACTCTCCCTTGTAGAAAATATGGTACTCTCATTTTACGTGGTTTACGGTGTTGGGAGACAACCTGCCGAAGCACTAAAATGGAAGGTAGATTAAATGAATTATAGCACAGTAGTACAGATAGAGGGAGACCAAGGAAAACTACCGGTCAAATCATTACAAGAGATTTGAAGGACTATCTTATATGTGATTCACGACAACGTATTATGACATTGTTTGATCAATGCAGTCGACCATAACTAAGGGAAAATGGCTTTTGAGGGTGGGTGTAGGATGTCCTAAAGTCCTAGCCTCCTAGGGCAGGAAGAAATTAAATTTGAGATAAACTCGGAACCAGAATAAGCTTGAGAAGGAGTTATTATTAGAAAATATATGTGAATGCGATAATACTTTATTCCTCAGCACCAGGCTGGTTTAAATAGAGAGGACAAAATTAATTCTCTTCTTGAATTTAGGAGAAAATTATTACATACAAAAATAAAAGGAAATAATAGAAAAATCTAGAATCGCCTAGAAATAATAAAAAAGGAAACTATATATCTTCCAACATGAATCAATGCAAAGCTAACAATTTGTAAGCTAACAATTTTCAGTGTAGAAATGTACCACTTTGTAAGCTAAAAATTTTCTATCTGTTAGGTAGGAGACATGAATGGGTTTCTATCTCTGTCCTCTTAAACAAGAGTCCTTTGGATATGAAATATAGACAACGCAAGCTCATACTAGCTTGGGATTATATGTATTTATTTACTTTGTCAACTCATTTATAGGGATTTACTCTACCCTAATGAATCAAAGAAGCTCTAATACTATTCAATGAATAAATTCATTAGCGAAGCATGAGAGATTGACAAATGCAGGCCCAAGATTGATTTATAAATCTCAAAAAACCCAAAAGAATGCAGCTCCATCAATGAATATCTGTTTGTCCATCTTTTGTGGCAATCATACATTACTTTTGTGGCTTCAAACAAATTCCTATAGTGAATTAGTTACTAAATGTTCCCTAGTTAATTAAAATTGGGTACAGAACAATGCAACGAGTGATATAATCAAGTAAATGAACAAAAATCAAATACATAATTATATTTAGAAATTTAATTTGTTGAAAATATGTTTTTCTTCTCTTCTCATACAACAATATCAACTGATCTTGATCACATATCAAAGTTCTAAATACAGTAGTTCAATGCCAATCATGGAAATGAAAATTCACATTTGTTGCAATTATATAAATTTATATAAACGAATTCAGGCAGAACAGATACCTTTTTCCTTGCATCTATGTCAGTGTAGCAGGTTTTCCCATGAGTACTACCTATCTCATTAGAACCCAATTTGAAAGAATCTGTGGATGCCAAACAGCAACATGGAACAAAACTTGACTTACAATACTTTTCTGATGAAGCGTCTCTAAGTACTTTGCACATATGTTCAGCCTCGTCCTGGGGAAGAAGATTCGGATAAAATAAATATATAAATTCTTTCTACAAGTTTATATTAATACAATAATCATAATGCGAGCCCAAACCTGGGAGAGGAGTTGGGATGCTTTGAATAGAATATACTTTCATTGAATGTAAGTTGAAACAGAAAACAGATTTAGAAACCAATGTCTTGAATAAGTTTAATTAAGTGTTCATAGTATTGATTTAATTGATTCTACTCAATATACATTTATATGGAAATGCAGCAGCAATAAAACCACTAACGGAAAGCTTTTCTGTCCATTGTGGTCCTACCCAACCCGAGCGACAAAACTACTGACGGAGGAGAGCTTTTTTATCCATTGTGGTCCTACCCAACCCGAGGGATTTGTCTCAACAATTGCACATGACGTGAAGCATACCAGGTTTACAAAAATACCATATTCAAAGTCCTTAATATTTCTCTTCTTTTATTTAAAACCCCATAACTTTAACAAAAAGAAAAACAGTATGATGACAAAATGACAATATAAAAATATTTGAAAAAGGTAAGAAGCACACCTTCAGTTTCTGAACTTTGCCAGACCTATAAATCATTTGGTGAGACAAATATGTTGATGCGTGGTAATATGAGAAGAACTTTTTCACCGTGTCACAGTACGATTCGTCTGCAGACCAGGGAATTGATCGGACAAGAATAGTAAAATGACTTGGACTTGGAGGAGATTCACTAATATGATGTAGCCTCAACTTAGTAATGCTCTTGTATTCCTAAACAAAGAGACTAATTGATTAGCCATATTGAAGAATTGGAAAAGAAAACTAAAAAAGAAGCTCGTGGGTCAATATGCTAAAACAGGTAGAGAAAGCTCCTCACAAAGTAAAGAAGAGTGCAGGCTGTAATTGTTATGATGTATAATGCAAGACAATGAGCCCAAAGCCTGACATACAAAAGAAAAACCATAAATAAATAACCAATTTGCAGTTTACACTTGTATTCCTGAATAAAATCATGAATTATTACTTTATCAACATCTAATTTTAAAAATAAATAACAATATAAGTAAAGTGAAATGACTCATGCCTATAGTAACTAGAACTTCACATTTTCTTTTGTATAATTAACTCTTCCATATTTTGGAGAAAAAATTAGCATAAAAACTCAAAATAAAGGAGACTCGGGTAATTTATTCAGCCACAAAGAAAAGTCAGATGAGAAAAAACAAAAAGCGGCCATTAAAGAACATAGCATAGCAGAGCTACAATTTTCTTTGAGCATTATTCATCCCTGCCTATGAAACTTCGAGTTACCTTTTATATTCTATTCCTTTCTAAGCCTGTACGTACTATTGAATATTCTGATTAAATTAATATTATATAATGATGATAGATGTCTAGTGAGGGGATGGGGAGTGGATCAACTAAGTCATTCGCCGTGCTCTGTAATGTTTACTACAACAAGAAGAGTTATATTCATGTGTTGAGGAGGTATAACGGCTGATAATCATGCAAAAGATGTGAGAGGGAGAGACAGAGAATTATTTCTAACAAGGTGGATATGTGGGAGAGAATCGTGGGGAATGAAAGCAAAACAGAAATTCGGAAAGTTATTCAGCCGGCTTGGGCCTTAAGCTTTGTGAGATGTGGGATATTTTCTTTCAATTTTATCATTTCTTTTTTCAGATTGTTCAGAAATAGTTCACTGTGTAATCTTTTTTGCGGTGAAGTTACAGGTTTTTCATGATAGTTTTCTGAGTTTCCATCACATAATTAGCACTTACATTGAAAAATAAGATATAACTCTTACCAAGTTGAACCCCTTTTGATATTCTCAATGGTAAATACTTCCAGTGACCTGCTTTGACTGTGCTTATCCATTCCGGGTGTACCATAGTAATTCACAGGAAGAACTAGAACAGTGCAGATAGCAGCAGCGATGGAAAAAACTTTAATGCTGTGGGAGTCAAGAACATCATGGACAGTTAGTATAGCCTCAACATGGAAAACTGAATTTTTTAAAACTTATTGATTTTTTATTTTATTTTGATTTGAAATAAATTAAAATGGAGTGAAACCAAACACAGTTAAACCAAGGCAAGTAACAAAGGTTGAGTATAATGATTTGTTGTACTCAAGTGATAAGTGCATATATTCCACACAATACAATGCAAACTCAAATTTAGCATCGCTATTTTATTTAATTGATGAGTCAACTAGCATAACTATATCAATTAAGCATTATTTATACTCAACAACCATGTTGATACTTTCTCTGTGAGCACAAATCTTGATAATGGTTACGGATATATAAATGGTTAATGATGCAAAAGCATTCTTATTCATGCAGAAAATAGTTTAGGAGCACATATGTCACGGATCATGCGATCAAAGCATAAAATTTAATTATATTATGTTAGAAATTGGGTTGGTCCTAACTCAACCCTACAAAACCGGCTTGTAAGGTGAGAGTTGCCTCTACTTTATAAACCCGTGTAGAGGCCATCTCACATCCAAAGGTAGGACTTCTCTTAACACACCCCTTCACGCCAAGCACTATTAGGCTTCGTGCGTGGATATAAATGGTGGGTGACCCAATAGCACAAACCTAATAAGAGGCAGCCTAATGAATCTTGGAGAGGCTCCGATACCATGTTAGAAATTGGGTGTTGGGCCTAACTGAAACATACAAAACCAGCTTGCAAGGTGAGGGTTGCCTTTACTTTATAAACCCGTGTCCAGGCCATCTCACATCCAATGTGAGACTACTTAACATGTTACAATGGATTTTTAGTATGATAGAAACTGGCACTGAACAGAAACTACTTGAACAATACAAATACTTTATTGATAGTAATTCTGGAGAATGCTTCTAAACCAGAATATTACAATAACAGATTACAATAATTATAGGAAATAGTATAGAATAAATAACAAGACACAAACACACCAAGATTCGAGAGCTTGGTCTCTCCCCTTCCCATATGTTCAAGAGTTGGGTCTCTCCCACTAACCAACCACTTAATAACTTCCTGATAATACCTTCTGTCTAGCCCTTTTCCTATTTATAGGCAACACCTCTCATTCTTCTAATTAATTAATTAATTAATTCCTATTCTAACAGCAGTTACATGACAGTTATTTTCTATAAAAACTGCCTACTAATAATAAAACTACCTACTAATATTAACTAACAAGGCCCATTATTATTGCTATTCTCATTATTGGCCCATATCTAACATAGTACTTGTGTGATCCAAAAGCACAATATCCAATCAAGTATGCTTTTTAGATGGATCTTTTATTTCCGAGCCAATTTCAATGCTTGTCTGCCCTTTGGCTCGCGCAACCACTCAAAAGATTGACTTTCATGAGAAATTATTATTGATGAAACAAGTTAAAATCATTTACAAAGTGATAAAATTTGTACAGCAGTTAGCAAGTTAACTAAGATTGACCAGAATATTTTTATGGTGCATATGATGCATGTGAATACTGTCAAATATTTATTTCTGACATGAATTCTTAGGAGCATCAAGTGCATCTATTCTAGAGAGTAGAGTTAAAAAAACATTAGTGTGAGCTCAATAGCATCTTCACTTCCACTTATCTAGGTACTAGAAATCCTCACTTGGTAGGTTTGATACATTTCAGATTAAAATCTGATTCAAATAACAAAGCAATTCAAATTCACTAGTGCAATGTTCATCAAGATAACACAAGGCAAAGAGCTTAAATTAATCAAGTTTAAGAAGGATTGAACAACCTGAACATAACTATCCTTCCAAAAACTACTGCATCCAAGCCACCAATAGCCAATATCTCATTCTCAGATGGTTCCCATGCTTTTAATATCCAGCCAGGAGAGGGAACGAATCTTTCCAGCCAGAAATCATCAACGTGCCTTGAATGCTGAGATGCTAGTCTCCGTCCAAAGTACACATTTACATTGCTGGGCTGTTTTCTTAATATAGAATAAAGTGAAAAGAGCACCACACATACAGCAATATTAATTCCAGCAGAAGTTAAAAGAGCAACAATGTCCATCCCTGCTCCTTTTACTGTGAAAGCAAGAAAATATCATTCATTACCGATGACAAAAGACATTGTCCATCACCTGACAGAGTTAAAATCAAATCAACGCATCAGTAAAAAATTGTTTCTTTGGGCACAAGTACAGGAATGCACCGTTGGAAAAAGTTTTTTTTCTTTGATTAAGGTGCATCAAGAGGTCTATTTGTAACTAGAGATATTTTTCACCATGAAATAGTAGGCAACAGAACAGAGATGTAAAGGACTGATATTCATCTCACACCCTATATAATAAAAATATTTTATCATTGAAAGATTTCCGGTGGCAATCCCGTGTGTGTGTGCGCGCATGTGCAGGACTTATAAGAAAATAGGATAGCAAGTTTATACTTCACACAGGGCACTAAAAATCTCAGTATGCAACTTGTTCTTGAGAGAAAATTTTAATAATAATGATACTGACTGGTGATGAAATTATCAACCACATTCTAAGTCCATAACCAATGCAAGTTACGAATGATTTAAAAGGCTACTCGGCATCATCAATTACATAAATTACATAAATTCCATATCCCTTTTACCAACAAAAACCAACCAATAGCCCACTTAACATAGTCTTCGGAATCACTGAAAATTGCATATAACATCCAAGTGAATTTAAATTCACTTTTCATGTTAGGGGCTTAATTGAAAGAGAGAAACTTGATATTTTGAATTGATATACAAATCAAATTCGATACATACATATTCAAAATGCATTAAAAATCAACTAAATTCGATAATTTTCTTTAGAGCAAGTGCATAACAGAAGTAAAAGCCAATTATAAAAATTAAAACAATAAATCAGATCAATTCACAAGATACTTGATTTTAAACACACTCAAAACTGTTCAATTTCGTTGGTTAAAAAAACGAAGAAAAAAAAAACACACAATATCGAATATTTGAATTTGCAAAAACACTACTTAATTTCCAATTTCCATCCCATAAAAATTGAGCAAAATTGAACACAATTAAAGTGCAGTTGAGTAAATCACTATCACTACAGTAACCAGTAAAATTAAACAAAATTGAAATTATATACTTATCTCTCTAAACAAGAAAAGATTAATACACATAACCGAAAACAGATTCAAATTAACACAACACAACTCTGATAAAAAAAATACGAAAATCAAAACAATTATAAAACGATAAAGCAATAATGAAAATTCAAAGCAACAAAAAAGAGAATAAGAAAACAAAAACGTACCAGTAAATTAACGAAGAACAATTCGTGTGGATGAAAGTGAGAGTTAGTTGAAGAAGCGAATAAGAAAATGCTGAACGAAAAAGCAAACGATGAAAGTGACGCTTAAAAGTTAAAAATTCAAAGCCTCACGCGTTGCTTCTACTTCACAAGAACTTGCGTTTCTGTAATTGATGATTCAAAAATGCAACAAACGAAAATCAAAACCCTAAGTTTTTGATTATTTTCGATTTTTTCGTAACCACTATTTATTTCTCTTTCACACTTCACCGAAAATGTGATGTGAATGAATAAAAATCAGATAGGGAATCGCAGAAAATATTATGAGTAACCCAACCAAAGTAATTATCATTTAACCCACAAAAAGCCACTTTATAGAATACTAATCATAATTGAGTCTAATCTAATCGAAAACATAATATAAAAAATGAAAAACAAAAATCATAATTTCATATCAGTATATTATTATCCGAGAGCACTTAACCAACCTAAAAATGCGGCAGTGTTAAATTCTTTTAAGAAAGAATTTTAATCATTTTTATTTGACTCGATAAATTAGTCTATATATTTGCACGAAGAGGATATCTAATACAAACGAAAAAAAATATCACTGTGATTTTAATTAAATAATGGATCTTAAGGTTAAATAATAATAATTGATTGGATTGAATTGAAAGAAAGAAAAATAGCGGGAGGAACGGGTGTACACGTGGAAGACACCGAGGCGCCAACTATAATAGTAACCGCTCTAACTGGCCACGAAAGGAAAGCGTTTATAATACGGTACTTTGCTGTGCATGACGTACGATACGGAATCACGTTCTATGATGGTGCCAAGTGGCAGATAACGATTTTGAAATTGTTGTTGTGCCGACATGTCGGGTAGAATTTTTTAGATGCGGTGGTGGGCTCTCCAAACACGTTTTTGGTTGCTTGATGCGGGCCATATTGGGCCCACTAAAACGGAATACTGTTTCAGGATTGGACTAGTTGGCCTTTCTTGTTCATTAATAACTCATTCATTCTGAGCCATAACAATAAATAAATGCTTATTTAGTCAAAAAAAAAATGCTTATTTTCGCCTCTGGATTATTCACACCTAAAATATTAAATTTTTGTTGGTTTATTAATTTTTTAATAAAATTTAATAGAGTTTCAAATTATTTTCAACCTATCAAAAAATAATTCAACCTATTGCAGTCTTTATCCGTAGCCGGTTCAAAGGTAAGACAATTCAAGCAAGAACTTTAAACTCTCGAAAAATAAAAAAATTTACTAAAAAAAAATTCTCTTATACGTCATAAACCATTAGAAAGTTCCTCGGGAAAAAATTATAAATGTCTCTTAGAAAAAATTAAAAATGAAACAATAACATACATTGCAACTTTTTAAAGAAAAAATTAAAAAATTTGCTTGATACTTTGGAGAAAAAGGTATAGAAGAAAAATAAAAAGTCTCATTTTAAAGTTTGTTTTAGGCCTCATTAAATGTTGGGTGAGCTCTTAGTCCTTATTGTTAAAAAGTCTCTAAGATAATTAAACATGTAAGTGTAAACAATCTTTATAAATAGAGACAATCCTGATTTTGCGACATTTTCTAATCTTAGACGCCGCCTTAAAATATGCTCTAGTTTCTGTTTTGATTTTTCTCTTTTACTCTCTTTTAAAGTTCATTAGTAGTATTATGTCATTTAATCAAAAAAATAGTAGTATTATGTCTTAGTTGTTATCTTTATACTCTTTCACTTTAATAAAAAAAAAGTTTAGTAGCAGCATTATTCTTCAAATATTTTCTAATATTTTCACCTCTTTTGTAGGTTTTCTTCATCTCTCTGTAGGGATTTTGTATTCTCTAACATTTTCATTTTTCACATGCCGCATCTTCTACTCATCCATTCCAACATTTTACAAAGTTATATAGTGGAAGTCGACTCTACTATGAACGATCACAATCCTTAGTCAAAAGGCACCACTCTTATACGGCTAGCTTTGAATATAAATAATGTTGTTATTTTACCTAATATGCACCAATCTTCTATCCTATGAGTCCAAAATTAAGTGGTTGGTCAACAAAATCAGCACATTTTGTCCTTTATTGCGCATTGGAGTCAGCTGAATGCTTGAGTGTGTGAAATAGCATTCGAATTTTTATGTTTTTATAGATTATTATTTTTTTTTTAAAATTGTAAGTTGTACAGTACTACATAAGGATAAAATCGGGAATAAGGAAAAATTGGAGACCAAATATACATTTAATCCTATTTGTGTGGAGGTTTGATTAGAAGCATAGACAATGAATGGTTGGGTGGATTCTCGAAGTTTATAGGTAAATGTAACACTTTTGTTGCGGAGTTATGGAAATTTTCCGAGAGTTTAAAGCTTTCGAGAAAATTGAGATTTTTTTTGGCAGTTATTTCTGCTATTCAGAATGAAGAAGGTGCAAATGCTATGGGCCATGGGGCATTGACTTTTGCAAAAAGTAAGGTGGATGAATGATGATAATTAGAGGGCATGATAGTATATAATGTATGTCCGGATGAGATTAAGAATCGATTTGATGTGGATGTAATTAGAGTTGCTACTCTTCATTTTGAGCCTAGGCTTCTTGTTTTCCAAAAAAATAAAATAGAAATCCTAAAACATTCAAGATTAATACACAAATTTGAAAAATGTGTCAAAAGTGAATTAGTAAATTTTTTTATTTATTTTTATTCTAAAACTAGTCATGACTCATGATTAAAGACCAAATTAATGATGGGAGGGGATCCTCTCCATTGTACTTATTACTTGTTTTTTCTCCATTGCCATTTTTTATTTTTTTTAATCTATTATTCTTTATGGTCCAGATTTAACTGGATAGATAACAGCAAAGTTCTATTTTTGAGTCAAAGCAAAGAACGTTTTATTCAAATATACTTCCCAATCTTTTTGCTCTTTTATGTGTTACTACTAGTATAATCTATAGACTGAAAATAGATCTCATTATTTGGTCATTTAACAAGAGCAATGGAGTAGATCAAGTATAACAATATTTAATTTATATTTCAAGAACAATAAAAGGAGTGTCACATTAGTACAACAGCTTTAATTATATGTCCTCATAGATCACCTAATTGAACTTATAATTTAGTTAAATAACAAATGGATATCCTTTGCCGCCAAGAATTGGTATTTCAAAGAATAAATATCTATTTCAAGCAACAACAAAAGTGATACACCATCTATGGCAGAATATTTATCAATGAATTAAATTACCTTTAAAAAAGAAAATATTTTAGATGAAAATGAAGCAGCAACTATCAATGTTGCAATGCTATTCAATTAATCAACTCACAAATCAATGGAGTGACTTCAAGTGGAATATCTGGCATTTTGGAATAAATGAACTCTGTGTTGAAGCTTGCTCAAACTTTTTATTAATAGCTTCATTCTCCTCTAAGTTGTTCTGAAGGAAAAACTTGACCCACCAGGATCCACTTCTCATCTTGGCCTGAAGCAAGAGGAATCAATTAATTTTATATTTTACTAATTTTAAGATAAATTGACGAATGTAGAGCGATAATACCCTCCTCTGCTTCAAAAAGATTAAGGGTCTAATTACAGGATTAACGACAAAAGCATAGATAACATAGGATTGTGTAAATCCACTCACCGCTCTTCCAAATTTAGAAACATCAGCTACCTTGGCCTTTTGATTAGTTGGAAAACCTTCAATTGTAAAGAATATATCAGATATCATATGTTAGTAACAGGTTCAAACGATTATTGACTACAAACAAAGTCTTTACCCTACAAGCATAAGCAGTATATAAAAAGCTGAAGCCCCGAGTAATTCAATAAATTTACCAAGTCAAATAGAATGTAAACAACACATCTGCTCTTAAAACCATTGAGAATTTTTTTAAGAACTTGTAAACATTAAATTGAGTGCTTTCAATGCATCATAAATTGCAAGGCTTTTCTTGAAAAGGTGAATCATTTGATATCCACTGTCCTTTTTGAAATCTCCATTTGGGTTGTAACGGTTATAAACATAAGTGATTTAAGGCAAGTTTCATGTTAAAGAAATCTCTTTGCACAGAAAAATAAAGTTTACTCATAGGTGGGAATCAAAATTCAGTAAAATGCTCTTACCAGTAAATATCACTAAACCATCAGCTGATACCCTCACCAAATCCGGAAGAGTTTTATTGAGGTATCTGGGGGATAGGTAATCCAGAGTATCTGAAACAATTACAAGAGAGAAAGATTTTGGCCTATATGGAAGAGGAAATTTGATATCAGCCACACGCACATTGCCTCTACGGATTAGTGATTTGCAATGACTATCGGCATCCTCTATATCATAGGGTTCTATACCCCAGGCTTCAGTTTCATCCTCCTTTTTTAATTTAGAGACCACATAGCAAGTATCAGGACCAACATGCAAAACTTTATGCATACTATCTCCATATGCTTTCTGTAAAACAGGAATTGCTCGTTGGACCTCTCCACTGCACAAGTAATCACCTGCATGCACAAACTATCTATATTATTACAAAATATATGGACGAACAAACTGTCAATGATAGAGATACTGCTACAACTAAGTAACTATGTTGGATGAAGGAGAACAAAGGTAAATATGTTTTGTGTAAACACACCACTTGTTTAGGAGTTTTATCAAATGGAGGATTTTATTAACTACCCCCCATCCATTTTTATAAACATTTCAAAGCCCATCTCCCCTCTGCCCCCCAAACATTGGAGGATTTTAAACATCCAAACAAAGGGAAAGAAACCAAAGCTCTCATTACGTTCATTTCTCAATTTTCAAGGACTCCTCAAGATAACATATTTGTCAACTAACCGATTACTGGTAACCATAACCAATATTTAACGATTCCAAAGAGTGTATGTTGGCAATGATTTGACAAAGCTCTGCCTTCCATTTCCCAAATCTTTGTCTTCATTTGGAATCAATAATTGGGTACTCGACTGACGTATAAGTTACCAAATTCAATTGAATGAAGCTATGTATGTAGACAATACAGACACAGACTGGTTTAGGCATCACACAAATCGGTGAAGTTTTTTTTTTTATGATTCTAATTTCTAAGTATGAAAAACAAGAAAAGCACATCTGATACAGTAATCTCATTCACGCACAGATTCCAAAGAGTGTCAAAGCTCTTGCGCGTTCACATACATACACAACCTTGCATTGTATTCTAAAACTTCAAATTGAAAATTCATCAAAAACAGTTAAAATTTTCCAAATAAGTTACACTTACAAGTTATAGCTAATCAAAAACAATATATTATAAGGCATAACTGTTGCATACCAAATAAGACACAAGTTACAACCAATTAAAATATACCAAATGCTAGAAATTGAAGGTGAAAAAATAATAAATCAGAATGAAAGAAAATAAAAAAGTACCTTCAACCCTGCTAACAGAATCTAAACGGCTTCCAAGTCCACCACCTATAATAAATCAAGAAGTGGAAAACAAATAAAATTAAAAACATAGCTTAATTAATCATCACTTCACATAATAATACTTAAATTGAAGCAAGAAACAATAACAAGAATTCAAACCTGAGCCCCTATACAAGTACCCAACGATAAACAAACCTCCCTACATTGTTACAAAAACAAAATCAATCAATAAAACACGCAAATGATCATAAAATTAAGCTAATAATCAACAAGTAAATCTAAAATTATCAATTATTATTACGTAATGAACAAAATGACGAATCAATTAAGAAAAAAAATTCTGACCACGATTATAAGAGCAATTGACAAAACTGGTGAAGATTTGGATTTGCCATCACCGAATCTTCTAGAAGAATTTCCAGGTCTTCTTGACATCATCACTCGAATTTCAGATGTTTTTATACAAAATTGATTAATCTGAAATTAGAAATCGTAATGTTTAATAAAGCGAGTGTATAATAGATCTGAAATAATGAATTCGGAATTAGAATTAGTATTACCAGTGAATGAATAATAACAGTGTTATTGAAGTTGCATTATGAAAAGCTAGATCTGAATTAAAGGAGCGAAACAAAGAAAGAGAGAGAAAGAGAAGAAAAAAAAACAGAGTGTGAAATTATGTAATGTCGCTATGATGTGAATTGGAAAAATTAAATAAAAGAATGGATAGAGAGATTTTGATGCTTAATTAACAACTTGCTTCATGTAGTGTCGGTTGGTACACTTCCAATTGATGATTATTTTATTGGGCTAGATCTCACTTAACAATGGGCTTTGTCGGCCCATTAATAATGGGCTTCCAATGATGGACCAATTAGATAATCTCCCGCGGTGCCACGTCATATGGAGTGAAACTGAAAACTTAATCTTGGTTATGGCGGATTAGATTAACATTAACTAACGGGAATCTGATGCAAAAGGGAAAGAAGACGCAAATTTCGCCGATTATTTAAGTCAAAACGAGAAACCAAAGAAACGTGTTTGGATTGTGGACTGTGGAATAATCGCTTATTGGAAGTGTTTTTTTCTAAATGAAGGAAGATGAAGGCGTTGGTAGGAAAATCAATGAAGAGAAAATTGAACACATCAAACTTTGGGGAATTTTTCTCTTCGGTTTAATTGGCGCCACCGCCACCAGTTTCGCCGTGAGTTCTACCGTTCATTTTTCCTATAAAGTTTTTATTTTCATATTTTTTTTGGATATATGTGAAAATTTTGATGCAAGAGATGTGAATCAGAATGAAACTGAGTATGCATGCTAATATTGAACTGTTTGTAGTTGTCCAGGTCGAAAGGAGCTTCTTTTCGATCAGCTTTTCAAGAAGAAGCGTGGAAGAGGTACAATAAGCGATTGCAAGAGGAGTACGAGGAAGAGATGGAAAGAGTGGTCAGTTTTTAATTTTAATATATTGGGAAATTTTTTGTGATTAAGCTAATTTTCCTGCAATGTTTATTAGTAGATTGTAGTAAGGTGCAAAAGAAGTTTTTTTTTTTGTTGCTTAGATGTTTGATTAGTTGGTTAACATTTTTTGTTGCACCAATGTCATTGTCTTGTATAGTGTCTGTGACTCTGTGTTATTGACAATACTTCATAGTAATAATAGTCAGTTAGTTACTTATGATAGTCACGTATAAATATATAAATATAATAAGTTACAAATGATAACTCGTTTATGAATATGATAGTTACCTGTGGTAGTCACTTATTATGATGAATCATTTATAGCCAATTATGTCATATTTCTATCTTCTCTTTATAGGAAAGAATAAGGCATATGCAAAATGTGTTTAATAAAGAAAGGGATAAGTTTAGAAGAAATTACGAGAATTGGAAGGAAAATGGTTCTGGAACATATCATCAGCATTTCCAAAGAGATGATTGGTATTGGAAGGCTGAACAAACCTTCAGAGACCAGTGGAGCCATTACCGAGACACCCCAAGGGAAAACGGAAGCATAAATTATTCATCATT
The DNA here is from genome assembly GCA_951804385.1 of Trifolium dubium. NCBI lineage: Eukaryota > Viridiplantae > Streptophyta > Magnoliopsida > Fabales > Fabaceae > Trifolium > Trifolium dubium. Next base: position 43,792,456 of record OX638068.1, read on the forward strand.
ATCACACCACTACTCGGTTTTGGGTCTCGATAGGTACTCATAGAAATCTACTGATATTTTATATAGTGTCTTGTATCAGCAGCAATTATATCACAATGCTGTGTAGTAATATGTATATTCAACTATTTTTTGAAATTCAAAATTTAATTTTTTATCCTATTAAGAATTAAGAATTTTACACATTCAGGCACACTTGCACTTACTTAAATGTGTTTAAAGCTCCTATACCACTGATCTGGAGTTCTTGTTTGCTTATAGTTTATCAAAATTAAAATCTTCATGATGTTTTGTTTTAATCATCTAACTCTTAAAGTAAAATATTTTTCCTGTATATGTCCTTGCTCTACACATATAAGATGTTGTTGAGAGTCTCACTTTGGGTGAAGTATAGCCTGAAAATGTGCTCTTATAAGTGGGAAACATCTCTCGTCTTACAAGCCAGTTCTATAAGAATGAGTTAGGTCTAATGTAAAAGGCTAATATGTGTCATAAGAGTCTATCCAAGATCTTTTGAGACAAACTTTCTCTTGAGTTGGGTCTAACTCAACATCACAAAAATGAAGTGTAAGTGACGGATGCTTCCCACTTATAAGTATATTTTTAGACCATATCTCATCCAATGTAAATAGATGTGAATCATGTGATTGTATAGAGATTGTTCTTGTGTACTTATTATGTAACTTTCACACACACACACACACACACACACACACACACACACACACATATATATATATATATATATATATATATATATATATATATATATATATATATATATATATATCATGTTGTGAAGTAGAAAATGTTTGATAACAATAAATTTTCTAAGTGGATATATTATAATACATCTAGAGGGTCTGCAATAGCATATCTTAATTTGAAGGAATACATGACTGTGACCGCAAAAAAAATTGGTTTTGGCATCTGTTCATAGCTGGTAGACCATTAATTTGTGAGCAGAAACCACTTGCTTTAATCATATTATTCATATACCATCTGCATCAAAAGTTAGTAATAGCATGCTTGTTTTTGTTCATGACTAACAAATAAAAGTTCCTTCTTTTGACGGATCTCAGGTCTAGAACGACGCCATATACAGATGCCGAAATTAAGGTAATTTCTCTTTTTATCATAATATCCTTGCATATTACTGAATGCTTTGTGACTACTATGATGATCTTTTGTCTATTTCTCCTACCACCCTCTGTGATAGGTATCATATGGCTATCGTTGATGCTTATCATTGATGTTATTCAATGGATGGTGTATTTAGCACCATTATTATTTCTTAAATAAAAATATCTAGTTTTGTACTGTTTTGCTGGGCACTAGTGCAATCATGTGAAAATATTGTTTATATGATATGTGCTCGAGAAAATTTATAAGACTGCGACAATATGTTTGTACATAGTGCCAACTAGTTTGATTGACCTCTAGCAATATCCTATGATGTGGTGCCAAATGACACGTGGAATGCTCTAGTCTCTAGAGTATAAAGAAGTTCATCTTATATATGTTCAAACTATAAACATCTGTTGTTAACACACAAAAACAAACAAACTATACATATCTGTTTTGGTTGCGAGAAGAAGTGCGTCACATTTCTTTGCTTCTTTGTCGCAACTATACCCAGAAATTAATATCTGTTTTGGGACCCAACATATTTTCTTTGCTCTTCTCAATTTCTTTAAATAAGTATAATTTTTCCATTTCTCGTTCTCTCTTGTCTTACTCTCTTAGCCATTTATATGAAACCAATCAAAATGTACATGATATGCTTGATGAGGCAATAAATAGTCCATAAGCTCTGAAGTATTGTGGATGATTTTTCAATGAGAAATACTAATAATACATTCTCTAACATACTTATTATTATTAGCAGGACTTGTATGAATTTCATTCAATAATAAAGAGAATGATGCTAGTATTGTTATTTTTCTATAACGTTTTGCAGCAATGATCTACTTTAAGTCTATACTCTTGGTTTTCAGAATACTTACTATGCATAACTATTTCTTATTTTGTTATCTATATGTTTCTTTAACCTTTGTTAGGTCTTAGTTTCATTTTACAATATTTTATTCTTATATCGCAGACAGCATTTAGGACCAAGGCAAAGCAGTATCATCCTGATCAAAACCAGAAGGATAAAGGTATATCTTGTCTAGATATCATTAAGATCTTGCATTTTAGTTTGTGCTATTATTACTTAAAGATTCATCAATGTCATGTGAAAATATGGCAGTGGCTGCTGAGGCTAAGTTCAAAGAAGTAATGGGTTCATATGAGGCCATACAAAAAGAAAGAAAGAATCATAGTCTTTAATTGCAACCCTGCGTGATAATCCTGGGAACTTGAAGGATGCAAGGTATTAAAAAAAAATCATAATTTTGGGGTCGTGTTTAGGGTTGATGTAGTTCACTGATATGTCAAAAACTAGCGGAAACCTTAAATTTTTGGACTGACAATTGTTGCATTATAGTGGTGATGTTTTACAATGATGTTATCATTGATTTTTTTTTTGTTGGGAAATTCACAAAACTGAGCAGCCCTATGTATATTTAGGTATGAAATAAATGGTAAATCGTTATAATTTTATTTGATTATTTTTAAATGGCAAACTTGTTTGGTATTGCAGTGATTTTGTCCAATCTATCATAAAAAAGATGCCCGAAATCGGATAAGATGCCTCGTTGAAGAATCTAACTCAAGTTAATTGCAAACTAATTTCAGAACACTTGTTCACATAATAGTAAATCCGATTGTCATTTTTTTTAATAGGAAGTCTGATTATATGATCCCACACATTGCATTTTTGTACAATGTAGTAATAATTAAATTAAATACAAGGTCATGGAATTACTGTCTATGATTTTTTTCAGCAGCTTAGACTTCCAAAATGCATATGTATGTTCATTAAGTTATCATATGGTAGAACCCATAATATATTGAAAAATGAAGACAACAATTGTATTTCTTATTGCTAGCACTAATTTCAGCTGCATATCAATGTCAGTCATTGTACAAGAGAGTAATAAATAATAATATCACTTTTATTTCACGCAGCAGTATCAATTAGAGTATCACGCACCTAGATAAAAAATAATCAGAGTAGCATGCACAAATGTGTTACTGCATTACTCCTACTTATTAACGATGGTGTGGGTTAGAAATAAATGAAAGTTTAAAATTTAATTAAAGCTTTGCACCAAAAAAAATAATTAAAGGAAATTAATTGACATTGATCACGAGTTTGGGAAAAAAATTCAACTGAATAATCATTCAACTGTGCTGTAGTTTATAAACTGTGCTAAGCAAAAGAAATGTGGAAAGTGGAAACAGAACGTAGAAAGAAAAATTGGAACGGAACAAACAAAAGGGAAGGAAAATTGTAGCATTTCTGAGGTAATATTGATTGCAACATGTTACTATAAATACTTAATTCCATTTTGATGCCTTGCAATTTATTCTAAGTTTCATTTGCTCTTCTACGTTTTCTTAACCAATGCCACTTGATCAAGTAGAGTAACCTTGAACTCGAAGAGTTGATCTGGTCTCAAATTTGATTCTCGCATAGTTAATATGTTGATTAACCTTTACTTGATTATCGGGCGAGCGGTCACTCTGTGTGGCCAGTGATGGTCTTTGTCATCAAATAGTTTTGTTTTATTTTTTGTTGCACCAAACTAATTAACTTTGTATACAGGTTAATCAATTTTTTCTAAGACAATGTTGGGGTTTTTTACTATTTTAGAGAGTTTGCTTTCATGTCTGCTCGTGGTAGTAATATTATGGAGGCTTGCTCCATATGCTTGTATACTCTTCATTTTCGTTATCAACTTCTTGCGCACCAAGTTCAAGAAATCAGGTCAGTAATCTAATTTAGTACTATATAACATCATCATAAAATAATAAAAATAATATATTGTAATATTGAATTTATCTATTTTTAAAAAAAAATATTGAATTGATAAGTATTTTGCATAATCTGAACAAATCTTAAATTTGTACTATATTATCATTGTTAAAAGATTTACAATTTCAACCAATTAATGTTTGATCAATACGGCTAAAAAAAATAACAAAATGTTTTTATATGATAAAAAAAATCTGGAAAATGTGGTCTTTTCCACAGCCTTCGTGGCTGGAAGCATAATTGTTTTGAAAAAATTATGCAGGAGATTCAAAGAAAATTCTATTGAATTTTCCTCACTTTATTTTCTTTCATTTCTAATGACTTACTAGGACGCATGGACAAGTATATTGATGACATTGAATACACAGCGTGGAAGTGGACTTCAATGAGTGATGATGATGAGGAAAATAAAGAGAAACATCGACCTTTTGGGATGAGGAAAATTGAGACAGATTTAGTATAATTGAATACTACTTGACTAATGAGTATAAAAGAGCTTTTTTATTTAGTTACATTGGAAAGATAAACCGCTCTCACTTGAACTTTATTTTATGATGATATAAGTATAACCACTAATATAAATGTTGAGAACACAAAAGTTTAATAAAATAATTAATGATATGTTTATTAATTATAATTAGTCTACGCAGAGTTTACTTTCATTTTTTTCTTCAATTATGAAAATGGCTCAACCATAAGACTTACTGAATCAGTAAGGTTGGTTCAGTGCACTTTTTAGTTGTTCTTGTTGTTAGAGCAAGACCAAACTAAATTGATGATCACCATCCATCCATATTTGTTTTAAGCTCACAAAAAAAGTTTTTCATTTGTTAGCATTTTGCTATTTACTTTTACAATAACAAATGCAGTGTTATAATGAATTGCGGATGGTAGTTTTAGCTATTTTTGTTTGTCCATACACAACCGCAAAGACCAACCCCTTAAATTGCGGCAAAACTCTCTTACAAATTTTAGTGTTGCTACATTTTTAGGGTTAGATTCTATCTCATTACCTCGGGTTATGTTGAATTGTGGATTTAGTTGGTTTAATATAATGGATTCAATTTTCTAAGATAGAAAAAAGGAAGTGGAGAAAACATACGTGCACTTTTCACTTTTGTACAAGTTACAAACTACAAAAAATGCACACTAAGCCAAAATGTGCACATATTGATTAGCATCAACCTTTCAATTTCTCAAGAACGGATGATAAAGCTAGCTCATCATGAGAGCCACTTTGTTTTTTCGAAATGCATTTGTTGATGCTCACTCTTGTGAAGCCGGGGGCGTTCTGTAATAAGCTGGAACAGTAGCAGGGAAAAACATTTGCCGAATTCCTTCAGCTTTAATTATAGGCAAAATGATTCCAGATGCACCCTAGGAATATATAAATTTGGTTTTGAAGAGTTAATTTCCATGCTATTTATTCAGACACAACAAATTGAAATAAAAATAATACGATAGTACTTACAGAGAGTAATCGAGCTCCGATCCACACCCGCTTAGGTGAAGGAAATGGTAATAGTAAACGACCAACACCAAATACTGCAACAGCGAAAAAATGGAGAACCAAGCTTAAGGGCCGAGGATTTAATCCTGAAAGTAAAGAGATCGGTCCTTCCGAGAATAAGCCTCCAAGGCTCAGATAATCAAAGCAAGCTTGGCGCATTTCCTTCCTTGCTTGATCAGGGGATGCTGAAAATACCTTGTAAAGGGCTCCAGCCAATGTATTTATGGTGGATGCCACAGGCTGCAAATTGAATGACTAGAATCAGCGTTTAACTTTTAAGCTTTAGAAGTGACAGGTGAAGTCAAGATCCAAGATCGGTGCATTGAAAGGCATTTTGCTCTATCTTATTAATTAGATGACTGGCAATCCTAAATAGCTTCGTGACTACTTTATACTTATTTATTTGTGCTAAAATTTAACCAAAAACAAAAAAGGTATACAACATTACCTTACGCAGGGTATAAAAGGACTCGAGGTATTTGCAAAGTGTGGGTGCATCATTCAGATCACGCAAAGGCTTGAGGAGATTTCTCAACACCACAATATCTGACAATGCTACAGTCATTCCACCCCCTGTTAGTGGATGACGCATGTTGAATGCATCTCCCATCAGTACGGCTCCAGGAGTAGGACGAGGATCCGCTGGCATACTTCTATTTGGCATTGTCCTTATGTTGCCTTTATCGACTGCGGCTATGAATGCATCATAAAGCTGAGGGGGAACCTGCAACCATTTACAAATTAATGTGAACAAAAATTGTAGTCTGAAATAAAAGGGTAACCACATGCCAAGCCTAAAATAGAATTTATAGAACATGGAGAATTATTGGTACCTGCGGACCAACTGTTGTCTTTAGATACTTTGTCATATCGCCGTTTGAAATAGAGGGAACCTTCTGACCGGGTACATCAACCAGACAACGAATCTCTGAACTACTGATAGGATAAAAAAGAATTGGCGAGGGATCTCCAAGTATGACGTGGCCATGATTGGCACATGGAAGTTCACAGTTCTCTAAAATTAAGCCAACAAAACAAGAGGGATTATCTACCTGCAAACAAAGCAATATAGAATATTAATCCAGAATTCTACAGAGTGCTCCCTCTATCTATCCATGTCTAAGAGTCTTTAGTAGTAAGAAACTTTGAACCAGCAATGTTTGTGTTGCAACATGCCTGTGGGAAATCCATTACACAATCATTCTGAAAAGAATTCTCACCTTAGGGTTGCAAAGAGAACGGCGCAAATTTGAGAAACACCCATCACAAACAATGGTAAGAGGAGCATATGCTGTTAATTCCTGACCATCTTTATTCTTGTATTGCACACCTTTGATTGTCCCCTTCTCTTCAAGTAGGGAAATAACTGTTCCTTGCTCCATATTTACACTGCAAATATTGAATGGGGAAAAATATTATTTAAACGAGTTAATAGGAAGGTACTTTCAAATCAATTGAAGCATAAAAAACTACATTCTAAGTTCTCAAAAATCATTTCCGATCGTATTATGAGAATCTATATCTACCGACTGTCCTTAGGATGATATAATCAAATACTAAGCTAATAGCAGAAAAACATCCAACAGAGCTAATTTGGTTAGGGTAACATAATTAAAATATCAACCAAAACAAGGTTAAATCTATGTGGAAAATAGAAAACAAGATAAAATTTTACTTTTGGTACAAAGATTAAATCCTAAGTTGTAGTAAAGAATCATAGGAAGTTCCAACGATCTAGCACGTCAATCTCGATATATGACAAACAGAAGGTAGTAAAGGAATGATGCATAACACAAGTCAATGTTATCAATGGCAGACCATCGCGGAGAGCCAAAATCCGACATATGGCCATATTGGTTTTCCAAAAATCTGCCACTGATATCTGCCATCAATAATATTTGATAACACTGCACAAGTATATATTATACATCCACAAAGGAAGAAATGAATACTTAGGAAGGGATGCAGCCTTCTCTCGCATCCTCTGAATAAAACGCCCATTGTGAAAGCTTCTACCAGAGACATCTGAGTGAAACTTTTCCAAGGGATAAGAGAGACGAGTATGTTTCCCATCCTTGAAAAGAGCATACCCAAACACTTTCTGAGCATCAATGTTGTCAACACAATCTGCAGTTAAACACAAGACAAGACATATCAATAGGCAGGAAGATCTGAAGAAAATTTCCCTTAATTATTTCCAGAACTCATGATCAGCTACAACCTAAAAGTTCAATAATTTGAGGTTAACACTACCTTCAAGCCCGAGTTCAACTAATTTGAGATAGCCGCCAGGTTGTAGCAACTCTCCAACAATTCTGTCAGGCTCACTCAGATCTCTTTCAATAACATGCACTCGACGTCCATCCTATATGGCATAATATTTTATATAAGTCAATACTCAATACTCATCTTTATTCTTTTAAGGAAAACAATACTCAACCTAAATATGTTAACACAAATCATAAGACTTAAAAACTCCTAAAAAGATTAAAGATAGAAAAACTGTTTTTATATAATCTTTTCATAAGCTATATATTGGAAAACTTATGAAAATAAGCTGGAAAAAAACCTTATAAAAACTGTCATAAGTTGTTTTCTTAAGTTCTCTCAAATAGTCTCACAAAACTTACGTCGATAAATAAACTCAAATAAATCAATCCAAACAAGATCCATATTGAAAATAAACACTTATGATATAAGCGCTTAATTTAAGTTGTAGATACATATTGAAATTCTGCTGAACAAGCAATATTAGTAAAAATCATAATCCCGTGAGAGACAAAATCTTATTCCAATTGTTCAATTGCATAACTACCACACAACAACCACTTGATCAGATCACTGCCAGCGCCAAATTATCACTTCGTCATTTTCATTCAAAACAAGTAAAGAGAGACAAAACGTTATTTTGTTTTTTCATTGGTAAAATAACGCTTTCAATCACAATTTTCGTCTCAAATTGATTCAAAAATTCGAAAAAAGATATAGCTAATCATTTTCATTTTTGCTATATCAACTTTCTCTATTATCACCATTTCAAAAAAAAACTCAACCATATAAAACAACGCTATATAATATTCAATTCATCATCAACAACCAAACGCAACATCAAATTAATCGATTAAATTACAATACCTTCCCGAGAGTATGTGCCAAAGCGGCACCAGCAACACCAGCTCCAACAATTATAACGTCAGCATCACCGTTAAGTTTCTCCGATTTGATTTCTCCGGCATCAGTACTCGTCACGCTATCCTCACGCTGGTCCGTTACAGCACGATTTCTCTTATCATCGAAAATCAAACTGTATAGCGCAAAGAGACTCAAAACGGAACTTAAAATCCAACCGAACAAATAAAGATCCATTGATACGGTTAAAGAATCGCGGAGAAACCTCGCCGGAAGAGACTAACGGCGACGGGTGGCGGTTACGGAGGAGAGAGAGGTGGTGGTTATCTTGGTTCAAGTTTTCTCTCTCTGCCAAGGTGGCAGAGGAGGAGAATTTTGAAATCCTTTCGGTTGATGCAACAGAAAATGGAGCGAAGGGGTGTGCATTTTATAGTGCATGTTAGATGTGAGGTTCATTGTTCACTACGGCCACGGACGCGTCAACTGGTCAACATTAGCTGTCTTTCAAATCAACAATGACTACAAAGGGAAAGAAAAAAATATTAGCCGGTGTAAATCATTTAATTTAATAATAATTACTATTATATCATATATCATATAAGAAGTGAGATCCATTAAGAATAATATATAAAAATACGTGACATCCATTAAAAATAAAGAGAGATAAAATTCTTATTTAAGAAGTAATACTTAACACATATTCAAATGTGTGTTGTTACAATAGTGTAGTACTCATTGAATAATTAATGTAATAGATAGTATCATCAGATATGGTCTAAGCATCATTTAAATTTAAGTTTCTAATAGGTAGTTTTTTTATATTAAGAAATTTATATTGTACATATTAATTCCTTCGGTCATTATTTATAAGTAAAAAAAAAAAGAACTACTTATATGGTGTTTAAAAAATTTATACGAGAAAATTTTAAAATTTAAGATACGATATGGTAATGATACTTTGACAAAAACAAAATTAAATATTTAAATGTAAAATATATAAACATAGCTAAAATTGATAATAAAGAATTAAAAGAAGTGAATTACATATTTTAAGTATTATCTAAATAGCGAGTCATGCGCATTTCCACTAATGTCCTATAATTTTGTAGCTCTTTTCTTATATTCTTCATTTTCTTTTTAGAAGAGTAAAAATTTGTATGCACATGTACTAAATATTTAGCTCTTTTTGGATTCATTTAATGTCTTTTCAAAGAATCTCTACATATAATAAAGGAAAAAATGTTAGTTTGATGTAGCCTATTTTTGTAATTCCAATCATACCCTTTAAGTGGTGGTTTTTTTTTATCCAATAACCAATTTTTGTTTACAATTTTTGAAAAATCTAATTCATCTCCTTCACTTCTTCTTCTTCCTTACGAAACTTCTACTTCTTCATTATGAAATGTTACTTCAATATCACTTCTTAGACCATCTTCAATGGTGGGTGCTTATGAAGTAGTATCTATTAAGAATTGGTACTTATTAGGTACTCCCATTGGAGCACATGCAAAAATGGTACTTATTAAGTACTAATGCTTAAATAAACACTTTCTCTTTCATGGTTCTTAAAGGACCCCACCTACTTTTATATATTATTTTATTTCTACTACATATATTTTGAGATAGTAAATAATAATTTATTATATATTAAATGATGTAAAGTTATAGGCGGGACCCATTAAAAACTTTTTAGAGAGGTGCTGGGTTGGAGGAGCTGAGTACTTATTAAATACTATTATTAAAAAATTATAAATAAGTGATGTGTATATGTGAGACCCTTTAAGTACTCAAAATTTGAGTTCTCCATTGAAGATGGTCTTAAAAGATTTATATTGAACAAAATTGAATGCTAATTAATGACATGTATCTCTTCAACTTTTGACTACAAGGTTTTGATTTTAGTTCTCCTATACCGGCTAATTATTCACACATGATAACACAAGTCAAAAACAAAAAATCAAGTATACCCATCTGATCTTCTAATGCTTGAATTTGACCAAGTAAAATATTTGTTGTGGTTAATAAAATGAAAAGTATATTGCCCATTAAAACAACCAACCATTACTTCAAGTGTGAAATTGGTTCTCCTCTAATTTTATAAATTTATGTAAAAAACATTCTTGATAATTGATTTTTTCCGTATAATTTGGAACAAAACAAAACATTTTATATCTTATTATTTGAGAATGGAAGAACTACTAATTTAAGAAGAGCCATACTGAGCCCAAAATCAACTCCACCCTCGATTCCTGTAAAATATATGAACAAGTTATATTATAGATGATCAACTTTTTTTTTTTTGAGGAATATAGATGATCAACTTCAAACTATCATATTTCGTAAAAAATATAAAACATCAAACTATCGTATAGTTCCTCAAAACTATTTGTTAAACATGAAATGATCGCATAGTTCCTCAAAAATATATACGGGATAAGTCACATTTTAGCTCCCTCTCCTAGATATAGTTAAGAGGCAACAAATAGTGCACCTGCAATTGCAATCACCAATCAAAGTTTTTTTTTTTACTCGAATTGCGATTTTTTTTTAAACTGCAAAATATATTTATCAATGCAATTTTCATACAATTTAAATTCAGCTACGACAAATTGTCAATCACACTTTACATAAATCAAACACTAATACATAGTTCACATTGCAGCTTCACATGTACTATCATAGACAAGTACTCCTTCGGTACCACAATATATATTATTTTGGAAAAAAAATTGTACCACAATATATGTCATTTTACAATACCAATGTAACATTAATTTTAATCTTCCTAAATTATCCGTGCATTTATATTTTTTTTACTAACAAAAGTCACTACTCTCTCTCCAACTTTATTACTTTTTCATATACCAACAAAGAGAGAGAGAAAGAGTAAAAGAAGAAAAACATGTATAATTTTGACAATATTCATAGAAATTACAAATTTCTTAATATGCGTAAAAATGTCGGAACGACATATATTTTGGTACGGAGGTAGTAAAACACACCCCAACTAATCATCAATCAAAAAACACTATAATCCTAAAATGATTTTTCATTTGATCTATCATGACCTCAACTAATGGATATTTCCAGTTTTTTTTTAATTTTTATGAATCCTATGGATATTTCCAGTTTTTCTTAACTTTTTCAATCATTATTTTAAAGAGTTGGATGGAATGCTTGTAAATAAAAAATAAAAAAATTAGAAGGAATATACTACCTCTGTCCCAAATTACAAGACTTATTTTGTCCACTGAATGTTCGCCAATGTATAATTTTGATCATTAATATCTTTAATTGTGCATTAGTAAAAATTATAAAAATTGATATCTTGAAAGTACTCATAAAGACGAATCAAACAAGATCTTATATACTAATATTTACATCTATAAATTATGAAAAAAATAAAGTCCAAGCAAGACACATGAATAGTGTCATTAGTTAAAATAGGTCTTATATATTAGAACGGAGGTAGTATAAAATGAAAATCTATCCAACTTCCAACCAAATGTTGTGTAATCAAAATGTAGTTTATATAATCCATCAAACCAATCCAAATATTGGTTGATTTTACCGATTGAAGTCATTGAACCCAATTTCAAACTATTGCTGAGTGTGTTTGATTTCAAAGTAAAAAGAATAAAAAAAATCAATTTGTATACATGAAATCAATTTGTGCAATGTGAATTTGAAATTAATTTTTTTTGTTTTCAGTACCAATTTAATTTGGTTTGGAGTGACATCAAGTGATTTTAACTCTTTCTCGAATGTAGTTGTAAAATTAAATTGTGATTATTTTTATCAAATCTAGTGTCAATCATCACTATACTAACTAATGTTTGATGAATTGAAGTTAATTTTTCTCCAAGATAAATTTTAACTTAAAAGAACAATTTGTAGTTTAAAAATGATTTTTATTTATAATTAAATAAAAGTTCCGACAATAAACACATTTTTATACCATTTGGCATTTGCCTTTGACATTTTTGACTTAAAATACTAGAGACTATAAATCTTTTGAAAAATGTTTAAAAAATCATACATAGCAATGTCGTGCCGCCTAGATTTATGAATGTAATTTTTCAACAATTAAAGTTTGTTATACAGAAAAGTTTAACGACACAACTTGTTACTTGTCTATATTTTATTTGCGTGTTAAAAAAAATAAAAAATATTAAATCACTAAAAAAATTTGTCAAAAAATAATGTAATAAATCGCTAAAAAATTACTCAAACACTTTTTGACCAAAAAAAGACAAGCATCAAACTAAATAGCGCGGTGGAGCGGGAATTGATTCTGGTTTTTGATGTAACTGTAAGCAATAAGCTATGGATTTTGGATGCAAGGACGTTAGCGTTTGGAAAGAAGCACTTTCAACTTACACAACTCAAATAGAATCTCTTTCTCTCACCAAAAACAAACCCATTTTAGTTTCTCTCAACCATTTTTACTGCAATGAACTCCCTTCTCTTCTTCACCACCGAAACCCTAACTCTTTCATTACCACCGAAGAACTTTCCAAACTCATGCAATGGAAACTCACCCGAGGCAAATGGAGGTAGTAGCTTAATTAATCATCATCATAACCTATTTTAATTTATTTTATTTCATTAATTTGTATCATTTTTATTACATTTTTTTTTTTTGGTTTTTAGGCCGCGTTTGTTGGATTTTGTTTCTTCGCTAGACGATGCGGTAGTGAAACGTGCTTCTGAGAAAGCTTTTGAGAGTCTTCCTGATATATCAAAAGCGATTACTGAGTTAAGTGCGTTGAAGGGAGTTGGTCCTGCTACTGCTTCTGCTGTTTTGGCTGCTTTTGCTCCCAACTTAACTCCTTTCATGTCTGATGAGGTTTCTTTTTCTTCGATTTCGTTTAATATTTATTATGTTTGTTTCGAGTAGTTCAGCATTTTAGTGTTCAAATTCTTAGGTTGAGGTTATTTAGTAACTCAAATTTGCGAAATAATAATTTAGCCTATGTTTGGTTCGATATTTGGAGTAGTCATAATTGATTCCGGAGTTGTAAAATTGATTTTGACATATTTGGTTGTTTTTGGAGAGAATTGATTTTGTCTCTAGAATTTGATTCTAACTTGAAGTTAGGATTTGTAGTTTTTTGGTCTAAATGTGATTTCTACTAAATTAAAGAATACAGTTGGTTAAGTTTTTTTTTTTTAAATTGAGCACCACACTTTTGAAGATTATGTGATTGTCTTGATGCAACATTAGATTATTTAAGGCAATGTGTAAGTTTTTGATTGGTTTTTGTGAATGTTTTCTAAAGAGACATGTCCTTTCGTGAATGTACTAAATCGGTTGTGTTTGGCTAATCTAAGCAACTAAGTTGTTATTTCGTGAATTTGAAGTACTAATTTGTTCGATCCTTGAAATTTTGAGGATCAAAATGCTGTTTTTCTTTATCTTTTTGAGTAAATATTTCATAGAATAAGGCCCTAACTGGTCATTAGGGAGTGCTTGAAAAATGAAAAGTATCAATTAGTTCTCAAAGGTTTTAAATGTTGTGCCTAATGAAAATTAAAACATCCCTTAAAACTATACTGAAACATCATTAAGGAGTGTCTGAACTCTGAAAGATGAAACGTATGAATTAGTGCTCAAAAGTTTTACACTGCGATTGAAATTGTGCCGAATGAGAAATTAAACATCCCTAAATTTGTAATGACTAAATTTTGTACTTCCCATACAGACCTGTGTTTTGTCAAAACAAAAGAATATAGAAGTGTGTATTTTTTCAAGTATCTGTTTGAGGCTTTGAGTAATTGAGCCTTTACTCTGTTTTTTGTTTCGTAGTAGTTATACTGAGGGACAGGACTCTTATATTATTACTATTATTTATTACGTATAATTCATTTTGGTCTCTCTTGTGGTGATTATGTGATCATTGGCTGCACTACAATGCAGGCTATGCAGGCTGCTCTTGGAAATTCAAAAGATTATACGCTGAAGCAATATCTAATATTCGCCAATAAACTGCAAGAGAAAGCAAAGGTACCGTTATTCAATGTCTTTTTATTTTAATTTGATAGGATTCATGCTTGGTGATTTTGTAATTATGCTAACAAAAATAATTTTATCCACATAATTAAAGTAAGTACTCTTGCTTACGAATTTCCTATTGATGCCGTTGCATTATCTCTCTTTCTCTCTTTTGGTTCTAATTTGGGCATCAATTTTGGTGGCAAGAAACAATCATGCCTTGGTGTGACCATTTTCTGTTATAAAAGTTGTGACATTAATACATGAAGTAAGTCTGTAGCTGTACCGTGTTTGTGTTAGGAATTTAGCTGCGTTAATTTGACGAATCTGGGTGGAAAATGATTTGCAGGAACTAAGTTCAGAAGAGGCCTCATTTACCCCATCTGATGTAGAAAGGGCTTTATGGAGTTGTGCTATTGGGAAGTCATCAGCACCTCAATCAAATAAGGACCCTAAGACCAATACAAGCAAGAGCTCTAAAAGAAAGAGAAAAACATGACAGAAAAGTAGATCAATTAATTAATTGAATCACAAGTAATGTCTTTCCTTTTTATGTTCTAGCTAGTTCTCCCTGTGGGAGACACTTTTGTTCTTAAGCTGTGATAAGACCAAATTGAAGTTTCATGTTTCTTTATTGTCTTAAGTGCCAATATTGCTCTAAACAATTTTTTTGAGTATGAATTTAAAGCAATTCAAATCACTTAGTAAAATATAGTGAAACTCATCATTCCTTAAAAGATTCTACTTATTTTAAAACCACCAATATCAATGCAATTTTCATGCAATTTCAATTTCAATTCAGCTACAACAAATTGTCAATCATACTCGACATAAATCAAACACTAATACATAGTTCACATCGCAACTTTACATGTATCTTAGACAAGTAAAACATACTCCAACTAATCATCAATCAAAAAACACTATAATCCTTACTCTAAGGATCCTAAGTTGTGGTTCGTGGTACTAAACACATCATATTGGTTTAGCCTCACTTTTATCCAATCAATCCATGAATCAAGTACCTAAGGTATTACTATGCCTAAGAGGGCACAAATGATAGCAGGGCAATGTCAAAACTGGAAAAAATAGATGTGCGAATTGATTCACTATTGTTCTGAATGGATTAATACATTCCAATGCATTATTACTATATTTACTTCCTTAGTCACAACAATTTGTACTCAATCATATATCCCTAATCACAATGGAAGTACTATGTCTGTGTCTCTATGAGGATTCAAAGAAATAGTAAAGAATCCTAATCTTCAATTATAAAATAAAATAAAATCTAGTTGTAATAGTCAGTTGTAGGGTACTCTTCCATTCATAGTGTGCGCCCCATGACCTTCCTTGCAATAATTTGTGCACCTTGGAAAGCTTGAAGCCTTTCTAGGAATGATTGTATTTGTAGCGTCGGCCAGGGCATCAAACAGTGGAATTCAAGGATGATGTTGAGGATAGGAAAAACCAAGAATTCGTGGGTGAAGTCGAGCGTTGAATGAGAGTATGACAATCAAGTTATTAAATAACTCCAATTTAAGGTTCACCGGTTCGGATGTTTGGTTCCAATCAAATCGGTGGATGAGGATGACGCAGACGAGAATAGCAATGAGCATGCGTTCAGTGGTGATTTTGAAGGATGGATTGATCCAATGGACGAGAGGCGGGGGGGGGGGTGTAGATATTGATTGTGAAAGATGCATGGATCCAATCCAAGAAAGGAGGGATGCAGAACTCAAAACAGAGTGTGTAGCATATATGATAAAACAACTCCTTCATTTCAATTCTTTCTGTGACTGTCTGTCAACAAGTGTATATGTATAATCAATCAGTAATATTAACTAAGAATAAATAATACAATAGGATCAAAATTGAATGAAAACATTGCAATTAGAGAGAAAAAAAGTTGTGAAGGAGGAGACAGACTTGCCTATTTTATAGTCAATCTCTGAAGAAGCAAGCTAGCTAGAGTTTTTTTTGGTACATCAAAAATATAAATTGCTCCCGCTAGAGATCGAACACTGGACCTCCCCTACCCAACTCCTATGTCTCCCAGCTCTTACCAATCTAATAATAATTTTTATTTTATATTGTTATCTTTTTTTCTTGGTTACATATTTTTTTTAGTCAAGTAGTATAGTGATTAGAATTTCACTCTTTACAAGTAAATAAAAAAAATGGGCGTACCAAGTTACATATTATTATTGTTATTACGAGTTTAATGGTCATGCATTGAATTATATAAAAAAAGGTCATACATTAACAATATAAAATCCTTTAAAAAAAAATACACAATAATATTAAATGTCATCTAATAAAAAATTATCAATTTTTTGTTGCAAAAGAGGGCAATAGGAAATTATCAATCATGTAACCAAAAGAAAAATTATCAATCACCCATGTCAAAAATAATTATATGATTTAGCTAAATAAAACATGCTATTTAAATATTATTATAAAACTTTTTTACACTGTCGATTCATATTTTATTTTTTAATTCTATTTTAAGATGGGGTGTCATCTACTCACCATAAAACTCTTATATAAAAGAAAGAACTAATTTATTAGTAACAGCTAAAATGTAAAGCGGGAGTTAGGCGACGATAGTCAAATTTTATTTTGAACGAGAGAGAATATAATTTTTATTAAAATACCCCTTTTTGATATTCTAAAATATAGACTTGAAAATTTGAAAAGTAGATTTTTTAGTTGTTTTATTCTCTCCCAAAATGATTGCACTATAAAAATAATTAGGGGTAAAATAGGAAAAGATAATATCATTCTAAATAGTAAATGTTAATTATCTTGAGACAAAATATTTTGGGAGGGAGAGAGTATCATTATTTTGGATTTTGCAAATTATAACAAAATAAAAAATACTCCGAACGGGTATATATACAGCTCACACCCGCAGTCACACAAAACCAATTTGAGCGCGCCAAGAAAACAATTCATCTTTCTCATTTCTCTTTCTGTGAAGATTCTTCATCGTTCCACCTTGCTTCACTCGCTCAACAAACCTCACGTTCTCACACCCTGCATTTTCACAGGTATATTAAATTGATTTTGTGTTGCTATCTTAGAATTCTGTTCAATTCTTTTTAGTTTTGTGCCCGTAACTGTTTCTTGTAATATTATGAAATCTTTTTAACAAGAAACAGTTAGGTGATAGATTATACTCCAATACTATGAAATCTTGTTGCAATTCGTTTTGGTATGCGGGTTTGGGTACGAAGATTGTCTCCATATATATGACATTCTTAAATTAGATAAAGAAATGCTATTCAATAGTTGCAATTAGGAGGTTTGCACTTTGTAAATTGGAAAGAATGTCATATATATGGTTCACCTGTTTCTTTCTTTGGGAGTCAAAGCTAAGGAAATTTTTTAGTGATGCTTTGAAAAATTTTTATTTGTTTGGTTGTCAAAAAAAAAACATTTATTTTTATTTTATTTGTTTTGACAATTTTAGTTTTTTGTTTGTGTTTGTCTAGATATCTGTTTGGTCATGGATCTATTTGCCATATTCAGATTTGCTATATTCGGATTCGGATTTGGTAAGCTTTTATCACCTTGATGTCTTAGTTGATATCCTTACTATATATGTGCTATATATTAGCTCATAATCTGTTTTAATTTCAATAACAGGTTTTCTGTATTCTCCATGAGATATATTTGGGTTGACACTACCGGTTGCGTTAGTTCTAGCTTACAGAGCACTACCTTTCATGTATAGGCGGATTCGCTGGATGTGCATATGGCTGTATATCTACATCATTATATTCATTCCCATGGTATGTAGGTGGGTTAGGGGATTACTTAGGAGCGTAGTCAGGATGGTTCTCCACGTCTTATGCAGGTGCTTCATCAGGAGTGTGCGATTCATCCAATGGATGATAAGGCTACTCACATGGTTTGATTATTGATACCATCACTGATGATCACATATATATACTCTACAGTATCACAGGGATACTCTTATGACTACTATATCACAGGATACTCTCATGACTGTTTTTCTTAGCATGTATATTCATTCATTCTTGCTCCCATCCTATGTAGTTGGATGGTGAGGTACTCTCCACGTAATTTTTTTTACCCTATTAGTTTTTCGCATGCATATATTCTCCATACTACTGTACAGGTGTTTCCGGAGACTCCCATCTATTAGAATACTTTGTTCCAAATATTTTGGATTTGTTGTTATAATTGGCATTTGAAGCCTGTTTTACCTTTTTGAATAATTAGAAAGTTTTATGTTTCTGATATAGCGACATATGTGGTGTCACGGTATATATGTTTCTGATTACAGCAACACCACACATGGCTGATTGCCTGATTCTGATTACCTTTTTGAATAATTTGAAATAATCAGAATCACGGTGATCAGTTAAAAAGCATAACAAAACTTATATAGCGACACCACATATGCCAAACAAAATGTGCAGATGAATGATGTTGAGGATTATACAAACTAAATTAGAAAGAAAATAAAAATGGCTGTGATTAGTGATGAACAAATAACACGAGAGAAAATTCATGAAAGAATTTAAACTTGATTTCATATATCATGTATGGTGTCGCTATATAAGTTTTTTGTTTGCCATTTATTTCAAATTTTTGTTAAAATTAAATAGATAGTTTGTTTTTAAATTTTTTATAACTTATAAAATTATGCATGTCTTTGATTTTGAAATATAACTAAAAAAGGAATTGAGATGAAATTTAATGCGTTTTGTTTTTGTGCCTCTCAAATTGTTTAGACGCGTAGCTAGGTACGTCCAGTTAAGTGCATCATGTTTAGATTTACAGTGGATTTGTAGAAATCATAATTTATTGGTTACCAACTCTTCCTTACAAAAATCTATGTTACATGATTCTTGAATAATTTATGGTAGTGTATACATCAAATAGTTATTGATTTTACCTTTTTATTGGTTCTACTATATATCATATTCACTGAGATATGCATTATCAGTGGGATTGGCTATTGTTTTGTTTTTGTGGTGATAACAGCGGGTCTTGGAATTGTTAAGTTTGTTGATAGAAGCATTGAAATACCACGCTTAATGCCCAAATTCACTAGCCAAGAATCCTTTTGGAAGCTCTTCACTACCATCCATATTTTAGTCACTGCTTACATCTATCATCATAGTGGTTAGTACAAACCAAAGTGCTAGATTCTTAATTTTGTTCCAAGTGTTTAATATGTTTTAGTTAAGGTTAAATATTTTAGATAAGACTAGAAGTTTGATCCCTAGTTTCAATAAAAAAATTATCAAATTTTACTTAACTTTACGTTTAAACTATGGATTAGTCAAGTTCGTTTATGAAAATCAGAGGTCAAGAACAATAAATATTTCATTGCAATAAAGTTTGTATTAGAAATGTTCCGACTAAGGTATGTGACACTGTATTTGTTAGGTATTCTCCGCTTTTGTCATTAGTTATAAGGCGCTTTTGTGGGTTAAGTAAGTTATATCAGTCTATGGCCAGTTCTCATAACACTCTTCAATTTAGTCCTCAAAATATTTAAATATAATAAATAGTCTTTAAAGTGTATAAAATTTGTCAATTTAGTCCCTATTATTAACATATTTGGGGCTATTATGGCGAATTTTTATATACTTTATAGACTAAATTGGAGAGATGATAATAATTTAGGGACCAAATTGATAGTTTTTTCTAACTATGATTGTAGGAGTTTCTTAAAGAGTTGATTACTAATGTAATTCTTGAAATTGTGGTGCTAGAAATTAATTAAAATTATAAAATGATCTATCAAATTTAATCACATTAGTCCTACCAAAACAAAATCAGGGACAAAGTTGTTAGAACCAAGACAACTAATGTGATTGAGAACTTTCAATCTGATTATTATGAAATTTTGATAGTTTTAGGATTAAATTTTATGAAATGTTGTTAGACTATTATGCTGTGATTAAATTATTTAGTATTTTTGCCTTCTGCAGAAAATAGGGTGATTATCATGATTACCCTTTGGCAGGGACGACACAATCGTGGGGTTGCAACAAAAAAAGACAAGTTGTTATCTTTGTTAATTATATTTTTGGCTGTCTCATGTAGCACTGCTATCTTTAGTGACTTGTGTTATAGCACCTTTAGTAATAAAACATAATCACATGAAGCCTAATATTATCAAGGAATGATGGATAGATTATGTTTATGGAAGAAAATGTTATTTTGATGTTTTAGACAACTTATGCTGCGGACAATAAGTTGTTCCGCTGTTTAGTGGGAGGACAAGAATATATATTTTTGTTCAGTCCTTGAACCCTCAGTATGTCCAATCTCAAAAAACAATTTTAAAATTAAACACAATACAACTGTGAAATCATGTTTGGCCTTATTTTTTATCTGATCAAAGTCACTTACAGATGACATGATGACATGGAATTTAGAATAGAGTAATTGACTATTTCAGTAACATAGAAGTCTAGTTTTTAAATAGCATTGTGGGCATTATAAATTGCAAGCTACAAAATTCCACACAACACAACATAAAACAAACAAAAACCAACATGCATATAAGTGATATATCATAATCAATCATCCAAACACGATGACCTCATAATAAGAATAATATAACATTAATAATCATGAAAGCATACCCAAATTTACATCCTAATTAATAATGAACCTAATCTTATAGATATAAAAAAAATCCTAGTAACGGTCAATTGTAGAAAACCCTTCAATTCATCATGTGTGCCATCACCTTCCTTGCAAAGGCTCTAGCACTGACAAAGGCTTCAAAGCTTCCTTGCAAGGGATCTAGCTCTGACAAAGGAGGCATCCAGTTGTGGATTCCAACGAATGCAGAGAGGATACTAACAAAAAAGAACTCTTTGGTGCAGTCCTTAGATGGGTCAATCCAATGGAATATCCGAGGCATCGCCAAACTGGCAAAGATTACGGAACATATATATTGAAATAACTCCCATTTATAATCCACCGTTGTTGAGGATGCATAGCTAGAACTGAAAAAGCGGTGACAAAGGATGATGGCGGAGAACATAAAAGTGACGATGTTTCGATGGACGTTGATGGATGGATTGATCCGGTGGATGAATCGATGAAAGTATTTGTAAATAAAGAGTACAAGACATGTATACAAGATTAGCTCTGTTTCTATAATCATTGGATGAGATGCATAGATCCAATCAAGTAAAGGAGGAATGCAGACATCAAAAAAGATTGTGTAGCATATATGATAAAATAACTCCACGATCAACATTATTTCTGAGAAAAATAGAGTATATTAGTCATATTCAAAATTTAATAAACAAACAAATACATAAAAGAAAAAATTTAATTGCACTTCAAATCTCTCATATATGGTGAGTGTGCAATTTTGGTTTTTATGTTTTCTCCACTTTGATAAGTTGTCACTCAACTCTCACAATCTTCATCTAGTTTCTTTTATATTATTTTTAACATGCCCCCTCTCACGCAAAAGTTGCTTGAGCTTGAAGGGTGCATAATGCATAGACATCTACCATATGTTTAAATTCTATTTTTAATTAGAAAGTGAAGGAAGCGGGGATCGAACCCGTGACCGTTAGGTTATAGAGACTCTAATACCATGTCAAGTAACTAATTATCACAAAAGTTTAAGCTCTTAAATATGGTCACATCAATAATTTTATATTATTTCTAACAAAAATAAAATAAAATAAATGCCAAAACAGAAAACCAAAACCTAATTAAGGTGACATAGATTAAACCAATTCACACAGAGCAGAACGAACTAGTAGTGAGTGAGGGCGGAGGAGAAGGACTTACCTTACGTTTAGTCCTGTGTTGTGATTTGTGAACGAGAGACCAGAGAAGGGTCCAAAAGCTTTGTCTCATATATCTACTACTAGTCTACTACTGCTGCTATATATAAAAAATAAAAATAAAAACATCAAGGAAATCTCAAGCTTTTGTAACAAAAAAATTCTCGATCATTAATTTAGATTTTTTTTTTTTACTTCATGGAAAGGTCAGTTATAATTAGTTTATCTATGGCAAATTTTATGGCAGATTCAAGAAATTGAATGTACCAATACATTAGATTTTGAATGTACCCTGGTCTCAACAAAAAAAAAACTTAATAGATAAATGAATATTTTTAAAAAAGATAATATTTTTTATCTTTTAAAATATTATAATAATATTATTATTATCAAAATTGTCAAAAAAATAAATATTTTTTTTTTGTACATTTGTTTTTGAGTTTTTATTATTTTAAATAGTGAATTTTTTTTTGTCTAAGATGAAGTAGTAATCTAATGAAATCAAACTCACACATAATTATGAAGTCCTAAATTCGAACCTAGATCACGACATCTGAAATAACAATTTGACACTTACCAATTGAGCGACGACTTCTATAGACAAAGATATATCTCCCTTTATTTATATCCCTCACCATCTAATTCAAGAGAGTAGTTATTAGCGAACCAAATTGGGAAAGCAGGTTTTTTTTATCATATATGCTACACACTCTTTTGAGTTCTGCCTCCCTCCATTCATGGATTGGATCAATGCATCTTTCACAATGAATTATCATAACTGAGTTTATCTTTTATACATCTCTCATATTCTTTTTTCACATCTACATCCCTCGTCTCGTCCACTGGATCAATCCATCCTTCAAAATAACTGCCGAACACATGCTCATTGTTGTGATTAAGGTGGTAAATATAGTAATAATACGTTGGAACGTATTAATCCTTTAAGAACAATGGTCAATCAATTCACACATCCATTTTTTTTTTTTTTTTTTTTTTCAGTTTTGACATTGCCCTGCTATCATTTGTTCCCTCTTAGGCATAGTAATACCTTAGGTCCTTGATTCATGGATTGATTAGATAAAAGTAAAGCTAAAGCCCATTATGATGTGTTTAGTACCATAAACCATAACTTAGGATCCATACCTAAGAGTAAGGATTATAGTGTTTTTTGATTGATGATTAGTTGGGGTATGTTTTACTTGTCTAAGATACATGTAAAGTTGCGATGTGAACTATGTATTAGTGTTTGATTTATGTCGAGTATGATTGACAATTTGTTGTAGCTGAATTGAAATTAAATTGCATGAAAATTGCATTGATATTGATGGTTTCAAAATAAGTAGAATCTTCAAATTCGTACTCAAAAAAATTGTTTGGAGCAATATTCGTTATCGTTACGCGCTAAAATTGAGAAGGCCGCGTCAGGGTGGTGCGGTTACCCGAGTTAGGGTGATGCGCCCACTATGGACGAGATCGCGGCCGCAATGTTAACTCGGTTCCGTGTCGGAGACGGCTTGGCGCGGCGAGATTCTTTTCATAGGTAAAAAAATTGTTTTCGATACCCAAGTCCGAAAATCGTATCAATACTACGACAACCATCAAACCCTAAAAATTCTAATTGTTCCATCACGTTTCTTCTCACTGCCTCCATCATGTTTCTTCTCTCTGCTTCAATCGCTCAGAACCTCAGACTCAACTCCCACATCTCTCAATTTCATCTCTCAGGCTTGTCACTCTCACTCTGTTTCTTCTCACTTATTTTATTTTACCTTTTCTTCTCTTCTCTTCTCTCTGTTTCTATTTTTATCCTTTGTATGTTTGCTCTGTTTCTTTTCTTCTATTTCTTATTGTTGTTTCCTTTCCAACACCTATGTCAAATCCTAGTCCTAGTCCTACTCCTCCTAATACTTCTACTCCTCCATCATCATCCATGTTCAATCTGTTGCTTCTTCTGGACCTGGTAAGCTATTCAAACTGAGTGGAGGTGATATAGGCGAAATGGAACAGTTTAAGTGACAAGAATAATAGGAGGAGGGTTACCAAACATACACTAAGTTCCATCACAAGCCCAATTTCAAGAAAGGAATATTGGCACTTACGACAATAAAGAAACATGAAACTTCAATTTGGTCTTATCACAGCTTAAGATCAAAAGTGTCTCCCACAGGGAGAACTAGCTAGAACATAAAAAGGAAAGACATTACTTGTGATTCAATTAATTAATTGATCTACTTTTCTGTCATGTTTTTCTCTTTCTTTTAGAGCTCTTGCTTGTATTGGTCTTAGGGTCCTTATTTGATTGAGGTGCTGATGACTTCCCAATAGCACAACTCCATAAAGCCCTTTCTACATCAGATGGGGTAAATGAGGCCTCTTCTGAACTTAGTTCCTGCAAATCATTTTCCACCCAGATTCGTCAAATTAACGCAGCTAAATTCCTAACACAAACACGGTACAGCTACAGACTTACTTCATGTATTAATGTCACAACTTTTATAACAGAAAATGGTCACACCAAGGCATGATTGTTTCTTGCCACCAAAATTGATGCCCAAATTAGAACCAAAAGAGAGAAAGAGAGATAATGCAACGGCATCAATAGGAAATTCGTAAGCAAGAGTACTTACTTTAATTATGTGGATAAAATTATTTTTGTTAGCATGATTACAAAATCACCAAGCATGAATCCTATCAAATTAAAATAAAAAGACATTGAATAACAGTACCTTTGCTTTCTCTTGCAGTTTATTGGCGAATATTAGATATTGCTTCAGCGTATAATCTTTTGAATTTCCAAGAGCAGCCTGCATAGCCTGCATTGTAGTGCAGCCAATGATCACATAATCACCACAAGAAGGACCAAAATAAATTATATGTAATAAATAATAGTAATAATATAAGAGTCCTGTCCCTCAGTATAACTACTACGAAACAAAAAACAGAGTAAAGGCTCAATTACTCAAAGCCTCAAACTGATACTTGAAAAGATACACACTTCTATATTCTTTTGTTTTGACAAAACACAGGTCTGTATGGGAAGTACAAAATTTAGTCATTACGAATTTAGGGATGTTTAATTTCTCATTAGGCACAATTCCAATTTCAATGTAAAACTTGTGAGCACTAATTCATACGTTTCATCTTCATCTTTCAGAGTTCAGACACTCCTTAATGATGTTTCAGTATAGTTTTAAGGGATGTTTTAATTCTAATTAGGCACAACATTTAAAACCTTTGAGAACTAATTGATACTTTTCATTTTTCAAGCACTCCCTAATGACCAGTTAGGGCCTTATTCTATGAAATATTTACTCAAAAAGATAAAGAAAAACAGCATTTTGATCCTCAAAATTTCAAGGATCGAACAAATTAGTACTTCAATTTCACGAAATAACAACTTAGTTGCTTAGATTTGCCAAACACAGTAGATTTAGTTCATTCACGAAAGGACATGTCTCTTTAGAAAACATTCACAAAAACCTACACATTGCCTTAAATAATCTAATGCGGCGTCAAGACAATCACATATCTTTAAAATTGTGGTGCTAAATTTGAAAAAAAAAAAACTTAACCAACTGCAAAAGTATTAGAGAAATGAAGTAAAGAAGTAAAAAATAAAAAGAAGTAGAGTCATATACAATTTTTTCCTTCTTTGCTATTTTTAAGGAGAAAAAAAAAAAGTAGAAGGCCAAACGGGGCCTTAGACTCAAAAGCTACAAATCCTACCTTCAAGCTAGAATCAATTGTCAAAAACAAAAGTTAGAATAAATTCTGAAGGCAAAATCAATTATATTCAAAAACAACCTAACATGTCAAAATCAATTTAACACCTCCGGAATCAATTCTGACTACTCCAAATATCGAACTAAACATAGGCTAAATTATTATTTCGCAAATTTGAGTTACTAAATTACCTCAACCTAAGAATTTGAACACTAAAATGCTGAATTACACGAAACAAACATAATAAGTATTAAACGAAATCGAAGAAAAAGAAACCTCATCAGACATGAAAGGAGTTAAGTTGGGAGCAAAAGCAGCCAAAGCAGCAGAAGCAGTAGCAGGACCAACTCCCTTCAACGCACTTAACTCAGTAATCGCTTTTGATATATCAGGAAGACTCTCAAAAGCCTTCTCAGAAGCTCGTTTCACTACCGCATCGTCTAGCGAAGAAACAAAATCCAACAAACGCGGCCTAAAAACCAAAAAAAAAAAATGTAATAAAAATGATACAAATTAATGAAATAAAATAAATTAAAATAGGTTATGATGATGATTAATTAAGCTACTACCTCCATTTGCCTCGGGTGAGTTTCCATTGCATGAGTTTGGAAAGTTCTTCGGTGGTAATGAAAGAGTTAGGGTTTCGGTGGTGAAGAAGAGAAGGGAGTTCATTGCAGTAAAAATGGTTGAGAGAAACTAAAATGGGTTTGTTTTTGGTGAGAGAAAGAGATTCTATTTGAGTTGTGTAAGTTGAAAGTGCTTCTTTCCAAACGCTAACGTCCTTGCATCCAAAATCCATAGCTTATTTGCTTACAGTTACATCAAAAACCAGAATCAATTCCCGCTCCACCGCGCTATTTAGTGCTTTTTGTTGATAGAGCCAAAAATTGGATTCTATAAAAATTTAAAATTTATAGTTTGTGACTTTTATTAAATAAATAAATCAGTTTTACTAAATTCAATTTTGTTAAAAACAATTATACTCAACTTAATTATATCAAAATCAATTGTGTTAATGGCCAAATTAAACACACACTTAATTAGTTTGATGTTCTTTTTTGGTCAAAAAGTGTTGAGTACTATTGTGTGTTTGCTTTTAATTGTAAACTACATTTTTAAGCTACAAATTGTGATTTCAATTTGAAATTGACAATACATAAATAAATAATTAAATATATTAGTTGTGCGTTAACAAATGTGAATTGATCAACATTAACACTTATTTTGGAACAGAGGGAGAATAAAATGTTATTGTTATTAATGATATTCCATTTTAACCAATGATTATGAAGATTGGTTTTCCTTTCCACCAGGGACGGACCTGGACACAAGCTTTCAGTGGGGCTAAAATAATTTAGCAGCTACTAAAATAATTATTTTGATAATTTAGTTAAACTACAAACAATATATAAGATTATTATTACTATAACATGTATATCAAAAAATAAAAGGAAAAAATATTTTATTTATAACGAAAGACGTGAATACTACAAATTCGATTAGTTATCTACTATTTTTTGACTAACAAAGTTAATATTTATTATATTATAAAATTAAACTATATAACTTAAATTAATATGTGTATCGAATAACTTACAATCATCAATAATAAATTTTAAACTAATATTTACATTATTATCTATATAAATATGTATATAGAATGACTTAAAATTATTTATAAAAATATTCTCTTTTTTTTTTTGAAAAAAATTCGGCTAGGCTGGTGTGGCTATAGCCACACCAAGCCTCAAGGGGGTCCGTCCCTGCTTTCCACGTCAAAAATAAAAACTAAAACATAAGCCTTATATGTCAAAATATATTTTTGCAGTAACTTTTCGGTAGATAAATTTGAAGTCTCCAAAAGAGTGTTGTTAATACTAGACTTTCACACATTCGGTAGATAAATTTGAAGTCTCCAAAAGAGTGTTGTTAATACTAGACTTTCACCCATGCTGTCGCACAGGTAATTGAGAATATAGTTTTAGATAAATTATTGTATTGGACAATTTACATATATTTTGACAACCACAAAAAAATAGCTCCTAGCTAAATCACATTAATTAGACAACTTATGCTGCGGACAATAAGTTGTTCCGTTGTTTAGTGGGAGGACAAGAATATATATTTTTGTTCATTCCTTGAACTCTTAGTATGTCCAATCTCAAAAAACAATTTTAAAATTAAACACAATACAACTGAAATCATGTTCGGCCTTATTTTATAACCGATCAAAGTCACTTACAGATGACATGGAATTTAGAATAGAGTAATTGACTATTTCAGTTACATAGAAGTCTAGTTTTTAAATAGCATTGTGGGCATTATAAATTGCAAGCTACGAAATTCCACACAACACAACATAAAACAAACAAAAACCAACATGCATATAAGTGATATATCATAATCAATCATCCAAACACGATGACTTCATATTAAATAATATAACATTAATAATCATGAAAGTATACCCAAATTTACATCCTAATTAGTAATGAACCCTAATCTTAGATATAAAAAAATCCTAGTAACGTTGTAGAAAACCCTTCAATTCATCATGTGTGCCATCACCTTCCTTGCAAAGGTTCTAGCACTGGCAAAGGCTTCAGAGCTTCCATGCAAGGGATCTAGCTCTGACAAAGGAGGCATCCAGTTGTGGATTCCAACGAATGCAGCGAGGATACTAACAAAAAAGAACTCTTTGGTGCGGTCCTTAGATGGGTTAATCCAATGGAATATCCGAGGCATCACTGAAATGGCAAAGATTACGAAGCAAATATATCGAATTAACTCGATTTTATAATCCACCGATGTTGAGGATGCAAAGCTAGAACTGAAAAAGCGGTGACAAAGGATGATGGCGGAGAACATAAAAGTGACGATGTTTCGATGGACGTTGATGGATGGATTGATCCGGTGGATGAATCGATGAAAGTATTTGTAAATAAAGAGTACAAGACATGTATACAAGATTAGCTCTGTTTCTATAATCATTGGATGAGATGCATAGATCCAATCAAGTAAAGGAGGAATGCAGACATCAAAAAAGATTGTGTAGCATATATGATAAAATAACTCCACGATCAACATTATTTCTGAGAACAATAGAGAATATTATAATCAGTCATATTCAAATTTTAATAAACAAACAAATACATAAAAGAAAAAATTTAATTGCACTTTAAACCTCTCAAATATGGTGAGTGTGCAATTTCGGTTTTTATGTTTTCTCCACTTTGATAATCTCTTATATTATTTTTAACACAGTCCCTCACGCAAAAACTCACTCGAGTTTGACGCGTGGATAATACATAAGCACTTACCATATATTTTAAATTCCACTTTTAATTAGAAAGTGAAGGAAGCATGAATCAAACTCGTGACCGTTAGGTTATAGAGGCTCTAATATCATCTAAAAAATTTAAGCTGTTAAATATTACATCAATGATTTTATATTATTTATGACCAAAATAAAATAAAATAAACGCCAAAACAGAAAAACCAAAACCTAATTAAGGTGGACAACATCCTGTATTGAAACTGTATTGATGAATGAAATGAGTTAAGTTTGCTTGCGTCAAAAAAAAAATTAAGGTGGACAAGATTAAACCCAATTCGCCTAAAAAGAAAACTGCTTACACAACATAAAAACAGCAAAAGAAGAAAGAAAAAAACATAAACAGAACAGAACAGAACGAACTAGTGAGTGAGAGCGGAGGAGAAGGACTTACCTTACGTTTAGTCCTGTGTTGCGATTGAGAGACCAGAGAAGGGTCCAAAAGCTTTGTCTCATAATATCCTACTACTGCTATATATAAAGAATAAAATCAGGGTGTAACAAAAAAAAAATTCTCAATCATTGATTTAGATATTAGATGGGAAGATTAGTTTTTTTTTTTTTTTAGATTTCACGGAAAGGTTAGTTAAAATTTATTTTGAACACTGTAACAAACAATGCTATCTAATATCTAAATTATAACTAACATTTCCATGAAGTCAAAAAAAAAAAAAGCAAACTTTATGGATAATGCCTAATAATATTTGCTATTTCAAAAAAAATGGTGTTTTCTTTTCCATCTTCGTAGAAATTACAAAAAATAAAATCAAATCATGTGTTAATATATGAGCATAAATATGTCCCCGTGTAAATTACAAAATTGAAAGGCACTGCTATTAATATGATTGTAAATATAAGTCATAGTTAAAAAACAGGTTTCTCATATTAACATGAGTATAAATATTTAAGTTCCCATAAAAAAAATTCTTTCATCTCATATTAAAACATTTAAAGAAATACAACTCTATAAAAATTACAAAAAAATAAACCCTATAGAAAAGTTTTCATAAAAAATATTATCTCAAAAAATTATCATCATTTATATGAAATTGATTTGATTTGTTTGTTTTTGTCTAAAATTTTTGTTTGTTTTTTGTTTAAAAATTGCTCATTAAACTTAGTTATATAAAAAACATGTCTCATTGATATATCTATAATTAAAATCAAATAAAATATCTTATAATTGAAATAATGTCGTGAATGAGAATCAAAGGGTGTGTCTAGTATATATTGACAAATAAGAGAATGTCACATGTAAAAGTGAGATTTTTTTTTTTCCAAAATACCCTTGTCAAAATTTTATTTTTCCAAAATACCCTACTTTTTCAAAAATATACTAAATTACTCTCTTTTAATGGTTGTGTTTTGGGTGGAGCAGTTCCCATTGCCTCGACCACCAAAGTGTAAAAGATCAAATGGTATTTCTCACTTTTATTCACACACCATAGTGCCTTATATAGACACATACAACAATTGGGCTTGACATACCAAGGCCCAATACTCAAACTAACATCATAAAGCCCTACATTGCTTAATACACTCTAACAAACCCTCCCTTAAATTGCATAAAACCAGTAGCAATTTAAAAGGAGCAGATTAAGCAAAAACACAGAACAGCTTATTGACAGCTTATTTGACAAACTAAGTGGCTTATGACTAAGACCATACAACCTATACATCAATGACATAGACTATCCATAAGTCTTCACACATTTGTACAAAAAGGAGTAGTACTGAGTAAGAAAACACACTAACAAGGCTGATAGCTAAAAAAAACAGCTTATAAGCTGTAACTAAAAGCTTATTCATCAGAATCACATCAAAACACTTTTTCTTCAGAGCCAAAAGTATCCAATCTCAGCATTATTCATCAAGCCAATGAACATGCTTCAACTAAACCAATTCCCTCCCTTAATTTGCAGAATGTATCCAGTTTCAAAGGTTTAGTTAGAATATCAGCTAACTGGTCTTCTGTCTTGCAATGCACCAATTCTATGGAACCATCCTTGGTCAAATCTCTGAGAAAATGAAAACGTACATCTATGTGTTTGCATCTA
The DNA here is from genome assembly GCA_951804385.1 of Trifolium dubium. Taxonomy (NCBI): domain Eukaryota; kingdom Viridiplantae; phylum Streptophyta; class Magnoliopsida; order Fabales; family Fabaceae; genus Trifolium; species Trifolium dubium. The sequence continues at coordinate 43,823,928 of OX638068.1, forward strand.
CCATGCATCACAGGATTTTTTGACAATTTGATGGAGGAGCTGTTATCACAATAGATCATAGTGCACTTCTCTTGATTATGCTTCAAGTAACTCAAGATATTTCTTAACCAGATGGCTTGACAGGCACATGCTGATGCAGCCACAAACTCAGCTTCAGTGGTGGATAGTGTGACTATAGGTTGCTTTTTGGATGACCATGACACTGCTCCATTTCCCAATTTGAACAAATATCCAGTAGTAGATTTTCTGTCATCAATGTCTCCTGCATAATCAGAATCACTCCATCCCTCTAACTTCAATTCATCTTTTGATCTATGTTTGTACAAAATACCATATCCAATTGTTCCTTTTAAGTACCTCATTATCCTTTTAATTGCAGCAACATGAATTTCTGTTGGTCTATCCATGTACCTAGCAACTAAGCATATGCTATAGGCCAAATCAGGTCTTGAGGCTAAAAGATACATAAGACTACCTACCATCTGTTTGTATAGAGTTGCTTCAGTTGCTTTGCCATTTTCATTTTTGTCCAACTTACATCCAGGAACTATTGGACTACACACCTTGTTGCAATTTTCAAGACCAAACCTGCATAGTATCTCATTGGCATATTTCTTCTGGTGCATCATAATACCTTCATTATTTTGACAGATTTCTACTCCTAGAAAGTATGTCATCTTTCCCAAATCAGTCATTGCAAATTCCCTCTTCATTGATGATTTGAAATCAGTCATCAAATTCAAATCATTACCTGTGAATATTAAGTCATCCACATATAGGCTAACAATAAGAATTTTACCTTCTTTACCATATTTCACAAACAATGTAGGCTCATAAGGACACTTTTCAAACTTTTCCTTTTGAAAGTATGTTTCTATCTTGCTGTACCATGCCCTAGGGGCTTGTCTAAGCCCATATAGTGCTTTCTTCAGTTTATACACTTTATGTTTATCACCATTGTCATAGCCAAGTGGTTGACACACATAGATATCTTCACTAAGATCTCCATGTAGGAATGCACTCTTAACATCTAATTGATACACATTCCAACCATGATGAGCAGATAAGGCAAGAATGGATCTGATTGTGTCCCATCGTGCCACAGGAGCAAATACTTCATTATAGTCAATTCCATGTTTTTGGGTGTACCCCTTTGCAACCAATCTAGCCTTGTGCTTGTCAATTTCTCCCTTCTCATTGTATTTGGTCTTATAAATCCATTTCACACCAATAGTATTGCAGCCACTAGGTAAAGTTGTGAGTTGCCATGTGTTATTCCTTTCAATTGACTCAATTTCACTTTTCATAGTTTCTCTCCACTTCTCTGACTTGACTGCTTCTTCATATGTAGTAGGATCTTCTTGATTGCTGTACACTGCAAAGTTATGCAACTCTTGCTCCATCTGAGTTTCTTCTTCTGCTTCTACATCAGTCACAAAATCTTTGAAATGACCTGGTGGTTTCCTTGGTCTCTTTCCTAAAGGATTCTCATTGTCTGCAGGAGCTTCACCATTGTTTGCAGGTGCCACATCTTCATCACTTTCAAGTATCATATCTTCAACATATTGATCATCATTTACCTCTTCATCATTTACTGGATTCTCATTATTTGCTTGTTCAGTATTGGTGTTGATTCCTTCATCTTTTTGTGATAAGTCATCAACATTGATGCTAAGCTGAGCTTTCTTCTTCCAATCCCAAGCGTTGTCTTCTTCAAAAATGACATCTCTGCTGATCACAATTTTCTTTTCAATTGGATCATAGAGTTTGTAGGCCTTTGATTCTTCACTAACACCAAGCAAAATACAAATTTTGCTTTTGCTATCTAGCTTCTTTCTATGATGATCAGAAATGTGCACATGAGCAATAGATCCAAATACTCTGAAATGATGAACTGCTGGTTTAGTTCCACACCATGCTTCTTCAGGGGTCATATCCTTGACACTTAGTGTAGGACTTCTGTTAATGACATAAGTGGCCCATTTGAGTGCTTCTGGCCAGAACTGCTTTGGTATGTTTTTAGCACTCATCATGCTCCTAACCATATTGAGTAGAGTCCTGTTCTTTCTCTCAGCCACACCATTTTGTTGGGGTGTATAGGCTGCAGTGAGTTGTCTTTTGATGCCTTCATTGCTGCAAAAGTCATTAAAGCTTTTAGAGGTATATTCTCCACCCCTATCAGTTCTAAGACTTTGAATTACACAACTTGACTCTTTTTCAACTAATGCTTTAAAATTTTTGAATATTGAGAAGGCACTAGCTTTATCTTGCATCAAATATACCCAAGTCTTTCTACTATAGTCATCTGTGAATGTAATAAAGTACCTGTTGCCACCATTTGAGACTGGATTTATAGGACCACATATATCTGAATGAACCAATTCTAACTTCTCAGATGCCCTCCAATTTGCTTGTTTTGGTATAGCTTCTCTGTGTTGCTTCCCCACCAAGCAAGCAGTACAATTTTCTTGACTTTCATCAATCTCTGGCAAGCCTCTCACCATATTCTTTTTCACCAATGTACTCAATCCCTTGTAGTGTAGATGACCATATCTTCTATGCCATAGCTGACTATTCTCTTGTTTAGTTGTCTTCAAACACATTGGCATAACAACTGGTGCAGTGACAATGAACATTCTGTTCTTTGCCATATGTGAAGATAACACCAATCCCTTATCTTCATGAAAAACTTTGCACTCATCATTTTTGAAGACAATAGTGACTTGTTTTTGCTGTAACTGACCTATGCTCAAAAGATTAGTCTTCAAGCCAGGAACAAAATACACACTGCTTATGACATGTATTTTGCCATTGATTTCAAGCTTTAGATTTCCTTTACCTGTGACTGCCATTTTGGAATCATCCCCCAATTTCACAGAATCTTTAAAGTTTTCATCAAGTTCATAGAGCCATTCCTTGTGACCGGTCATATGATTACTACATCCTGAGTCTAAAAACCAACTTGCATCACCAAGACTCTGTTCTTGATTAGTTTTTGCCATAAGAAGTAATTCTTCTTCATCATCAAATGTAGCATAATGTGCTTTTCTTTCCCATTCTGGACATTCACTCTGGTAGTGACCCAACTTATGGCACTTGAAGCATTCAACAAGTTCCTTGCTTTGCTGTCTTCCTCTGCCACGCCCTCTTGATGAAGAACCACGTCCTCTACCTCTGTAACTTCCTCTTCCACCATTGGAAACCTTCAATGCTTGTTCTTCCAATGCTTCTTGCTGACCTTTCATACGTTGTTCATGCACTAACAAACTGCTCTGTAATTCATCAATAGACAGAGATGTGACATCGTTAGATTCTTCAATGGAGCAAACGACGTAATTGTATTTTGCCGGCATTGAACGAAGAATCTTCTCAACAACAGTTACTTGCTCCACTCTTTCCCCTTGCGATGTCATCTTGTTGGCGATGGCGAGGGTTCTTGCAAAGTAGTCGTTGATGGATTCAGATTCTTTCATTGCAAGAATCTCAAATTCACGTCGTGATGCTTGTAACTGAGCTCGTTTGACCTTGTTCGATCCCTGATACTTGCGTTTCATCGCATCCCAAATATCTTTTGACGTTTCTTTAACGAGAATCGTCTCAAGAATCGTTCGATCAATAGCTTGGAATAGGTAATTTTTGACATTGAGATCACGAACTTTGCTTGCAGTGGCGGCCTGAGTTTGCTCCGCAGTGGCTCCTGGTGGCGCAACCGTGACTCCGGTTTCAATCAAGGTCCAAGATTCTTTGGACTTGATGAAATTCTCCATCAACATCGACCAATGGTCGTAATAGCCATCAAAGCGTGGGATCTGAAGAGGAACGTAGGAGGGATTTTCTGCCATTGATCGGAGAGGATGATCGGAACGTAACGATGTGAAGGGAAAAAAAACGCGCGCGAAGAAGAAGGAATGAAAGACGGTTGTAACTGAATTTGAAATCTGCGGTTTCGGGTCAGTTAGGTGTGGATCTTGGAGCTCCACTGATACCACTTGTAAAAGATCAAATGGTATTTCTCACTTTTATTCACACACCATAGTGCCTTATATAGACACATACAACAATTGGGCTTGACATACCAAGGCCCAATACTCAAACTAACATCATAAAGCCCTACATTGCTTAATACACTCTAACACAAAGGGCTAGTGACAACCCAATGGCACCACCTCCACTATTTAGATCGTTGTCGTTCTCACTTCTCACTTTTTCGGAGGTTGGTGCATAATTTCTTTTTAGTTTATCAAGATTTTATTGTTGATTTCGTTCATGCTACATTTGTTGTATTTTAGCGTTATAACTCATAATCGAGAACATCATTATGACCGTCAAATAATGTACTTCTCTGAGGTGAGTGTGCTAGTTGTGACTCTTAATCATTTTTCTTTCTCATCGTTTTACCGCTCATATCGTTTCAAAAATCTAAGCATACACCACCGCACTGATAGTGGTGGCACTACGTGTAATTTCTGAGATCTTCTTCTTTTTAGGAACTAAGATTCTTTCTCTTTTCATTTTTGCTGCTATATAGTTATAATTGATTCATTTGCCTATTTTGCGTTATATAAATATGTTTATTTGATTAAAGACATTTGAATAGATAACTCCACTAAATTTCATTTGACTGATTGACATGAAATTGAAGGGGAATGTTAGGTTGTATTTTGTTTGCTTGTTACTCTTTTGGAAGCTAGTATTCATGCTTAGAATTTATAAAAATGTAGAAGAAGAAAGTGAGACAACACAAGAACAAGCAGAAGAAAAAAAAAGTGAGACAATATATTGAAATAAGATAATGTAACATAGATCGAGGAGAATAAACTGAGGTAAATAAATATGAAAACAATAACCAAATAGTTATAAACTATATATACTATTAATTAAATGAACATAATTAATTGTTGATGAAGTGAAATGTTTAATTCATTTCATATAAAGATTAATTAATAAAGTTCAAATTCAATATATTTTATTATAAAAAAGTGGCAAAACTTAGATACATTTCTTCAAGTATTTTTCGTATGTTTTTTAAAATAACAAACTTTAATTTTCTCAAATGCCTGACTTTCACACAATTTGTTATTTGTTATAACCACAAAAATTGCATTTTATGCTAAAAATCATACAAAAATACTTAAAAAATGCACATAAATTTTGTCCAAAAAATAATTCAACATATTGAGAAAAAATAAAATATATTAATGAAGAATTAAATTCACAACCTATTGACATACTAATTACTATTAGCTTGCACTGAAATATGAAATTTAATAAAATTTGATAAAATTTACGCAACAAACTAAATATAATAATTACACTAACAATTTTTATTATATAAAATTAGTAAAAGAAATTTATATTATGGGATAGAGAGACTAAATAACGGTATAAACTATAAAGTACTCCCTCCATCCTAAAATATAAGAGAAAGTTGGTCAAAGAAAATTGATGTATCTGGACCAAATTCTTAACTAAATATATCATATTTTATTGACCAATTTTCTTTTATATTTTGGAACAGAGGGAGTACATTAAAAACACTACAGTTTTGGATTCAACTGATTATTTACACCAAAATGAATCATATCTCTCAAAAAGACGGTGTGACGAATTTAATGTATAATGATATGGATATGGTAGTTTAGTTTCTCTCTTCTTCTAATTGACCAATTCACAAACTTGTAAACACACTCTCTTAGCATTTGCATTCTAAGAACAAAATACAACACCAATGTCTCTACCTTTTACAGATCGGAAGCATCGCCGCAACACCAAACCACATCATCAAAACCCCGTTCCGGATACAAAACGCGACGACGTTGAAGGCGGATTCGACGGCTCATCATTCACCGGAGCTGTATTCAATCTCTCAACCACAATTGTCGGTGCCGGAATCATGGCTCTTCCTGCCGCAGTTAAACAACTCGGATTGATTCCCGGTCCAATCATAATTGTTCTTTGTGCCATGTTAACGGAATCGTGCATTGTTATGCTATTGAGATTCACACGTGTGTCTAAAACGTCGACGTATTCTGGTGTTGTTCGTGATTCATTTGGTGGCATTGGTCGATTTCTTTTGTTGCTTTCTATTATTCTCAATAGCATGGGAATGCTCATTGTGTACATGGTCATTATCGGTATTTTTATTTTATTTATAATATTATTATTAAATTTAGTGATTTGATTCTAATGGGTAAGGTTAAGTGTTGTTTGGTTCTGCAATGATAAGAATTGATTTTGGGTGAATTGATTCGGTAAAATTGAGCTGAAGATAGAGTGATTTATGTTTGTATATATTAATGTAGAAGTGAGTTGAGCAACAAATTCAGTGTAAAAATCACGTTTAGACTCAACATCTACAAATCTTAGCTTCAAGTTAGTATCAATTATGTAGGCTAAATCAATTTTATTCGAGAGCAACCAAACATGTAAAAATCAATTTTACACCTCCAGAATCAACTTTAGTTGCTCCAAATATAGGATAAATTTTGTATGATTGGCATGTGTTTGTTCTGTTTGAAAGCTTAGAAATAATGTGATCTTGTCATAAAGGCTTGTGATGTTAATTATGTTTTGGGAAATATAAAACTCATGATTTGGTGTTGACTGAAAACTAAGGTGAAGGGCTTTAACTATGAGTACAATAAGTGGTGTGTTCAACCACTTGGTTATCTTGGTATTGTGGAATCTTAGTTGTGAGTTGTTTTGCTTGTTCATGGGTTTTGTTTTTGGGATGAGTTGTTGTATTTTTGGCTTTGTCTTAAGCTTTCTCTATCAATTGTATGAGTGTTCTTTGTACCTTTATTTGCTACATTTGAACATCTTGTGATTAGTAGGACTTATTAATTATGTTTAGTGTTAAAATGGAACGGTGAAGATTTAACATTGACAAATAAATTAAAACCAGTGATTAAAATATGACGGTTGAGATTTGCCTGTGGTCACTATCTGGCTTTGGGAAATTGATTCTCTAAAATTGTTTTTTGTTATGATGGTGATATGCTAAATGCTATGTTATGACAGGTGATGTGTTCTCGGGAACATGGTCGGAAGGAGTCCACTATTCAGGAGTTTTAGAAGAATGGTTTGGTCAGCGTTGGTGGTCAACGCGACCTATCCTGTTGTTGCTCACAACACTTTTTGTTTTTGTGCCTCTCACATCGTTTAGACGTGTAGGTACGTCTAATTAAGTGCATGTTAAGATTTATGGTAGATTTGTCGAATCATGATTTCTTCGTTACCAACTTTTCCTTACAAAAATAAATTGTTTGTGGATTATGTTACATGAATCTTGAATAGTTTTATGGTAGTGTATACATCAAATAGTTGTTGATTTGGTCTTTTTCTTGGTTTTACTATATCAGATTCACTGAGATACACATCAGCATTATCAGTGGGATTGGCTATTGTTTTTGTGGTGATAACAGCAGGTCTTGCATTTGTTAAGTTTGTTGATGGAAGCATTGTGATGCCACGCTTAATGCCCAAATTCACTAGCCAAGAATCCTTTTGGAAGCTCTTCACTACCACCCCTATTTTAGTCACTGCTTTCATCTGTCATCATAATGGTTAGTACAAACCAAATTGCTAGAGTTTCTTTGCAAGTGATTAATGTGTTTTAGTTAAGGTTTCATATTTTAGATAAAACTAGAAGTTTCATTGATCCCTATTTGCAATAAAATTTTTTATCAAATTTTACTTGTTTAAACTATGGATTAGTCAAGTTCATTTTTTGAAAATCAGAGGGTAAAGAACAAAAATTATTTCATTGTTCTAGAAATTGTTCCGACTAAGGTATGTGACACTGTATTTCTGAGGTATTCTCCGCTTTTGGGTTTTATATGAACCCACAAAACTTTGTCCCTAGTTAAAAGGCGTTTTCATAGGTTGAAGAGTGTTTGTTGCTGGTAAAATACTCCTAGTCTCGATTTTCAAGCGTAGTGGAATTTTTTGGTGTACCGACTACCGAAACAGTAGCCCCCCTGTTGAGGGTAAGGGCTATCAACCATCGTTCATGGCTTAGACACATGTTTTCCACAGACGGGGCTTAATGTTTCAATTTCAAGTCCGCCACACTGCATTTTCGAAGTATTCTTTTTGTGTACTGGAACACCAACATCTATTTATGTCATTTTCATATTTAAACGGCTTAATTTTGTGATTATAATGTATCATCTCTTACAACAAAAAATCACAGTATAACTTGTTTTAATTTTATTGCAGTGCATCCTATAGAGAATGAACTTAAAGATCCATCCCACATGAATGGAATAGTTCGGACATCGCTTTTACTATGCACATCTGTGTACATAGCAACAAGTCTTTTTGGAATTTTATTATTTGGAGACAAAATACAAGATGACGTACTTGCAAATTTTGATGGTGATCTTGGAGTTCCATATGGTACATTTCTTAATGATGTAGTTAGAGTAAGCTATGGAATTCACCTAATCTTAGTGTCCGTTTGACCCAGCTTATTTTCTACTTTTCTATTTAGCTTAAACGAAATAGAGAAGTATAAAATTGAATTTAGTCATATTTCTCTTTAAAAGTATTATAGAAATAAAGTAAAGAAGTAAAAAATAAAAAGAAGTAGAGTCAAACACAATTTTTTCCTACTTTACTATTTTTAAGGAGAAGAAAAAAAGGAGAAAATAAGCCGGGCCAAACGGGGCCTTAGTGTTCCCAATTGTGTTTTTCTCCCTAAGACTCAACCTGGATGGTCTTTTGTTTCCACATGCCATTCCACTTGCCTTTGACAACAAGAGATTCTGTTTTGTGACAATACTCATCATGACTTTCATTTTTGTTGGAGCTAATTATGTTCCTAGTATTTGGGATGCCTTCCAATTCACAGGTGCTACAACTACCATTTCTGTTGGTTACATTTTTCCAGCTGCTATTGCTCTTAAGTAAGTTATATCATCCGTCTATGGCCAGTTCTCATAACACTCTTCAACTTAGTCCTCAAAATATTTAAATATAATAAATAGTCTGTAAAGTGTATAAAATTTATCAGTTTAGTCCCTAACTCCCTATTATTAACATGTTTGGGGCTATTATGGCAAATTTTCATATACTTTATAGACTAAGTTAGAGAGATGATAATAATTTAGGACCAAATTGATAGTTTATTCTAACTCTGATTGTAGGAGTTTCTTAAAAGCTGATTACTAATGTTATTCTTGAAATTGTGGGTGCTAGAAAATTTGGTCTTTAATACGGATTATTAACTAAAATTTTAAAATGATCTATCAAATTTAATCAGATTAGTCCTACCAAAACAAAATCAGGGACAAAGTTGTTAGAACCAAGAGAACTAATGTGATTGAGAATTTTCAATCTGATTCTTATGAAATTTTGATATTTTTAGGATTAAATGTTCTAAATTTTATGAAATTTTGTTAGACTATTATGCTGTGATTAGATTATTTAGTGCTTTTGCCTTTTCCAGAAAATAGGGTGATAATCACATATTTAATTTTGTGATTACCCTTTGACAGGGACAATCGTGGGGTTGCAACAAAAAAAGACAAGTTGTTATCTTTGTTAATTATATTTTTGGCTGTCTCATGTAGCACTATAGCTATCTTTAGTGACTTGTATTATAGCACCTTCAGTAAAGAAACATCATCACATGAAGCCTAATATTATCAAGGAATGATGTGATAGATTATTTTATTAATCACATTGAAATCATGCACTTGCCTCCAAGAAGTTATTCCTCTAAGGCTCTAACTAAGAAAGTATCTACTCTTAAGCACTTTCTAGAGTCGGTAATTAATTTTTATTTTCTTGTGGTGCAATGTATTGTCTAGTCAACTTGTATCCTAGATAATGTAGTTCTGTTCTGCAGTTTTATATGTTCTCTTAATTGTATATAAAATTATAGATCCTTTTGTATACAATGAACAGTCAATAGCAATTGTATACTGTAAATTTTAAGTACTCATTCACCTACTCATTTTATTCTCATAAATAGCAATGTCATCCATAATTGTATTCTCATAAATGACAATATATTTCATTATTTTTCAAAAGATTTCATTGATAAAAGGCAGAACTCCAACTCATACTGCATCTATTCAAAATAATTTGCAATCAACATTGTACTGCTCGTTTAGAATGACCCTGAAGCTTGATTTGAACCTAGCATAATTGAATGATAAATATAGTGAGTTTAATTATGCTAATTATGCTTTAAGCATGTAATAATTGATGTCTTTCTTTAATGAGGAAAGAGATATACTTTACAAAAACAGATAACTAAAAAGGGCACTTTATTCAAATGGTGGAGAAAAGAGAACAACAATCATCACAACAGGGAAAACCCTGTTATGTTGAAAATGTCCATGGTTGAACTTGAAGGTCCTTCTGATGAAGATTTTCACCCTACTTGAAGAGACAACAACAAAAGAAGAAGTAAAAATGCTAAACAATTAACTTGGATTCTTCTCATTAAAGTTCACAAAGCCGCAGGTTGTTTAGCTTCTATTGCTCCTGCATTGTTCACATTTGTTTCGTCTGTTAAACAACGTGTCTCTTCGGGAAAAACTGATGTTGTTAGTGGATTGTCAGCAATCAATTGGTGCTGTTTGTAATTTGGATTGGCCAAAATAAAAGTTACTAATTCAAGTTCTGGATGATTCTGATGATCCAACAACTTCTTCTTTGATCAATGAAGACTCAAAAATGGCAACAAGAAGGTGCCAACATTGTATACAGACATAGAGTGATTAGAGAAGGTTACAAAGCTGGTAGCTTGAAATCTGCCATGAATTGTAGTTATGTCAAAGACTATGAAGTTGTTGCTATATTTGATGCTGATTTTCAGCCTACTCCTGATTTCCTTAAAAGAAGAATTCCTCATTTTAAGGTAATTATTAATTATTCATTGATGGGTTCAATGTCGTTTTGTATCACACAGAATAGGAAACAGCAACATAGATGGCACTCTGGACCAATGCAATTGTTTCGCCTATGTTTGCATGATATCGTACGTTCTAAGGTATATACTCATTCCCTCTCCTTTTATTTGTTGTTTAAGGTAACATACACTTAAGAAAATCTTTAGTTATACTCTTTTCCAATGGAAAATTAGTATTGTGTGACTAATATGCTCTTACTAAAGTGATGGTTAATTATGTAGAAAGACTAATCATTATGGATTATTTTTGCACATAAGCATATGGAAAAAATTCAACTTGATATTCTTGTTCTTTCTTCTTAGGAAATTGATATTACCGTTCTATTCATTTACACTCTTCTGTATAATTTTGCCAAATGACAATGTTTGTACCGGAAGCCGAGCTTCCAGCTTGGGTTGTTTGTTATATCCCGGCAACCATGTCATTTCTCAACATCCTTCCAGCTCCCAAATCCTTCCCCTTCATAGTTCCTTACCTTCTATTCGAAAACACCATGTCGGTTACAAAGTTCAATGCCAAAAGAATGGGAGTGCGTACTAATGGGTTGTAACCAAGAAACCGGGTCGTTCCTCGGAGGGCGATCTTGTTTCCTTGATCGGGAAAGAACCAAAGAATCATCAAAGAGGGGTTTCGGTTCCTTATCTCGAGGAACTGAAAGAAGAAGTACAACTACAAAAGGAGATAAAAGAAGTGGCATCAAAAAAGAAGAAGCATAATAGAATATACATGAAAGAACTTTCTTTGGCCTTTTTACTTTTAACAGCTTCAGCAAGGAGTCTCCTTTCAGCTCAAGGAATCCATTTCTACTTCTTGCTATTCCAAGGCATATCATTCCTTTTAGTTGGTCTAGACTTGATTGGTGAACAAGTTGATTGAATCTGAAATGGTCAAAAAGAAACGAAAAAGAAGATAACTAGATAAGACTCTATAGATTTGGATCACATGCAGTCGGAATCCCATGCATTCATGCAGTCAGCATATTGCATATCAGTGGTCGTTGGACCAAGATTTGGTCGTTGGACCAAGATTGGATGATGCAGAAAACAAGCATTTTTTTGTTAGTTGTTTTTAAATCCATATTACCGAGCTTCAACGGATCGTTTAACCTTATCTAATGGCTACTGATGTGTTGGTTGCATAGATGCATAAGAGTCCAACCTCATGCAATACAAGTTATTATACTACTGTATAGAGATCATACATATAAACCAAGGATGAAAAAACCATGCTAGCTCAAGTAAATCATTGAAGACAGTTATGGGAACACTGCATAGAGCATAGAGTGTTTCTTATCCAATTATGCATAATATAGACCCTACCCCATTATGTGATAATAGATAGAATAGAAAAAGAATTCCTTTGGAAAATGGTACAATAGAAGTTGGTTGTGGCTTAGATATGAAGTTTACCAAAATAAAATTCCCTTCATTTTTAATTTTATGTAGATGGATGTATATTCTTGTTGGATAATTCTTTTATTTTATATGAAAATTTGTGGTTTGAATTTCAAACAAGAGTTATGAAATTTTAGTAGCAGAAAGTCAGCAATGTTATCTTATGTTTTCTTGTGTCACGGATATTTCATGATTGTACAAGTTCAATGTAGTCTTATGCTCGAGTGGGAAAATAAGTGTAAAAATAAATTATTCCTTTCGTACTAAAATATATAAGTCATTTGAGGAAAAATTGTAGAAAAAAATTAAGTTGTTTTACATTACCAATGAAATATTTAATTTTCTTTTTTCTATTATATTAATAACTATTTGTTTCTTTCTTATTTCAATTCTATCAATTTATTTTTCTCATATCATTAATAAAAGATAATTTTATAAACTAATTCATAATTTCTTTTTTTCATACAACATTAGTTACGTTTGTTAATTTGTATAATATGATAAAAACGACTTATATTTTAGTACGGAGAGAGTAACACATAACAAAACTCAATGAATATTTTTATGGAGTAAACCTTTAATATAGCCTTCGAAAGGAGTGCATAAATTAATCATGTTCTCCTTACCAAATTACTCTTTAAAAATTACGTATTCGATCGCAAAATTTCGTATTTGTCTGCACAAACTTGTGAACACTTAAGTGATAGTGTTAAAATGAGTTGTAAATTGTAATGCTCTTTATTTCTCAAAATAAATAGAAGTGTCCACCGGAGCATTTAAATGAGATGATAAAAAATCTGTTTCAATTTAATTAGACTTAGAGTTAGAGGTCATTAGTTCGTCCATAAGTTTCAACTCAATTGGTAGAAAATGTTGAAATTGTTAAACCGGACGTCCATGATCGAAATTCGATCTCTGATCACTTTACTTTGTGTGTTTGAGTTTATGATGATTTGGTGATTTTATTTATGTACCAAAAAAAGAGGTCTTAGGTTTAAATTCAGTCTTAAAAATAGAGCAGTGTGTTAAATAGATAACGCTTTACCAATTTCAATATAGAAAGATTGAAATTGACATTTTATAAGTAACTGCTCCATTCATTCCATTACGGATTAAACACTGAGATGGAAACATAAACCGAAATACCAAACATATTGGTAAACATATACTTCAAACTTCAAATGTTCCTTTCTTTAGCACATGGATGTACATATTCTTTTACTAATCCATGGTTGCACTTGAAGAAATAGTGCCATCATAATATTTTATCATTTGTACTACTTCTACATTCATCAATATTATAATATCTACTACTTTAAACTTTTCTTTCTTCTCATTTCATGTGTGTCATGTTAACAACTTTAGACTTTCCTATGTTCTCACTATCAACTTTAAATTTAGTTTAAAATTGTGGGTATCAATGAGTATGATGCTTTAAATTAATGACATTTTAAAATGAGGATTGAAATTTAAAATCTTATATATTAGTACTTATTTTGAAAATATCGATTTACTCTATTGATTTTGAATGTGGTCAAAGAATTATAGTTTAAATTTTAAAAATTGTGATCTCAAAAGTAGGTTGACCCTTATAAATTAAGGAATTAAAAAACAATTTATATATAATATAGCTAAATCACCATTCACAATATACAAAGTGCTACTTGCTTCCTTTCATTCCATGCTCGTGGGAACAAATTTTTTAATTAATAACTAACTGATATGGAAAAATATGTAGACCAATGATAAAAAAACAAAAAATATTTGATGACTTTAATATCTATGTGAATGAAGCTTTAGTAATGGTTGTTGTTAACTAGACCACTATGATTAAAAAAGACATCTACCTAATCATCCTAAGCTTACCCTATGTGCAAGCTCACTAGCAACAAAACCCTGCTGAAGAAATTGAGTGACTCTATCTACACTTCAAATAGGATTATTCAGCTAGTTTGATATTATACTGATATTCATTACTTGGAATAGGGGTCATGCAATGTGTGTGTTAGTTGCATTGCTATATAAGTTTGTAGCTTGAATAACCATCAATGTAAAATGTAATCATTTTCTCTTATGTCTCTAGTTTCTCATTCTAACTTAAGAGTGCAACCCTACTCGAATTTGATTGTAAGTTGTAACGACAAGCATGAAGATATTCTAACTCGCAGAAGTCGGGAAAATATTAAAAAATTGTACTAATAACTATAAGCATTGGTCTACTCAATATCTATCATACTCATACAAATTGAAACATGTTCATCCATGTATTAACTTAAGAATTTCTTCATTCATTACATTTTCTTTTCAAAAGAACAATACAAGAACAATCAGAAACTCTTTTTAAAAAAATGCACACATCACCTAACCCGAAACACAAATTTTGAACACAACGACGATCTTCAAAAATCCAAGCCCTGCAACTCTATACATAATTTCACAGAAGTAATGATAGTTGCGTACACTTTACTCACATGCTCCTCAAGTAATGCCCTTCATACCAATAAATAATAATACCCTTGCAACTTGTTCTTAATGATCTAGATTTTACACACATTCATACAACATGTGTAACTCATTTTCCCAATTGATATTAAATCTAACACAGTCATCTTCTCCTAAAAATTCGAAGCGCCAATAGTTAGGTATTAAGATTAAGATCCTATACAACTAAAACATTTATTTTCCTTTTCTCCCTCTATTTTTTGTTCCCAACTTCAGCTAAATTGTGCAATCAACATGAATGTTCCAAAAGTGTTCTGTTGTAGAAACAAGGCTATATATTCAACATACTATAACTCTGGTTTCAACCTCCCTATTCAACAAGGAAATAAATTAATTAGAAGAAACTGACACTTGCATTTTTTGTGCAAACAAAACAATTATAGAAAATAATAAATGGTCCTTAAATGTGTCATGTGCTATGCCCATTGCTAGTCTTGAGTTAACAAAAATTATAAAAACATCCTCATGTGTCTCACATTAATCAGTTTGGTCATTGAATGTACTTTGGTAGTTTGGTTCATCCAATTACTAACAGAAGATACATGCAAGGATGTTTTTGTATTTTTTATATATTCAGGTACTACAATGACAATGTCTCGCACATATAGAGACCAAAATGACTGTATACTAAACAAAAGATTCAGCGTATTTACCATTGGGACCCAAATTGTCAAGTGCTGTATTGGAATCATATCCCATTCCATAAAAGTTTTGGAAGTCATGGTCCAAAGCATTCTGTATGTACATAATATATATACCAGTATTTCAGAAACAAGAGAGCTAAAGGATACAATACTAAAATGTTCAAAAGATCTTTACTTTTTCTACCTGAGGCAAAGGAGGGAACTGTGTTGATGAACTAGGAATGCCAGCCATGTTTCCCTGGAAACTTGCATTTGGGAATGCATGAGAGGAGCTCATACCAGGAACAAATCCACCGATTCCAAGTCCTATGCGTGACTGAAGAATCTAATTGATAGAGAAATACAAGTCATAATAATAATTTTATGTATTAAATGGACTATCAAAAGTTAAAGTGAGCAATGTCAACTGTTGATGAGAAGATCCATGACTGATAATCGGACACATTTAAGATTTGTTATGCATAAGCATATTGCTACATCAATAGCTAATTTTCTCATCAACGATTGAGATTATTTACTTTACCCTCTAAAGTGAATTGTTCACTTAAGAAGTCAAATCCGTACGATTAAGACTTTCACTTACATCCTTGGATAAGAGCCGCTCTACATCAAAGTTCAGTTCAGGGTTCACCGTGGCAAGTTTCATGGACAAAAACTGCAAAATATATCTTTATAAGATGACTAGTCACAAAATCCATAATACAATGGAATTGCTAGCTTTGAAGTTGTGTGAAATGATTAAATCCTTCATATTATTTTACAAAATTATTTCCTTTTTTTATTTCCCTTGGTGTTAAGCATGTGCACAGTGCAAAACAGATCAAGTTTGAACTAGGAATGATAATAAAAAATTGATACTTTAAAGATTGCAAGGCATTGCTTTCTTACCTCAACCTGTTGTTGCAGTGATTGCACATAGTTTATTATCTCATCTAGCATTACTGCTTTTCCAGTTATCTAATAAGAGAATAAACCAAAGACATCATCATCAGAAAAATTATCTGTTGAGACATTTATCAATCAGTGTGACACCAAATAAGTTATACGTTATGATGAATCATAAGAAACCATTTAACACAATCCTCTAAATCAAATCACCTTGTTGCATCCTGGAACAAGTTCTTGAAGCAACCTCATTCGTTCACTAATCTTTTCTCTTCTAACCTGCAAACCAAAAAATATATAATCATAAATTTGAATTTGAATACATTAGAAAAATGGATTTCTCGTAATAAACATTATAGTATAAGATGGTGGTTTGTAGTCTGTACCCTTTCTGCAAGACTGTGGCTGTTGGTGGCTTGACCTCTTCTAGCTCTCACATGAATGAAATTATCTTTAGAAGCATCTCCACTCGGAGAGTTGTCTTTAGTTTGCTTCCCTGATTGTTCAACTTTTGGTTTCTTGTCTGGTTCTTTTGATCCATCAGAAATCTTCCTTGGAGAATCTTTCACTTCATCACCCTCAGCATTCTAATTCAACCTCATGTATAAGGTGTTTTTCATTAGTATCTCATAAAATCTCATTAACAAAACAGTTAAATATTACAAGTCCTATGTGAGATTCATTAATATATGAATTGATCAAACTTAGCTCAGCAAAAAACCTTGATCTAATCCAAGCTCATGTATAAGGCATTTCATTCATTAGTAATTTAGTATCTTATAAAACCTCAAAAAACAAAGGAAAGCAATATTACAAGTCCTATATGAGACACCAATGAAGTTCTATGTATCAGGTCTAAGTTTAATCTCTGCTACTAACATTTGTCTTTCACCCTAACAAATTTACCACTAACATTTATCTATTAAAAAAATCATATATAAGATTCATTGATATATGAATATCAAGCTTAGCTCAGAAACAAACCTTGTTTGGACTGAAAGTAGAATTTTGATCAATTCCTCTCTTTCTTCTACTTCCACTACCAGGTGCAGATCCTGTAGCTCCATCCTCATGAATTGAGTCCTCAACTTGAGATTGTTCACCATTAATATGTCCCCTTTGGATTCCAGCATCCTTGATGTGATGATAATGCTGTGGTGGAATTGGATACCCCGATGTGTTAGCTACATGATCACCACCTGACCCATGTTGGCCAAAGGAACCAACCATTTCTGAGAAACTTCCACTTCCGTAGGAAGGAAGCTTGTGGATCATGCCTCCAAGATTTGAGTATTGAACAAGATGAGAGGTGCTACTCATCCCTTGATTCTCCAAAACAAGAGGGTTATAAGTTGAATTTGCATTAGCAAACTCATTGTGAGAAACCATTGAAGAACCACCAAAAGTATGAGCCTGACTCAATGAAACAAGTGGATTATCCCAAGCTGAAGAAGCAAGGAAATGATGATGATTAGGTACATCTGAAGAAACCTTATTAGCCATATTGGACACAGAACTAATATCCATTTCTGAAGATGGACAAGAATTCATCATACTCTCATTTCCATGTTGAAATTCCATTGCATTTTCCTCACCACCCATCTCAATTCAAGCAAGAAAATAACAACTTTCTAGTTTCTATGTCTCTCTCTCTCTCTTTCTGTATTTATATATAAATAAATTGATTAGAACAATCCTGACTCAGCAGTTGGCTCAAGAAATGCATAAAAATGATTAAAGGGAAAGTGAATTTTGACTAAGTTTGGCTCAAGAGATATCTTGCAGGACTAAACAAGGAACAAATAATTTTGCAGCTTTATAGGACTGATAGGAAGTTATTAAAGTAAAAAAGAAGAAAAAAAACCCTTCTTCTCATAAAATGGAATATAATCTAACAGCAGATAGTAGAAAACCCTAGGATCAAATCAAAGTGTAATGAATAGAAAATAATACTACTAAAAATTGTTCCTATCTGAGACTGAGACAAGAAAGGTTTCACCTTTCAGTCTTGTTTAAGAGCATAAAGTAGATTAGCTATAACAACAACAGCTCATGAAATTACATATAAAAGCAGATTCCCTTTTACCCTTTGTCCACACAAACACACATCAACAGAACAATTTCCAAGTTTGGTTGATGTTAAGCAAGATTAATATTTTTCAATCTTATCAATATTACTACTTAGAGTTGAGTGAGGCAATTTATCAAACAGTTGATAGGTGAGAAAGTTGAAAGTGAAATAGTACTAGTTGATAATGATAATAAATCATGGAATTGGAATCCAAGAAGATGAAATAGTACTCAAATCCTGCAATGACTGAGGAAAACTTTGAAAGTGAAAGTGACAGGATTTAATTGCATCAAATGTTATATAAATTGAACAATAAAAACCAATTTCACCAATTGGGTAGTAACCATAAACAACAAAGGTAGCATAAAAATCTAACTTTTATAGATATTAGAGACAAACATAAACTAGGTAGATAGATAGAACTAGAGAGAGAAAGTAGAGAGAGAAAGTAGAGTGAGAGATTTGTTTGTTTGTTTGTTAATGTAATGTGTTGTGTTGTGTGGTTATCTGCCTGCTGCCCATTCTATGAAGTGACATTATCATTTTAAAAGACATACTAACTACTGCCAACTGCTCCTGTTGGTAAATTATTGCAACAACCTAATCACACTCTTTTTAGTTTCAGATACTTATCATTTTCTAACATCAAAATCATCATCTTTTGAATATTATAATGTCATGTCATGTCATTTGATTTCATTTTTGTGTTTTTTTTACTGGTATGTAGTTTTATAATGTAATCTTAGTATTGATTTAAGATCAGATAGTTTAAATTATAATTCGACTTGTAAAATTGTTTTAGCTGTTGATTTAGATGAGACTTGTAACTGCGACGCAGTTACAAAAGTGAAACTAATTTCGTAACAATAGATATAGAGATAAGCATATTATGTAATTTAGATTTTAGATTCATTGCGGTCATCATCAATTGCATGTCAACGAATCATTGAGTGGTAAATCAAAACTAAACACGTTAAATCACAATTAAACGATGGTTAATATGTTGATCGAATGTGTCAAATTAGTGACAATAGTGATTTCAAATTTCATATGATATGTATTTTGATATTGAAATACTACACTTGTTTTAGTGTCTCTTCTCTTAAATAGAGCAATGGCTAAACTATCTGGAAAAATGAAAAATGCATAACTAATAATTAAACTATTACTACTACATTCGGTTTTATGTATAAGAAAAAGTTGATTTTTTTAGATTCATTGTAAAGTTGATGTACCCATTATCTCTATATCTTTGTAGTTACAAACTACAATAAGTTGTACTACTATTTTTAGTAAAAAAAAAAGTTGTACTGCTATTTATTAGACACTTAATTTAATATTATTACTAATCCTACTAATTACTTAGGTTTGAGGTTAAGTTAATTAATCATTTTATTAATCATAATTTAATTAAGTTTTAGCCTTTTACTTCAGGGGCGTGTGCATTGTTTTTTTTTCCTTTGATTGAGTTTGAGAGGTTCTTCTCTTGAAGGCCAAGCTTGTTCCCTTTAGTATTCTTTCATAATTAAAAAACATCTTTAGTATTTTTATTCATTTTTTTAATGTTTTTACTGACACTTTTGCCAACTGTTCTAAGTAACATAACCTTTTTTTTTCTTCTTTCTTTGCTGTTACACACTCATTTTACTCAGTGCCAACTAACCTCTTTCATTTCTTTTTTAGAGTTCTCAATTATATACACCTAACCTCTATCATCCTTCATCAACCCTCACTCAGGTACTGTTCATCATGGCTTCAAGACACTTACCCCACCAAATCTTTCTTCTAAGAGTTAAGTGTAAAAAAATCAAATTAATGGCTGAAAAAATATGAAGACATATTTGATGAAGATAGTCAAATTTTACATATTAAGTAAAACAATCTTTTTATATTTTGTTTCTTCAAATTTTAGAAATACCTTAATTATGGTTATTTTTAATGAGACTATATTTCATTTAGCTAATCCTCGTACATTTGGGGACTGTTTGGCAATATCCTAAAATGTACAGCGTGCTCTAGTGGTTGTAAAGCTTCCTCTATATAAAAAGGTTGTGTGTTCAACTCTCTTTGGAGACACTTTTGAGTTTCAAAAAACTTACAGTAGCTTATAAGTTCATTATAAAAAATTAATTTTGTTTTTCTTCACATAAACTTATAGTTTATTTTGATCAGGTTTTACCTTATTTTGATAAGTTAGTTCAATTAACTTATTAGCTTATAACTTTTAACTTATTATTTTTTCTCCCAACTTTACCCCTATCATCTTACTTAAAAATAATTATATATTAATTATATATATTTTTTTATGTCATTTCATATTAATAAGTCACTTCAAGCGTTAATTTTATCAAATACTACAAATCCAATCAACTAACTTATTAATTATAAACTATCAACTAGCTTATCAATTATCAACTATAAGTTCATCCGTTATAAACTATTAATTTATAAACTATCCGCTATTTTTTATCAACTAAACTAATTTAGTCTAATAGTATTATTTTTAGTACTAAATTACTATTTTTTATTTTAAAAAACAATTAGATGTTCACATTGTAAGACAAACAAAACAACCGTTCAACAGATCTTTCATGGTGGATGGAGCATACGGGGGGCACAACAAGTATGAGGAGCTGATTAATTAAGAGGAACAGGATAGTAGTACATGGTAGCAGTGCAGGGTATAATATCTTGTATCTCTACTTTAACAAAGAGCATTTATTTAACAAATGCAATAACCCTGAAACAGCAAGCTTTGATTGTAATTTAGTAATTAAATAATTTAGCATTTTTAACTTTAGAAAGAGAGTGAGTGAGAAGCAGAAAGAATAATAATGGAATCTAATAATGAATTTTACCTTCTTGTCCTGACTACGTTTTCCAGCTGTAGCCTGTGAAGCCTTGTCTATTCGACCACCCAATCCAGTCAAACCTAAATGATCATCTAGTCAACATGTGACCTCGTTGTGATCTTGCTGGAAAATTCAATAAATTTTCCCTAAATCATAGGGTATGTATTTTCTTCACAAGCATTAATCATATCATTATCAAGAGTAGTCTAAGGTTAAATAAAATATTACTCCCTCCGTCCCAAAATAAGTGTCACACTTGCCAAAATTGTTTGTCCCAAAATAAGTGTCATATGCTATTTATAACATTGATTTTTCCTATTTTATCCTTTAAAACAATCATTAGGTGAGAGAAAAAAGTACACTCAAAAATCTACTTTTTAGTATTCCAATGTCTACTACCAATAAAAAGAGAGGGTATTTTAGTAAAATTTATATTCTCTTTCTTTCTTTTACACACTTTTCTTAAAGTGTGTGGTTTGGTCAACTGTGACACTTAAAATGGGACGGAGGGAGTAATACTAATAAAATTGCTTATAAAAATCTCTCCTGAACTGAGGGTGAAGTTGAGATTTGAAGCGTGTGATTAGTGGAGATTTGGTATGTACACGCAACTTAGCTTATTCAACCAATGAACACTCATGAAAAAAATCTTTGCATCTTGCAGCTCATATGTTGTTATTAGACCATCTTTAATGGTGAATTTTTATGAACTACTACCTCCGGTCCTTATTATAAGAAGGAATTTACTTTTTAGATACATGGAATATTTGATGTATCTAGTTCATAACATAGTCTAGATACATCAAATATTCTATGTATCTAAAAAGCAAATTACTTCTTATAATAAGGACCGGAGGAAGTAATATTTATTAAGAACTATTAGTACTTAATAGGTATTTCCATTGGAGAACATAAAAAAATGGTACCTATTTTTAAATAAACATTTTCTCTTTTTTGGTTCTTATTAGGTCCCATGTATTTTTATATGTTATTTTTATTCTCTCACTTACTTTATTACATATAAATAATAATTTATAAATGATATAGAGTTATTTGTGGGACTCGTTAAGAACTTTTTAGAGATGTGCTGGGTTGGAGGGATTAAGTGTTTATTAGGTACTATTATTTAAAAATTATAATTAAGTGATGTGTACAAGTGGGACTCTTTAAGTACTCAAATATTAAGTTCTCCATTAGAGATGATCTTACTTACTTCATTTAATCAAAGTTATCAATAGGGATTGATTATTATGCATAAGGATCATTTATGCACTATATATAAGTAAAAAAATTGCTCGTGCGCGCCTAGCTCCTAGCCCTCCACTAGTGAGAAGCGATTATGAGTTGTCTCAAACTAGACAATAATGACTTCTGACAATTTAGAATCGATTCTGACCTGCTCTCAAGTCAGTAAGAATCGATTATGGTGCTTATGCACCATGCATAAAGATATGATCTCACTTATGCATAATAACTTTTACCTATCAATGAAGACATAAAAATTACACTTATAAATGATTAGTAACATATCAATTATATTATCTCTAAAGATAATTTGGTTGATAGAAATATTATATATAATATACAAAGATTAATGTTCAAATCCAAATAGTAAAATAGAATTCTAACAACTTCTAAACAAAAAAAAATACTATATTGGCATCTTGCAACAGCAATAACTTGCATCATCCTAATAATTTATTGAATAACAAGAAAGAAAAATAATAATAAGAATTGGACTCTAATATTTTCTTGGAAAAATAAATATCAAAATAGTAAATTGATAAACTTATTAGAAGTTTGGTGTACTTCAAAACTTTTATAAAAAGTCTACACGTATTAATTATTTTTTCTCATCATCATAAATAAAATATACTCCCTCCGATTTTAATTATAAGCAACTTTATATTTTTTAGGTTTATTGAATAATTAATGTATCCAGTCTTAATTATAGACTAGATACATTAGTTATTCAATGAATCTAAAAAATGAAAAGTTGCTTATAATTAAAGCCGGAGAGAGTACTACTTAAAATAACCCTAGAATTTCTTTGAGGATGAGACCCGTATAAAATTTACATAAATCTTACTCAAGTAAAGATGTGAGTATTACAAATATAAGCATTGCTATTTAGTAAGAAAAATTTACATAAAAAAAAAAAATCATAAAATAAGAGAATTTGACCAATTAAAAATTGAATTACTAGTTATAAAAAAGAGAGTGATTATGATTTGTAAGTATTAAATTAAATTAAATGTTACTACCACATAAGATTCTTCTCTAAATAGAGTGTTTGTGAATGTTAGTACTAAGGATCTAATATTTTCGTACTAACTACAAAATGAAGTCTATTTAATAAAATTTCTACATATAAACCTTTTCCTTTTCTTTACATAAAGTTGTCAAAAGCCAAGCCCCCAACTTTTTCAAGCAGAAGAGAATTCTCGTGTATAAAATCCTACAATAAATTCGTCTAATTGAGATATTATAATAGTATCAATTAAAGGTCCATTAGAGAATCTAATGAGAACATATACATATTACATTACATAGTACTACAAAACAACTCAATTTACATCAAATGCCAATAAAGCTCTCTCTACTAGTTACTCCCTTTTTTGAGTGATTACGTGACAGCGAAGTGTAGCATTATATTATAAGCTCTCTCACTAATTTAAAAAGATGGAAGCATGCGAAGAAGGGTCGGAGGCAAAGCAATCATCATCATCAACCTTAGCTTGCTTTATAAATTATACTATTCAAAAGGCTGCTATTTAGTATATTATGAAGATGATATGTTAACTTGGATGCTTCCTTGGGGTTCTCTTCAATGATAATATCTCAGCCATAAAAAGATATATGGTGTGATAGGGTTTAAAATAATAGTAATACAAAATGAAATGGTATTTAAATATTGAGAATTAAAATTGTAGAAAAAATAATATGCGATCTTATAGGAAGAAATTCACTCATTGAAGTAAATTATTCATGTACACTAACAAAAGTCTCAAGATTTTTTTCATAATAAACTTATAAGTTATAAGTCATAAACTAAAAAAAATATATCGTCAAATAAAGCGTGATGATATTACAAACAATACTCACATTTTCTAGACTAGTAAAATGTCTTTTACAAATAATAAAATCATGAGAGCTTACACTATGTGTTGAAAAGGGACAATGCATCAAAAACAGTAAAATTTGTGAGCTACAACTACTCCTTTACCTTGTACCTTTAGCTCGATTGGTGAGCTATGGCACTTAGGTCCTTTATGTTACCTTCAAGTCCAACCTACTGACCTAGGCCTCGTCTTCTATGTAGTATCATGTATGTACATACTAGTACACAATAACATGTATATTACTGTACCTACTGTTGAGCCGACTACATATGTTAGTTACGATAGTTTGCTGAGCTGGTAGTAGTTCGTTAGCCAGTTACAACTTACAAGGTAGTTAGATATGCAATTATGCATATAAACTTAATCTTATTGAATTATAATCTAAAACTGCCCCAACACAGACAAGATGTCTAACACATCTTGCTTAGTGACATATGGTCATAGACACTTTGTTGGTTTTTTGTTTTAGTTGTTAGACAGTTATTAGTTATATGTAGGGATGGCAAAAGCACCCGTACCCGTGGGTTCCGGCCGAACCCGAACTTGAGTCAACGGGTAAAAATTAATTTGACTGAGTTCGGGTTCGGGCGCCACCTGATATTTTGAGATCGGGTTTGGGTAAATCAAAACCCACACCCGAAACCCGAACCCCCACCCGTTTATATATGTAATTGCAAAACTACCCTTGAATATATATAATTTTAGTTGTAATTTAAATGTTTGTGTTTCAATTTCTTTCGAAGACTATAATTTTAGTTGT
Organism: Trifolium dubium; assembly: GCA_951804385.1. Lineage (NCBI taxonomy): Eukaryota > Viridiplantae > Streptophyta > Magnoliopsida > Fabales > Fabaceae > Trifolium > Trifolium dubium. The sequence goes on from OX638068.1 coordinate 43,849,083, forward strand.
AATTTAATTTCTATTTTGGATCATTAAGTAATCATGATTGCGTTTGAAATTCTTAAAAGTCTATGTTGTAATGTTGTAGACGTTAATTTCAATATTGAAGACCGTAATTTTTTAATTTTGTTGAGCTTGCGGTTTTTTTCCCTTTTCTGACTTCGGGTTTCGGGTTTGGGTGAAAAACCCGAACCCATCGGGTGCGGGCACGGGTGGAATTTTGACACCCGAAAGCCCTTATGAGTTCGGGTTCGGGTGTACCTGATATTTCGAGTTCGGGTTTGGATAATGTCAAACCCACACCCGACCCTACCCGTTGCCATCCCTAGTTATATGTTCTTTTTATTTTATTAGTTGTAGTAGTTATACCACGTGTATTTCGGTAATGTCTTCAACATAAGGTGAATCTAATCGATCATTGATCGTCTGAATTGTAAACTCATGTGAGCTCAACAAGTTATTATTCTAATTATACTCTCTCTGTCCTACAATATAAGAGAAAAGTTGTCAAAGAAAGTTGATGTATCTGGTTAAAAAATTGGTCCAAACACATCAATTTTCTTTGACCAATTTTATTTTATATTTTATGATGGAGTAGTAGATAGGTAACTAAATAACTTATCTAAAAATATTATTTATGTTAGTAAAACTGACCCAACTGATGAAGAGACGATCCATAACTGCGAACCGTCCAACAATTTTCCCGATCATATTGAAATGGGCCAAAATAAATCAGGCCCGTATTATTTCAACTCAACCCATGGTTTCTGTTGGTCTTAATGGGCCCAACAATCCATATATATTGATATATTGTGTTTTCATAGTGATATATATTTTTTTTTTTGAAGCATAGTGATATTTATTGATGAACTAAATTTTGATTAACTTTAGTTTAAGGTGAGTTCATAAGAATGAATTAGGCTGGACATCTTAAATTGATTAGTCAAGTAAAATTTCATTTTTACTTCTCAAGGTTGACCCTTAATTCTGTTTTCACTGTTATTTAAAGAGATAAATTAACATTTAAAGACACAGTGCTTAAAAAAAGCATTTAAAGACATAAACACTAATTTTGTCAAGAGATAAGAGATAACATTGTTGTTTTATCTTTGAAATTATGCTTTAAAAGACATGATGAACTACCTTAATCTTTTGAAATATTCTAAGTCGTTACCACTTATTTAAAGAGTTCAAATACACATTTTGAAGGAGTTTAAATAGATATTTTGAAATCGATTCCCTAAACATACATGTTAAGGAATACAAAAATAAAAAAATTTACATTAAAAAACATAATATTTTGACCAATATTTATTATTTTGCGAATCAAACAAAGGGTCATGCTAAACAATACCCCGAAATACTTGTTAAGTGTACCAAAAATAGAAATAAAAAATAAATTTAATATTAAAAAGACAATTTGTTTTTGACAATTTTATCAAAAAATAAATAAATATAAATATAAATATTAAAAACTATTTCTCTCTTCCTCTCCATCCTTTTTCTTCGTCTCCTCCTTTGTTCAACACAAGAGGGTGGTTCTAGGTCATTTTTGACCTAAAATCACCCTCTCTATATTTGTTTTTTATTCTCTTTTCATATAAATAAGTGGTTTTCATATATACCACGTTTTTCTTGTGTTTTTTGTTAATTTCGTCGTCTAAGTGCGGCGTTGTGTTGTTCGTCATCTTGTGCGGCGCTTTAGATTTTCCGTATTGTTGCGGTGTTCATTTGATTCTTCTTGGAAGATCGGCTTTAGTTAATTACAGAGTCAACCAATGATTTGAGCATCAACATTGCAAATCCGGAGATATAGATATTCCGGTGACTTTAATTTTCTCATATTATTTGTAGTAGGCATTTTGCCGATTCATCCTTTACGTTTTTAGCGATGTTGAATGTGATTGTATTTGATATATTCTATCCATTTGAATGAATGAATATCATTTTATTTTTGTAAAAAAAAATAAAAAAATAAAAATATTGAATACACTTTGAGAACAAATGCTTTATTACAACATGCTTAACAATTTGTCAAAAAATAAAAAAATGCTTAACAAATGCTTTATTTTTGGCATTTTCATAAAAAAAAATTACCAAAATGATTCTTTGTAAGATACCCCTAATTTTGTTTCATCTTCCATTCTCACTCTCATTCACTCTCAACTACTACTACTTATCCAAAACCAATCCTTTCAACCCTTCTTAAACCCTAGCCTCCATTTTCCCCCAATTCCATTCCATTTCCTCCAACCATGGCATCTTGCAATCTCTCTTCCTGCAATCTTTCTTCTTCCGCTTCCATTTCTTCATTCCCCTCTTCTTCCTCCCGCAGAAAGACTACCAACAACGTCGCTCTAGCCAGAAAGAATCGGAACCCTAAAGTCTCTGCCATGGCCAAGGAGTTGCATTTCAACAAAGATGGTTCCGCTATTAGAAAACTTCAGGTTGGTCACTCAATTACACTGAAAAATTGTTTTTTTTTTTGTTTCAATGGATTTGTTAATTTGTTTGTGTTTTTACAGAATGGTGTGAACAAGCTTGCGGATTTGGTTGGTGTTACACTTGGTCCTAAAGGAAGGAATGTTGTTCTTGAAAGCAAATATGGTTCACCTAAAATTGTCAACGATGGTGTCACTGTTGCAAAAGAGGTGTGTTTGTGTCTAATTGAAGCTGATTTTGAATTTACTGATATTTTATAGATTAGTATTAGATTAGTTTGTATATGAGAGTAGGGTCTATGATGATTTCACTTGAATTATTGTTTTTGGTGAATTATTTAATTTGTTTGAGTTTAGGGTCTAGAATGTTACTTGAATGATTGGTTTTGGTGAATTATTTATGTGGGGTGTTTGTTTTGATGTTTTTTTTTGTAATTTGGATTGAAAAGGTTGAGTTGGAGGATCCGGTTGAGAATATTGGTGCTAAATTGGTGAGACAGGCAGCTGCCAAGACAAACGACTTGGCGGGTGATGGAACTACGACCTCTGTTGTTTTGGCTCAGGGTCTTATTGCAGAAGGTGTCAAGGTAGGGTTGTTATGATTCGTGGAATGAGTAACTAATAACTACTTGGTTGGGGTTTGCTTATTGTTACACAATTAGAAACTCATTTTGAGTTAAACTTTATAGGTTGTTGCAGCAGGTGCAAACCCTGTGCTCATCACACGTGGTATTGAGAAGACTGCAAAAGCTCTCGTCGCTGAACTTAAACTTATGTCAAAAGAGGTGAAACATTTTTCTTCTCGTTCTTTTGTGTTTGTGTATTTGTGTATTTAAGCATGTTTATTTAAAAGGGTACCTCAAACTTCCAATTTATTTACATATTTTTAGTGTGTTCATTGCTTGGTAATTATTTCTTGTGAAGCACGGACACCTGTAGGATTAGGTGTCTTTGTGTCCAACACCAGCACGACAATTGTCAGACAACTTAGACGAGTGTGAATAGAATTTTTTTTCTTTGCTTCAATACACCATAGACACACTTTGGATACATCTTGAACACATCTACAATGATAAAGACGTGTCGAAGCAATGATGATTAATGAGGGGATTAAAGACATTAAACTTGATTACATCATTTTTAGCTTTTCGGAAGTTGATGAATGAATGAATGAAAGTGAAAGACTGCGGTTTCTTGTTTAAAAAAATTGTAATGAAACAATTTGCTCAATTTAGATGCATTCACACACACATATTGATTCTTAATATATATAAATATATATATATATATATATATATATATATATATATATATATATATATATATATATATATATATATATAGTGTCTGGTTTCTGTGTCAGTTTTTGCTTAATAGATTATTTCACTCTTTTTTTTCCTTTCCATTTAGACTTAGAAGAGTTGTGGTCATGTAAATTGCAGGTTGAAGACAGTGAATTGGCAGATGTGGCAGCAGTCAGTGCAGGGAACAATTATGAGGTCGGAAATATGATAGCTGAGGCATTGAGCAAGGTTGGTAGAAAGGGTGTTGTGACACTTGAAGAGGGAAAGAGTGCTGAAAACAGTCTGTATGTTGTTGAGGGGATGCAATTTGATCGAGGATATATTTCACCCTACTTTGTTACTGACAGTGAGAAAATGACTGTTGAATTTGAAAACTGCAAGGTGCGTCATTTGTTTTAATTTTCTACAAATTATTATTTTTGACATCATCTTATGCATTTACTTACATATTTTAATAGTATATATGTTGTGCAGTTGCTTTTAGTTGACAAAAAGATAACCAATGCAAGGGATCTTATTAACATACTGGAGGATGCGATTAGAAATGGATTCCCTATCTTGATCATTGCGGAGGATATTGAACAAGAAGCTTTGGCAACTCTTGTTGTGAACAAACTTAGAGGATCACTGAAGATTGCAGCACTTAAGGCTCCTGGATTTGGAGAACGCAAGAGCCAGTACCTTGATGATATTGCCATCTTGACAGGAGGTTTATAAATTTAAATGTTTTATGTCTCTGATGATTCTGTTCAATTTGGAAATGTATATTTTCTCCGTGTATTCCTTTTTTTGGCCCAGCGTTGGTAACAATATGCATCATCCCAATTCGTGTACAGGTACTGTTATCAGAGAGGAGGTTGGCCTTTCCTTGGACAAAGCTGGGAACGAGGTTCTGGGCACAGCTGCCAAGGTGGTGCTCACCAAAGATACAACCACAATTGTTGGTGATGGAAGTACCCAGGAAGCAGTCACCAAGAGAGTTTCACAAATTAAGAACCAAATTGAGGTTTCCTTTTATCTCCTGCCCCATCTCTCTACCCCCTATGTTTTTTGCATGACATGTGCAAAGCTTTTTGGAGACCTTGTACATAATGAATAGCTAATGATACACTCTACAAATGAGAAATATTTTCAAGTTTAGGAGGATTAATATTGTACATAATGAAAGCTTTTTGGAGACCCTGTAGGTTGATAGTTACAGTCAGTAATTCAAATGTGTGCATGCACACATGCATAGGAGTGGTCATATTATATATAAGGAGAAACTCTGTAGAGTCTGTACATATAGAAGAGCATGAGAAATTCACATTGTTATGCAGGCTCTAACAAAATGTTTACTTATTATACAGGCCGCAGAACAAGATTATGAAAAGGAGAAGCTGAACGAAAGGATTGCAAAACTGTCTGGTGGTGTGGCTGTAATACAGGTAGTGTTCCCACCCCAGTGACCCTACTGAAATTTGATAATATGGCAGCTTTTAACATCTCTGCAAGTTTTATTAAACAGCGTATGATTTGTTATGTGTGTAGGTTGGTGCACAAACTGAGACAGAACTCAAGGAAAAGAAATTGAGAGTTGAAGATGCTCTTAATGCTACAAAGGTGACTTTATCTTTCCCAAAATGTTCATTAATTTATTCTTTTTTCAGTTCTATAAGCTAATATTTTCTTGACTTTCAGGCAGCTGTTGAAGAGGGTATTGTAGTTGGTGGTGGGTGCACATTGCTCAGACTTGCATCAAAGGTGGACGCAATAAAGGCTACCCTTGCAAATGATGAAGAAAAAGTGAGTCATTATTTGATATTGCAAGAGCTTAAGTTTTTCTGTATATGTGAAAATATTTTATTTTTAGATCCTTGAAAGCTTTCCTGACTTGGTTGTTATCTGTTCAGCGATGTCCTTATTTTTGTTTAACCTTCTGACTTTGATTATGGCTTTACAATTACAATTTGGCGCAGGTTGGAGCAGACATTGTTAAACGAGCTCTCAGTTACCCTCTGAAATTAATAGCAAAAAATGCCGGTGTAAATGGAAGTGTTGTTAGCGAGAAGGTATAGAAATCAGCTCAATTCAGAATTCATTATTCTCGGGTTGTGCTTGTGCTGATGTAATTTGTGTATTGGATAGGTTCTGTCCAATGAGGATACAAGATATGGATATAATGCTGCCACTGGAAAATATGAAGATTTAATGTCTGCCGGGATCATTGATCCAACAAAGGTAATTTACTAATTGGTGCCTTTGTTTGTATTTAATTTATCTGCATTTGAATTTGCAGCTATCTCAAGTAGTCTGTCTAATAATTTAACACTTAGCTCGGACTGCCAACATCATTGGTTTGTATATGTGTGTCCTATGTCAGTTTTGACTCGATCATGGTTTCGTACCAAACACAAGGTTCTTAAATCATGCATACTGTTGCAAAATGGCAGTGTATCACCTTCCCTATAAAACTGTCTGTAGAGGATATTAATCACTAGACATTACAGATTTGTTACATTATCTGAATTATTTGATGTTTGGATTCTTGTCTAGTGAAGTTGTGGTGTAATATTCTTCTATGGCAATTTATAAAATGCTCCTTTGAACAGATCTTGTTGTAAATGTTTATGCCTTCTGTGTGCGAATGCTATGTAACAATGATAACTACAATATGGTATAACTTTGATAAACTAAAGTATCCTACTCTTTTGCACAGGTGGTCAGATGTTGCCTGGAACATGCAGCCTCTGTTGCCAAAACCTTCTTAATGTCAGACTGTGTTGTTGTTGAGATAAAGGAACCTGAGTCTGCACCTGTTGGCAACCCCATGGACAATTCAGGTATGTAGTTTGAACATTCATACAAACCATTTTGTGGCTGCGGTATTTAGAAGATGTTTCTATTGCATTGTCAGTTATGGAAATGTATGTGCGATATCTATAAAAAAACATTGATATTTTAATCAAACGGGAAAATAGAAAATAATTATAAATATTTTGGAAACATTTTGTGATGAGAATTATTTTTTAAACCAAGTCTGTTTGTCCGTAACCAAAAAATATCATCATTTAGTCCTATTATTCTGTGTTACTGTCAATTGTCAACTAAGAATCTTGAATTTCAATGTGTAAAATAAGAATATTTTAAATATCAGGAATCTCTTATACATTTGTGTAAAATGTTGTTGGCTGACTCTGCCTTTCTTTTCTCCCAGGGTATGGTATGTAGAGGTGATTGCTGCTATAAAGCGGGAACTACATTTCCCCCCCTATTTTTTTTCCAATGTAACACATAATCTGGTAGCTATTTTATTCGTAGGAACAAGTCCAAATGTATGCCGGACATCTGTAGTGTATTGAACCATAAAGTGTGACATTTTTGTGTCTCAATTCAATAATTGAAAAAGGTTTTGCAAATCACTTCCCCCAGAGATTTTATTACTATCTGTTTGTTTTGTACTTGTTCGTGGAACACGCCTTGGATTAGTGACTTAGACTTGTTGAAAATCAGAGGTGTAGAGTAATATTGAAAAAAATGCACATAATGGAATAAAATTGTTCTATTGATAAGGAATCATATTGAAAAAGATACAGATAATGATATACAATTGTAATATTTAATATTTATAGAGCTCATTGATTATGGGCTTCAGCTTCAACCAAACAAAGGGTATGGGCTCAAACAAAGACATGTAACAATATATTTAGATCGTTTCTCTATTCGTCTCCTTGTATGTTCAAATTTGTCAAAATACATTGCCAGAAGCATCCTTTCGGTGGTGTATTTTCAGATAAAATGCGCCATTAGAAGTTTGCTTTCGGTAAACCCCTGCATTTTAAGGGTGTGGATTGAGAAACTGTCATATAGTAGGACGAAGAGTGGCTTTATAATCTTGTTCTATCTTTTTTTCTTTTCAAATCTTAATAAGATTCACTTGGAAGCAATTGTATAATGTGAATCATACCTTAGTTAGAGCAACCACGTTTATGTCTAGCACCCACGTTTTTTTTTATCACATTCTTGTATTGACACTTTAATTTCTACTTATATGAATTCATCTTGTTTTTATTATTTTAAATATGAAGTCATCAGCAAAATTCCATTTGATGCAATCAATGAGGAAAGGACCAAAATGAAATGAGAAGATTTGGTAGTTAGAGGGCAGTAATTAGATTAGAGGCTTCCCCAAAGGAAACATGGCCCGTCTAAAGGGGCACAGCACAGCCATTATTCTCTTCTCTCCCTCCAATGACACCACAATATAGTCACAAGGTTTTCTCTGTCTTTCAATGGTCCTGTTACTGAACAAATATGACAATACTTTTAGATTCAATCAAGTTGCAAGATAATATTAATATAACATATTCCAGGGACCATCTCTGTTGCATTGCATTCAGTATGGTTGTATCTTGTAAGTGTGTGTGTGGTGGGGGACCTTTCTGCACTAATGGGATATATCTAAATTCTGAACAAAATTTATCATCACTTTGCTGTACACTAGCACAAAAGTTAAGTATAAATATCTTTAAATTATACAATATTGAATTAGTTCAAGTGATAAGAGTCTTAAGTCTCTCTAGCAAGTGGAGAGGTGTCTGATCACCGACTCTTATGTGCGGAAAACTTTCGGTTGGGATGTGGGAGGAGAGAATTCATATTATGCGTCCACATGTTCTCCGAGGAAGATTAATCACCGCTAAATGGCGGCGGAAACTCAAAAAAATATATTTTAAAATTAAAAATAGAGGGTATATGAATTTGGAAGCTTGGATAATTAATGTTGTTGTTCTTTGTTAACACTAGTACAAAGTCAGATTGTACATTGAGAAGTAATATAAAAATTAAGCACTTGTTTTTTGGTAATTCATGTCGCATTTTTTACGTCAGTTGTGAAATTAATCAATGTAACACTCTTATATCGGTTGTCTTTATAATCGATGTAGAGTGTATTGTTTACATCGGCCATCAACACAATCGATGTACAATGATTGTGTGAATTATACATTTGAAATCTGTCTTTTTGACTTGTAGTTTTGTTTTCAAAACTCTTAACGTACTCAATGTTTGCCCCGTCGCACACCACCCTCATTGTCTCCGTCGCATACAAATGTAGCACACCATTGTGCTCATTCTCCACCATATAGACTCAAACTTGTAGGACCACTCCATCACGCCATCACCTTTTGTCGCTGCTTTAGCGCATCGTCTAAGTTCGATTATGTTGATTCTCTCCTATAATTCTAATCACTCTATTAGTTGTAATGCTCTCCTCATTATGATCAAACGATAGTGGTTAGATTGTTAGGGAGAAGACAAATTTGTTAGCAGCAGAGATCGAATTATAAACCTCCAAATACTTTACTTCAAATTTTGTACGATACATCTTTTGACTTTTCTCTTTTCACCACCCTATCCCTTCTTGAAACACTAGTCATAGGTACAAGATATGTTCTTTCCTTTTCATTTTATTATATTTTTAGATTTTGTTGTACGTGTGTTTGCGGTTTGGTTGATTCGAGACTTTGGTGAAAGCAAGTGGAAAACAAAGTAACTCAGGTGAATCTTTTGGAAAGCATATATAAAAGATATTTATATACAAACAATTCATGCAACTTAAATTGTAATAAGTAATTTCAAACATTCATGCATCAAATTAAAAGTAAGTAATTTTAAAATAAAAATTCATCGAGTTTTCAACTTTATATGATACAGTGCATATTGGATATTACAGTGAGTTGAACATCGTTATTTTTACCAAATTCACATAGCGATCAAATTTTGTAGTCATGTGGTTATTGATGTGACTGTGAGACAATCCGATTGAGATAAAATGTTCATATTTTGACCTCAAAATTTTATATATTAAATTAAATAAAAATTATTTTAAAATTTGAATCGTTTGATATTAATTGCATTGACATGCACCAAACCAATGTCCTCAATGAGATACTATCAAACAAGGACTATAACACACTACTCCCCTCCTATATTAAACATAACCAAAACTATTTTATCTAAATTTTTTTTTAAGAAAAATCACTTTACTAGTTTATATTAAGATGGAAGGGAGCACTAGATATGATCCAGCTCATCCACAAGTGCTTTTGTATAGCTGTCTTTGGAAAACTTTTTGTTCTTAGGATGTCCACAAATAAGATTTGTAATCATATTTATTGACTAATCACCATGGTTAAACATGCGACTGTATCCCTTTACATCTTTTGCTTTCCAATTTTTTCCACTAGCTTTTTGACCATCAATCTTAATTTAGTTAGTTTGTAATCTATCTTATTGTGTTTCACATTTTGATATGCATGATTTTCCTTTGTCAAAATTCAACATATTAATTCACTTTGACTAAAGACAAAGAGAAAGAAGAAAAAAATTGTCTCTTCCTAGCTATTTTCACCGTTGAACATAGAGGCATATTTTCCAACCTCCTAAGTGAATAAATCCATTGAACAAAGACTTGCTCCATGTAGAATCATTTGTACTTGGTAAAATTATGAATATGTAACTTAGAATGATTTTTAAAAAGAAACTAGAGAATGATTTCAAGGAAAAAAGTAGAATGATATTATTAATACATTATTGTTCCATGCAGAAAAAAGCTATTTTCCTGACATTGCCGACATTGATTCTCCCTTGTCTTCCTAGCAATGTTATGGTCAAGAAATCAAAATTTGCAGTGAGTACAAATATATAAAACACAAGGGACACACACGTGTGAAAGTAAGCATTTGATGATAATTAGAAGTGAAAATAGATTAAACCAACTTATAATTTGTGTAAAACTTGAATTTAGTCCTATCAAAAATTGGGTAGATCAATACTAATAATAAAGATATTTACATTTATCTTTAAAGGCATTAGTGGGACAATACACCATGAGTAGATGAAATATCCTTTATTAGGACAAAAGTATAGAAATAAATGGAAAATCAAAAGAATAAACGTTTTAACACTAGACTTCCTCTTGGACTTAACATATGGCTACTTTGGCCTAGCTAAGGAATGAACCAAAGTATGTGCAGAGAACACATATATGCACACATAGATCTAGGATTGAATCAAGAATTGTTATGAGAAACAAAAAGTTACAACTAAATGAGATATCAAGAATTCAATACCATTATACCAAAGGATAGGTCACTTTTAATTATTACAACCAAACATGAACTTGCTTTTGTCATAGCCGGACCCATAAAATTGTACATTACCTAATAAAGCAAGTTCAATAATGTAAAGCCTATTTCAATTTGTCAAAACATCATTTCATTTTGAGGGCTATTCTTTACTCCCCGCATTGTTTACACTAGAAAAAAAACACTAATAGAAGATATCTTTCGGTAAATTTTACAATATCAAAAGATATCTCCTAATAAGATTTACACTATCAAAAGATATCTTCCGATAAAATTTACACTATCAAAATATATATCACCCCGTAGGGGAGGATATGAAAGAATTGTAAGTAATCAATTTAGAGGGTCAAGAACAACTCTCTTTCATTTCAATGAATAATTATTAGTCTCCATTTTAATAACACTTTCCATCCATTTAATTAGCATATTTTCCATCCAAATACTACACTACAGACCCAAAAAACTATCATTGGAAAAAGGTCTTGTTCCACTAGCATGCATAAAGATTACACATAAGTTTCCTCCTACACCCAATTAACTAATTAATCCCTAAAATTCCTTCACTAACAAAAGTTGCATAAAAACATTCTAAATGTCACTTCAAAATAATTCTTTTCTTTTCCCCCCATCAAATATTTCTAGCTTTTTCTTCTCCTATGGTTCTTGGTCAAACTAATCTCGCAAAATTACAATGTCACCTTGATTTTGTTACCGTCGGTCAATCCAAATACGCACTAAACATTACTCCAAGCCGCACGCACTAAGCATCACTCCAAGCCGCAAAAACCGGAAAATGAGGCATTGTTATAGCACTACTAGAAGGAAACCAAGATCCAGCATTAGTTGCAATAGGACTCAAATTTTTTGACCCAATTGGAGGTTTTGGAAAAAGCATAGTGGGGTCAGTACTTCTGTTGTCAGGGCTGCATTCTCTTGAGCTACTTAAACTAGTCACAAGTGAAGATGAATTTGAAAAATGAGTCCTTTTCATCTTGTTGGTGGAATCATCATCTACCAAAACTTGGCTAGATCCTCCTACTGAATCAATCCCTATGATATCTTGTAGGGACATAGAAAAATTTCCAAATTTGACAGTTTTTTGGTCACATGTATTTGACTCTTTTTGTTGTGGGGACTGATTCCAATTATTTGTTTCATTGTTGTTCACAGCTTCAACTTCTGCACTGTTTGTGATTTGGTTTGATACAACAATATTGTTGTTACACACTTTGGCATCAGATTTTGGTTCTTCACAATCCTTAAGTTTTTTCGTTGTTCTTCTAGCTTGTTCGCCGACAAGAAGGGTGTTGCTAGCCATGATTTTTTCGACATTGTATTTAGACATGTCGAAGTTTGTGACTGCGTTTAGGCCACGGAATTTGATTGCAGCTACATCATATGATTCAGCCGCTTCCTCTTGCGTGCCTGAATTCAATTCAAGAACAAAAAATTATTACTTTTTCCGAATTCAAAAAAAATTACAAGGCGTTTACAAAACTTGAATTAAGGCCCATGAAGCAATCTAACAGACACCGACACATTGACACTAATAATTAAAAAGATTGAATTAACTTCATGTGTCGGTGTCAGACATGTGTTAAACACTACATAAAACCAAGTTATTGGATTATAATTTGAATGCTAAAAAGTTGACTATGTTTTGAAAGTACTTACTGAATGTGCCAAGATAAAGGTCCCTATTTCCTGCAACTCTGCCTATCCTTGCTTGCCATCTACCATGCTGGTGGTGCCTGCATAACAACATTGAAAAGTAAAGTTAGCTCAAATTATGTATTCTGCTTTTTAGAGAATTAAAAAAAGGAACAATATGAATTGAATGAAGAACCTTGTCACCCCTCTATACATTGATGCACCCCTAGAAAAACCACTACTTTTTCTGCAAACCAACAAAAAAAAACTTAGTATCATCATATCATTAAACACATCAATAATTGATAACTTTTACAAACATAATAATGAGACTAAAGACATATTGTGGTCCTTGAGAAAAATTAAAGGAAAAAAAGTTGTCCCTCGAAAAAATAAACTGTAACAACTTAGTAGTTCTTACTAGAACATTGTCCCGACTTATTTCAATCAGGGACTAAGTTGTCGCGACGTATTTGTTACTTGAAAAAAAGCAATTTTTGCTCAAGGATCACAATGGGTCTTCACTCTAGCAATTGACAAATTAATCACTTTCTATACCTTCTCAAGTGAGCAACATATTCCAGCCTATTCATGTTATTCATTTCTTCAAGTTCAACTTGGTAACTTTCTAGCTGCCAAAGAGAATAAAAGGAAATTAGACTCCAAAATACGAATCTAGTAAAAATTTCTCTCAAACTTTTGTTTAAGTTTTTGGGAAAGCATAAAATTATTATTAATTAAAGTAACACTAATGATCATTCTATATTTGTTCTTAAGAGTATTTGAAATTACGTCCCTTATGATTACAATGCCAAACTCGTACAATGTCATGAAACATACCGGGAAGTTTATATTAGTTGAAGGTCCCCAATATTTGAGAGCAGCAAGATCATATGCTCTAGCAGCTTTCTCTTCCATATCATAACCACCTTTAGTAGTTTTTTCAAAAACAAAAATTACCAAATATATCAATTATAATGGGAAAAGGGTGTTTGAAAAAATAGGTCTATGAAATAGGACATAGTACTTACCCAAATAAACTGTGATGTACAATGATTTGTTGATTTGTCATCCACAATGTGAACATGTGACATGTTAGTGGACATAGATCAGAATAATAGACCAAAATTTTCATATGTATAAAGTGTACTTCAATGCAAATAATGTAAAATTCTTTATAATTTTTTTTTGGTTACTAACCTTGCCTTCCTTTCCTTGTTTGTCCTTCCTTCTTGCAACTGTTATCCCATAAATGTGCTTCATATCTACCAGTCCATCTATGTCTAAGATTAAAAAAAAAAAGTCCCTAAATAATTGAGACTTGGATTTGACACAATAATGCATCACACATTAGAGTCGACAACTGAGATTAGTTATAGTTGATTACGTTAGTTGAAATTTAAACCGTCCTATTTTAAGTCAATGGCCGTGATTTAAAACTGTGCGCTTCTTTTAAGTGAAAAAATAAATAAACAAATGCTAATGCTTATGTAAGTAGAACCAAATATTTTTAAAATTGGACCTAAGATTGAACTAGCGAGACCTTCAAATGATTATTCAATTGATTCAGTCATTCAGTCATAAGTTGAATCGGATGACAAATAAATAATTAACAAAGTAAAAAAGTAGTTAAAATAATGTTAACCCGGTTTGATCCGGGTTCTCACTCCGATTCAACCAGACTACAATATAATCGAATCAACTCATGCAATCCTCCAATTTTATGAAAGTGGAACTAACCTTGTAACTCCTCTAAACTGAGAAGTTCTCTGTCCAAATGTATCAATAGATTTCCTATGAACAGGTTGCTTCTTTCCGACCTTACCATGTCCTCTCTTTTTAGCTTCAACAACCACAGAATCATTTCCACAAGATGAAATCTGAGTTGGAACAGTAACACAACTTGATTGTGAACCAGGACTCATTGAAAGACTTAGAGATTGTAACTCACCACAACCATTAACTGTTCCAACAGAACCATCATCACCAACACTATTATTCAGTTGATGATGTTGCTCCATAGAATAATCTCTAGGAGCTACAAAGTTTTTGAAGCAAAAATAGTTTTCTTCTTTGTTTTCTCCTTGTTCCAACAATGGTGCTTGTGCTTGATACATTCCATGACATGCAAGTTCTGAATAATATGAAGAATGATCTTGATGTTGATCATTGTTATTATAGTAAATGCTGTCTAAGCTTAAAGCCATTGTTTCTCTTTCATGTCCTTCATATTCATGATGAGTTTCCATAACTGTTGCACCACCTAGGAAATCCTCTAGTTTTGGAGATGAAGTTGGCATCATCACTAAAATAATCATTAAGATGGAAATTTCAAAAGGGTCATCATAAAAATTTAAAATGCATATTAAATTAGCTTATTCAAACTTATCTATGGGAGAAAAAAAACTTGTCAATAAACAATTTTCAGCTTATTTTCATAATGCTCTCCCACATGGGCCTAAATGGATGTTAGTTTATAGAGCTTATCTACTGACATAAACACTTGTTTAATACGCCGTTTTCGGCTTACTTTTATAAACTCTACACTTAGCTAATAAAAATAACTTATACTATATACTATAAAGTAAGAAATTAACTAAAGTAAAAATAGAAAAAAAATACTAACCTTGTGATTGTGATCTAGTGAGAGATTCATCCATTATGCAAAGTGATCCATCAGAGTTAAGTGGCATCATAGATAAAGAAGAGTTAAAGGAATTACCATTTTGTCCAACACCATAACATATTGAAGGTGACATGTAGAAGTTTGAGGGAACAACAGCAGAAGAAGCTTGACTATCATGATGATAGTAGTGATGATGAGAAGGGTCAGAATCAGAATGAAGCTCTCCCATTTTCATGTGGTAAGGTGAGAGAGAGAATCCAAACAAGTTATGATTGTTTCCATCATCATTAGTGTTGCTATCATTCATCTTCTTCTTGATTCTTAAAGCTTTGAATTTCAAAGACAAGACAATGATTATGTGGCAAGTTAAGAAGAAAAAACACAAACACTTTTCAAAACTAGATTATGTAACTTGGTTTTTTTTGTTGCTTAGCTAGAACTAGAACAATGTTTTTTTCACATACCAACCAAACCCTCTATCTAGTTTCTTTAAAATAAGCAAAGAGAATGAGTTACTATAGAAAATGAAACTAGGGAAACATAAGCTTCATTCCATAGGGATCTGTGTCATGTTTGAGAAAAAAAATTCTATTTTATTTTTTCCTCAAAAAATTATAGTACTAAAAAAACTTTGTCCTGAGTAATTAGAATTTTAAAACCTTTCAAAATAGATGAGTAATATCTTTTTTTGTTAGATACTCCCTCCTTCCCGAAATGTAAGAGAAAATTTATCAAAGAAAGTTATTCTATCTAGACTAAATTCTAAAACTAAATACATTAATTTTTGTTGACTAATTTTCTCTTATATTTCGGGACGGAGGGAATAGCTTAATTAGTAGTAATATTTTTATCTTTAAAGATGAATAAATAAATGTATTAAAATTTCGATTTCTTTATTTTGTTTGGTATATATTGAATAAATAAACTCACACATACAAAGTAGAGTGATAAAAGATCAAATTTCGATCATTGACATTTGGCTTAACAATTTCAGTATTTCTATCAGTTGAATTAAGATTTCTCAACTAAAATTTCTACTAATTGAGTTAAACTCGTTAAATAAATTAAGTTAAATTCAATAAAATGGTTCATCAGACACTTTATATACCTTAAATAAAGTAAAACCATAAAGAGTATCTCAAACCAAATATAGTAAAATGAGAAATTACCTCAAAACATTGATATAGTAATATTCTTTCTAAAAAATTGAATGCTATGGAGTAGTATACTATACTAGTTGTGTGCTAGTAGCTGAATCTACTGATATTGATAAGAAATATCCAAAGAATCCACTATACTATAATATTTTTTATTTTATTTTTACAGTGAGAAAAGAAGAGAACATTGTTATGCATAGAGGTTAATAGATTTGACATGCAGCAGCAGCAGCAGGACGTATCTGCTCATCTAGTCATTTCATATACAGTGCTCATCAACTCTGTGCCATCCTGCATTCTGCAAAGTCTTAAAGCATCTTTATTTTTTGTTAGATATACTCCATCATATTCATACTTATTTTCAAATTGCACCGTATGAATTTGATTATTTTAACTTTTTTAATTTGATCTAAATTTCATATCACATTGATTTTTGTCGCTACTAATGTATTTCGCAGAAGTTATATGCGGTAATTTTTAAAAGGCAAATGTGCCTAAGGCACATATTAAGAAACTTAATAAGGAAATATTTTTTTAAAAAGCTGTGCATTCATCTTTTTAATGGTGAAATTATTGTATTTTCCAATACAAAAATTTTATTTTTGGTTTCTTTAACATGTGCCCTTAGGGCACATATTAACAAGACCCTTTTTACAAAAATATAATGACTGACTGTAATTTTCTCATATTTACTGTGATATTAAACATAAATTAAGTATATGTTTATTATCACGGTGGGATGTCAAAATTACAGTGGATCGTCGTGATTTTGATAAATTCACCGTAAAACTAAATATAAGCTGAATTAATTTGATTCCACATTTGCATTTTAAAAATGGATCATATACATTTTGTTTGGTTTAAGAGAAGCCAGAAGGAAAGAAAGAGGAAGGAGAGAAAAATTGAAGAATATTTCACTTTCGATTGTTTAGTAGAGGCGCAGCTTGTTGCCCGTTTACCTTCGACACATATGTATTGTTTAGTTTGTCAACATAAAAAAAAGGAAAGAAAATATTTGAATGGAACCCACTAAAATAATATTCCACTCAAAATTGGATGGAAAGTGCAACTTAACTTGCTTTATGTGTAATATGACATAAATGTCTAAAAAAATAAATATATTTCAAAATTGAATTTTTTTATTAAAGATATCTTTATCATTTCATATTTATATATCTTTTTTTCCTTCCACTTTCTATCAATTTTTATACATAACAAAAAATCAAATATTCATCTCACATTTCTTTCACATTCTACTCATTTTCATTCCTCTAACGTTCTTTCTTTTTATTTTCTTTCATTTCACTTTCTCTTCCCATCCAAACATAGTGAGAGTGCAAAAGCTACATATTTTTTTTTATAAAAGGTTGTTAACTTAAATTATGTAGATCAAAATTCACAATGTTGATCCACATGAAATTATTTACCGCACTACCCAACTTCTCGTGCGCCCCACAACTCCAGCGTCTCGCATGCTCCCCACACAGTTTTGTCTAAAAAATAAGGGGCGCGCGAAAATGTCAACAATAACATTACTTAACTTTGATACGGGTTGAAGTTAACAATCATTTTTTATAATTCAAAGAATTTGTACTTTTTTTAAACATGTTTTAATCTTGATTTTATGGTCATGTGTCAAGCCCAAGTATAGGAAATCTAAATTCTCGAGGAAGCATCAAAATATTTTGAGTAGTTGTCAAGAATGTTATTACAGTAATAGTCTGAATTAAAACTCAGAATTAACTGGTTATTCATATTTAAGGTGTGAGTAAAAGAATATACTACATTTGAAATAAAAAATGGTTTCACATCTTTACTGAATTTATTTTTTTAACACAACTTGAGTGATTCTAGTTTGTGGAAAAAGTTGGTCCAACTTTGGCCAATTATGAGTTCCATGGTTTGCTAGGTTGTTAGAAATGGTGAAAGAGTTTGGGCATGAAATATTGTTACTACTTGCTTGGACTAGGGGGTTTCAATATCAAACTTGGATTACATCAATAGTTTGGTATAAGACATTACTTATATTTAATATTACGATGAATATATTAGAATTATTGTATTTAAACCTATATTTGATATTACTGTGGTCATGTCAAAATTACAATGATTCGTCATAATTTGCACAAATTATAAAGTATAACTTCTGAAAAAATTACGGTAAATTATCATAATTCTGAGATATCCACGTGATAATAAAGATGCCTTAGTAATTTAAGTAGACTAGTGGATATAAATTTTACTTTTAAAATGAAGAAATGGGATGACCAGAATTCAAACTTTTGCCCCCTACATCTATTATATTGTGTCCAACTAATTGAGTTAAGCTCGTGAGATAGACTAATTCTTGCATTTACCAAAGATATACACGGTGTGAATTGTGTCACAATTAGTCAACATATAGGATTATTTCGCAAAAGTTTGTCCTCTTCTCTTGGTAGACAATGAAGACTCATTTGGGATTGAATCTGTTAAAAATTATGGCATCCAAAAATTTACTAATATAATAGTATCATATAATCTTATGTTCAACAATGAAAATGTTTTATGTCTCCCTCTCCCCAGTGACACCTTCCTTATGTTAAACACTGAATGAATAAGTTTCTGACATTATTATTGACGAAAAAGACAAAGTAACTAGGAAGACAAAAGCACTGTTCAGATGTACAGAAAAAAACAATTGAACCAGCCACACACACATACATACGGATTATTCAAGGACTAATTACTCATCAACCATGCATGAATCATGATATATGTTTCCCATTCATCAAGAAGAATCCGTTCCAATATAAAATTACTCAATGCATGAGTAGGGAGTACAACATAAGTAGTGAATTAGTATTGGTACTACAATTTTAATAAGTGAGACAAGGAGCTAGGGTGGAGGATAAAAAATAAATTTATAAATTAATCACTAAATTATTTGACAAAAAATTAACACTGATAAACATAAATATGTTGCTCGTATTTTGTCCAACTTGTGACCATGACCTAATTTTGTCCAATTTATCACTGACTTAATTTTGTCAAACTTATCCCAACATTTATTGATTAAGTTGATAAAGAGTTAACTTATACTCACTGGACACGGTATTTCTTCAACTACAAATATGAAGACTTCTTTGATAGAAAATTAGTAAGTACTATATTGATTTTCCTAACTTTTTATATACTATTAAAAGGTAAATTTTGCGATTAAGATTTTATGCAAATAATAAATCACACAAATATCACACATTTTAAATCTCAACATATAAATATAGATCAAGCGATTCAGATTATCATATTTATCAAACCACTATATATAATAACATATTTTAGATCAGGCCGTTCTGAATTATTACATCGTCGTCTTAGTGTGACATTTCACCATGAAATCCAAATCCTGGATTTTGATATCACCCCCTGATGTCTACCTAACTGAGAAACTGTAAGGTAAGAGGCGTTGCCCCTGCCCTTACCTGCATATATGTTTGGCCATTAGAATTCAAATGTCTCTCATGTCATGCAAATTGGTAAACAACCTTTTCCTTTTGTAACTCTCATAATCTCTTTCCTCATTATGTTCCCTTCCTTTGAAGCAAAAAAATAAATGGACTTCAACTCAAAATTCAATCCAACTATTCATCCAATCCAATTACATTACACACTCATATCTTCTAATCTATAGTGTACATTTTTTCACTATCTCTGAGTCATGACCCCGGTAATGAAATGTCAAAATCCAAGCTTGTATGTCCTGTCACGATCACCTTAGATTCTTACTCTTTTGGCTTATCAAGGTAGTGCTTCTTTATCTATTTTTATATATTCCTTTTTTTCTCTAAGACAAAATGGTGTACGTTATTTCTGATCTTTAATTAATCTTTTATCTCTGTTTTCTGGTCTTTTCGTACGTTATCACAAATGCATGCCCCAATAAAAGATAAATACAATGGTACAAGGAAAACCCTAATTAAAGTGGGCATTTGAAACTTGATTTATTAAGAAATACTACTACTTACAAAATTAAAGTTTACAAAATTAAAGGAAGAGCTTGTTTATTTTGTGTTAGAGATCATTGACTCTGATATCAATATTTTGTCAATCGGAAGACTTGTTGAAGATCATCTATGATGACGGGTAGACAAATCGTACAAATAAGTCGAACACAATATCTTTTATTTAAAATAAAACTTTAAGATATTAAATTTATTGAACACTCTAATTATATATGAACAAAAGAATGAAAGATGTATAGACGGGCAACAAGTTAGCACGGTTTATAATGTTATTCATAATTTATATATCATACACTAATTGAAAGGTTTATGCATTTTAGACAAATCAATTCATCATGTGTAATTTTTTTATCAAATATATAGTGTATGAGTTCGGGTGACATTTGATATTTTTGATTCGGGTTTGAGTAGTATCATTATCACTTTTATATTAATATGTTGTAGACTATTTTTATCTATATTTTAATGTTGAAGACAATGTTAGCATGTTGTAGACCATAATTTCGTTGAATTTATTTACTTTTGTTAATGTGAATTCGAGCGGAAAAAATCCGAACCCAACAAATTCAAGTTCTGGTAGTATTTTGGTACACGATTATTTTTCGAATTCTAGTAATCATTTCAAATTCAAGTTTAGACAGTACCAAAACCGCATCGGACTCTACCCTTTACATCCCTAAGTAGTAAGTATGTTTATCCCCAAATCAAACTTGGTGTAATAGAAAGGAAAAGTGGTGAGTATAGTTTGATTTGATGAGTTGATAAATTAAAGAAGAGTACGTAGTAGGCTAGTAGCTGGCAACGTAGTATCTGTGATGAGGGTGATATGACACCGCATGCAGTGGCCAAACTAAATAAGGCTTCACTACGGCCCCCCAACACAGCAGCATGTATAACTCAGAGAATAACATCCCGGTTGGGCTACCCTAGCTCTCTCTCCATCCACCAGCAACCCTATCCTACCACCTCTCTCTAGTCTCTAGGACTCTACCTTTGTCACGTCACTCAAATACTACTTTTCACATCCTTTTTTATTGGATTATTTGGAAACTAGATATCCTACAGATAATGCATTAAGGCAATAACTGTTTGAGACCGTCTGATTAAATATTAATATTTTTTTTATTAAAAGCAACCATATTTATTTATTTATTTAAATTGATAAAGTATATCAATTGACATCGTAATATATTCAAATTTGTTAAAAATTAAAAAGGATAAATCGGTGAATAAGTTCACCGCATTTCAGTTAATAGTATAAAACGGCTAAATGATAAAACCTACAATTAATATGACAAGATATAGATGTTCAGAGTTCTCATGCTTCTGAATCTACAACGTTGAAGACGCTAAAGTCATTGAATCTGCTTTGAAGTTGAATTGAAACAAATCTGCAAACCTGAAACAAAACAAACATCGTACGAAGCTGGGAACTAAACACCGCACAAATACGGGAATTCAAACACCGTACAAAGACGAGAAATCAAACAACTCCACACTACGAGAGTAAAACAACACCGAAAGAAGGAATCACGATGAAGAAAACTCAAACACAATTAAAAAATATGTAAAATTCACTTATTTAAGTAAAAAGAAACGATTAAGAGTAGTAATTTTGGATTAAAATTGACCCTAAATCACCCTTTTCTAAAGAATGGACAAGAAAAAGACAAAAGAAAAAATTAATGTGAAATTGTATTTAATGCATTATAGCCGTCCAAATCCAAATCCGATTATTTGGAGCTGTATACAAATTTTTTAGCATACGGTGAACAAAGGAACTTATAATACGGTTAAATATATTTTTTTATCTTTTTAAAATATGGATTTTTATATAGTTTTTTCCATTCTCACTTTTTTTCTCGTCAATCAAACATACTTTTAAATTTAGTTTTTATTTATTTTTAATATATTTTTAGTTTTTACAATTTTTTTTCTAAATGTATTCTTTGATCTTTGTTCAAATTCAATTTGTATTAATTTTAAATTCTTAAATTTTTGAATATTTTTTTACACGCATGTTCACCATTTTATAAAATGCTTATTTATTAAAATTTATAACTTTTTAATGTGGAATGAAATAAATACGAGTTTTTTTAGTAAATGAGTTTTTTTTTTTACATAGACGAAATGATAAAGTTATTATAAACTCAGACACGCAAAGTAGAGTCGTCAGGGATCGAACTCCGGTAATGTACGTCCTACCTAGCAATTTCGGTTTTTTTCGGGTTTTTTTCTGTCAAGACCGAGTTATCCACCGTTGAACAAAGTGACTAATCCTTCGTTAGATTTAAGACACATCTAAAAGTGAGATAACTATGACAGAGATTTAAAATTGTTTCATACTCAATGTGATAATCAAACCATCTTTCACATAACTAATGTGGATGAGCCATAACTGTTCAACCATATAATCTGTGTTAACATTTTCCGTCAATTGAACTAAGACTTCTCAACAAATGAGCATTTTACTTAAAAACAACTCTCATTTTAAAAAATCTACTTTAAAAAGAAAGTAATCGGGCCCGAATAAAAACAATCCGTGAGTCCACAAATGCAACGGAATAAGCATTTTATATGCGGGGACTAATATAAGAAAATTTTACACCACACCCCTCAAATTTTGACTCTACCCCAATCTCATAAAACCAAGTTCTGTGCATGATGTTTTTTTAAAGAAACAAAATTATGCCAACCCCGTGATATTCTAACAAATTCAAAGTTTTAGTTGGCCGTAACTCATTTCTATTGAAACAAATTCATATTCAAAATATGGCTGAAACTTATTTCTATTTCAACTAACTCAAATTAAATTTTTCTGCAATCTATTTACCACATTTTATTATTGTTCTTTTTAACCAAAATGACGACATTAACTTTTTATGTACCAAGTTGGAGGGTCGAATAGCTCAACTGATTTGAGAAAAAAGTTAAAGGAGTTAAATAGGGAATGGATTCTCTACATTGACATGAGAAAAAAATAGTGAAATCTAGATCATTCAATTAAAATGAGGCATCAAATAAAAAATAAAGAGAATACATTTCCGAGTTAAATGACCTAAGTACCTATGATAGTAATATATTCAAAATGTTTTTATCAATTTTTTAATTTTCAAGAGCAGTTTGACAGCGGCTTACAATTTCAAGGACTAATCACATGTTAAGCACTTTACAATTGATCAAAAGTTGTAAATTGTGGAACAAAAAATAATTGAAATTCAAATAAAGTAAACATATGTATGCTCCTAATTGTTTCAATTGAATGGACAATACAAAGAGATTTAGCTATGGAAACTGATTTCCTAATGCATATAAAATTTCAGATTTCAGCTCCTTATGTAGCCGACCTTTACCACCGCCGTACTAATGATGTAAGAAGCTACAAATGAAAAGAAACAAATTTTGTATTATGTTCAACATTGTTTTGATACTAGTTATGTGATGGAATTCAAGATGTAACATCAATAAGAACTGATAAAGATTAAAAGATTATTTACCTCAAAAAGTTCAAAGGGACTGCCACGACGATAGACATCGTTCTTCTTACTATTGTCAACTGGAAGAAGGGCGTATAGTAATGCTCTGACTGCGATGAGTAAAACAGCGGTGCTTCCAAGACTCGCAAATACAAAACCATAGTTAGGCAAATGGCCTGATCTTGCGACCCTTATCGCTATTCCTATCTGCCAACAAGTTAAATATATATAAATAAGATCTGTTTTCAGTAAGATCTCTGAAAGGAAAAAGAAGACCAAGTTGCCCTTATTAAGAACAAATTCTTATCAACCATAGAGAAGAAAATTTTAATATGTTTGTGTGGACTTGAGGAAAAAGTTTTCATAGTTCCAAAATATATCTTGGAAATACTTAAACATCCCTATGAACTCAAAGCAACTGTGTTCGAGCTGTAATTAGAAGTTGAAACTCATAAGTAACATCATACTTAACTAGTCATTGTTCAATTTGTACTTAAAATGGAAGATTTCATTTCATATATGGTCTAATTTTTACAAGAAACTAGCTTCCTCAATAATGGAGTTTCAAGTTTTTGAAAAACTGCATCACAGTTTCAACAATAAAACATCTAAACAGTCATTTTAGTCTGTAAATATGGGAGGTGCTATCACAACAGTCCCTAAATGTATCGAAATTACAGGAATGTCATCAAGTGTGTAATTTTATGGACTAAATTGACTAACGGACGATATATTCGACGATCAAACTAACTAATGAAAGATACATACTAACTAATGACAGCACATCACACATTTAAGGACAAAATGATTGTTCACTCACAATAAAACAGACGCGAAAGCAAAAATGTCAACTATGAGAATATCAACAGAGTTACACAGACACTGCTCATGCTAGGAAAGAATTCAACTTACAGGGATCCCAACAGCCCATGATTTAGCAGTAGCAATGACACCTTTAGGTAGACCATTCATCCCGCGTCCATCTTCACTAAAACCTCCAAGGAAGTAAGCGCCTAAAAACCACCCTGCCAACCATTGAAACACATCCAACCAATTTCAAATCTCTCATATTTTCTCTCCAAAATAAAAACAAAAAAAGTTCAACTCGTGGTTATAAAAAAAGTCTGCAGCATGAATCTCGGCCACTATCAAAAAGTTTACGTATCTAAAGCCGCTATGCAAATTTGATTAAGGCCAATGAAGCGCAGACAATGATACTGATATAGTGGACACATGGATGACACTAAACACACCAGACACGTCTTCAATACGAAGAGTTGGTGCTACGTCCTAAGGCTGCATGAGCTTATTCAACTGAAATATGTCGGTGTCAGATATAGTCGTCGGACACCAAACCACCGGCCGGTGCTACATATTAAGGCTGCATGAGCCTATTTAATTGCAATTATTCACAATTCACAATATCAAACACTACAACAACTTAAAACCTTGATTCAAAGACATAATAAATTTCACAATCATGAAAAACCAAACATACCAGCTATAAAAGGATCAGCAGTGTACAGAGTCTCAAAATCCAAAATAGAGAGTCCATGACTATATCTTCCAATTGTTGAAAACAAAAGCAAAGCCAACACATCACCACCAGCAAACAGAGCTACACGTCTATACCAAAACAAAAACATAAAAATCCCAGATGAAAATTCACATCAATTTTCCATTTTTAAGTAAAAAAATGCAAGAAAAAACAAACCCAGATGAAAATTAACATCAAGCTTCCATTTTTATGTAAAAAAAAACGAACAATATGACAAAAAAAATTACCCCCATTTTTCAATACGAGAAGAAGAGTTGGGTTTGTCAAATTGAATGACACCCTCTAACGGAACATCCTTGTCACCAACAAAAACTGTTTGATCATTAGCAAAAGAAGAAGGTTTTGGTGGTGAAGTTGAGTCTATGTTTCTTTCAGCTCTAGCAAGTGTAAGATGAAAGGGTCTAATGGAACTTTTTCTAGTGAAGTTTGGTACTTGATTATGGGAGAATTGTTGTGGAGAGATTGTAGTGATGAATTTGGTTGAAGATGAGATGGAACAGTTTGCAAACATGGCTCCACAAGGAGCTTGGATATGGCTAACAAGTATCATTATTTACAATCACTAACGTTTGTGTTATGCTAAATTATGATGTTCATTTCTTCTTTCTATGCTATCTCATCCACACAATCAAATTTTTTTTATATTTACAGTTGATTTAGCGGTATTGACTTAGAACTTGAATGTACTACTCCTTACTCAATGTCTCAAATTTGATTATCTTCGGTGCTAGATTAATTTAACTTCTTCAAAAAAAATATATTATTTTTTCTTTTATATTTTCATGCTTTTTTCTGTTGGTAAATTCTATTTTCATGTTTATTTTTAATCTTTCTATCCAAATAGAAAGAGGTTTTGGTAATCTGAATTTTTGTTGAGAAATAGAAAAAGTCTTATCAATGATTTCAATTAAGAGCTGAATTTGAATTATTTTCATGTTTTATTTTAGGGTAATTATCAACAAAGAATTTTCTTTCTGCCATGTATAAATTTTTGAGAGTTGTTTAACAATAATTAATTCTATGACGTATAAAATGAATTCTTCTCTATATATAAGTGTTACAAATTAAGAAAGAATGACAAAGTTAGAGTAAAACAACTTTGAACTTTGCGTAAAAATATTTGTTATATGTGACTCATTTAATTTGGATTTTAATCTCAACCACAAGTTACGACTACTAATTTTTTTTTTTTTTTTGTGGTTACATTAATTTTTATTTTTATTTATTTAACAAAACATACTACATTTTGTTTTTATTCTCACATAAAAACATCATTATTGTCATAAGATATATCCCCCTTGCACATCCATGTAGATATGTGGTAAAATTTTAGCGGCCCATTTATTGGCTGAGATGGGCCATAAGCAGCCCAATTGTATTTGGACCAACTCTCCCTCTTTGGGAAATTGCTTTATCCTTTCTCTGAATTACTCTCACGTTCCCCAAACTACCTAAATTATCTTTCGGATTTTATCTCCCGAAATATATCAAGGCCAAAAAATTTTGGAAGATATAATACGAAATCTCAAAATTTCCGGATCTTGTAAACTGAAATTGTAAATTATGTGAAAGTTAAATTGGCGGGAAGCATTTTGGTAGATACGATTGTAAACACAAATTTTAGTAGTTACGATCTGAAAAACCACACTTTTCAGGAGATATAATCCGAAATGGATTTTTAAAAGCCAGCTTGCAGACATGTACCATCATTCATACTCAAACACTCAAAATCTTCTCAAAAGTAACATGCGATTTTTTTTAGGGGTTTCGCGTTTTTAAGCTTCACATCATCATTTATTCGCTCATTTGGAAGACCACACACTCATATGAAGGCACAAAACAGATAATCATAGCTTTAAACTGATTAGTTTTTTATTTTTTTTAAGAAATTTTGTGTAAATAAAAATTGGAAGATAACTTCCGAAACTGGATTTGTAGATATCTTCCGAATTGTTTTGGAAGATAACTTCCAAACTGGGTTAGTAGTAAGCAAATGTACATTATTCTTAATATTTGGCTGGGTGATTTTGGGGGATACGATCCGAAAAAATTGGTTTTTCAGATTATACAAATTGAAAAATTTTATTTCCCTAAATTGAGGGTATTTTTGGAGGATCTGAGAATATTTTGAGGGGCCTAAAAAACAAATTTTCCCTCTTTGTACGTTGTAGACCAAAATTTTAAAGAAACGGGTATTTTCTGATCAATGACAATGAAGTTGTTTTCGAAAAAGAAAAAAAACTTCGATATATTTGTGCGGAAAAAACAATTTAGTAGTAATAGTGCACATAAAATTATCGACATTAGTTACACAGTTACACTAATAATTTTTTAGTAATATATAGTATAAAATTTCAATGAGTGCTTATAATTAGGATGCATAAAAAATTAATATTGTATTGAAAATTTAAAAAATCATTTATTTTTAGATAATACATTTTTATAAATGAATTAATTATTATGAAGAAAAAGAGTATATAGCACAGTGTAAATAATATTTTACAATTTCTTTGTTTATTTATGAAGAAAAAAAATTGTTTGGTTAATTTTTTTAAGGTCAACCTAAGAGTTAAACGATCCAAACAAGAGTTTAAAACCTCAAAATTTTAGATGTGGCAAAAATAAAATTGACCTTGATATTCATTTTGTCTATGTTTTGCTTTTTTTTTTATAAGCAAAAATTGAATTATAAGGAGTATAAGGGGTATTCAACCCTTACAATTCAATGAAAAAATCGTTTAGAGAGTAAGAAAGCAATCCAAAGGATTTGTACACCAATCAATATAAGATACCGACGCATAAATTCTTATCCTACCTACGAACCAAAACCAAGAAATATACAAAATTTGGTCCACTAGTTTGGCAACACTAAAGCTTGCGTCTCTAAAAATAACATTATTCTTCAATCGCCAAATGCACCAAGTCGTTGCTAATCATATAAGATTGCGATATTTTGCCTTACCTTTACCCTTTGCCAATCCACCAAACATATGAAAAATGACATTTCAATCATCTTTGATTCTTCTTAGTTAACATATTTCATGTCATGTGTAATTTACAATTTGTCATGTCACCACTTTTAAAATTAAAATTGTGAGTTGAAACTTAAATTACAGCCAAAATGATAGTTGGGGCATCAATACTCTATATCATTATCCTCCTAGTTATATCTTTTCATTATTATCATTGAAGAAATGCAATGAAATACCTTTGTTTTAAAAATAAAAATAAAAATAAAAAGATATTTGTGGCACCAAAAAGACCAGTTTTAAAACACGACCATTTTGATAAGCATACGTAATATAGAGCATAAAAATGCAACTAAATCTCTTTATTATTTTATTCTTTTGGCACATAAACCTCTTTATTATTTATTATATATATGTTGGAAAAAGGTTTACAACTTAAGCTATGTTTGGTATCACGGTGGATGTGCCAAAATTGCAGTGACCAATTGTGATTTTGCAGAAGCTACAACTTGCAACTTTTGGAAATCACGGTAGGTCACCGTGATTCTGACACACCCACCGTGTTACCAAATATACACTTACAAGTTACAAATAACAAAATGATTCTTGATAATGAAAACGAAAAAAAGAGACTTATTATTAGTAAGTACTAGTATGTTATAAATAATTATTTTATAATAAAAATTATTTATTTTATTTTTTTAGAAGTTAAAAATTGTTTTATTTAAGATATCCTTAATGCAATATAATCCAAGATAATCCAATTGTTGAAAGAAAAAAGAGTTTACTTTGTTCACGGAGTAGGAGGTAGAGGGAAGGGAATAGATGGAGAGGTGGTACCTTGACATTGACACATCAAGGGCCTAGTGCGGTAATGATAGTGCCACGTGGGGACACTGTAAGAAGATATTTGTACTATTTATTTGTTTTCAAACTTCTATGCATAATGGTGGGCAATATGGGAAATTAGACAAATGTTTCTTTAGACATAGCTTCATTCTTAAATTATACTCCCTCCGTTCAAAATGAGTGTCATTTTTGGTGTTTTCACACATATTAAGGAATGCAATCATTATGTTAAAAGTAATAGTACATTTGCTAAATTAAGTATACTTTTTCCTTTATTTTCTTGAAAATAGTGTATAAAGTAGTAAATAGATGATATAAATGGAAAAAGTTGCATTTGGAATTGAAAAGCGACATTCATTTTGAAACAAATTTTTTGAGTTAAAGCGACACTCATTTTGAAACGGAGGGAGTATGAATTACTACTAATTTGTGTGATGTCCATGAGTAAACTAATATTGCATTATGTGTATCTTTATTTTGTTTGTTATTCTAATGGCTATAGTGTTACTTTATAATGTGAATTAGTGAACGTATTAAAGTTAAAGACTATTATAAAGTAACAATTAATAGTAAACTAATTTTGTTAATTTATTTTGTTTGTTAATCTAATGGCTATAGTTCAAAATTACATATAATAGCTTTAATGGATACTCAAATTTTTATCACGAACCTTAAATAAGTGGTTGTAGTCAAAAAATAATTGTTAGGAGAACATGTAACATAATCTAAAATTGAATGACAAACATTGGAAGCCATATGCATGATATGGCAGAACATAAAATCTTATCCGGTACAAAATTCATTGTATTGTATGTGTATGTATGGTCAATTAATAAACTAGAGTATTTGAATTTCCAATGTTGATTGATATCATATGTATAAAAGTAAGTCATGTCATATGTGATATATACTATGTATTTGAATTTAAATGAATTATAATATAAAGTTGGAAGGTACATTACATGGAAGATGGATACATACTACTAAATAATAGAGGTTGAAAATGAAAAAATTGTGGAGAAAAAGATAAGAAAAAAGAAAAGAGAAGTGAGGGAAGTAGGGAAGGGTATGTTGGGCTTAAAGAGAGCGAAGAGGTTCGCCTCCCCTTCGCCGACAGGTTTGGGCTGGGGCCCACATATCATTTATATGCTTGCTTGTCCTATTCATCTCACTCTATCATATCACCCCTTTTATTGCTTGTAGGGTCCCCTCCACTTTCTCATATTTTCTTCTTTCCCTTAATTTCTACTCCTACACAACTTGCATCCTCAATTGCCAACTTTGTAAACTAGAATTGGTTTATTGATCGAAGTTCATCGTCTCTTAATTAAAGGATGATGGTTTAATTCTCGCCTTAAATATAAAAAAGCTATAATTTTTAAATCAATTATCTCATCTTTTGAAATATCTTTAATCTAGCAAGAAATTAATCACTACTATATTCTATAGTGGATATCTCAATCTCTACCGAAAAAAATAGTCGACTTTGTTATCATTTTTTTTTGGGTACATAATGTTATCACTTATTCTTCTTTCAACTATATTACTATAATCAAATATTCACTTTCACTGAATAATTTATTATATTATATATTTATAATTAAATTGAGTTTTTGAGACCATGAAGTATACTACTTTTGAGGCAAAATTCTAAAATTGAGACCAAAGTATCATCATATACTCCCTATTATCATCAGCAGCACCAAAGTAAATTACCAACCAATTGGTTAGACTAAGCCTTTTCTCATTTATCTTTTGTTGTAATATAATACTTCTCTTCCAGTTCTTTTGGCACTCCTTGTGCTGAGATATCCGGTCACTTTAATTTATATATATCATTTTAACTTATTCAAAAAATAATAATTACCAACCAATTAAATTCTCCCTCACGTTCATGGGGTGTGTGTGAATTGAAACAGATTCTTTATCCTACTTGTTACAAATAAATTTTGTTTATACATACATATAGATACATGAAAACTATAGTGTTAATTAGTTAAAGGAAGATATTAATATATATCCCCACACACAAATTGTTGAAACAGATTCCTTGCGTGGTGTCAGAAGACCTTAGCTTATCTTGCACATACATACACATACATATATACGTTGAGTTATGGCCCCTTCATACTTGAACGTTGCAGGATCATTAATGCATAGAATTTTATTTCTTACTTCATATATATTCTCTATAGTTTGAGACTTGTATTGTATGCAGATGCATGGCCTAAATTCAGCTTTTGATAAAGTTACAATAATTCTTTCTTTCTTTAATTATTCTTTCTCATTAGTATAGTATTTGTATTTTTTTGTGTTCATTGAAGTGCAAGTCAAATTCATACGTAATAATCCTCAGAACATACATAAGTAGTTCCTCATGTTATGCTCAGAGGTAAAAAGTCAAATCATATCACATGCATAGTAGTTACAAATATTTCAAAAATAGAATAAATGTTTTACTGGCTCTCACTGTTTTTAATTAAGTCTAATCAAAAGTTAGTTAAAAACAGTTGATTAATTTGGTTTTATTAAATACATCAATTTTTTTATTAATTGCTATTTATATTTGAGATTGAATTAACATGGATGAAAGCCTGAAAGGGATATATTGAAAAAAAAAGTTGTACTTTATTATTATTTGGTACAAAATTTTATTATTTATTACATAAAAATGAATTTACAACCTGGCCATAGTTGGAATTGACATGACCAAATTCCTAATCACCACAGTTGCTTTCCAATTCCTATGATAGTGGGACCATTCATTTTGGGTCAATCTGAAATTCTTATGTTTGATTTTTATTTTTCATAAACTATAGTATATGAGGTTTTGGGGCGGTTTTGAATTTTTTTAGGTATCGGAATGATAAATTGCTTTCATCAGGATTTGAATCATGACCTCCTCTACTCAACTCATGTCCCTCAACTCTTATCAATTGAGTTATCCTACAGAGACTAAGATTTTAGATTTAACTTTAATATTAAAATACAACTAAGTTTAAATAGAAAGAAAAAAAAATATAGCCAATATTAGTTGGGTTTGATTAAAAGAATTACATTTTCATAATACTTCCTTCGAGTATTAATATTTAGACTATGTTATGAATTAGAATAATAAACATATTATGTATTTATAAAACAAATTTCTTCTTATAATAAGAACTGGAGTGAGTATAAAATAAGATTCCAATTTCAACATAAAGAAACACTATTTTTAACGGATTGACGTATTTTGAATATGATTATCTCAAGTCCAAAGAATCTACACAAAACTAAACAAATATTGTGATCAATAGGAAGCTATTTCTTTAGATCTTTTCCAGTTTAATCAGATGTCATGGAATCGAAACAAGTTCTAGAAATGCAACATTGTTAAATTCTTTTGAAGGGAAATTTTACCACCTTTTATGATTCTATCCTATTCGAATGATTAATTTCTACTATGCGTAGAGAATACCTGATTTAAACTAAAAAAATCTATTTATTTGTTGATGTGATTATGATTATGATAATAGGAAGCCCGTTTGAAGTTATAGACATGGAAAAGTAACATTATTATTGACTTGACTTATTGTAAGGTAGTCGACAAAGTTGCTAGCTGTTTGAACAAACCGTACGGTACTCAATTTCCAGTGCCAACTGTTTTCAGAGTTCATTGCTTTGTTTTGTTTTGTATTCAGTTTGAGTTTTGTTTTGAGATATATTCTAAATTTTGATTGGATGCTATATACATCACTTTGCCTTTCTTTTTACTTTTCTCTCTGTCGGTTGAAATAGGACATGTCTATTTTTCAAGAAACTGAATAATATTTCAAATCTTAGCTAATTTTTCATTTTTTAATATAAATTAGTAATTTTTTTGTACTATTTTTTTCTCTTTGTGAAATGTTGCATTTATTGTTTACTATAACTATAATAGAATGAGATAATAGACTGGCTCCATTGCAACAACCATTTTAACTTTTAATTTGATTGTTTTTTTGATATATATTTCCTTTTAATTTGATTTTAGAGGATTGAAATTTTCAACTTACCATTAAGTGTATGTCCGTGAATTCATCAAAATTATGGTATTACTGTATTTTGTCAAATTTATTGTAATTTTAAACATGCACTTTTAAATTCTATTTAAAATATCAACGGTCTCTGGTGCTAGAAAATTAAATGTTTCAAATGTAAATGGTATAAAAGTACGTTGTTTATCCGAAACATGCACTAATATTAAATATTGAAATGCATTGCATAACCTATTAAAAAGCCAATACATACAAGTTGGTTGTCATTTTTTCATTTGTCAAAATAATTTATTTTATTATATATTTCTTCAAAATTCCATCACCATTTTAATTATTTTCATTATAAGTACAAAACTTTAGCAGATCTATCTGCCAGAAACCTTATTTTCTACATATAATTCACACCTTAAAATTGTATTTATATTTATTTTTTCATTTTTCGCAAATTGTCAAATGAAATAGTAATGTTCAATAATTTATTTATATGAGCAACATTTAAAATTCTTTGTAACATGCTACTTTCCTGACTTAGATATAACAGAAAGTTTGGTTAGCAAATTGTAATGTATATATATGATTCAGTTAGAATCAATTACATCAACATTATATCGATTCAATTTACTCTAATAGATGGACCAACAAAGAGAATACTTGCTACTATTAATGCTACTATAACTAAGAATAGGAAGAAAGAAAAAGGAAAGTGTACCCAAAAAAAAAACCTCATTAAATTTCTCTCCAATGAAAATCAAAAGTCCCAACTACTAAGTAGTTGATTAATTGCAGTATATTAATTACATGTTTATGTTTATCATAGTAATTCATAATCATCGTTATAAGAAGATTGAGTGCCCCAAATTCGCCCTCCTATAACTAGAATCCCATACAGATGTTAATTTGTATCCGATAACAGATTATCCGTGCAGAGATTTGAAGTCGCGAATTTTTTCTTCGTAGAGACGGAGATGAAGAGAGAAATTTCCTTGTAGATCATTTGAGGTGGAGAATAGGGAAGGTCTCTCTGCCATTGTGGATTCTCCGACCACAATCATATTATTTAAATTATATATAAAACATATAATTATATAACTTTATTTGTTTTAATAAAAAATAATAATTAATACATTATAAAATATTATGATTAAGTATGGTGACAACAAATTCAATTTAATATTTATTTTTTTGACAAAAATAAATATTAGAAAGTGTTTTTGTAGTTTTTTGTTATTGATGCAAAATGTACTTTTATTTTAAAAAAATGAAAGATACATAATATGTATTTTTTTAGAAAAAACAAGATATTATTGTCGTGCTTTTGATTAAGATATATAGTTATTTTGTTAAATTTTTATGTCTGTGAAACTCTGTAGATACTTTAGAGATAAAAAAAATGAAAAAAAAATCTCTCCGCAGATGTGGAAATGGAAAATAAAATGTCCTCAGAAAATAAAAATAAGATAATAAGTGGTAAAGTACTCTCTTTTAATTCCCACCCGGTTAAAATCCCTAAAATCCCATAATGGGAGACAGTAGCACAATAATACACATACTATTAATAGCTACTTGAAAACACTTCATTGTTTTACTTAATAATTAGATCCACCTATATTTAATTTTGCTCAATTAAATCTCAAGTAATTAATTACGAGTGCTCTCACAAAATGAGACATTTATTTGTGCCACTCCATCGAACATTCCAGGACACACCACACATTTTTCTTACTTTACACTATACCTATTTGAAATGAGAGCAAAAATAATTAATTATATAGATAGCTAATTAATTAAAATATGTGTTGTCGTTGTTATTCTTTTCTCCACACACGAACCACATATGACAATATTAATTTTTGAGCAAGCACAATGTGATTGTACCAAAAATTTCAAACTATAGGACCATTATAATGAATGCGGATCTTGTTTTGGGGTATGAGAATCAAAGGAAGTTAATAAATCAATGTTCCCTACAATTTTTGGACCATCGTGGGGTCTAACTAGTCAAATGGAAACATTGCTCAGTCACATAGGTTTTTATAAGAATCATCATCCCTTAACATTAGGGAAATATAAATTATTATCTACTATAAAGTTTTATGATAATGAGAGCTGCTTCTATGCAGTAACTTCAAATATTTTGTTCCTTTTGTCCTTTCCACCATTTGGAATTTTGAATCAAAAAGATGAAGAAGAAGAAGAAGAAGAAGAAGAAGAAGAAGAAGAAGAAGAAGAAATATAGCACAAAGAAACCAATGAAATGGTTGTGAGACCAATACCAAATACTAACCTCGTGTTCTCATAAGGATATATTGTCTATTTTGAGCTAGGATGTTGTCCCTTCATCTTAAATTTTATTTATACACACATAAATACATAAAATTTGATGGTTCACTCAATAAGACATTTTACTTAATTATGAGACATTCATGATCGGTTTTGGTCAAATTAAGGTAAGAAGAGTCGTTCACTTCATTCTTTTGTCTAATTGTAACTAAAAAGTTGACTGATTTGACCTGTAATATAGTAGATACAAAAATGTTGATAGTGATAACAAACAATCATAGTCTAGCTCAACCCGACACATTATTTTTTATACGTTAAATGAGTTTAATCGAAAAGACTATTTTTTTTATCTTTTTTACGGCCTGATCCATTAGAGCATATATATATATATATAATAAATCTAACTAAAGATTAATTCAAGTGCAATTAAACTCAAATTCTCTCAGATTAATAATTGAACTTTAACTAAAGGTTATTATATACTATTAAACTATTGTAGCTAGCTAGACATATATAAACACTCTTAAATTTGAAGACTTTACTCGATTCTAATGATCTATGGAACACAACATATTAAAGTTTTACCATATAAAAACAAGGACTTTTCAAATAACACCTAGACCTATCTGTCTTTCAATATCTTAATCCCCCCTCTCGTGTCTCAAATCTCAAACATGCTATGGCACGATATATTGGTCAATTTGACTATAGCATTAGTTGGAGAATTAGGATTTGCTTTTAAACTGAAATTATGCAAGGTGACAAAGACACTATATATTTTACAAAGGAGGATCATGTGCTTGGTAAATAAAATATTAGTTAGATTGCCTACTAGGTCATGTGCTCCACATATCTTTTACTCTAATATATGTTTTATTATAATTAAGAGCGTGGTCATGTTTTGTTTAGTCACACACAAAAAAAGCTTGGTCATGTGCTTTTGATTTTTTCGTTATTATAATAGTAATCTTCTATAAATCAATTTTCTACAGAGGTTAAAATTCGACGTTTTCATGGTTATTATATTGATGACTGTTGATTTAAGATTAGATGATCATAAAATATTTTAAATATTTTCTTTTTATGTTTTAAAGATTATTCTATTCAAATTTAAAAATAGATAATATAATTCAATTACATAATCAATCTAACGGTTAATATGATGTGCAAGAATGTGAAATTTTAAACATGCATCCTCCCTAAGGTAAAATTATCACTTCGATCTCACCATTGTCTCAAGTAAATATGACATGATCGTAGTAATTTTTTGTCTCAAGTTAATACTACTAAAATTAGTAATATGAATAATGGATGATATACAAATAATTATTATAATCTTTAAGTGTAAATAAGTTGATTACTATTACCACTAAAATAATATAATGAGTATACATAAATGTACAAAGATTGGTCCTTCCAAGTTCCATCTCTTTTTCTTTGTTATTCTACAAAAAGAAATTAAAGAGGCATTGTATACTTTATCACGGAGTAATGTTTTTTTACAAGAGCATATACTCTACTCTTTTTTTTTACCAAAAAAATTGAATTAACAAACATACTT
The DNA here is from genome assembly GCA_951804385.1 of Trifolium dubium. NCBI lineage: Eukaryota > Viridiplantae > Streptophyta > Magnoliopsida > Fabales > Fabaceae > Trifolium > Trifolium dubium. The sequence goes on from OX638068.1 coordinate 43,886,092, forward strand.
AATTAATGTTGAAACATATCATTTCCCTTCTTTATGAACAAATTGTAGTATATGTTGGTAAACGAGCTTATGCTAAAATTGTGTGAACATAGGAGTATTTTTTAACATTAATTGTAGGGTGTTTATTTCATTGTGTTCTTTTGTGTAAATTAGGACATTGATATATTTTAATAAAAATATATTTATACGTACTAATTGAGAGATGTTTATACTTAATATTTGATAGTGTTTCGAATAGTAGGATGTGACATGCTAGTTAAAGTTTTACGATTCGAAATTTTTAAGTCAAAATAACAAAACAAAATTTTAATTTAGCTATAAATACATAATAATACAGCAATGCCATTAATTAAAATTAGGTTTTTTCTTGTCTACCTCCTCAAGATTTGGGGGTATATACCTCCATTTACTTAAAAAAAAATTAATCGATATAAATTTTTATAAAATACACCGTTAGATTAAAAGTTTGTATCATATAGATCGTTTGTGTAAAATTTCAGAAAAATTTAAAATCATTTGATATGTTATTGAGACGCATCAAAGTTAACAGTTTCTGTGATATCTTAAACACCGTTAATCTTTGTGTGTCTCAATAACATATCAAATGATTTTAGATTTGTCTGAAATTTTACACAAATAATCTATATGATATAAATTTTCAATCCAACGGTGTATTTTATAAAAAATTATATCGATTAAAGCTTTTTATAGTGGTTGAGGGTATATACCCTCAAATCTTGTGGGGTACACAAGTTGGCACCTTAAAATTATTCTCTAATTGAATTGGTAATATGAAGGCGGTGTATCTTCTTTAACCTAGGTTTAACTCATGACCTAAGCAAAAGTTAGGTAGATTAAATGTATAGAAAACCAAAGGAAAATATTGGTGGTCTTATGAGAATCAATATCACACATGGAATATGTTCCTTGAAATTATTATAGCCCCTTTCAAATTTTAAGTCATGACGAGAGTGTGCATTGTGAAGGAATAAAGTAATTATTTGAAAGATCAAATTGAACATTGATCAAATTGGTATTTTTGGTTATGCAAAAAAAGTGAAAGAAAACTTTGTTCTATTATAGTAATAGTAGGCTCACAAGCTAAGCAAAGTTATATATATATCTTTGCCCTCAAGTTATGCCATTGCCCAATAAAACGGTATAATGGTAGAGATAAATATTGACGTATTGTATGTGCATCCTATAAAGGTATGGACTATGAGAGAAACCTATGCTTATTGAATTAATTGAAGTGTATATTTTATTTAGAAAAATTATTGAAGATGTGTCTATCTATATCATGCGTGTATGGGGATAGAGCAAAGTAAGTATGATAAGTATATATGAAATTAAATGAGAATAAGACACATAATAAGAGGTAGAATTTTTGGTGTGAATGTGTCACGTGGTGATGCATCTTTGTTTCATGCAACCCACCACAACTCTTTGGCTTTTTTTAATGTTAAATATCTTAAATAAAGAAGAGAATGAAAAGTCTCTCTTTGAAACCTCCTTGCAAGGGAAATTCCAAAACTATGATTATTTTTACTTAAATATATAGTTCATTAAATTTATGTTTTTCATCAATATTAATATTTGCGGAAAAATTAATGCCTTTTCAAAAAAAATATATATGCAGAAAAATAAAACCAACAATATATAACATAAACACTAGTTATAAATATTTGAATTTTTTAATTATTTGATTCTAAATTCGATTCTTGACAAGTACATACAGGATACTAATCAATTATTTTGAAGGATTATATATATTTCATATGAAATTTAAAAAATGATCGTTTTTGTGAATTTAGTGAAATTGAAAAAGAACAAATGTTGTCGAAGCTGTTTATAACTTATAAGCCTCTTACAATAGAAGACATTGATGTCCTTCTCAACCCAACTATACCCTCTTTATTTGAGAATAGCCCTTCCACAAATGACTTTTCCTAGAAAACACTAGAGACCGTAACTCAAGAATAAGCTATGCATTTCGTCAAAAAAAAAAAAAACTATGCATAATTTAATATTATATTTTGCTCTTAATATGAGTTCAAATTACTAAATATCCTCCGTTTTTTGGTACATCGGAAATATAAATTGCTTCCGCCAAGGATTGAACCCTGAACTTTCCTCTATCCGATCCAAATGTCCCCAATTGTTAAAATAATTATTTAGACCATTCAGTTGAAATTATAAAAAATTATACTGAATACATCATAGTTATCCGATTATATTTGTACGATAGGGATTCATTCCTGCGTAACAGTGAATCCATATCTATACTATAAACATTTTGATGATAGAATTTTTGTATCAATTTGAAATTTATTAGATTGAAATTTGGCATAAACATCACTTTCTATTTTGAAAAAACAAAAACATGTCATATATTCGCCATTGAAAAAGATTTAATATTTTATGACATGCCTAAATGACTTCAATGGCGAATATATGACATATTTTTAAGTATGACACGTCAGCACAAAATTCATTAAAATGAGGTGGGGGACTATAATTCCATAAAAGATAAAGAAGGGGGACTCAAAATCTGGCTATTAAAGAAGGGGGATTAAAAATTCAAGTTTTTTAAAATAGGGGAATCAAAAGTGCATTTAAGCCATTGAAAGACATAGAATGAGTTCAGAACTCTTAGTTCAACCGACCAATGTGATGTTGTTATTGTTTTGATTTAACTATGGTGTAAACTCTTACAATCCTCTTCGGCATATTTTATGTTGATGAAACTATTTTGATTTTTAATATATATATATATATATATATATATATATATATATATATATATATATATATATATTTCATTTTCGCTTGTTAAAAAACAAATGCTCAAAATTTGTTAGCACGGCCGATTAAATACATGTCATTATTATTACATTTGTGCAAAAGAAAAAATATATTTCACTCTACTTACAAAAAATAAGATGCTCATTCATAAATAAATTCCTTAGGGGTTTATAATTTTTGAATATTTAAACTATTTTTTTTAATGTAGAATTTCTATTTTAGTTTTTTTATATGAGCTATTGGGTTTTTTTACCAGTATATCACTTTGAATCCAAAAATACTAAATTACCCTACTTTAAGAAAATATCACCTATCTGTTCTATATTTGAATTTTTATGATCCATTTAGCTACAAGAGATGGCGAAATGTGTGTTTTTGGGGCAAAATGAGACCCACGCATTTTAGCCATTTTGTGTGCCGAAATGCAGCCCTGTTTTTCATTTTTTTCGTTATTGCTTTGTATTTTTTGTTTATAAATTGAAACCAAACCCCAAACTCTAAATGTAAAAAATTTCAATTTTTTCTTAAAAATTACTAAAAAATTACATTATTTTTAAATAATAAAGACAAAGAAAAAAATAAAATAAACTTAAAAGAACAATGAACACAATCTTATGATGATGATTTTGATGGGGTCATAGGACGGCCAACCTTGTTGAGTCTATGAATTTTGTGTTAAAAGGTTCGTGAAACCTCCCTATTACAACTTTGGTGATGTAGACTCACTACTAGTAGGTAGATACATTTTGCAAGTGGAGAAGACAGTAGTACGTCATGTTGAATGCTGGACAAGCTTATACGGGAAAATGTATGAAGATAATTAATGAAGCGGTGCAAGAGTACAACAATCACATCGTCACACATTTTGACTGTCAAAATTATACTTTCTCTTTCCAAGAAACATTAGACCAACATGGAGGTCAGCCTTTGAGACATTGCAGTGTTAATTTGCTTGACCATTATTTTGACTGTGGGAAATTTCAGATATTAGATACGCCTTGTTTCCATGTCATTGCTGCATATTTTAATGTTTGTAAAGATTACCAAGTCTACATATGTGACAGATTCAAAGTTAACATTGTGTTTTCGGTCTACAATAAAACTTTTCAAGTAGTTCAAACCAAAAGACCTTTGGCCTCATTACGAAGGTGCTATAGCACACGTCAACTCAGGTACGCGAAGAATCAAGAAAGGTCGACCGTGCAGTACTAGAATTAAGATCGAAAGAGATGATGAAGTTGCAAGACAACCAAAAAATTGTGGGTTATACAAACAACCTGGTCATATTCGTAGCAAGTGTCCATATGAAAAACACACATTTCACCACTCCTCGTGGCTAAACGAGTCACAAAAATTCAAACGTAGGACAAAAAGTAATATTTTTTTAAAGTGGGATAGTTTGACATTTTTGGATTCAAACATGAATATATTGGTAAGAAAACCGAGTTCTTAAGATATTTTTTAATAATTTTTTTAATTTAAAAGTCAATTATAATATCAAGTAATTGCAACTTTATTCCAAACATAATTGCAAGATTAAACTGCAATCCTGCATATCAAATTTAATATCAATCACCATTAAATTAATTAATTTTTGGAGGAACTTTTAATTTGTCTCAAAAGATCCAATCCTATTTTATCATGAAATTTGATAAAAACCTATATTAGCATTAGCTTATGTGTTAGATGAAAACCAAGTCCAGTCAATTTCCTTCTCTCTCCCACACAACCTCCCTTCCTTCCTTCCTATCTCTCCAATTATTTTATCTTTGCAAAGACATCATCTCCCAAAAAATAAATATATAATAAAAAAAAAACACAAAACAAAACCATTCTGGTTTCTTGTTTCACCTTAGCTTTAAGGTGTCACAAACATTATACATATCTTCTATTTCTACTCTCTCTCTCTCTCTCTCTCTCTCTCTCTCTCTCATGAGATGTGTCTTCCTTTTCCAAAGGGTGTTTCTGTACTATTTCTCTTGTCATGGTTTAATATAAGATACTTCATTTCTCATCCTTAAACCTTGTCTACTTCTTGTTCTTGTTCTGTTTTCTTCTGTTTTTTTTTCTTCTTTTTTCTAAATGGATCTTGGTGTAGTGAGTTTAGATGGGTTAGTTAATTCAGATCCTGAACAAAAAAACAAATGGTTTAATGGATCTGGTTTACTTAAACAAGAGAGATCTGGAACATGTACTGAAGATGAGTTAAGAACATTCAAACTTGCTAAAACTGATCAACAACAACAACAACAGAGAAACTCTGTTTCACTTTTGAGATCTAATACTACATCTCTCTTTTCTGATGGTCAACAAATGCTTAGTTTTTCAACACCAAATCCAAAATCAGATTCTTTTTCACTTGACAAAACTACCCAAAATGCTGCATTGTCTTATGCTTATCATCCATTGTCTGGTTATAACAGAAACACAGGTACATCAATACCATTTTTTAAGGTTGTTTTTTTTTCTTTCTTGTATATATATTTTTTTTAATAAAAAAGATAAAGGGGTATTTTTGGATTTGTTTTTTGAATATGGTATCCATTGTGGGGAGCTAAATATTAGTATAAGGTTGTTTAAGGGTCTTTTCATGGAAATATTTTTTGAGTGGTCTCATTTTTTCAAGTCATATCAAGAGAAAAGTAAAAACAAGAAAAAAAAATGTTTTTTATTTTTATTTTTATTTTTATTTTTTCTTCTAAAATTCTTATCTTGTTCCTGTTTTAGAGAAATGGGTTTTGGTTAATTTTGCACAGTATACTAGAGGGTACTAAAGAAGAAAAATTTATGAGCTATAATATGTAGGAACAAGAAAAAAAAAGCTAGAAAATTTGATTGGTTATGTTTTGTACCATCTTTCTCTAAAAAATCTGTTATTTCCTTTTTCTATATCTCCTTACATGAAAATATCAAAAAAGTTGACTTGACTGTTATTATTTCTTCAAAATCAGTAATTTTTTTTTTCAAACTATAGCCTTTTTTTGGTTGTGTTTCTTTTTGAGTTCTGAGCTGAAATAACTTTTATTTTTTCTGATTTTTTTGTTTGTTTTTAAGTTCTGATTTTTTTTGTTAACTTTTTTGACTTTACCTTGTTTGTTGTTGGTTACTATTTGAACAGGTTACAGTTCTGGAAGCATGCATGGAGGTTTAAGTGGTGTTAGAGGACCATTCACACCTTCACAGTGGATGGAGTTGGAACATCAAGCCTTGATCTATAAGTATATGACTGCTAATGTTGCTGTACCTCATCATTTGCTTATTCCTATAAGAAAAGCCCTTGATTCTGCTGGCTTATCTAGCTTCTCAACTGCTCTCCTCAGACCCAATGCATGTATGTATTGTATACTTCCCCTTTCCTTGATTATTTAGTACTGTAGCAACATTTATATACAGTATTGTAAAAATGTTTAATTAGTGATAGAAATTAGAGTCAAATAAAATGAAAACTTTCTCTTTAAATATTAATGATGTTAATCTTAATGTAAGAGATTAATTTCTTTTTATGTTTCTAATTTTTGTAATTTAACTTTTTCTTGTGGTGGGGTTAGGTAGCTCAACAGATTTAAGCTAAAGAGTTAAATGACCGAGGTTCAAACCCTAATGTCTGGTGAAGGAGAAAATACTTATGAATATACTAACATTTGCCAATAAGAAAAAAGATTTTCTAGTAGTGAAAGTTTTTCAATGTTCATATTATTAAAGAAATTAAGGTCAAATCAGATTTTTTTGTAATGGAGTTAACCTCTCGCGGCGCGACAAACCATGGTTTAAATTTTTGTCGCACACATGGAAGAGTTACCTCTATGAGAAAGAGACACTTGAATCATCTAAATACGGAAAAGGGATTATTACTGTTTTGTTTTTTTCAATAGTTATATGTTACTGGATTTTTGGTTTTTAACTTCTTGGTGTCATCGACTCATCATCGGTTGAAAACGGCATGTCATGTGACATTGGTCGAGTAAGCAACATGTATGAATGAGTGAAGCATGAAAAGTGAGCTAAGTTTGATTGTATATGTTTTTTTTTTATGATGATGATGCAGTGGGATGGGGAGGATTCCATCTGGGATACTCGAACAACACCGATCCGGAACCAGGAAGGTGTAGGAGAACAGATGGAAAGAAATGGCGATGCTCAAGAGATGCCGTTGTTGATCAAAAGTATTGCGAAAGGCATATGAACAGAGGACGCCATCGTTCAAGAAAGCCTGTGGAAGGCCAATCTGGCCAGGCTCTCACCACTGGTGGAACCACAAATAGTACAACTACTACTAATGCTACTTCTACCATTACTCCAAGTGGTTCGTCGAAGCAGATCAATGCTGCTGTTGCTGCTGCTTCTCCTTCTTCAATTGTTGTTCCTGGTGGCAATATTGCTTCCAACACTCTAAGCTTTGCACACCAGGAACATTCCAAGAATATGAATAACCTTATTGGACAAGATAATGCTTCTTCTGCTGCCATCACCATCAGCAGGTTTGATAACTATTGATTCGTAGTTTTAGAGTGATTGGTTAATTTTTTGTTAATTTTTTTTATTTTTTTTAATTATAAAAACATATCAGTGTGTCATTAGGTTTTTTAAAAAGTTTGCGACCACAATTTGAGCCGCCGTCTTATGCCTATTTGGCTGCATGAGGTTGCATCAATCGTAACTGATTGTGATTCTTTGCTATATCAAGAATTGTGACCGTCAAAACCTTGATGTGTTTGTGTATCATAACCTTTGTTATTCCTAACCTTTTATTTGCGTGGAAGGGATAAATTCCGCATTGGGTACTGTTTTTTTAAGCATTTTGTATTTTCTTGGTTGCAGGATGTTCATGAATAACAAAGAGAATAGCAACACAAGTGAGAGGATGCAGGATGGTCCTGCACTTCCAATGCTGCCTCCAACCCTCGAGTTGAAATCAAAGGAAAATCACTCTTTTATGATTCAAAAACAGAACATTCCGTATGATGAATCATCAAGGAACAACGAATTCGGCTTTGTCACTTCTGATTCCTTGCTTAATCCTTCACAGAAAACTCCCACCTTGCTTGGAACCAGAACCTTTGGTTCATCTTCACAGAACACTACAAACCGAGACACAAGCTCTCAAAATTCCCTCAGGCATTTCATCGACGACTTTCCCAAAACACACTCCGACCACCAACATAACCGCTCAGGTGGTTTTTCTTGGCCGGAACTCGACATGCAGTCAGATAAGACACAATTATCAATGTCAACACCAATGACTTCATCGGATTTCATGTCATTCACTTCTTCAGGAACCAATGAAAAACTCACACTTTCGCCTCTGAGGCTATCAAGGGAAATAGACCCGATTCCAATGGGGTTAGGTGTCGGAAATAGTACTCTCAATAACAACAATGAATCATCGAACCCTAGTATTAATGCTGCTACTAGACAAGCTAACTGGATTCCGATAGCTTGGGGGGAGAGTTCAATGGGCGGTCCACTCGGTGAAGTACTTCATCTTAGTAGCAATAACTCATCGGCTCTAAATTTGATGCCTGATGGTTGGGACAATCACAATAGTCCTCCAATGGGATCATCGCCAACCGGGGTGCTACAAAAGACCGCATTCGGATCACTTTCGAATAGTAGTGCTGGAAGTAGTCCAAGGGCAGAGAACAATAAGACAACTCAAGAAGGTGCTAGTTTGTGCAATGATCTTCTAGGATCAACACTTGGTAATAATGCTTCCTTTACTCCTTAAAGGAACAAGATGATGAAGATAAACAAAAAAGAACTATGTTCTTGAGTTTAATTTATGAGTTTTTTATATATGATAATATATATGGTTATTTATTTATGTTGGAATTTATTTCTTGTTATTAAAGTTGTTAATTACTACTACTATTACTATTACTATTACTATACCTTACCAATGCCAACATGATTTGGGATATGTTAGTAATTGGTTTGGTTGACTTTTTTTCATTCATGTGATGTTGTTGGGAGTGATTTGGAAAAGTTTGTTAGTATTGTTGTATGAAAGAAAAAAAACAGTAAGTGATGTTGGTTGGAGTGTGGACTTAGATTTTTGTTTTTTGTATTTTGAGATGATAAAGTGGGGGCACACACTCTGATTGTTTGCATGATGTTGTTGCCGTAAATATTAATTTATGTGAGTTGATATAATTCGTGGGACTCACGGTGTGCACATGGAAAAAGGGTAGTGAAAGTTAATGCAAATATGCAACCAACCAACACAATTTAGTGTTGTCCTTTTTTGAAATGGAATTTAATTGATAGTAATAAAGATTGAGCCTTTTTTTCATTCCTTGCTTCAAGGTTCAATTCTCATGTCTGGATGTTTTTAGTAATTATTTTTATTTTAAAAAAAATGGTATGTTAACTGGTGCCCTCAGAGTATTGGTTAAATAACTTAAAAAAGAAAGTTTTAAAATAAAAATTGTATTTTTTAGATTTTTGAAGAGTTGATTGCATTAATTCTAATATCATATTATTATATTTGTTTTTTTTAATTAGTGTCCGGGACATCTGTTAACATTTTTACTTTAAAAAAAATTGTATTGAATCTTCTTGTTCCTGAATGCTTCATAGGAATCCATCGGCCATCGCTATTCCTTTCTTCCACTGATAATGATTCATTAGATGAAGGATTATTTTGATCATTTCATGATTTATTGGTTGGGTGTGGATCCTAGACAAGTGTAATGATTTTTGGAACAAACAAAAATTTTGGTCTTGTATATATCATGTGTTATTGCTATGATCTTAAATATATTGAAAAGCTAAACGTATTTATAATGTCTATTACTATTTTGTTATTTATTTTATTGACAAAATCAACTAACAAAAAATATTTGTATGATTAAATTGAGCAAGAGTAGTTGGAATCATCCACAATTCTAAATGGGATTTAGGTGGCATGAGTTTGGTAGTTGGAACCCTATTGTTCTGAAGCCCTCAACCAACGTGGGTTGCCTCACCAGTGTTTTTTCATATAAAAATTACTAGATAACTACTTTTCGCACCCCGGCAGTCCCGTGTGTTTTTATTTATATCCTTTTGGTATTTGTTGTGTAGTCTGCGAAAAAGAGTTTGCAGCGAAAGGGAACATTATTTTTTTTACAACTATGTTTTGCTTCCGTAAATCCAATTCATGGTGAAAAAATACATGAGTTTTGCTTCCATGGTGAAGAAATGTATGAGTTCTATGAATTCAATTCATAGTGAAGAACATTTTCTCTACTCCTCATCAACCTTCCTTGCCATCCTCTTCTCATCTTTCGTCTTCAATACCATTAAAACCAAATTAGATTGAGATTGAGCTTCTTGTTGTTGGTTCTTGATTTTCATGGCTGATTTCTTTCTCCCTCTTGAGATCACAACCTCTAACAATATAATTTCTCTTATCAGTGTTGTTTGAGTTCGTTATGTAATATGCGAACTTAGTTTGAGTTCGGTACTTACATAACGAACTGTGTTTTTTTTCTTCATAATATTTTTATTTATGGAGGTGTAATTAATTGTAAAAAATTGTTCGCTACTTAAAGCACAAATCTGAAGGATATTCTGGTATTTTTGGGGACATGAAGAAATTGTGGAGCGCTAAAAGAAGTTTTCAAATTACTAATTAAAAGCTTCACAAAAAACAATATAAAAGGTAAAAAGAATAATGTAAGACCAATTTAAGGAAACTAAACTATCAAAAAACTAATGTGAGATGTGTCCACTATAAATATGAAAATTATCATTGAAACCTCTATGTTTCATCATCTAAAAGTCCATAACAAGCCAGCCAACAAAACAACTAAATCAA